>LR990281.1:33556894-34291512 GCA_905147355.2 Apotomis turbidana | reverse complement strand
CCGGGTAAAAGTATTCCATAACCATCTGTTGTAGGTATGTGTTGCCTTGGGCATTGGATTTTGTGATGTGATATTTTGTGACATTTAAACGGCCTATTTCCCTTTTTTTATAATATCTTCAATGTGTCTGTTAGAACTTGAAGATTGTTTGCAACGGGTACTTATTTCTACGTACATCAATCTATTTACAAGTTACTACATTTTGTTAGACTTACGGTGGGCTTAGACCAAACAAACAGCTAGAACTGAATATAAAGCATCTATTACACAAATATAATTTGGTAGAACGGGGATAAAATAACCATCTCGTTTGGTTTAAATCAACCGTTAAATAAGTCCGAATGTAACTGAATTAGATATCAAATTAAATTAATAAAAAATACTTACATTTTGCCTCTTGGCGGCATGATGTCAACAATTTTAAATTTCACTTTGACAGATGAAAAGGAGTCACATAGACAATATTTGTGATTTGTTAGCTTTTAAGAACGAATGGAACAACTCAACCCTAGTACCGATTCGTTGTTGCCATATGTGAATATGCCATTCTGAATACTTTGATTTTAAAGGGTATCATCGAAAATGACGCGTTTGCGACTTCGGATCAAAGAATATAAACCGCGAGATACCTCTCGAGTCTAGTCGCTTTGACTAGTTATGCTACAGAAGGAGAGATATCTGACAACCGCGACAATGCCATGTCGAGTCGCTCCCTATGTCGCATGTTGAAGTTATGCTAGCTCTGCTGGGATACCTACTTCACAAAAAGTGATCAATGTTTATTTAATAATATTGCTGAAATGCATTTTTTAATACGAAAACTGTGTTTTATAAAGCAGGCTTACTAAAATTGGTCAGGTGTCCACGACGCCATCTCAATTTTTGAAATGTCCCAGCAGAGCTAGCATAACTTCAACATGCGACATAGGGAGCGACTCGACATGGCATTGTCGCGGTTGTCAGATATCTCTCCTTCTGTAGCATAACTAGTCAAAGCGACTAGACTCGAGAGGTATCTCGCGGTTTATATTCTTTGATCCGAAGTCGCAAACGCGTCATTTTCGATGATACCCTTTAAAATCAAAGTATTCAGAATGGCATATTCACATATGGCAACAACGAATCGGTACTAGGGTTGAGTTGTTCCATTCGTTCTTAAAAGCTAACAAATCACAAATATTGTCTATGTGACTCCTTTTCATCTGTCAAAGTGAAATTTAAAATTGTTGACATCATGCCGCCAAGAGGCAAAATGTAAGTATTTTTTATTAATTTAATTTGATATCTAATTCAGTTACATTCGGACTTATTTAACGGTTGATTTAAACCAAACGAGATGGTTATTTTATCCCCGTTCTACCAAATTATATTTGTGTAATAGATGCTTTATATTCAGTTCTAGCTGTTTGTTTGGTCTAAGCCCACCGTAAGTCTAACAAAATGTAGTAACTTGTAAATAGATTGATGTACGTAGAAATAAGTACCCGTTGCAAACAATCTTCAAGTTCTAACAGACACATTGAAGATATTATAAAAAAAGGGAAATAGGCCGTTTAAATGTCACAAAATATCACATCACAAAATCCAATGCCCAAGGCAACACATACCTACAACAGATGGTTATGGAATACTTTTACCCGGCTACCGAGAAAAGCTAATAAAAACAGGAGCTTGACTTTTCACTCTTGCAAGAGAAGTTGCGGGCAGATTCTGCTGTATTAATAAAATAAAACTAAACTTTTTGCAGGATATCAGCAATACACTCTTGCGGAAGGAGAAGCTGGTCGAGCGGCACCAACTAATGGAGTTGCGGCGACCTCGAAGAGCGGGAGGAGTTTACATTATAATTTACTTGCATGTAATTTTATTATTTATTAAATGTTTTCAACGGCTAAAACTTTATTTTTACAAACTCGCAATATTTTAACAAACATATCAGTGACACGGACCGGCAGTGGGTCGTAACATTTCTAGTCCGACTATATACTACGTTTATGTATGTACTACTTCATTTTGATAAATTTCAGTGTACATTTGGATTGGACGCATCCCATAGTAGTTCAATAAAAGAGTAAAAGTAATATTGATATACTTTATTTATTTGCAATTGTCGTCTTAGTTAAAATCTTCTTAGTTAGTGCCGTAGCGAGTTACTCATAAGTAATTTTCTTATTAGAGAAAATGAAAAAGGGCGAAAGCTGATGGATAATGTAGGCCCAGTAAAAAGTCCCGTTCTTAAGTCTTCGAGAAGTCGGTATCTTTTTCGTAATGATTTTGTTTAACATGTTTCTAATTTACGAATATGAAGTAACGTGTTTCATCATATTATAAACAGTACAGCTGGCATATATTAAACTTCACGCCTTCTTGAGTAAGCAGTGCAGGGATCTATCATGACTAAGACATCTTACTAGCGACACTTTCAAATAGCCGTTGGTTGGTGTTGCGGACCTAGCAGTGCCAATGTGTATATTGATTCTCGGGTGAGTTTGGCACTGCATATAACAAAGCCATCTTGGAAATTAAAAACAACGACGAAGGAGCAGTAATAGCGACAATTTCAACTTGTAATAACTGATAGTTAGGTTGTTCGGTGCAATATGCACCTAACACGTAACGCGCCCATGCGTATACCTACGTATGCGTTTTAGCTACATTGAGGTCAACACTAATTTCAATCTATAAATTTAATGCAATTACGGATACCGTCGCGACCGGGTGCATTCGAAAACAGTTTTATAACATTTTAACAATTAGAAACATTTTAAACTAACTTAGCTTTTAGTAACAGTGATGAGTTTAGCAGTAGTTTTTTTAGATATTTAACATTTTCAACTCTTCTCCGGACCTTAAACATACAACCCTCGCCCACCACATAGGTAATTTTGAAATTACTTATTTTTCTTTTCTCTAAATTTATCTAAAATTGCAAATTAAAATATGGCGCGACAAAGTTTCGCGTGCTTGATAGCTCGAAGACTTTATCTCGCCGTTTGACGTAGAAAAGCTAGAAGGATTTGTCGCGAAATAGGTAGTTATGCTACCAATTCAGTTCGAAGTCTCCTTTCAATGTCATTTTGATCGAGTGACATCTACGAGCGAGTGTTTCTCGAATCTCGCGCTAAGTTATGCTACCGCCTTACGAGATGACGTTTAGTCGCGCCGATATGTCGCGTCGCGCGCGACATGTGCAAGATATGCTAGCCCCGCAGGGGTCATCATTCGCCGACCGGGATATAGAGTAATAAGCTTCATTATTTATTGTTTATTATATTTTATATAACTCATCCCAATGAAACAAGTGTCGGTCACACCTCCTATTCGTCATTCTGACCGCCCGACTCCAGAGCCCAAGTGGTTAGACTGTCCTGCACATCTAAACTTATAGGTAGGCATAAGTGCTCCACAACCTTATCTTTGACGAATTAATTTTCTTAAACCCATTGGTCTAAAGTCCAGTATTGCTTAAAATGTGACAGAAATGCGTTGCTGGGTCTGTATATACAAGCCTGGCACTAATTAAGCCACAGCTAGAACCACGATTTTGCACTCCCTGTTTACATTCTACACTGCATAAACACATGCAGCTTTCAATGTATTTATTGCAGTATTGCCAGGTTTAATGTTCAAATATGAACGCGTTGTTTTATTTGCTCGTAATTCATGGATTTCCTGGATGAACTTGTACACATTTGTTTGATGAGCTTGAATTCCGCATATATCTTTGGTTGTTCTACGTATTTTAGTAGCAATTTATGAATCGTTATAGACATACATATAATAAATAGTAGCTAGCCTTGTTTGTGCACTTAATATTGTTACGAGCGTGGGGTTCGTATTTGATAGAAAAGCACAAATTAATCCACAAATGAAAACACACACTTTATTACTCAAATTACGCACTTTCAATTCAGACGAACTGTACTTAAAATCCACTAATTAACACAAACACTATTTCACAAATTATGCACTCACTATTCACACGAACTGTACTTAAGCGCACTAATCACTCAAGAGTCTTTCTCTCCGATTATCCTTGTACTAGTACTCGATCGCAATTAAAATGTAACTAACTCGCGCCGGCCGTCGGCGCCTTATATATCCCGCGGAACCGCTTTCTCGATGCGTTGTCCACACATATCGCGAATATTCTAGTAAGGTCCAGTGTGAGGGCCGCGAACATTCGAGGCTATATATGTCTCTCTCTAATGGTGCACTCTCTGTCACTCCTTTCTCGAATGTTCCGAGTATAGCTATCTCTTTCTAGTAGTCCTATCTCTGTCACACACTTCTCGAATGTTCCGAGTATAGCTATCTCATTCTACTAGTGCTATCTCTGTCACTCCTACGGGATATTTCGCCATATAACGATTTGTGCTTCAGAGGCCCATAAGGGGTCCTGAAAACGCCTGAAAACGGGTTTTCAGGTTATGGCGTCATCTGATAGAGGGTGCCCTGAAACGGACTGAAAACATGTTTCAGGCGCCTGAAAACGACGGCAACTTGGGTGAAATTTCGATCTTTAGATATGTGATAGAGCAACTTCTGAAACGGCCTGAAATGACTTTTCAGCCTGCTGAAAACGCCTCTAAAGCACTGAAATTGACGTTCAAAGTTTTTAACCTAACCTACCGGCGTAACACTGCCCCCTCCTAAGACATGCTCGTCCCGAGCATCATTATTTCCGTGGTATCTGGCCAGCCGGTCAACATGAACAATCTTGCTCGGACTACGAGGATTCCGCTGGATTCGATACGTGACGTCGTTTATTTTGGTGACTACCTTGTAAGGCCCTTCCCAATTCGGAGATAGTTTCGGGGACTTTCCTACTCGTCGCATAGGGTTATGTAGCTACACCAACGAACCTTCCCCAAAACCCACTTGATAAGACTTCCGGTCATATCGGGTTTTCATCTTTATGCTAGCGTGGAGCCCGCGCTCACGCATCAGTCTATGACCATGATTGTACTTGTTTTCGGAGTCAGACTTTGGAAACGATCCTGCGTCACCTCGTTTCCATGCCGTCCCTTTCCATGGTGCTCCAACGTTGTTCAACTTGAGTGTTTCTCTGCTACGGGTATGCGGTCCCTTGTTTGATGCACACCTAGTGCATCTTCTGCACCAGTTTTCAACATCTTCTCGGTAGTGCATCCAATAAAAACGTTCTCGAATTTTCATTAGGGTACTTTTCACTCCAAGGTGTCCACCAGACGCTCCGCTGTGAAAGCATCTCAAAACATCTCTCACCCTTTTCTTTGGGACAATAACTTGCAGGTGAGCATCCTTCCCTTTTGCTGATTCCCACAACCTGCACAGCACACCATTATGCATTACCAAGCTATCCCATTGTGCCCAGTAACTTTTTGTTACCGCACTCATCGGAGCTACGTCACACCATCTTGGCTTAGGCGCACCCGTACTAATCCAATTGAAAATGGGTCTCACGTCAGGATCCTCTTGTTGCGCTTGCTGCATTATTTCATCACTCCACTCATCGCTGCCGGTAACAGTTCTTAACATTCGAATTCGAACACATTCCTTGTCATCTCGCCTTAAGCAATATTCATCGTTATCCACACAAGGTCTTCGTGATACAGCGCCAGCGTTTACCCGTTGTGGCACTGACCCCAAGGGGCCCATTGCCCTTACTATTGAAGCTGGATCCCTGTCCCTCCTATTCCTATTCGGACAACTTGACTGCATGTGCCCACGTTCTCCACATTGGTAACAACGTGGTCCGGATTCGCCGCGAGGAGCTACCGGCTTTCTAGTCAACACGCCTCGTCTATTCCTTCTCGGACAGCTTAACTGTATATGTCCATGTTCTCCACATTGATAACAACGTGGTCCAAATTCGCGCTGGGGAGATACCGACTTCCCAGTCGACATTCCTCGCCTATTCCTTCTCGGGCAGCCTGACTGTATGTGTCCACGTTCTCCACATTGGTAACAACGTGGCCCGAATTCACGGCGGGGATCTACTGGTTTCCCCGTCGACACCTCTCGCACCCTGTGAAGCCTAAATGAGTCGTGCCGTACCGCCTCTACTTCGAGAGCGTGGGCTACTGCATCTTTCAGTCTCCCATGGTGACCCAATCTCACGGCTGCCCTCACTTCCAGATCCCGGATCCCATCGATAAAGGCCTGCACCAGCATGATGTCCACGAACGATGCTGACGTACGTTGATAGGCCTTCCTAACCAACTTCTCGATTTCCAAGGCCCACTGTTGTAAGGACTCGTTACGTCCTTGCCTCCTATCCTTTAACTGGGCTCGGTATACGTGCTCTAGGTGACTGTCGCCGTAACGTGCCTCCAAAGCTTCTAGAAGGCGTTCGTACGTCTGGTCGTTTCCCAGAGCTTCAAGTATGGTAAGGGCCTCGTCACGCAGCGCCAACGTCAGTGCTGTTCTGGCTTGCTCCTTATTCCAGCCATTAGCCCGGGAGACAGACTCAAACTGTAGCTTATAGGCGGTCCACGATGAGGTACCATCAAAAGGCGGTACCTTGAACCTGCTGCCTCCAGCCACCGATGCGTCGGGTACACAGATGCCCGTACCATTAGTCACTTTAATTTCTAATTTCTGGAGGCGCTTCTTATAAGCTTCGACGTCCTCCTTGACAGTTTCCACCTTTTCCGTAACCTCATGGACTCGACTTTCCAATTTAATGTCCATATCGGCCAGTTTTTCCTGTACCTCAAACATTTCCTTCTTCCATTCGGTCGTAGACACGTGTACCTCACGGAGCATTCGAGCCTGTTCCTCCTGGTGTTCCTGAAGTTCGTTCCGGAGGATTCGAGACTGTTCCTCCTGTTTCCTTGCCTGTTCCTCCTGTTTCCTTGCCTGTTCCTCCTGTTTCCTTGCCTGTTCGTCCTGTTTTCGCGACTGTTCCTTTAGCTCTCTCGCCTGTTCCTTTAGGAGAACGAAGATGGCGTTAAGGTCCACTCCCTGTGCAGCTGGAGCAGGTGACTCCGACATACCAGGCGTCGAGTCTCCCGATCCAGATGTTTGGTTTCGCGTCGTCACTCCTTTCGGCTCGGTTTCTCGTGGCATTAACGGCATTTTCTATCCGCACTTCTGACACCAAATGTTACGAGCGTGGGGTTCGTATTTGATAGAAAAGCACAAATTAATCCACAAATGAAAACACACACTTTATTACTCAAATTACGCACTTTCAATTCAGACGAACTGTACTTAAAATCCACTAATTAACACAAACACTATTTCACAAATTATGCACTCACTATTCACACGAACTGTACTTAAGCGCACTAATCACTCAAGAGTCTTTCTCTCCGATTATCCTTGTACTAGTACTCGATCGCAATTAAAATGTAACTAACTCGCGCCGGCCGTCGGCGCCTTATATATCCCGCGGAACCGCTTTCTCGATGCGTTGTCCACACATATCGCGAATATTCTAGTAAGGTCCAGTGTGAGGGCCGCGAACATTCGAGGCTATATATGTCTCTCTCTAATGGTGCACTCTCTGTCACTCCTTTCTCGAATGTTCCGAGTATAGCTATCTCTTTCTAGTAGTCCTATCTCTGTCACACACTTCTCGAATGTTCCGAGTATAGCTATCTCATTCTACTAGTGCTATCTCTGTCACTCCTACGGGATATTTCGCCATATAACGATTTGTGCTTCAGAGGCCCATAAGGGGTCCTGAACACGCCTGAAAACGGGTTTTCAGGTTATGGCGTCATCTGATAGAGGGTGCCCTGAAACGGACTGAAAACATGTTTCAGGCGCCTGAAAACGACGGCAACTTGGGTGAAATTTCGATCTTTAGATATGTGATAGAGCAACTTCTGAAACGGCCTGAAATGACTTTTCAGCCAGCTGAAAACGCCTCTAAAGCACTGAAATTGACGTTCAAAGTTTTTAACCTAACCTACCGGCGTCACAATATTAATGACTTTGGGTCTGCTCACGCCTATTTTTTTGAAAACTGCTTGGTAAAGAAATACTGATAAGCGGACAAGAAATAGTATGGGGCTTATGAAAAAAATACTTGACATTCAGGGAGCCAAAACATTTCTACCGAATTTTCACTATACACGTCGGAACAAATGCACTTACCAGGCCAGTAACATTGCATTGTTTCCAAATAGGATGCAAAATACGCATCGAAAGTCTTCGCATCACTAAAATATCAAACAGAATTTAATCAAAACTAACACAACACATTGTACCAAATGGTACAATGTACATACTCGGGTCTTATTCGTTTTAGAATATACTAAGTCCCTATATATCCTGTAAATTTCAGTTTTCCAAAACCAAACGGATGACGTTGCAATTTCAGCGTCTCGAACACAAGTGCTATAAATTGCAAACGTTCTTGATAAGAGAGTTAGAAAGTCGTGATAGGAATTGACAACCTTGTTATAAGAGTAGCGAATGCTATACACCAAAGGTGGCGGCTGAGAAATGTCTTACGGTTAGATTGAACCCGAGATCGGGGTCTGTCAGAATGAATGATACCTTCTGGGACTTGTGCGTAAGGCGATGCGTCGTTGGAAACTTGACTAGAACGGATATTGGAGAATGATTGAAATGTGTTTGTACAAATATAAAGAATGTGATCTTTTTCCTACCTATGTTTGTTTCATTCCCAAGCAATAATGTTATTAAGGAAAAATTTCGAATGCAAGGATTAATAAATTCGCAAGGTACAAGCGATAAAAACGGTAGCTTCAAGCAAACAGAAAGTAAAGTAATTTGAGATAATTAAATGAATAAGGCGTACTTTGCGGAAATACATATTAACTAAAATAGTAATATTGCTTTGCTAATCCGCGATATAATAACGTGCCAGTTAATTTGTGCTAACCCGTTATACTTCTTTGCGTATTTTTTTATGCATTTAATCACGATAGGAAACCACGCTAGGACCCACCCACCACGATAGGAAAAATAAAATAACTACGCAAATAAATATAACTAACCAAAGCAAATTTCAACCACCACCAAATTAATAAGTAAGTTTTGTTAATTTGGTGGTGGTTTGTTTATATTTATTTGCGTACTTATTTTTTAGGGTTCCGTACCTCAAAAGGAAAAAACGGAACCCTTATAGGATCACTTTGTTGTCCGTCTGTCCGTCCGTCTGTCAAGACCCTTTTTCTCAGGAACGCGTGGACGTATGAAGCTGAAATTTATATCAATTACTCAGGTCTACTGTCCCTTGAAGCTGTGAAAAAATCAAACTTCTAAGCCAACGCAATCAAAAGATACAGCCGTTTATGCCGCAAATTTTCGACACTTGCAAGGGAATCAAAACCTACATGGTGCTTCCCGTGAACTCAGAATCTTGAAATTTGGTACGAAGCAACGTCTTATAGCATAGATAAAGGAATAATTACGAAAACCATAATTTTTTTTTTTAATACCTAACTTTGCACCTAATTTGCAAATTTTCGACACTTGCAAGGGAATCAAAACCTACAGGGTGCTTCCCGTGAACTCAGAATCTTGAAATTTGGTACGAAGCAACGTCTTATAGCATAGATAAAGGAATAATTACGAAAACCATAATTTTTTTTTTTAATACCTAACTTTGCACCTAATTTGCAAATTTTCGACACTTGCAAGGGAATCAAAACCTACAGGGTGCTTCCCGTGAACTCAGAATCTTGAAATTTGGTACGAAGCAACGTCTTATAGCATAGATAAAGGAATAATTACGAAAACCATATTTTTTTTTTTTAATACCTAACTTTGCACCTAATTTATATGGGGCGCTATACATACCAGGTGCAAACTTAACTTAACCACTTATTTAATAAATATAAACTTATTACTTTTTTCCTCATGAACGCGTAGAGCTATCAAGTTGAAATTCATATCAAATACAAAAAAAAAAAAAATCTAAGTCAACGCAAAAACGCAAAACGCAAAAGTACAACCATTGATACCGCATATTTTGAAACTCGCAACTACACGCAAGGGAATTAAAACCTAAAGACCACTTCCCGTTGACATAGAATCTCGAAATTTGGTAAGAAGCAATAGCTTACAGCACAGGTAACAGAAAAATTCCGAAAAGCTTAAAATTTTAAGTAGTTATACCACCAAAAAAATTGTGATTGTAAACATAATTGTAGTTACAGCAATGACCGCGAGTTATTATACTATGTATGGGGAGGGCAACATTTTTCAAACGGCAAAGACGACCTCACTCATCGTCATTCAATCCCGATGTTTTGGTGAATGTAGCTGTATAATCTAAATGCGTCCTAACTGCTTAAAGTGTTATACTTATAATTAAATTCAATGACATTATTATATTTCTTATTGTTGGTTATTATCAGACAGCTTGCTTGTATTGTTTCTACTGGCGAAGTTTGATGGGACGCTGGTGGCACGGGAGGCACGCGGGGCGCGGGGCGGGGCATGAACGCGCTCGCACTGGCCCGCGGGCGCGGGGGCAGGCGACTGGCCAAGAGAAGGGGTATCGTCACACAGCGAGCGGCAGCCGTGCGCCATTCGCACGAGCGCCCGCATGCTGTTCGCACGCGTTCCGAAATAAGTAAAATTTGCGACAATTTCTCGTCGATTTTGTTTGTTTCTGCTTTGTTTTCCAATTGCAAAACTTTGTAAAGATATAATTATGGCTACAGTTGCATTAATCGTCAACGAAAATACTATTTTACATAGTATAATACCTATGCCTCCCGATGGAAGTTGTTTATTTCATGCAATAGCGTTTTCTATTTACAATTCCACTAATTTTGATCAAACACAATTACTAAGAACTACAATAGTTAATTATATTTATGACAACTGGAACGAGTTTAATTTGTATACAAGCAATGCCCGGGGAGATCCTTTCTCTTCACGACAAGAGTACAAAGCTACGATGCTCCAATCCTCCAGTTATGGCGGTACTGCTGAGGTGAAGGCAGCAGGATTTTTGTATCCAGCGAGGTTCGAAGTGTATGAACGTAATACGGGTATTCTGAGGGGTGTGTTTGGCAGAGAAGGATATGCAATAAAGCGTTTACTTTTTTCGGGTAATTTATCATCGGGTCATTATGATTTTTGTTCGCCAATCGGGTCCGAAGAATTACTAAATAATACATACGATAATACGCAGGAAAGTTTGGTAAATAAAACGCAAGATTCAAAGGTTGGTCGTCCAAGACGTAATAAAGGTGGTCGTCCAAAAAAGTCTAAAAAAACCCGCTCAGAACAAGTACTTGAAGCTAAACAGAAATACAAGCAAACTCATCCTAAAATTAATAGGCCAGCTGTGGCATATCGTACGGCGACGGACCTCGAGGAATCTCAAGGTCAGCATCTTCAGGTCAATACCGAACTCGTAATCCCTGATACCTCAGTATACTCCATGACCTATACACCTAAGTCACCTACGCCAATATCCATGACGTATACTCCTAAACACTGCGTCTTTAGTAGCTGATAAGTCTGGTGATACACTTTCTCAAAAAATTCTATCTATTCCTCGGAAACGAAAATCGTCAGAAGACCTTAAAAAATATATTACAGTTGCATTAATCGTCAACGAAAATACTATTTTACATAGTATAATACCTATGCCTCCCGATGGAAGTTGTTTATTTCATGCAATAGCGTTTTCTATTTACAATTCCACTAATTTTGATCAAACACAATTACTAAGAACTACAATAGTTAATTATATTTATGACAACTGGAACGAGTTTAATTTGTATACAAGCAATGCCCGGGGAGATCCTTTCTCTTCACGACAAGAGTACAAAGCTACGATGCTCCAATCCTCCAGTTATGGCGGTACTGCTGAGGTGAAGGCAGCAGGATTTTTGTATCCAGCGAGGTTCGAAGTGTATGAACGTAATACGGGTATTCTGAGGGGTGTGTTTGGCAGAGAAGGATATGCAATAAAGCGTTTACTTTTTTCGGGTAATTTATCATCGGGTCATTATGATTTTTGTTCGCCAATCGGGTCCGAAGAATTACTAAATAATACATACGATAATACGCAGGAAAGTTTGGTAAATAAAACGCAAGATTCAAAGGTTGGTCGTCCAAGACGTAATAAAGGTGGTCGTCCAAAAAAGTCTAAAAAAACCCGCTCAGAACAAGTACTTGAAGCTAAACAGAAATACAAGCAAACTCATCCTAAAATTAATAGGCCAGCTGTGGCATATCGTACGGTGACGGACCTCGAGGAATCTCAAGGTCAGCATCTTCAGGTCAATACCGAACTCGCAATCCCTGATACCTCAGTATACTCCATGACCTATACACCTAAGTCACCTACGCCAATATCCATGACGTATACTCCTAAACACTCTGCGTCTTTAGTAGCTGATAAGTCTGGTGATACACTTTCTCAAAAAATTCTATCTATTCCTCGGAAACGAAAATCGTCAGAAGACCTTAAAAAATATAATAAAGAGAAAAAACGTGAATCGAGAAATAAAGAAGACGTTAAAATTAAGGAGAGAATAAGAAACAGACTGTCAAAGAGATTACAAAGGTCACAGGAATCTACACGGAAACGTGATAATGTACGTGCTCGTAACATGCTAGCTCATGGTGTGTTACGCGAGGACCCTGTATACAGAGAAAATGAACAAGCTCGTAACACGGCTGCTCATCGTGTGTTACGAGAGGACCCTGTATACAGAGAAAATGAACAAGCTCGTGACACGACTGCTCATCGTGTGTTACGAGAGGATCCTGTATACAGAGATGAAGAGCAAAGTCATAACACAATTGAACATCAATTAAATAGGCAGGATTCAGATTATGTTGAACGTGAGAAAGAGACGCGTAATTTTAGAAAAAATACTTATCTACGTGATTGGATGGCCGTACGTCAAAATTTTTTTGATAATATCGCAGATGGTCACAAGAATATCTGTTCCTGTTGCGGTCGTTTGTGGCACAAAAATTCGCTTAGAGTCATGAGAAAAGATCAGTTGCCTAAAACATTTTCAAATCAAAACCTAAATGATTTATTTCAAATCAATACATCTGGTGGCTGTGGTTCATTTTGTTACACGTGTCAAAAATATCTAAAAGAAGGCAAAATACCAAGGCTTGCCATGTACAATGGTTTAACTTATCCTGTAATTCCAGATGTTCTGCAACAACTTACTCCACTTGAGGAACGTATTGTATCACCACGACATATATTCCTTAAAATAGTCAGGCGAGGTCAAGGTCTCGGTTATCAACATGGATTGGTAGGGAATGTAGTCAACGTTCCAGTCGATGTTAACACTATGGTCTCAGCGTTACCACGGCATGCATCTGATAGTCATATCATAACACTTGTTTTGAAGCGAAAAATGTGCTACAAACACGGTCGTCAGGAGCGTATTCGTCCTGCAATAGTGAGAGAAGCAGCAAAATATTTAGTCCAAACAGAATTATTTAAAGAATTAAATATTACATATGATGATAACTGGGCATACGACGACGAAGTTGATGGTGATAATGATCGTATAGATAACAATGAATGCACATGTGAACTTGGTGAGTTAATAGATGAACCAGTAAATCCCGGTAATGCTGAAACTTTACTTGATAATGAGCAGGATGTCGTCATAACAATGGCACCCGGTGAGGGTAAGTACCCGCTATCGCTACTGTATGACGACTTTCTTGAAGAATTAGCTTTCATTAAGATTCACGGTGGAATTAAAAGGCAGTTTAAAATAAAACTAAGTTCTTCTGACATAATGAAATCCGAAATAACTCGGCATGATAGAAGGGCTATGCGGCCAGATTATTTGTTTACTTTATTAAAGAAACAACAGATGACCCAAATAGGTGGACACATAGCTACTTGTCTTCGAAAGAAAACCGTCAACGGCGCTCCTATTTTAGTAAACAACCTTCTTAATGACGACTACTTACAGAACCTCATTCAGCATGACGATGGATATAGAATTCTTAGTAGTGTGAGAAATTCCCCAGCACACTGGGAAGAAGAAAAGAAAAAATTGTTAGCAATGATTCGGCAGTTCGGTGTCCCAACATTGTTTATGACGATATCAGCAGCTGAAACGCAATGGCCTCATTTAATAAAACAGCTTAAAAGCACAGTTGACAAAGAGGAAGTGTCGCTTGAGGAATCACAAAATATTCCATACGCAGAAAAAGTGCGACTCATTCAGTCCGACCCATTTATATGCGCTACTTTTTTTGATACACGTTATAAAGAACTAAAAAAAACATGGCTGTCTCCCGTTGGGCCTTTTGGTAAACTTAAAATAAACCATCAATACCATCGAATAGAATTCCAAAACAGAGGTTCTCCTCATGCCCATATGATGTTGTGGATAGAAGATGCGCCTATCTTCATTCCTGGAGATCAATCATCAACTGAAAAGGTTATAATGTTTGTTGACCAAATCATATCCTGCAATAGTGAAGATTTAGATGAAGACTTAGTTAAGATACAAACTCACAAACACACACATTCATGTCATCCCAAGCCAAGTCGTCCTTGTAGGTTTGGAATACCTTTTTTTCCAATGGATAAGACACGTCTTCTGACACCTCTGGAAGAAGATAATCCAAGCCTAAAAGAATGGAAAGAAGTATCTAAAAAGTTAAAGGACGACTTGGTGAATATTCCGCCACATTTAACATTTGATGAGTACTTAGCATCGACAGAATTAAATATCGAAAAATACATATGGGCAGTTAATAGATCAACACTTAAACGGCCCAAAATATATCTACAGAGACGACCAAAAGACGTCATGGTTAATCCATTTTGTAAAAAGGTATTGGAATTACAGCGAGCTAATATGGATTGCCAATTTATACTAGATCCATTTGCCTGTTCCGTTTATATTGTCGATTATATTAACAAAGCTGATCGAGGCATGTCAAATTTACTAAGAGCGGCGGTCGAAGAGGCCAAAAATGGCAACAGTAGCATAAGAGACTCTCTACGCGCAATATCAAAAGTATTTTTAAATTCTTCGGAAATTTCAGCCCAAGAGGCAATTTACTGTCTGGCGGGACTTCCGATGTCACAAGCCTCTGAAAGCGATGTTTACATAAACACAGGACACCCCAATGAACGAGTGGGTATTTTGAAATCTTTCATAGATTTGCAGTCCTTGGATCCATCGTCCACAGACATATTTAAAAAAAATTTACTGGATCATTATAAAAATCGGCCACGTGATCAAACGTTTGATAAAATGAGTTTAGCTTATTTTGCTGCGTATTATACTTTTTCAACTAAAATTTCACGTACACATGAAGGTGAAAACACTGACCATGAGTGTATAGGAAATTGGATTGAGTTGTTAAATAACGATGGATACGTGCGAAAAAGAAGGAAACCCAGGGTCATACGTTTCCGAAGATATAATAGAGCTCAAGATCCCGACAATTTCTACAGGGAGCAGCTAATGTTATACACAAACTGGAGGGATGAAATTAGTGAATTAGTCAATGACGTTATAAACCTCGAACAGAAATTTATTGAACTTAGTGATGAAATCCGTTCAGAAAGTCTTCAATTTAATCGCTTGGGGGGGCCAGATGAGTTTGAGGCATTGTTGGATGCAATTCGTAATGTAGATAAAGATGAAGAGGATGAGGATAGTGCAGTGAAAGAAAAAGCTCGTCCTTTAGATGATTATGAATTAGAGACACAAGAAGGTGATCCAGATCATTGTCTACAGTTACATGGAAATCAATCAGATTTAGTAGGAGGAGCGATTGCCCAACCAGCAGTTTTGTGTGAAGATGATATATTGCGTTTAGTTAGAATATTTAATTGTGATCAAAGACATTTTGTTTTACATGTAGGACATATTTTCACTCAAGAATCACCACCACCTTTTTATTATTTTGTTAGTGGTGGAGCCGGCGTGGGCAAAAGTTTGTTAATTAAGGGTTTGTATCAATATTTAATGCTTATGTTCAATAGAGTTCCGGGTATAAATCCTGATGATGCTAGAATTTTACTTTGTGCATACACGGGAAAAGCTGCTTTTGGAATCGGTGGTCAAACTGTTCACAGTACGTTTGGACTTCCAGTATCCCAATGTGGTCAAACAATGCCCGAATTATCAGCAAGCATCGCGAACACCTTAGCATGCAAACTTGTAAAAGTAAGATTAATTATTTTGGATGAAATATCTATGTTAGGTAGTAGAACTCTGAACCAAATTAATAGGAGATTGCAGCAAATATTTCACACAGATACGCCATTTGCTGGTATGTCTATTATAAGCGTCGGGGACTTCAATCAGTTACCACCGGTAGGAGACAACTGGGTTTTTCAGCCAAACAGTAGTCGAAATCCATTGGCACCCCTTGCTGGTGCTCCGTTGTGGGAACCATTCCGTCTCTTTATGATGACTGAAATAATGCGGCAAAGAGATGATCTGGCATTCGCAATAGCCTTAAACAATATGGCTGTCGGTCGGATGACTTCTATGGATATAGAGTTAATTAATTCTAGATGTTACAGTATTAATACTTTACCTATTGAGGCACATGGAGCGATACACTTATTTGCGACCAACAATGAAGTCGACAAATACAATAATCAAGTATTGTCTCGAATGAACACTGAAGGGTACTCGGTTAAAGCACTTGATGTGGTTTCTGGAGCACCAAATCCGCAAGCTGCTAGAAAAGCCTTGCAATCTGTAAATACTCTACCTACAATGCAGACCTACGGTCTTCCTAAGAATTTGTTTTTACGAGTAGGTGCACGTTATATGGTAACTGTGAATATTGACACTACAGATGGCCTTGTGAATGGTACTACCGGAATATTGAAGGCTATAGATTACGGTCGACACAAGAAGACAAGTGAAAAGCGGCCTTTACGTATTTGGGTTCTGTTCGATAAAAGTACGGGAATAGCTACAAGAAGTAAATGTCAAGTAACTTCTCGAAAACATCGTCAATATCTCAATTCGAATTGGACGCCATTAGATGCCGTCACTTATACTGTGAAAAGGTGGAAATCTTCAAATCTTGTAGTGCAGCGTACTCAGTTTCCAATAGTACCAGCAGAAGGTATTACAATTCACAAGTCGCAAGGTGCCACCTTAGAAAAAGTTGTGGTCCATACTTCTAAAAATGTAAAAAGATCGATGCTTTATGTAGCTTGTTCTAGAGCAATGTCATCGTTTGGACTGTTTTTAGTCGTGAATTCAGGTACATTTAAACCTCCCTCTGAAATATCAGAATCGAGTGCTGTAAGTATAGAAATGAAAAGACTAGAACAAAACAAATTGGTACCATATTTTAAATTTTTGCAAACACCTGAAGATAATGCAGTTCAAATTGTATTTCATAACGTGCAATCATTGCGCAAACATTTTTCAGACGTCATCATAGATCCTATTATTCATTCCTCCCATGCAGCATTGTTTGTTGAAACCTGGGGATGTCGTAGAGACACTTTTGAACTTGATGGTTTTTATGAGGTGTGCAGAGTAGATGGTCCAGCTGTATCTAATGCAAATCCAGGTTGGGGATCTATCGCGTATGTACGTCGCAATCTTAAGGATGCCGTGACAGATGGATCATGTAAAAGATATTATTTAAATAACCCAGGCGCTGCAAACGGCCATTGTGAATGCTTGCATTTTGAAATGTTTAATATCAGAGTGATAACTGTATATAGGTCACCACAATGTCAAATTAATGTTGCAATAGAATGTATAAATACAACAATATTCGGTAGCAACCTCAATATGTACACTTCATCTTCTCGTCTGATTGTTGTGGGAGACTTCAATATAGATTTTAGAATGAATCCCCAAAATGGAATTTCCACATATTTTTCATCCATAAACATGTTTCCGTTAATAAACAGTAGCACTACACGAAGTTGTACAACTATTGATAACGTTTTTTCGAACTTCAATGTTCAATGTGGTACTATTCATAACTTTTTCAGTCACCATTTACAGGTCTGGTTCAAATTTAATACTTAATTAATATTTTTGAACCAGATTTCTAAATAGTGACTATAAAACTTAGTAAATAAATAACTTTAATAAAAGAACTTTCGCAAGTCTGCTGCAAGGCTAGTATAAGTGTTTCAGTTATATTATAGATAAATGATATGTGTTAATATAAAATAAAGGATTACTTAAACGATAAAGAGATCTTTGTCTTAAATTTATGCTCCTCCATCTTTCCCCATTGTAATGTTATGAATTTCATTTTTCAATAAAAATACCATAGTTATGACTCGATTGTCGTAATGAACGAACTTTGTAAACCTTGCAGGTTTGTACGGAACCCTCGGTGCGCGAGTCCGACTCGCACTTGGCCGGTTTTTTTTTCCTATCGTGGTGGTAGGATGGGACTATTAGTTAAATGCATGTATGGATGAAAAAATACGCAAATTAGTATAACGGGTACGTTATTATATCGCGGATTAGCAAAGCAATATTACTATTTTAGTTAAGTAATTTGAGGCTATATCGGACTGCAGAACTGTTTGACCGAATGTGATGATCCATGCGTTGCATCCATGCTTTAGTAATTATGTCAACTGAGCATTTTCCAAGTAGGTACGTATTTGGTATTTATTTATTTTCGAAAGTACTTCTAAAAAGTACTTTATTATGAATGGAACACGTCATGCCACCACTACAAAACCTACGATAAAAACATAACGTTGAAATTTAAAATGATTATATCACGACATAATGCTTCAACAGCAGAGAACTGACGGCCTTTGCCCACCTTATTTTATACATCATTGTTATCTAGCAAATAATAAACTACAGATTTCGAATCAAGCGACTTCAGTCAAGGCATCTGCTTCGTTACGAACTAAGCCAAGGTAAGCCTGGGAGTACTTCTTAAAAAGCCACTAAAATTTAGACATTCTAATGAGCAACGAAAATATAAGCAGTATTGCTCCGTAGGTACATTATCTTTAATCATAACCAACAATAAAAACAGGAAAAAGACTCTCAAAGATAAAAGAAAAACTCAGAAACGTAAGCAACAAGTTTGCCAGCGGTCGTGTCCATGATCTACTGTCGGAAGATTCGAGAAGAAGTTTTTTTCCGAAAGTGTCTGCATCATTAATAGTTGTTTTTACGGCATCGTTACAAGTCGCATACACCTACTTCCGTAAACATTATTTTCTTGTAGATTTAACCAATTTACTAGTACAGTCATCAACAACCAATCATGTTTTCTAGGGAAAATATTGTGAATACATGGGTATTACAGAGATATAGATAGAGATTGGAATTTATTATAGAGATTGGGTATAGAGTGGTATAGATAAGAAGCACACGAAATAAAGACAATCCATTTAATGCATCAAATCCTCTTATTTTGGCTTTTGAGTTATAAAGCACTTGGCTCCCTCGAAACCTTTCAGACTTTTAGAGTAAAAGCATCCACAGAACATTTTAAAATGAAAAGCACTGCAGTGAGTAAAGAAGGGCTTTATTGCTTCGCACTTTGGACATGAACTTTTAGGGTTCCATGGAAAGAAATATTTACAATTCGAAAATTTTGCATTTGCATTTACATTATCCAATTTATACAATGTAAAATTGTGATGTTGTTTAGCCCTTACTTTCAACCAATAACAAAGCAACGGATTGGCGATATTTTTACATAAATAGAATGAGAAAACATGCATCTTCTTCCTAAAAGCTTGTCTCCGAAAAATGCACGGTTCCCGAAGGAACCACAAGAATTTTGGTACGCGGGGAGTCTCAGGAAAAAATACGATAATTATAATAAGGAGCATGACTGTATTAAATTAGAAAAGGGAACAAATAGTAAAATTTAAGTTTTTTTTTTAATATTCACAAAGAACGATAATTTACCATTTTTATTTTATTGCGGCAGCTCAGGGTTCACATACTTATCACAGAAAAAGATTCCCTGCTGTGCTGACTAGTTTCCTTGAAGTATTTTTTCTTCCAACGGATTTAGTTAATAGCTAAAGCTTGTAACAAGCATTAAGGTTTCGTAATAGACGTGTTTTCACACTGCGTGATTACTTTATTGCATTAGTTATAAAAGTTTTTTATACGGATAGGATGAAGTAGCCTTATAAAATACTAGAAGGTGGCCCGCGACTTTGTACGCGTGATTTTTATATACCGTTATCGAGTAAAAAGCATCCTATTTTTAGTGTATTATAGTATATTGGATGTCCAGTAGGGTGGATCGTTCTTGTATGAGAAAAAAAAAACCTTACACATTTAACTTCTAATAGTTCTTAAAAGTTGTAGCATAGTATAAAGATGCGAGACGATTTTTTTTTATATTTATAAAATAACCTTTTTTTGCCTCCGCATGAATTAAATAAATGTGGAAATAAGAACAATTAAAAAAAAAAACATGAGGCGAAATGATTAGCCTAATATGATAACAAGGTTAAAAACATAATTAAGAGGATATAAATTTATTAAATTAACAGTAAGTTATTCAGAAACTATTATTAGAAGACCCATTCATATTACTTATTACTATTTTGCCTTAAAATCTCTCTTACCTACACTATGTTTTCTTGAGGTTAACTTTGAAAGAATCAGGCCTTTTTTTAAATGAATAACTATGTATCTAATGAGAATAACTATGGTAAACGTCATATATGTAATTATAAATGCGGTTAGAGTTTTGAAAAATTTGGGTCTAGTATAGGTTTTTAGGAAACTTCAACGACCTTGCGGAGGCAAAAAACCTATTCCGATTGCTATCGTGTAGAACTAAATCTTAATCGTAACTAGAGCAAGTTTTTATTACTATTAGAATATTAAATTCCAAAAAAAAAATTTTGATCCACTCTAATGTACAGCTATGCCTGTACTAAAATTGGTCCAGCCATTTCGGCGTGGTGCGAGGACAAAGGTAATTATGCCCAATAGATGGCGCCCGACTGGCATGACGCCACTCGCCCACACAAAACAAAAGACGATCCTGCATCACGCTATTAAGATTTTTCCTGAATTCATGACCCCGATCTATAGAAAACTGAGTTTCAATACAAATATAGAATTTTATACCTAATAGTATATAGAAGCATATTCAATCTGAAACACTGTAACCTTAAATTAAAATAAGTTTCTGTCAAAAATTACATTTTAGTTGTAAGCTTTTATAGCAGACTGTACTTTTCTTTGGATATCCATCAAATGCTCACTGAGACGATTCTAAAGAGCCCAAGCTCGGTAGGATTGCTTTTTCTATTATAGAGTTCCTAGAGAGCAGATCAGCCCCATGGTACCATATTATTGTATTGTCATCTAAGTTTAGTAAGTATTCAAAATTTGAGCTCAATCGGTTGACGATATCTGCTTCAAAATTGAGTTGCAAGATTTCACCCGAACAAACATACTTTAAACATACAATGCAAGTTAAATAAAAGCTTGTAAAAATGTCTTATCGGATTATAATTTGATATTTTTAGTGCCTATACATTTTTCAAAATTAACATTACTTACCAGTGATTATGACGGTCGAACACGCTTTCGCTTAACACACGAAAGATATTATTTTCTATAAAAGATATTAAAGCAAAAACGGGCTCATTATCTTTAACTTCAGGATATTAGCTGTCAAAGATGCAGGTCATAGAAAACCCTCTTAAAGGAAATTGCAAAGTAAAGGTAGCTTAAGAAACAGAGTTTGTTACATGCAACTGACGTTAATAAGAAAGTTTGTAAAAGAAAGATCCCCACGCGATGTTGAAATTTCTCTAGATAAGGAATAAAAATGGATCGCATATTTTATATTATTAGTGATAAAGAAGACCTAATAACTAATGGGACAATGTTATGTTTTATAAGTTTTATAAAAATTGGGCAAGTGCGAGTCCGAATCGCGCACGAAGGGTTCCGTACCAAGATCTATAACAAGTTTGTTGTATGGGAGCCCCCCTTAAATATATTTTTTATTTTATTTTTAGTATTTTTTGTTATAGTGGCAATAGAAATACATCATCTGTGAACATTTCAACTGTCTAGCTATCACCGTTCTTGAGATATAGCCTGGTGACAGACGGACGAACGGACGGATAGCGAAGTCTCAGTAATAGGGTCCCGTTTTTACCCTTTGGGTACGGAACCCTAAAAATAACCTGCAGTGTCTCACATAAGGTAAGGGTGGGGTAAAACTGTCACGGGAGAAGACTGCCATAGACGAATAACTTAGTTAGTTTTACTACATTAGACAATAAACTATGCTAGTCTCGCCTTACCTTACCTTAATTATTATTATGTGAGTAAAATCTTGGTAGCTAAATTAAAACCACTTTTTGATGTTCAATTTGCGTATCTTTGGTGCTAATGCAATATGGTTACATCATTGATAGTAACCGAGCAAAAACTTAACGATGACCGATATTATAAATTTATGAAACTTTTATATATGTAATTCATTGATACAAACACGCTGGACCGGTAATCCTGAGGTACCGGGCTCGATTCCCGGTATCTTCCACCAGGTACGCTTCCACGCATTTCAATTTTTGTTGAGCTTTGATCTTTGTACGACCGATATTATTCTCGGTTTTAGGCCGTGTTCAGACCGGGCTGACTGTCGGCCGCCCAAAGTGGCCCAAAGTGAGCCAACGTTACGCAGTTTCCATACATATTCACACATTCGGCGTCCGCCAGTCAGCCCGGTCTGAACACGGCCTTATTCGAAACTTAAATCGGAAAAATACTCGAAAGCCTGATCCTTCGAAAAGGGTTTATCCCTAACAAACTCCAGGTTCTGGTCGGCTAGGCAACAGTTGCGGACTGGCTGCAATGTTGCGTGAAATTGCGCTGCACTCGGCCTCCATCGCGTCTATATAAACTAGATCACGCTATCAAAAGGATTAGATAACCCTTCATTCGGTTTCGCTGTTTCATTTTGAATTATTCAACGAATTGACATTTCATTTTTTTTAAGTGTTCAGTTAGTTTTTAAAGGGTTCACCGCAACCAAAACTATCACTAGTTTATTTTTATTTGATTATACCGACTAGTTTTCAGAATATTAAAAAAATGTGATAGCAACGACATATAATAGTCGACCCTATAAATGACGTCACCTGGTGGTTAATTTTACAGTCGCAACACACAAAAATAAGTGTTACAATTTCCATAGTAAATCCGCCTTAGTGATAGTCCAACGGTACGATTTTCTGCGCTGTGACCATTTACTGGTCGCTTATGCTCTTTTAGAATGAGGAACTTTTCAAATTTTTATAAATAATGACACAAAGGTATATTAAGAAAGAAAAATTTAATGCGATCTACTACAATCGAAACGGGATTTGAACCCGCGACCTCTGCGTTTCCGGCGCATTGCTCTTCCAACTGATTAATTTACCTTTGTCATTATTTATAAAAATCAAAAATGTTGTATTACCACATAAAAAATATGAATCGATAAAAAGATTCTATACAAATATTTAGGAACTTTTCAAATTAATTTTTGTGGTAATATTTCTTTTTTTTTTAAGATGAAAGCCTAGCTGTTGTTTTATGTTATCAATTATAAATATATACGTACAATTAAATATATACGTACTATTAAAGTATGGAACTCCTTGCCGGCTCATGTGTTTCCTCCTTCTTATAACTTGGGACCCTTCAAACGAAGCGTGAAGAAGCATCTCTCGGGCCAGCATGGCAGTGTCAACTGACTTGGCACCGTTGGTTTCTCGTCAGTTGCCATTGCGACTTGGGCTCCCCTTTTTGTTTACCATCAGGCGAAGTGTAGCCACTATGTCGTGCCGTTATAAAAAAAAAAAAAAAACAATGATTTTGAATGTCGAATTCTATTTTGTACTAAACCGACATTTCAGCTAACATTTCTTCGGGATATCTATTCCGAGTGTCAAAATTACCAAGACGAGACAATGTCTACACGACAGAAAGACCACTATCTCGAGTCAAAATGCCCACGGGCATTTGGGTGTGATACCTAGTCAATTAGAACAAGTATGAGATATCCAAAACGTTGAAAAGTGGTCTACTAGTATATTAGTGGCAAAATGCAGAGCAATGTTTTCGAAATTAATGTATGTCAACCAATTAACAATTTATGTTTTAGAATAAAAGGGTTAAACGTTTTAGTAATTTATTTATCAATGAAATCATTATCATCAAATACATAATGATAACCACAAATGCCCACCTAATCCGGGCTGATATAAATTATCTCGATTGCCATTTGAATCGAAGCAATAAGCCAATATCGGTGAATTTTACCTCGGCACATTTTCATTGCCGTCATAGTGTTGTGGTCAAATTATAGTGAATATATTAATAATTATCATGAATACACTTCAGAGGAGTTTTATATATTTTATCCGACTTAGTTACAATTTGTTATTCATAAGTTTTTTATTTTTTATTCGTTACTAAGTAAAAAAAAATCGCTGCAGAACAAAAGATTGTTAGGTTATTTTGCTATACCTATGCTAGATGCGACCATTATATTATTGTCTATTGTCTATCTTTAAAGCCTAAGCATTTCCGCTAAAGCAGGCAGCGTATGTAAATAAAATTACATTATGGGCATCTACAAAAAGAAAGGTATACACATTATTATTATTTTTACCGATGATCAACGTTAAGTAGGTATAAATTTTCAAGGATCCGAGAACGATCCAATGAATTTTTAATTTTTTCGCTTTATTATAACCATTTGGTTTACGTTAGCAGACGTCACTACTTTAATACAAATAATGGAGTCTTCTTTTTATTTAATTACCTTTGTCAACGCACACATTCACGATGTTTCTAAAGGTAAATAAAATTATAACCATGTAAAATGCCAAAGTATTCAGCGCTTTTTCCTTGTTTTAATAGACTTGATAATCTGTGGTGTCCGTAGACAATATCATATTTTGCCGTCCATTTTAACGTTGCACATCGGAAGCAATGTCGTATGAAATTGGATGGCATGCTTGCAGCTGTTACGTTCTGGTTTTCATAGCTCAAAGAACATGTGTAATAGAAAGCGGGCACCGTGCGCTCAAGTAGCGAGTGCAGCATAAAATGCTAGTTTCCTTCTGAAATACGGATCCTAAAAGGACTTCGTGGCTAACGAAGCTGCGTTGTTTACATTATGAACAGTGGAGCGATTGTTTAAACGAGTTCTACTTTAGGGGCAGTCGTGAGAAGTCTATTCAGCAAAGTACGTTTAACCATGAGTTAACCCTTAATCAAATGCCGGGAAGTTATTTCCCACTTCATTCTAATTTACAAAATATTTTTTATCTTTTTAATGGCAGCACTCAGCGATACCAATAATACAGATTTAAAATCTCAGTACCATTTTGAATTTGAAAAATGGCAACACTTTTGTAATGGCCGCCATTTGTCACTATACGTCAAAGTCAATGTCAGTTGTCGTGATATTTTTGCAATAACATTTTTTTTTTTGAGATTTGCGGTTAAGTGCGAAAAAAAGTCTGCTAAGTGCATACACTGACTACTATCATAAACTAGACTTATTTTCCCTTTGTTTTGCTTGAAAATAAATGTGATAACGATATGATTTAGCCAAGATTTTAAGGTTTTAGTAAGTGGGAAATTATTTCCCAATGTCTGTTCCTGAACTAACGATTTACAAAAAATTGGTAGGTTTTATCAAGTGGGAAATTATTTCCCAGTGTTTGTTCTCCACCTACATTTTAATTTGTTTCCATATATAAAAATATTGCCCGTTCGTCATTTATTTTATTTGTATTTATTTCTAGTAAAGAGAAATGGATAAGAAAAAAATATAAGAGAACCACTAACTAAATAATTATAATAATAATCTTTCATTTGTATTCCCAACTTCTTGCAATAAGATAGTAAATCTTTCAGTTTAGGCCTGCATGTTATTTTTTTACTGTTAGTAATAATCATACCTACTTGAATTCCAAGCAAACCCGGGGGGAGCTACTAACTAGTAAAAAGTTCGTAACCGTATCGGACATTGGGAAAGTATTTCCCACTTCATTTCAATTTTTTCTATGCCGTAACGGATAACGGGAAATTATTTCCCACCGCAAAACCCCCCCTTTCCCCCCACTTTAATTTTTTTTATATATTTTTTCGTAATCCACGCACCCAAATTACCTATAAACCATTCTTAGTTTTCAAAAATCTCATAAAAAGTGTTCCATTTGATTAAGGGTTAACTCGACCATACTGTATGGAGAATATTTCAGCGCCCCTGGCGGTTAGTATGTAGAACTGCAATTCTAATAACCGTGTAAACTACCATAATATTCAGGCTTTTTCCTTGTTTCAATGGATTCCTGATATAATCTGTGATGTCCGTGGACGCTATCATATTTGCCGTTCATTTTAACGTTGCACATCGGAAGCAATGTCGTATGAAATTGGATGGCATGCTTGCAGCTGTTACGTTCTGGTTTTCATAGCTCAAAGAACATGTGTAATAGAAAGCGGGCACCGTGCGCTCAAGTAGCGAGTGCAGCATAAAATGCTAGTTTCCTTCTGGAATACGGATCCTAAAAGGACTTCGTGGCTAACGAAGCTGCGTTGGTTACATTATGAACAGTGGAGCGATTGTTTTAACGAGTTCTACTTTAAGGACAGTCGTGAGAAGTCTATCCAGTACATAATGGGGTTTAAGGAAGTCTTTGAGTCTCAACTTGCTTAGTTTTTGATTTCATTGCTAAGAAACTTAATGAATATAGACAAAAGTTTTAACTGCCGAAGAAGGTAGATGCCTAAATAAGAAGGCCCTTTACCAGTAGATATTTATATCAGAACGGTTTTTTGATACTTTGGTGATAGTCGGATGATTAAGTTATTTTTCTCAAACATCCAAGGAAATGTCATTCTTATGGTCGTGGTATTAGAACGCGAAATACGCCTTTGTACAGCACTTGTGGAAGATTCGTTCTAATTTCAAATTAGAGGTCAATAAAGGAATTTCATACAACATTATAGCCGTGGCCAACAAAGAGATTGTCTTTTGTTTCAGTGGGGTTTATTTCTTTTGTTGATAATATATTGCATAGCATACTGCCAATAAAAAAAAAATAACGTAGTTTGTGCATGTTTATTTACGTTTTATTTCTTATATTTAACTAGATCATTCAATTATCTAATTAAAAACAGATATTCAATAAAATAAACAAGGAATCACGTTTATTGTAAAAAAAATATAACAATATGTAATTAATAAGGTGTTGTCATTGTTTAATAAATAGAATCATCTTAATATTTGGTGGCAAAAACATTAACCCGAACAGCATAATTTTTTTTTTCTGAAATAAATTTGTTTTTATATGAATGTATAAGTTCAATATTTGTATTGTTTTCATAGATTTATTTGAGAAAGCACCATACAAGCCTCGGCGCGAATAGGGAAAGTCGGCCTCGTATCTCTAGATGGCCTCGTTATCACTCGGCCAACAATACCCTATTTCGCGGCCTCTGCAGTAATGTACTATTATTTTAGTTGCCTCGATATGGTACTACCGTACCTAGTAAATAAACTAGATATTATACCTAGTATAAAATAATTTATAATTATAGGATAAAATATTTAATATTTTATGATGGCGACGTATAGATTATAGACTATAAGTAATTAACGGTACTTAACAACTATGCAGTTGGTAAACTAAGCCACTAACAAAACTTTTGTCCATGCATGGGCAACAGTTTTCTACCTGTAAAGATAAGTTTGTCGCTCAGTACATCTTTTCGTTAGATCAATATATCCTTTCATAGTTTCTACGGAACCCTCAGTGCGCGAGTCCGACTCGCACTTGGCAGTTTTCGTTTTCGGCTGAAAATGAGACGAAACCGTATCTACGTTTTCGTTTTCGACTGATTATAAGTTTTCGGTCGGACACTAGTTTTAGTGCTAATGTGTCTGGGTGGTTTAAATTATTTGTTACTTAATACCTATTATGCATGAACATCGCACTATCACACCCTAATAACCCTAACGATATAGGTAAGCCCGGGATTGTCATCCGTCAAAACGTCAGGGCTTATCGAAGCACCCATCAATTCGCCTAATGCTACATCGATGTTTTAATTCCAGCACATTAATCTAACAGTATTTCAATCTTGATAGTTTAAGCTGTCAAGCAATTGGAGCACTGGATAATTGGACTTAAAATATTGGAAGGCAAAATGTCTCGCGTCTGAAATTACAACATAACGTTGTAGTAGGAGAGCCGAAGAGGGGATTTCGGGAGTACCTAAAGCGCGGCAGATTAATATATAGGGGGATACCTTGTACCCAGTTAAGTACTTCCACCAAATATGAGCTCATATTGTTACGCCGGTAGGTTAGGTCAAAAACTTTGAACGTCAATTTCAGTGCTTTAGAAGCGTTTTCAGCAGGCTGAAAACTCATTTCAGGCCGTTTCAGAAGTTGCTCTATCACATATCTAAAGATCGAAATTTCACCCAAGTTGCCGTCGTTTTCAGGCGCCTGAAACATGTTTTCAGTCCGTTTCAGGGCACCCTCTATCAGATGACGCCATAACCTGAAAACCCGTTTTCAGGCGTTTTCAGGACCCCTTATGGGCCTCTGAAGCACAAATCGTTATATGGCGAAATATCCCGTAGGAGTGACAGAGATAGCACTAGTAGAATGAGATAGCTATACTCGGAACATTCGAGAAGTGTGGGACAGAGATAGGACTACTAGAAAGAGATAGCTATACTCGGAACATTCGAGAAGGGAGTGACAGAGAGTGCACCATTAGAGAGAGACATATATGGCCTCGAATGTTCTCGGCCCTCACTCTGGACCTTACTAGAATATTCGCGATATGTGTGGACAATGCGTCCAGAGCGGTTCCGCGGGATATATAAGGCGTCGACGGCCGGCATGAGTTAGTTACATTTTAACTGCGATCGAGTGCTAGTACAAGGATAATCGGAGAGAAAGACTCTTGAGTGATTAGTGCGCTTAAGTACAGTTCGTTTGAATAGTGAGTGCATAATTTGTGAAATAGTGTGTGTGTTTTAATTAGCGGATTTTAAGTACAGTTCGTGTGAACTGTAAGTACGTAATTTGGGTAATAAAGTGAGTGTTTTATTTAGTGGATTAATTTGTGCTTTTCTATCAAATACGAACCCCACGCTCGTAACAATATGTATGGCCGCCCGTCAAGGATAAAAGATCAGATTAGTAAAAAAAAATTGTTCATCTGAAATTCTCGAGCGCGTCAGATTAAGGTAGAGTGAGTTAGTTACATGCTAAAACGTGTATATTCTTCTAATCTGACAATTTAAAGGTGACGTAAAGAAGGCGGAGGGCTACAAAGTTGTAAAAAAAAAAAACTTCATCTCGACATTCTCGAGCGTGGCTAATTTTTTATTTTATTTTAAAGGGAATGAATCAATGATAACGGAAAATATATAATCTGACGATTTCCGCTAGCCGAAGTCACAAAAATTCATCGTAAAATTTAATGCGTTCAGTTACGTGATGCCTGTATTCCACTCTGGTTTCTGTTGCCATGACGCCATGACAGCTGATCATGTTGTTTACAAGACTAAACTTATTAAATATTTATAGTTGCCGGCAACTTTTAGAACAAAAATGGCGGATTTGCGCATGTACATTTGTACGTAAATCGGCTACTGCACAGTCAAGATTATGCTCTAAAAGTTTCCCGGCAGCTGTACTATGAGTGATATTAATATAAAGTGTGTATTTTGTGGTAAAACTACTTTACAAAATACAATTAAATTTACATTAGAAACATAACAAAAATGTGTAAATATTTTAGAATATAGTCGGAGCGAACCGGTTCCGAAAATCCCGAACAACATACGATAATCTTGAACTTTCGAGAGAATCTTCATTAAATGAAGTAAATCACACACAGTGCTATAAATTATTTATAGCAATAAAAATACCGCGAGTCTTTAAGTATTTACAACAGCGGCAAAGTATTATGGAATATGACAGTGCATCGGAAGTTTCTGGGAATAGCTCCGAATCACATGCCCCTGCTTCTGGGGAGTACTCCGAGTCACATTTTCCTGTTTCTGGAGAGTGCTCTGAGTCACAAGTTCCTGTTAGTTTTTTCTATTGTCAGATTAGGCGAACCCCGCCAGATAATCGTCAGATTATGAGACAGCACGTCTAGGGCATAAAGATGAACCATATATATCTTAATCTGACGCGCTTGAGTATGTCAAAATGGCGATTTTTTTTGCACATTCTAATAATAACTGCGAGTTTGCGTCACATCTAAATCGTCAGATTATTATATAAGAGCTTTTTTTTAGGTTCACTTAACATCCCCTGAGAAAAACTGACGCGCCCGATGAAAAAAAATTTTTTTTTTTTCATTTTTAACCCTCAAGTACGACCAACCCCATCATGGAAACAATCAGTTTAACATGCGTACATCTTTAAAAATTTGTAGGACATGGATGCTATCAATATCTGACGCGCTCGAGTATGTCCATGCAACAGTTTTTTTTTTACATTTTTGAAACTCCGTAGCCGCTCCCCCCACCGATGAAAAGGTATATCTTATATGACATTTTTTTCTTTTTATCATCTAAGCTTCACAACGCAATAGGTCTCTATGACGCTCGAGTGAATCCCGATTTAGCATCGTGGCCTACCCTACTATTGCAACTGATGTACGTCTAGCATGTGACTCTTTCCTTTAAATAATGTGCGAGCAACACAGTGATGCTGAGTCGCGCGAGGGTGATGGTCAAACAAATCGAAGCAGAAGACAAAATTGTAAAGGGGGTAAGACGCCTTATTAATTTTGAGAGGGTTCAGTTCAGGAACTTTGTGCGTGTAGCTTTTGTTTTTGCCCATTGCTTTTGTAAAGTGCGTCGTTGTATCTTATATATATTTTTTTTATTCCTCATACTTAATACTAAATCAAACCCTAGTTGTCAATACATCTAAGGAAGTCGTTTATAATTTCAACTGGAATTTATAATTGGAACTGATCTCCAAGCATGTCGTTAGCACGAATAAGCTTTTAAAAAACCAGCTAAATATGAGTGCTTAGAACAAGGCATAACAAGTTCCCAGATTGAAAAGGGTCCTATTGAATTATGTAAGAAGGCAAAACTCGACACTTTTATTCATTTCTTTTATGCCGACATTTTTAGGGTAAGATCTTTCTAGATTACTTAGAACTTGCTCGAGATGGAAAGATTTATTTTCACTGGAACTGAACAAAGATTTAAAGGACTATATAAATAAAACAATTTAAACGGATTATATCGCGTATATTAATTATTTTAGCCTCCCTGACGTTTCGGTAGCTTGACAGATACCGTTGTCATTGGTTGACTGAGACAACACACAATTTTGCTCTGTCAAAGTTACATTTGTGCAAACTACTTAGACTTACTTACCCATTTAACAATAATATGAATTTAAAATAAAGGTTTACATACATGCCGGATGGGTCTAATGTGTAAAGACTGTTATACATTAGGTGCCTTTAAAGTACAAGTCAGTACCTACCGTCCACCTCAAAAAAAAATAACAAGTAAAAAAATAACTCGTTAATATACACTATTATTATAGTACGACGATTAGAACGTTATTTTGTAACCTTCAGATTGTATTGAACTAAACTACGACATCAATTATATTTAATAATTTACAAATATAACATTTTCTTTTTCAAAAACAGTCAATTATTAAAATCCACAAAATGTTGAATAAATGCAGGTCATTAAATTGAAGTACGCATTGATAACCGCACAAAATCAGCTAAAGTTACGTTAAACTTCAAAGTTACCTTCATAAAAAATATTTTAATATGTGCTGAAAGCAATAAAATTGTTTTGATGTATAAAATTTCACTTAGAGACCCAATAATGTATTTTTTGTACAAACATGAAACTTTATTAATCCTATTAAATATGAGAGTAAACGTATCATAAAATTCATTTGAAACCTTTATGAGATTGAGAATTGGCAGATATCTAATATGAATGTCAATATTTAAGCTACACTAGATGTAATAAAATTAACCAGTTCTCGAAAATGCAACGGTATTTTTTATTTATTTATTAAAGCAACTGCGAACAAATAAAAATTTAATATTACATCGAAATCATTAAATCCCACTCTGATTTCTCTTCTGGTGTACTGCCTTTTTGCCGAATTATGTTTCGTCAAATTTCATTTGGCAACCAACTTTTCGCCGAAATTTTATTACGCAAACCAATCCTTGGCATAATTTTACTTCGATTTTTTTTAATTTCGCTACATTTTTATATTCCAAAATTTTATTATGTCTAAGTACAGTCTAGTCTGGTAAATAATTGTGTAGGAAATGATTTGCTAAGGCAAATAACATATCGTCAAATTTTATGTGGTAAATAATTGTGTAGCAAATGATTTGCTAAGGTGAATAACATATTGTCAAATAATTATGAAGCAAATGATTTGCTTAGTCAAATAGATAGGTAGGTTAGGGTTATTTTTTTTTTGACCCGTAAAACAAAACTGCTCTCAGAGATGGGTAGGTTAGGGTTATTTTTTTTATGACCCGTAAAACAAAACTGCTCGCAGAGATAGGTAGGTTAGGGTTATTTTTTTTATGACCCGCAAAACAAAACTGCTGCCAGGGATAGGTAGGTTTGGGTTATTTTTTTTATGATCCTAAAAACGAAACCGCTCCCAGAGATAGGTTGGTTAGGGTTATTTTTTTATGACCCTAAAAACGGAACCGCTCCCAGAGATAGGTAGGTTAGGGTTATTTTTTTTATGACCCGTAAAAATGATCCTAAAAACGAAACTGCTCGCAGAGATAGGTAGGGTAGGGTTATTTTTTTATGACCCTAAAAACGAAACCGCTCGCAGAGATAGGTAGGTTAGGGTTTTTTTTATGACCCTAAAAACGAAACCGCTCCCAGAGATAGGTAGGTTAGCGTTAGGTAAGGTATGGTTCATAGTTTAATTTTATACAGCAACGTACATTAACTATCAACGATAACTCAAGAATGAAATGCTATTTTGAGCCACAAAGTATGTAAACAAAAGTACCCTCTTAATTTAGCTGCATGGTGCATCACCCTACCCGCTTAATGCAATAAAATTATACTGCAATTTTAACCTTGCATTCTTACAAACTGGGTTAGATTTCATAATGCCATTCAATATGTTGCTAAATCAAGGTATGCCAATCAATACATTTGACGAAAACATAATTGACATCTTAAAAAAATCCCAGATAACAATTGGTCTAACAATAGTTTATCTAGTTTATCAAATCATTAGTTGGGAAACGATATCAGTGCGAACCGTTGAGTTGGGAAATGAAAATTTGACCAAATAAAAATATGGGATACGTAGTTCGGCGAGTTAAGAATTTGCTAAATAATTTTCGTCGAAACATTAGTAAACCTTCTCTTCTACTTTATTTCTCAATGCATATTACCTAACACACTTATTTCTAAATTTCGATAAAAAGTTTTTTTACCGAGTTTTAAAAATGAGATATTAAAGGTTTATCATTATTAACGAAAATAGACTCAATAATCATATAGTAAGAAAATGCAAATATCTTCTTATTTTTAATAATCCTATTTAAATATATTTTGATCGTATTAAAACTTTCGTGAGACATATTTAATTATCGTATTAAACGGTTTATACTCACGTAAAATTGTCAGTAACAGCCCGACATGTTTCGAACTCGTATGGAGCTCTTCATCAGGGACTACCCGTACAGCCGCGCGGAAACTTTGTCACTTTGTGATTTATATTTGCTTAAATACGAATCGAAGACACTTGATTAGACTCTAAATTGGATACAATATCTTAAAAACATCTTTATTAATCAAATATATCTGTTAAACTTCAAATAGACTTCTCTTCGAGCAACTGAACTACGAGGCTGAGAATTATATTCTCATTTCGCGGTTGATAGATGTTGTCTAAAGATTAGCCGGGCGGCGAAATGCCTCGACGCGCGATCCTATCTCGACTACGCTTAATGTTTCAGACTTTAGATAAGTACCGTTTAAATTTATATCATTTTTTTGAGTAAACACTTTTTAGACACAGTCATTTATGGCTAAGAATATTATCACATTTTATCATTTACCAGCGGGCCTATGGTGTACTTAATACTAGTAAAACTATCGTGAGACGTCTTTGATAATTATAAAAAAAAAACGGTTTTAACTCACTTAAATATATTGTCAGGAACGGCCCAACATGTTTCGAACTCATATGGAGCTCTCCATCAGGGACAACTATCCGTGAAGCTACGCGGTTAAACGTAACGGATAGCCGCGTAGCGCGTAGCAACATATCGAGCCCTTCCTGACAATTTATAGTTTATACGTATGTAGTGTAGGCCTATGATGGTTGCGTTCATCATGTGATAATTAAATGATAAATAATCTGTCCATAATAAGATCCATTGTCAATATATTAACCAGCCAAAAATCAGTGATGTAGAATATATTATTTATATGGAACACAAATATGTTTCGCCATCGTATTTTGTCGGGAAAGCTTGTAAGTATTCATATATTTTAACTTTTCACTGAAGTTAATTGACAAAGCAAACTAAAACTTGCTTTAAATGCATTATACTCGCAACTGTAATTTGTCATGATCATGCATGATATAAAAAACACTATTGTTAAACAAATGATGGATTGACAGAGCTTTCAACTTCGGAGTCTTACTATAAATAATTATACTCACACTCGCTCACTGGCAACGGACGGATGCTTAGTCACTTTATTTATCGCGTGATAAAAGCAAGAATCGTAAGTTCGCAGGAGCTGTTCGCAACTTCGTCCACGTATTTTTTTCTTTACCGTACACGGGTAAAAAGTATCTTATCGCAGGTACAGTTATCCCTATAACAAAATTGGTTAAAAAACCAGCAGTTTCGGTGTGAGGAGAGGAAAAAGAAATTGTGACCAACAGATGACAAAACAAAAGGCGATCCTGCATCTCGCTTTTTCAAGACTTTTCCTGAAATCACTGACCCCTTTCAATATAAAACTGATTTTCTATACAAATCTAAATATAATAATATACATGTATTCGTGAAAAACGTTTAATGAAAAGTCGATTTCTTGTTGTTTTTTATTCGGGACGATGAACAAAAAATATGCCTTGGAATTCGTGGGTGCGCTATCTCAAAATTACTAATATTGTACTAGCTCTTTTTTAGGACGTCAGTTTTTATTTTCATCGTTTGAATAATCGCCGTTGGATTCAAAGGCTTTGTCACGTCACAAACGGCGAGATGAAAGGTTTTTTTTTTATATTTCCCCAGTTGCTAGATGCGAATTGATCTAATAAATGCTTTTTCTTTCCAATCAACTAAATGAAAGGTCAATGAGAAAACAAGGTGCCTTACTATTTGACCTGATCTTAACTTAATGCACTGGGCAATTTACTCTGTGTTAATAATTCCCCGCCATTTAAAAATGATAAATGGTTTTGTTTTAGATTTTCATTGATAATGCACTCTGAAAATATAATCCTGTTTTTTTTAATCAGCTGTGGCGCTACGATGCCACCCTAAGGCATGTACGAAACAACTGGTTAAAATCAATGGCTCTTGCATCACGTTCAGTGGTTCAATATAGGGCGCCCGTGTTGGCCCGGAAAGCCGTTAGAGACGCAGGTTTGAACCCTGCCTGAACCATGAAATTTTTAAATTCTTCGCTTCTTTGTAAACATTTAAATCCTCACTTTATATACGTCAATAGCGGCGTTACATTATGAACCTTATAAAATAGGCCGCAATAATATGTTCATAATAATATGTCGTAGAGCCGACGACCGCTGGGGCAAACGAGTTTTGAACTGGAAACCCTGAATCAGTAAACGTAGCGTAGGGCGCTCTACATATAACAAGGTGGACTGATGACATTTATAGCGCAGTGGGTGTTGACTGAAGGAGGAGAGCTTAAATCGAGCTAAGTGGCGTGCCATGGGAGAGGCCTATGTCCAGGAGTGGATTGATACAGGCTGATGATATGATGATGAATATGCTGTATACTCAGTGTACAATGTCACTTTTCTGTAATTACTTTAAAAAAAAGGCGGTCCGTATCGTAAAAAAAAATTTAACAATAAAAAGAACCGACTTCAGTAAAACTAAAAAGCCAACAATGACCCGTTCAAGTACAGATTACATTTGACTCACACTTCGAAGTCGATCCCAAACCACTCAGTTCTTATATTTATATTATTATAGTTTACGCGAGGTTTGGCACCGACTTCGAAGGGTGAGTCAAATGTAATCTGTACTTGAACGGGTTTGGCTTTTTAGTTTAACTGAAGTCGGTTCTTTTTTTTTTGTTAAAAAATTGTTTTTTTTTTGCTTTTTAGTGATTCGTATGTGTGTTCATCATTAGTTTCCTTACACCAAATCCTATTTACTGAATGTAAATTCTTGACTTTATCAATAAATTACCGAAAGCGCCGTACATGTCCCTATAACATTTGAAGAGTTCCCTCGATTTCTCCAAGATTCCATCTTCAGATCCCGACTTAGTGCCAACGGGACCAACTCGGAGTTATACCCTTTAGATTAAAAAAAAAATATTAAAATCGGTTCACGGTTCTCGGAGATATCGAGTAACATACATACAAAAAAACAAAAAAAAAATTAGTTCGAATTGAGAACCTCCTCCTTTTTTGAAGTCGGTTAAAAATACTGATAGGTTTTTCAAAGTTTACCTTCGTGTCTCACGCTCACGAGTCTCCATACCGGTGTTAAACGTGCAAATTACCTACTAAAATTATAGAACCGATATAATAGACACATGGAAGTGTGCCATAGGCACTTTGACGTCACATTAACTTGACGTAACATCATTGAAATTGAATGGAAGCCCCTCCACTTCTCTCGTAATTATATTCAAATAAAATTTATTTAATACTAGCTACTCGCCGGCGCATCCCACGGCAACACCAAATTTTTCGGGACAAAAAGTAGTATATGTTAATCCAGGGTGTCAGCTTTCTTGGTACAAACATTTATCAAAATTGGTCGAGCCGGTTGAGCGTGAAGAAGTTACAAACATACAAATAAACAATGTCACAAACTTTCGCCTTTATAATTATTAGTGTGACTAGCGGACCCGACCGACATCGTTCTAAAGAAAAGCAGTTTATAAGAAAAAAAAGAGGGATTTAAAAATTTTACCAGAGATTTAAAAAAAAAAAATGCTGCATTTGTTGACGTTTGCAAGGGTATCAAAAGCTAAAGGGTAGGTACTTCTCGTTGACCTAGAATCATGAAATTTGACAAGAAGCAAAATCATGCAGCAGAAATGTATGTATGTATAATATGTATAATAAAGAAATGGCTGAAAACCGTTTTAAAGTAATATTACAATCAATATTTATCTTTTAGTGATTTACAAATTTATTTGCTGTTGAAAAAACTAATCAGCTGATGGTAGTTGGTCGGGTAGACGGAAAAAGACCGCGCGGTCGATCGCCTACCCGTTGGTCAGATCTTGTAAAGACGCTCACTGGCCTGTCAATACCTAAGGCTATCAAGATCGCCGAGAATAGAAACGAGTGGAAAAGCATGGTGCATCAAGTGACGAATTAATATTTCACGTTAGACACGACCTTCAGCAATGAAGGTGCCGACTAAGAAGAAGACACTAATGGCGCCCAAATTCAATATATGGCGACAACAGCTTTGCAACAGCAAAGTAAAGTTTTTCTCTTAATATAATTTAGCTTTTTATTAGAGCAATATTCAGCACTTTTATCGTTCGTACGGAACCCTCGGTGCGTGGGTCGGACTCACACTATATTATCATTGTACAATTTTACTGTTCCAATAGAAATCACACAAAATATAACACAAAATGATTTAGTGTCCCTAGGTACATATACCGGGCTGATATATGCATAAGCAGCAAGGCCACTCGTGACTAATAAAGTTCCAACATTAATCTATTAACAACAATCATTATACCACAACTAAGCTTATTAAATTACTCCCCTAATATCGTAATAGCGGCGGGTTAAGTTCGGAATTGCTGCGTCACAGCAACATAGTTTGGAGTTGATTATGTTTCGGTGCGGCTCGCTACTGGCCTGGAGTCTACACCTCGTGTTGCCAGCTCTGAAATTAGCTTGGGGCTATTATTTCCTTAATGAAATTAAATTTTAATTGCATTGCGATTGTGCTAAAATTAAATTTGCGATGCCAAACTATGTACAATTCTCAAACATCTGTTGAATTTATTTAGTAATAGTGAAGGCATATTATTTTTTCCGAAAAACAAGGACAACTCAATAACAGGCCAGATTTGATATAAAAAAATATTAAAAAGCTGCGCCGCGCGGTGTTACCCGCTCATCCCACGGGAACACTAAATTTTTTCGGGATAAAAAGTAGCCTATGTGTTAATCGAGGGTGTCAGCATGAAGGTATATGAAAATTTATCAAAATATGTCCAGCAGCCGTTTAAGCGTGAAGAAGTAACAAACATACACACAAACACTCACAAACGTTCGCCTTTATAATATTAGTGGGATACCTCAGAAATCGCTTTCAGATTTGTGTTACGTCCTATGAGTGAACTTTTGGTGCCTGGTGGTGAATGCTGGAGCAAACTTTAGATATGTTATGAATTATTATTATGTACTTACTACAGTCTCTTATCGTACATTATTGTTCACTCACGGTCTTCATCTATACTATTATAAAATTCTAAATTTGTATTGAAAATCAGTTTTCTATGGGGAGGGATCATGATTTAAGGGAAAATGTCAATAGCGTGATGCAGGATCGTCATTTGTTTTGTATGAGCGCGCGGCGCCATGCCAGTCTGGCGCCATCTATTGGTCATAATTACCATTGTCCTCTCATCACGCCGAAACGGCTAAACAGATTTTAACCAATTTTGGTACAGGTATAAAAAGATGACATCCAAAGATGGTTATAGGATACTTTTTATCCGACTACGTTATAAAAAAATTACACGTACGAAGTTGCGGGCACGTTCTAGTTCACTTATAACTTATAAGGGGTCTCCTTCGCAATCCATAATATCGTATGTCCTAAAGTCAAATGCCATACCACATTTACTCTAAACACTTTTGACATATCAATCATTTGTCATAATGATTATTTGCCATAATGATCTTACATCCTAATGATCATAAACCATAATATTACATTACCTAATGCTCTAAATACCTAATATGTTTTGTACTAATCTATTAACACATAAAACTTACGAGTCATAATATACAAAACCATAAATCACATGTCCTAAAGTCAAATGCCATGATGATTACTTGCCATAATGTTCATAAGCTATAATAACATTACCTAATATCCTACTTTAAGGCAGGTCAGACTTGGGTTAGGTTAGGTACGACGACGAGCGGAGCGAAATTTGATATTCGGGGTAATGACATTCGTATTTTCAATAATCGGAAATTTATTCCTCAGGAATTATGAAATTCGGAGTTTTACAAATCGGAATTAGTAAATTCGGAATTAAATATTTCGGAGTATTTGGGTAAAGATTTTTTTTACCAATTTTTTACGTTAAAACAAAAATAGTAAACCGGATTTGGACAAATATCGAATTGGCTAAACCCCGAAAACTGTAGGTTGGGTTATTGGCTGAACCCCGAAAACTGTAGGTTAGGTTAGGTTTGTATTGTGACCACGTATAGCGGAGCGAGCGAAGCGAGCGGAGCGTCAGACTTGCTGAACCCCGAAAACTATAGGTTAGGTTATTGGCTGAACCCCGAAAACTGTAGGTTAGGTTAGGTTTGTATTGTGACCACGTATAGCGGAGCGAGCGAAGCGTCAAAAGACTTGCTGAACCCCGAAAACTGTAGGTTGGATTATTGGCTGAACCCCGAAAACCGTAGGTTAGGTTAGGTTTGTATTGTGACCACGTACAGCTAAGCGAGCGAAGCGAGCGGAGCGTCAGACTAGCTGAACCCCGAAAACTATAGGTTAGGTTATTGGCTGAACTCCGAAAACTGTAGGTTAGGTTAGGTTTGTATTGTGACCACGTATAGCGGAGCGAGCGAAGCGTCAAAAGACTTGCTGAACCCCGAAAACTGTAGGTTGGATTATTGGCTGAACCCCGAAAACCGTAGGTTAGGTTAGGTTTGTATTGTGACCACGTACAGCTAAGCGAGCGAAGCGAGCGGAGCGTCAGACTAGCTGAACCCCGAAAACTATAGGTTAGGTTATTGGCTGGAACTCCGAAAACTGTAGGTTAGGTTAGGTTTGTATTGTGACCACGTATAGCGGAGCGAGCGAAGCGTCAAAAGACTTGCTGAACCACGAAAACTAACTAAGATAAGTAACTATTAAGACATATGATGATTATGGCAACTAGTATTAGGATATGTAACTGATAGGACACTTGATCATTAGTACTTAAGATAATAGTGCAAATAATCATTAGGATATTCAATATTAGGATGATCAATATTATGGCATTTACATTAGGATAAACGTTATTATGGCAAAAGATCATTATGACCACAGTTATTATGGAATTTACAAATAGGACAAAGGAAATTATGGATTCCAATATAGACCCCTTATAAGTGTGTTGCTGTAAATAATACGCACAGGTAATGGTTAGTTTCTAAAGTCAAATAAAATAAATAGTAAAGTTACTGACACTAGCTTGCAAGGTAATAAATAAATAAAAGACAAAAAAAATACATTTAGCCCTAAAAGAGCAAAGTTGGCAACACTCGTGTACAGCGTTCCAGTAATGGGTCCCGTACTGCCTCGGAATATTAATTCAGACGTTTTGGGAGTTTGGCTCGCGTTTTATTATTAGGTAATACTGGTCACTGGTTTGTAATTATAGGCCAGTTTTAATGGGAGGTGTTCAAATATTTTGAGAAGACTAATTAATTCAACTCTGCTGCCCCAATATTAGCTTCGAATTCAAAAAGTGTGTTAAGAGGCCTTAATTCCTCTTAATTTTTTTTTCATACTATGACAAACATATTGATAATTCCAACTAACTTTTGAACCTTCCCTCGAGTTTCGAGACAGTAACATAGCTATTTCATGCTTTCATTTTGTCAAATTCAAGTAGTTTATGAAACAAAAATTATCAATGAAAAATTCAAACTGTAGGTTTCAAATATACAGGGTGACTCCAAATTGGTAATACAAAATAAGTGTTTTGCACACATTATGCCTAATGTAAACTCCTGTACTAAGTCTCATGCTTCTCAAATAATCAAAAGTATCTTATTTTAAAGATTTATTCTATCCTTTTTTAGGCTTGGTTCGGTTACCCTACCGGTTTAAATTACTGCAAATCAACACTTTCCTCTTTGGTTATCATCTGACATTGCATTTACGAAGTAAACGTGTTTTGATTACTAATTGTCACTTGTCAAAGAAAAATATTTTATGCAAGATATTAATTTTTAAGCAAATGAGTCGTCTTTATCCCTACAGTAACATTCAAATAATTGGATAATTGTTATTTTTTTATTTTACATCGCGAAGTACAGTGCTAATTCAGGAATTATTAATTGATAATTTGTAAACTTCAATTGACGTAGCTAACGGAAATAACGACGAGTGACAGATACGACACTTAGTTATTGAATTTACGGTACCTAACCATTTATTTAGGTAATCACACATTGGGACTTTAATTATTTGTTTTATTAGAAAATTAACGGTAGTTGAAGATAGCAAATTTTAAGAATTGACTTAATGTAAGCCACAATCAAGTGTTTTGTATTACCAATTTTAAGCCACCCTGTATACCAATAAATCGCAATAGCCCCGTTCTAAGTAGTAACACTGATAATATGTTATGATATGAAACATGTAATTTGATCGTAGAGAAAAATACCAAATTATTATAATGTCAATAAATATGGCGAGCATATTACCTACTGCTAATATAAAACACGGAAAAATAGGATACGCACAAACAGAAATATGATTAATAAAATAGAAAAGTTCGGATATCACGGTTTTCATAACTAAAAATCAACATACAAGCTCGTCAATTAGTAATCTATACTATAATAAAATTCTAAAATTGAAAATTAGTTTTTAGAGAGATATGTAATATTTCTCGCCTGACAGAGAATCGTGTCACAGTTGAGCTAGAGATGCTGGAATGATAGAATGCGAGAAAGATCGATTAAAATGACGTTTGACAGCCACTTCAATGAATTTTCCTCGCATTCTGCGAACCCTGGCTATAAACCTACCCTAATACTCTTAACCGAATAGAACAAGAAAGTAATGCATCATCCGCGGATCAACCTCCAGTCCACTAAAGATCCTATCTTTATATCTCCAGAGCAAATCTCTAAAGATGAAAGATAGCCCCATATATAAAAGTTAGTGGATTATGCAATTGATAAAATATTAGCAAGCTTGGCGGTCTAAACACGGTAGCTGAATTTTAAAACATTACGTATCAATTGTATAAAATACTGCACTATCCACATACAAATCAAATGCTGTCAGTACCGCTTTATTATCTAAATAGTGATCGAAGTTTCTTCTTTACTCATTATGTACTCGTCTCATATTAGCTCTCATTATTTTATTTTTTTGTAAATTTTCTCCCACACTCATAAAAATACAAAATCCGAAACAAAGCGTACGTCGACCTTATCACGTGCAATAACGCAGCGTATATTTATGAAGAAAAAGATACCAAATCCCTTCATATGGACAATTGGTCAAATAATTTATTATGCAATCCGGTTTGGACAATCCAAAACGGGTAGGTACATATCGGAACAACCCGTCCGGTGCGTATAAGTTATAGCCCTTTTGGCAGAGGTTAAAAGACAAGATAATATCATGGATTTAGCCCGCATCCCTTTGGCCCTTCTTTGCATATAAATAATCAGAAATGGAAAAAGGGAGTTTCAAACGGAACTAGTTTTCGACGCTTGAACAAATTATTAGATAAATTTTATTTATAGTTTATAATAGGTAGTACCTAGGTAAGGTAGGATTAGGGAGAACCTATGTATTGAGATGTATACTTATTGTGTGTGTCCGTCATATTTGTGCATGTTACTTTGTTGTCACAGAACCCTAAAACAGATCTACTCGTAAGTATTGAATATTTTATAAAAAGGATATCAGGACGCTGGTAGTTATAACTCTTACCTGAAAGGCCGGCAGTGCACTTTATGCCTCTGGTATTGTTGTTTCTTGTATTGGTGTCTATGGGCGACGGTAATTACCTTTATCGATTATCGTAAAAGAATTTTAACCATTAGTCAGTCTGCTCGTTCGCCTTTTTCGTTCGTTATTTTTTATATGTCATGAAAAATTGGAATATCAAAGTGGATTATTTGGTAATTGTTTTCCGTAATAACTCTTTCTATCATTTAAAAAACTGTTTGCTTAAAGTATATAAACTGGGGGGGGTAATTCAACCAATTTTAGAGAGATGATGAAAATCTCTATTACATCGCCCTCCGTCACTTTTGACGTGTCCCTACTTGACAAGTGGCGATGTCCCTACAACATCGCAATTTCGCCAATCCGGTCGCGCTTAATTTGCGTCTTCTTTGTATGTGACGGCATAGATAACAGGCGCATACTTGACCGAGTAGTGCGCGAAATTAGTCAGTTACGTTTCGTTCAGAACAGAAATTCATATGCATGAATTGCATTTGTGACAATCATTATCGCCTCCGTTTTTACAAAATTGAGATGAGATAAGTCTCTTGAAGCTCATCGCATTTTAATGACTGTTCAAATGCAACATCACTGTCTTATCTAATAGAGATTCGATGGCGATCTCTCAAACGTATTCTCGAATTAGGTCCCTTCCTGTCAACGACAACTGTATTGAAAAATATGATTACGATATCATGTTTATTTAAGTCAAAGGGAATTTCATACAACTCGCGCACTGCAATCTTAAGCTGCTTGAAAATATATTGCACAGCGGAAATGTACGGGAAATTTTATTTGACCTATTGGATGTTTTGGAATTTGCTACAAGACATACACGAGACCTCCTCCTCCTAGCCTTTGTCCCATTTTTTGAGACATACACGAGTATTATAACTTTCCGTCAATATGTCGTACAAACGTTAAGCCTAATCAAGGCTTTAGTTAAAAGACAATTATGCTATGTAGGTAAATAGTATTCTTTTTGAGCGACGCTACTTTTGATACCGATTATTAAAAACTATTTAATTTATTTAAACGACGTTCATGGAACCAGGGAAATATGGATTTCTGAATTTGAAATAACGTAGTTTCAACCCACTAGGGGGGTGATTCTATTCACGTAGGAGTTTTCAATTCAATATTGGCGGAACCCTTATCGGAACCGGCAAAATTTGTATACAGTTTTTATTTCTGTAAATAGTGTAGGTATACAAATTTAGTTGTTTTCGTGTACATGTTATTTTAAAGTTTATACGGTTTATGTTTTTATTTATCTATTTCTTTTAGATGAATGATGTTGTGTATTAGGCCTGCTGGAGCTGGCATTTTCATAAAAATTATCAAAGCTCCTTAGTTAGTAGATAAAAAAAACCGGCCAAGTGCGAGTCGGACTCGCGCACCGAGGGTTCCGTACAAACACTTTCCATCCCTAAGTGGTTAAGTTAAGTTTGCACCTGGTATGTATAGCGCCCCATATAAATTAGGTGCAAAGTTAGGTATTAATAGGTATTAAAAAAAAAACTACTTGCTAGATCTCGTTCAAAACAATTTTCGTTGGTAGTTTTTATAGTAATGTACATCATATGTTTTTTTTAGATTTTTCATTTTCTTATTTTAGAAGTTAGAGGGGGGGACCAACTTTTTCCACTTTGGAAGCGTCTGTCACGCAAACTATTCGGTTTAGAAACAAAATATTTTAGAAACCTCGATATCATTTTTGAAGACCTATCCATAGATACACCACACGTATGTGTTTGATGAAAAAAAAAATTTGTGTTTCAGTTCTAAGTATAGGGAGCCCCTAATATTTTTTTTTTTTTTTTTATTTTTGCATCAAAATCTTAATGCGGTTCACAGAATACATCTACCTACCAAGTTTCAACAGTATAGCTCTTATAGTTTCGGAAAAAAATGGCTGTGACATACGGACGGACAGACGGACAGACAGACGGACAGACAGACATGACGAATCTATAAGGGTTCCGTATTTTGCCATTTGGATACGGAACCCTAAAAAAAACACTATTATGATGTTTGCAGGTGTTTAAAAGTTTGTATATGAAAATTCAAATTATGTAAAGAAAGTTTGTAAAATTGAAGTAGCTCTTTTATGCAATATATAATTTCTATATACATAGAAACCATCAATATATTAGGAACTAGTGCTCTTCACAAAAATGCTTGTCTTTGTCGTTATTCGAACGCGGGGCCACCGCTTCGCAGACCGTTGTGTGACCAACACGTGTATGACTGTGAAACGCAACTCTTTGTCGCGCGTCAAATACAACCCTGTCACTTTCCTTTCAATACCGTGCGAGCAAGACAGGTGGTGCTTAGTCGCGCGACAAGGGAAGTCGCGAGGAGATATGCTAGTCCGGCAGCTTACAGTCGAGTCTCCTAAATTCTATAAATTATTATCTCCGAAAGCTGCAAACGTAATACAGGCGGTTGATTTATGACATGTCTGCAAAGTTTGGCGTTTATTTATTTCACATCTGAATTTAAACTAGACTGATTACGAAATCAGAACGATCTTCTTATAATTCCAGGCTTTTGTTTTGTCTTTGTTATAAAACTCATTAGGCAACAATTGGGACCAATCAACGATTATATAAAACTCAGAACACTGACATTGACAGTATATTGTACATGAGCAAAAAAATAACATGAGGGTTACTTTGAGAAGTATAAATTGCCAAAGTATGACAAGCCTAGAACATTTATTTACTAGAAACATAGGTAGGTTTTTTGGATGTAAACAAAGCTGCGAGGAGTAACTACCTACTTAGTATATAATTATTATATTACTTCACTATCAAATCAGTGAGCTTGGGTTAATAGGCAATAATTCAGTGGCGTAAAATCTAATCCTTCCGCGTAATTTAACGGAACGGTGGAGTGAAGCGGGACCTTCCTAAACCCACTATTCTTTTAGCTGCTGTAAAAAGTTTATGCCGACTTAGTAAGGGATTTGTGGACGTTCATAAATAGTGCAGGAAAATTGAGGAGAACTAGCATGCGAAGCAAAATTTTCCGGGCACTTGAAAAGTGGCTATTGCTTTGTGAGCCCAAACCGAAAACTGACGAATTTACTTCTACTATGTATATAAATCGAAAGATCATCAGATTAATGAATTTTCAAGACGCATAGATGGAATGGCTATAATTATACAAATAAGTACTATTCTAGTAAACTAACCTGGTATATGACACAATCCTTCTTGAACTGAGTTTGGGACTAGGTCTATTTCTAAAATGTTCTGATAGAGATTTAATGGAGCAGAGCGATATTGATACTCTATATGGTGCCAACCTCTGTGCTCTTTTAAAAAAAGATGGTGGGATTCGCCCCATTGCGGTTGGGTCTACTTTTAGGAGAATTGCTTCCAAAATCTGTTGCAGGCATATTCTCCCGCTGCTGCAGCCAAAGTTTCAACCGGTTCAGCTGGGTTTCGGTTGTAAAGGCGGCTGTGAAGCGGCAGTACATGCCTGTCGCACCTTTCTTAATACTTCCTCATCAAAAGCCCTCCTGAAACTCGACGTTAAGAACGCATTTAATTCTATGAATCGATACACTATGTTATCTGAAATTCAAAAAGTAGTCCCTGATATTTATCACTATCTTTGGCAATGTTATGGTTCTGCATCCAATCTTGTTTTTGCAAATAACACTTTGCTCTCATCTGTCGGATGTCAGCAAGGTGACCCTCTCGGTCCGGCCATTTTTAGCCTGGCAATACATCCAATCATTTCAGATTTAACCTCTAAATTTAATGTTTGGTATCTCGATGATGGTACTCTCGGAGGAGATGCGGATTCTGTCCTAAACGACCTTAGCTTAATCATAAATAAATTTGATTCGATCGGTCTACAGTTGAATTTTGACAAATGCGAAGTATTTTTAGATGGCAACTTCGACACTTTATCGGTCAAACAAGCTTTTGAGTCCGCTAGTCTAGGAATCAAGTTTTTATCCAAAGAAACACTTCACCTTCTTGGTGTTCCCATCTTTGCCGAAGGGATTCCTAGTTTTGTAGAGAATAAGATAAGCAAGTTTGAAGAATCCGCAGATCGTCTATTAGAAATTCATGCCCACATGGCCGTTTTCATACTACGTTCATGCCTTTTTGTACCTAAGTTCACGTATGCCCTGCGATGCTGCCCCTTTTGGCAATTTAAATTACTGTGTGAAAACATTGACAACATTAATCACGCTCACTTAGAAAAAATCACTAATGCGAAATTTGACGCTAGTCAATTTTTAGAGGCTACGCTACCTGTACGGTTCGGTGGCCTCGGCGTAAGGCAAATCTCAGGTGCCGCCCTTCCAGCGTTCTTGTCCTCGACACATAGCTCGCTACCTCTTATCGGTAAAATATTATCCCCTTTACTTTCCGATTCTGAGGTGGCCTGTTTGTCAGAGGCCAAGGACGCTTGGAAAGAGGCCTGCCCTGGTACAGACTTTCCGACGAGTACAGAGATCCAGAAATTGTGGGACATGCCGATAAATCTAAGAGTACACAACCACCTTACTGACACAAGTCCCACCCCGAGAGACAAGGCCAGGCTCCTTGCTGTTTCTGCTCGCGAGTCCGGATACTGGCTTCACGCACTTCCCTCAGTTAATTTCGGCACTTTATTAGATGATAATTGTTTCAGGGTGGCTGTTGGCCTTCGTCTAGGCCTTAGCTGCCCCAAAAGCGCCGGCAGACTCTCCCGCCACGCTTGTCTAAATGATATCATACGTCGGGCTCTTGTCAGCGTCAACGTGCCTGCAGTTCTCGAACCAAATGGCCTCGCACGAGATGATGGCAAGAGACCCGACGGCATGACGTTAGTACCGTGGCGGTTGGGGCGGCCCTTAGTGTGGGACTCCACCTGTGTGGACACTTTGACACCGTCACACATTGCAACAACGTGCCAAAATCCAGGTGGGGCGGTCACAAACGCTGAGGCGGCTAAACGCCGAAAATATATGTGTTTAGGTGACAACTATATTTTCGTGCCGCTTGCGGTAGAGACTCTAGGCCCATGGGGCCCTGCCGCTCACAGTTTGTTTGATTCCATAAAAAAAAAAACTAATATGTACTAGGGGAGCTGGGGGCTAGTTGTAGCAGGGGTAAAAAGTAACACCCAATTTTTACCTACTTAACAGACATTTTATTATACAATTTTCGACTTTATACAATCCTTATAAGGTGATCTATTACCCGGGAACTGCCAGTGACCCGTCGGACGGCGCAGAGGGAGGACGTGTGCATGCGCTCCGATTCCGCCAGGTATTGGAAAAAATCTCACTCGTAATTTTTTGTTTTTTGGCCATGTTTTCAATGATAATTATGTGTCTTTATAAAAAAAATGTTAGATAATTTACTAGGGTTTACTTATATAGATCGTGTTTTTGGTGAATAAGTGTATTTTTTTCGTAATCGTAGTTTTTCTTAAAAAGGACACCATGGGGCAACTTGTAACAAAATTGTGGGGCTAAATGTAACATGTTACAACTTACCCCGATTAATGTTTGTATATAATGCGATTGTTGCTTTTATTATTTTCATAAATATTTATATAAACATGGTTTTAATCCAGAATGAGAACCTATTAAAGGAAAACTAACCGGGCTACTCAAAGCAAGGAAGTTTAAGAGTTGGCTGCTATTGAAGTTTAAGAAAATAAGGCCAGCATCAGAAAAGCAGCTCAAATATTCGATCTGTGCCATGTCTCACTATACAGATATGCGACTAAAAAGAAAAAAAACCTGTCACCGTCAGTTGGCTACGTTAAGCCTAGGCAGGTGTTCTCAAGCGAAGTAGAAAAAAAAATATCTGCATATTTATTGACATGTGTGGACATATACATATTTTGGACTGCTGCCATTAGAGGTCAGAAAGTTGGCATATCAATGTGCTGTTACAATTGCTGCAAAAAATATACCACCCTCTTGGCACACAAATAACATGGCAGGACCAGATTGGTTCTAAAACTTCATGAAGAGGAATCCACAGTTGTCGCTTAGAACACCAGAAGCGACATCTTTAAGCCGGGTTACTTCTTTTAACAAGACCAACGTAGAAGATTTTTTTAGAAAATATAAGGACGTGCTTTAAAAAATACCAGTTTCGCCATCACGTATTTATAATGTGGACGAAACTGGTGTTACTACCGTACAAAAACCTAAAAAAATCATAGCAGCGCGTGGCCAAAAGCAAATTGGAGCTATGCAACGCATATGTATACATACAATTATGTACATTGACATTATAATAACTGATATCCAGAAGTCTGACTATTGCTATTAAGATTCTAATTAATCTGTAAGATTTAAACTGCCATATTATTTGTAAGATTAGACAAAAATAAGATGTAAAAAAAATGTTGTTAAGAAAATAATTATATTAGTCAGTTTTCCACAATTGAAGTACAATATTTTTTTGTTCAAAGTTTAAGTATTGTTACCTATTTCAATTGTAATAATTTTGCCAATAAATACTAGCAAATCAAAAAAAACTTTATTGTTACTACGTACCCCATTACTGTTACAAAAAGCCCCAAATACGGGGTAAGTTGTAACACTCGACATTTTTTTTTTAAATGACCCTTGATTAAATATTATTATAGATTTTTCAAACATTAATTACTGAGAAACCAGTTAGATAAATAATCTCTTAAGATATTCTTTTACACTCAAAATTCGTTGTATAGTTTCGGTTTTATACGCTTTTTTCCAAAAATAGTTACAACAAGCCCCCCGCTCCCCTACCTGTGATCCCAGAGCTGGCGCGTTTCTCGGACAAAGGCTCAGTATTGCTGTGCAGCGGGGAAACGCCGCCAGCATCTTGGGATCATTTCCGCGAATGACAGACCTTGGATAGGGTTACGTTAGTGTAGGTTTTAGGTTTTTAAATTGTTTTACCACTTAATTCGAATGTTTATTTTAATAAATTTAGTAATAACTATTATCTGTACACGCATCATCTTATAGTGAAATGCAAATTGTGTTCACAGGCCTTCACTATACAGGCTCGACCTAGTATGAGGACCACTGATAATATCTACGCAAAATATAGGTACTCACTATACTCTGTCTGTCATATTATTTTTAAGTGTAAGCATGTAATACATTTTGGTTAATAAATGAATTTTGTATTTATATTTGTATAAATGTTTATTAAATCCTGCACAAACATTTGTCACTGAATTAATACTACTGCCAACTTTTTACTCATCGTGCTACATATGAAGCAGTAAAAATAAGCGGGCTTAGCAGTTAAATGAAAAATATGCTCCGTCGCGCGTCGGTTCACGAGCGTCCCTCGAGGAAATTAAGGTGGCCAGGGAAATATGCTCGGGCTTATCAGGACTCTTTCATGTTAGTGCCAACTGTGGCAAGCTTATCTTTTATCTTGTACTAAGTGGGCGTCGACTTCATTACGTCTGGACATCGATGCTGGTTAACGGGAAATTCTTTAAAGTATGTTTAAAATATCGTTCGGAGAAAACTCCTGTCTTTTATGTAATATCTGGAGATCAATTATTTTTATAAATATTGACACAAAGGTAAATTACGAAAGAAAAATTTATTGTGATCTACTACAATCTAAGCAGTTGGGAGAGCAATACGCCGGAAACGTAGAGGTCGCAGGTTCATGTCCTGTTTAGATTGTAGTAGATCACATTAAATTTTTCTTTCGTAATATACCTTTGTGTCAATATTTATAAAAATAAAAATGTGGTATTACCACATAAAAAATAGAATCGGTAAAAATATTCTATAAAAAAGATCAATTATTGTGATATTTCAGATTTTTAAAACCACATTACGTAAGTTGCAATAATATTTCGGTTATGGAACTAAGATTATAAATCATGATGAAATGATCAATAAATGTTATCATTCATATCTGTTATCTGTGTCCTATTGCCACAGACCCGTACTACTTGGAACACATATATTTTATGAATGCTGGCAACACAATATAATACGCACAAGAATAATTTATATATTTTTGCGTTTTATTTAAAAATAAGTTGCGGTTGTTGCAATTTTATCTCTATCAGATTGACTTACTCTTCACTTTTTTTCTCTCCTATGCGTGTTCATTAGATGGCCGCGCATACAACCTTATCTTAGCAACACTTATTTCAATAATGCGATGATATTTCAGACAGAGGTCAAGAAACGACGCATTCAGCTCAGCCCCCAACGAATCATATTATAATGTCTTCACTATCATCTTTTAAGTACACAGTGGAATCCCAGCCCTGGTATTTTCCTGGTATCCTAATTTATTTAATTTAGCCATACAATCAATTTAATGATAAATATTATGACGGTACTCACACTTTATAGCTGTAGATCTAATCTATATTTCCTACACGACGGAATGAGGAAATTAACAAGACAATTCCGGCGGGCATTTCTGGGAACGACATTGCTGTAGTCCGTCGGATCGCGTCTAGAATGCATACGACGGCACCAATGGAACAACAAGGACTCGATGACTGTGCGATGCTATTTGTTCCGGACAGTCTGTTTAATTTGTTTCTGTGAATCGGATTCTCCTTCGATTAACACTTGAACTAATATCTAATAGTTGACGACGCGGTTGGCTCGGTTTGTAGAGACCTGCCTACTGAGCCGGCGGTCCCGGGTTCGAATCCCGGCCAGGGCAATTTGTGTGATGAACTCGAATATTTGTGCTTGGGTCATGGTTGTTCTATGTATTTAGGTATATATTTATCTATATAAGTATGTATATCGTCGTCTAAGTAGTACCCATAACACAAGCCGCCTTGAGCTTAATTTGGGACTAGATCGATTTTTGTGAGGTTGTCTGATATTGGTTTATTTATTGAATATCACGCACATTATGACCGTTTATATTTAAGCTACGTTATTTGATATTGACAAGTGTGTTACGCCACGAGGCTCCCACGCCCTTGACAGTCATCATTGAGTCACCGCTTTCCCGATAACCGTTCGACCGGCTCTCATGATAATACTGCTGACTGGAAGATCACCATCGAGTCAACGTTTTCCCAATAATCAATTAATCATTTGTCACGATAATGCTGAGTGGATAATTAGTCAGCCCCAGATATTAAATCGATGAGTAGTGAAGTGAGAGTGCTTTTGTCTTCCATCGCGGTAGCAAACAGTCGTGATCGATCGTGATCAGTAATTTTAAGTAATTAGTAATTAATAATCACTGTATCTGCACCTACGTAACTATTAAAGGACACTTCAAAAATCAAGTGTTGTTTAACTATTCCCGACAGCGGCCACCTACATAATTAGTGGTCACATAAAAGTAAATAGAAACACATTATATACGTCATGGGTCCGCATATAGTCTCTTTGATCTCCCACTCTTTTTACTCCAATCTCCTCTTTTACAGTAGTTGTAATGAAGCTATTATTTATGGGGGAAGCTATTATTAGGGTTTCATTAAGTGTGTAACAAAAATATTTTGGTGGTCGCACACATGTTAAAGCTTAAAAGGTTGACAAATGAAGGATTGTTTGTTTGGGTGATTGCTTCAATAATGCTTGTGTTAAGGTATGGGTTCGGCGTCCCATTAACCCAAACGGTATTTATATGAACCTAAAGTAGCCCAAATCCTATTTTTTTAATTAGATCCAGTGACGTCGTAAACACTTTTTAATTTTAAATCTTCATACTAATTTTCAGAAAAAGTGCATGAACAAAGATTTAAGGACTTTTTTTTATAATAATATTTATTTAAGAAAACACAATTTACAGAAGTATCCTTAGAAAACTAGACACATTACACGTATGTTGTTATAATCGGTGGAGAAAAGACAACTTTTATAAAAATTTGATAAACAAATAAATTACGTAGTCCTCTTTACCTCTGTTCTTTATAATAAAAAATGTTGCACAATTCATATTAAAAAGTAAAAGATTAAATTAAAATTCACAGTGTGAAAATTTTAAAGAAACTTTCTGCAAAGAAATCTACGATACTTAACTTTATACTAAAACCAAATAGTTCTACGGTTCCCGTGGAACATCTTCGTTCGTTGTTCCATAATAGTATTAGAGGGAATAAGTTATAAGCGAAAGCGATGCCTTGCTGCTTAAGTGAACAACGAAAAGATATTGAGTAACAACACTAAGCAGCAGCTGAATCAACAGTGTCAACTGTTAGTTGTATTACATAACAGCTCTGTTATATTATGTCGTAGAAATAAAACTAATGACTGTGAGCTGTAGACCTTGCGAGATTGTTTTGAAATTATAATTTTTTTATTTCATTTTCAACCCCCATATTTCCTACATTTTAAATTGAAAAAAGAACTTGACGAAAAATTATATATACTTATCAAATCTACTCATAAAATTTCATGAGAATCGGTTGAAAAATGTAGGCAATAACAGCCGAAAATCCGATCATCTAAACATCCGGACCTATGAAATAAATAGCTGTAACAGAGGCGCTTTGTTCGCTCGGTTCACAAACCATTTCTACTTTAGCCTGGTTATGTATGTTAGTTACCCTGTTCCTCAAAGCGGTTGATGATGATGATTTTGGTTTAGAGACGCCCGGCCAAAGACAGCCGGAGACCTGTAAAACCATTATGTGAAATAAAGTATTGAGTATTGACAGGTGGGCTGTCGATCGCCTGACTGCCAATCCCCAGTTGGAGCCAACGGTTACTGTTCCGGCGGCGCTCCCATACAGCCTTCTTCCTCGGATCTTCTTAATCTCCTGCAGAGAGAAAGGAAATCTTTAAGGTCCTTCAGCTCTTTCTCTCCTAGTTTATCGTTTCTGAAGATGATATACCTATCGTACTGTCGCATACATGCAAAACTCTGCTATAACATCCTGGCCACAGAGCTCAAAGCGGTTTCATCAAGTGGCTCATGCCCCCACGCATTAAAACTTAATATTTAATCTGATTATACGCTGTTCTGAAAAACCTCTATAAGTTTTGACGTTGAATGTACTCGTTACGTGCCTTCGCTAATGGTTTGGACCACAGAGTTAATCAGAGCACTATTCAAGAAATTAGTATGCACCGCAGACCAGTTACGAAGCTTTGTGTATGCAGGGCGTTCACAATCTAAACGGTGTAAGTGTTACTGTTCTTTTTACAGTCTTGATCATAGTTTTCCCCTAGTTAGCCGTATAACTCACATTTAAGAGGCCTTGTTCCTTTTAAAATGCTGATTGTTTTAGATTTTTATTTCTATGATCAGACATGTTTCTAAAGAATTATTGATGTTACTACTTAGAACAGGGCTATTGGGATTTATTGTTAGTTGGTGCCTATATATTAAGAACCTACGGTTTGAATTTTTCATTCATAATTTCTGTTTCAGAAAACAGGTACTCGAAATTGACAAAATTCACGAGGAAAATTAGTTTTTCAACTTATTTTGGACTTCACGCAATGATATCATGAAACAACTATGTTACTACCTAGAACTCGGTGAAAAGTATTATTCACTTCAAAAAGTTGGTTGGTTTTATCAATATATATTTGTCATAATAAGAAAAAATAAATTTTAAAAGAAATAAAGGCCTCTTAAACTAAGCTATCGTACAAATGTGTCCATACTTCAGGAACGTGGCATCAAGCAGCGTCTATCTGCTCTCGTACAATCACGCATACTCAAGTTCTTCGGACACGTGTCAAGGCGGAATAGTGATTCCATTGAGCGCCTAGTTGTTCAGGGGATAATGGAGGGCACGAGACCACGTGGTAGATCACCCATGCGATGGACTAACCAGATAAAATCTGCTCTGGGCAAACCCTTGCATGAATGTACCAGAAGTGCTGCGAACCGGACGAGATGGCGGGACATCGTTAGGTGGGCGACAGCAGCCCCCAAGCCTCCCTCATGATGACCACGCCCGCTCTGACAAGAGCGAAACGAAGAAGAAGAAGAAACTAAGCAAAAATATTATGATAAAAAAAAACCCGAATCCCTGTTACTTCCAGAACCTGACGTTTTTGGGTTCGTCCTACTCACAATCGATAGCGGTTTTAATGTGAAGAATAAAAAAAGTGTTTAGTTACAACTTCGTAACGCTCGTTCAAAAAAAAAAAATGGTTGCCTGTAAAGTCGGTTTTACGGGCGAAGGAAGATTCTACGTGACGTCTTTTTCTCGGTAGAATATTTATTTGTATCATATCCATTCACAATTTCCCTAACAACATTTTAAGTGTTACTTTCTGAACGCACCCATCACATGTGTCATTAATGTCATTATAGTGTCATTATTTTACATGTTTTAAATCTAAATATGGACTTCCGGTTTGTGTCTTAAGATTTCCGCATGCGTTTAAGTTGCGTTGTTCATTATTTATTCATTTTTTTGTTCAATGTGTAGTATTGATAGCGTATTGTGCAGTGATCTAACGTATGAGTGAATAGCTAATGAAGAATTCAACTTGAAGCGTTCATAGCCCTTCCTGGGTCAAGGCCCGATAGTCCGCGTGGTTTTTTGTAAATCGCTATCACTTTACAAAAAGCAAAACCTCACCGAACAACGGCATGCTCTACGAGCAAACTTGAAATTGGCGAAATCATCATTAACACTAGAACAGTCGCGGCCTAGTTTCGAACACTTTTAGTCGCTATGGGGTCCACTGGACCCAGTCCGTTATGTGGCCCTTAATCGAAAAATATTCAAATATATATGAAATACGTATATATTTCCTAAAATAAACTATAAAACAATCATGATAAAATAATCAACACTTTATTTATGGCAAATTATCATAATATTATAATAATTTCAAAAGATACCTACGTTTTAGTTTTTTTTTTCGTAACTTATACATTATAGGCTAATAACCTTGTATTTTGTTTTACTTTTTATATTTTCTTAAACTACTATAATTGCTTTATTAAAAATCACAAAAAGAGATCACAGTGTATCCTAAAAAATAATGAGTTATTACACTCCGAACTAAACCTATATTTTTACTCAGTAATTTCAAAACAATTGGTACAAATTGGTTTTGTGTGCTCACCACAAATTGCTAAATTCCATTTGCAGCAGTATATTTTCGGTTTTCGATCTTTCTTCCAGGAGCAAAAACCACAACGAATTTTTCTTCCACAATGTGTTGGCTGTGGCAAAGCCGGAACTTTGGGCTTAGGCACGATATTCCAAATACGATTTTTTATTCCAACTAGAAGATTTGTCAAAAACTGTCTAACATAAAGATGTGGTTTGATGAAAAAAATGCACAATGGCCATCGTTTAGTTTGCCTGGACACAGAATATCCGGCGGTCATTTAATCAACTATGTCTGCTCCACATTTAAATGCATTGTAGTCTGTTATCATCGCAGGTTTCGTTTTTTCGCCAGTCAGTGTATCGATGTTTGCATCATTGTGCATAGAAGACGCTTATAAACAACTTTTCTTGGCTTAGGTACATAAGACAGCAACGTGCATTTCGGTTGAAAACCAAAAAATGTGGAATACACTGGCCTATCTTTTGTTTTTTTTTATTAGTCGCTCACGGGTCCAGTAGACCCAGACGTATAAATATTACGCACGCAAATGGTCGCTGCAGGGTCCAGCGAACCCATACGCACCTTAGACGTCCGTCGCTCGCGAGCGCGTCGCGCAGACTGACTCCCGCGGCGATGAACCGACGCGCCACACTTTTGCGGGAAGGTACTAAGAACGGCAACGTCGCGCGGTACCTAACTAAAATGTTATTGACTGTTATGAAGGTCACCGGGTCCAATAGACCCATAAGCGACTGTTCTAGTGTTAACCTGATGGAAGCCATATTTTAAAATTAGAATCTAAATATGCGATAATCAGACTATTATGCATGTATGTTGTCGATTCCAAACCCTTATTTAGTCTAGATCTACATGTAATTATTCTAAAAATACCGAACCGACGGAACAAACATCATATGTTTGACAGGTAAGTACGAACAGTTTGTATTTGTATGGGAATATAAAATTATCGTTTTTATTATTTTCCACTCATTTATTCAATATTTTCTCACCGTTTAAACCTTTCCTTGACTTCCACGAATATTTCAATACTAAAATTAGCCAAATCGGTTCAGCCGTTCTCGAGTTTTAGCGGGACAACCGGCCCTCGTAACAGACGTGAGCGGGCGTTAACTTTTTCATGAGTGACTCCGAGCGCAACCTAATTTAAGACGTTATCACGTCAAAAGTTCATATTCAAACGTGACGCAATGTGAACGGACAAATTTAGAACACTTTTTTATTCTTGATATTGAAACTGCTATCGATTCTAAGTAGGATGAACCCAAAAACGTCATGTTCTGGAAGAGACAGGTACAAATGAGAAGTTATAAATATCTTTGAATGTTCCAATACCATTATATATATTAGTAAGCACGATATTTATTTCCCTTTTTATTTTATTGACTTTGCAATGTTTAATCTTTCTTGATATATTTAGTAGTGAGTTCGTCTAAGAAAAGAACTAGAAAATATATTTTCTGTCGATAAAATGAAAGGAAATAGCCAAAAACTAAACGCGAAAGGTCAGACAGTAAACAGGCCTTGTGCCCGATAGTATAAATAAAATCGAATTACTGTCCAGATAATAATTATCCTTGACAATACTTTAAGAGAATGCAGGGTATTATTCGAAACATCAATGGATAGGCGGTACGTAATAAGAAATTAAATTAAATTATTAATATATAACAAATATATATTACATTCATACACTTTTTGATCGTTGTCATAATGTAAACCCCACCCCAATTATGGGATAATGAGGGAGAGAGAGAGAGAGAGTGTGTGTAAAGCAAAACATCTAAATATCCAAAGGGATCGGATAAAGAATAAGTTATTCTTTTTACTTCCACACTCTACACTAAAGTTTAAAGTTTGCAAATATCGCTAAAAAGGAGGTCCTTTTGTTTTTAAAGAGATATTCGGTTCATACATCACTCACTCCCATAGATTGAGAGAATTACAAACCATGAAACGTCGCTGTTGCTAATGCTAGAGAATGCTCATAGAAGTAAAATAATTACGTGAGCTGTTAGAATCGCGTTTTATACTTGTTGCTCTGACTCTTAAGTGTTCCAGATAACAACCTCTCAGTTTTCACCCAACCCCAAATCGGAATCCGAGATTTCACGGACTGTAATTACTGATCTTGTGACGTCACGCAAAAAGCAAAACAATTCAGCTTGCTACCGTAAAACTCGTTTCCGACTGTGACTTTTATTCGCCGGTTTAGCCCGGATTATTCTGGTTTGGCGTCCGGAAATATGCCGGATTTTCGCGGATTTTATAGTCGGCGAGTAACTAAGTCTTCATTTTTTAATGTTAGGTGCTGTTACTGCAATACGTCAATTAAAAATAAATTTTAGCTTTTCAGTTTGAAAATTTCAACTAAGCGCGTATTATTTCAATCACCTGGGGTTTAGAACATATGAACATTAAACAGATGAATATTGAATAGATGAAGTGCATCATTATAGAAAAGTTCTATAAAACATAGTCTGTTAATAACTCAGCTAAATCAACAAAGTATCTTGATACCATCTTAATACTTTATAATCTTAAAAACGAGACTAGACGAAAACATCTTTATCGGGTAAGACGATTTTAAGCTGCGAAAAGTCTCCGTGCATTCCAGTAACAGAAAATGCATATGTTATGAAATATCACTTGATGAATTGCAAGATGTTATGCGCGTTGTGGGGTGAAGTACAAAGTGCGATTGTGTCATGAATGATGGCAGAATCAAGTGAGCTATCCATGCTATTTAATATTATAAATACGAAAGTGTGTCTGTCTGTCTGTTACCTGGAATGGACATAGGATACTTTTCATCCCGAATAAATTTAGTGTTCCCGTGGGATGAGCGGGTAACATCGCGGGGCACAGCTAGTAGTATATAAAATAGACCGGATAATAGGACTTCAGTAAATTAAAACAGACTTGGCCCTTCATACTGACTAACATTTTGTTAAACAACTTTTAAAAATAACCTATGTTGAACAATTACTTGTTTACATTATTTGTTTGTTCAAAGAAGTTATCTATTGAAGAAGCAGACGCGTAAATGGGAAAGACAAAATTCTAACTACAAGTTTTTTTTATGTAATCCAGTGACACATAATATTATTATATGTCATACAATAAACAATTTGATATAAATTTATTGGCATCAGCTATTACGTCAACGATAAAGCGAGTCAGTATTGGACGTACATTGAAGATATTATTTACCTAATTTCCTTGAAATAATTAAAACTGAAAAAAGTTTCGCTTCAAGCTGAATAATATTTATTCAGTAACATTTATCTTTTTTTGTCTATATCTAATACCTACTAACATGATATTTTGAATAATGGAAATACGGACCCCTAAAAACGATCTGATCCCTTCCACCTAGATAATATTCAAAAGTGTTGTTGATCATCCATTCCCATCCCAAACAACAGAAATATGAAAGATAAACACAATACGTGGGTCATCTTTATTATGTGAGGAGAGTTCATAAAAATGCTTAAAACAGCAAAAAGGGGCGTACGTCGCTAGAATTGTAAGCAGTGCTCAACTATTAGTTATGAACGTACTCCGAATGTTTCTGTTTTGCCGAGTCGGGGATAAGACAAGGATGAGCACTTTATATCGGGGTTTGTGGGGCGCAATTGAAAACACGTGTTACATACAAAGGTTTTGAGGCAGTTGTAGAAGAAATTCGCCAGCCTGTTATGATTGTGATTTTTTGTGCGAAATCATACCTAACGTTGTATTTCATTTTGGGAACTATAAAGCTGCTTAGACAATATCCATTACTAGTGATGTTGAGTTGAGGGAAGAAAATCATGTGACAAGTCGAATGTTATGAATATGAATAATTTGAGGAGTAGAAATAGAAAAAAAATAAGAAGAATCGCGTGAGAGACGATACTTTTAATAGTAGTTAATATTTTTTCATGAGTACTATTTGATGACAACTTCTGTTGCTTCCTATTTAAAAAAAAAATCAGATCTATCTGACCGTTATAGATCTATCTGACCAGTATTTAAGTAATTACTTATTCCACAATTGTTTCGTTTCTATTAAAAAATAGGTTGTACATTTTAATTTCAAGGCATTTCAAAGATAAGCAGTAAATAGGTACTTTCACCCAATGGTCTTAGATTAGAACAAAAGTAAACCGCTATGAAATTGATAACACAGATATATTTAAACACATATCTCATATTGTAACTATATTATTCATTAGTATTCACCTCAAAATGTAGAAGAAAATCCTAGTTCCACTTTCCTTGTATAAGATAACCGTCTAAACTAGGTTTCGCTGCATCTTGCATCTGTGCTCGCGACTAAACACGGAGATACATGACTGGACTTCGAAACATATGCGGCTAGCACGTGATACTAGCAGGCTGATGTTACTGGCTTTGTAGGTAAATAGACTGCCCAAGTATCATATCGTCGGCCTAACTCGCATACCTCGTAACTCCATTTTTTTTTGAAAATCATGTTTTGATACTATTAGATAGTACTATTCTGAACGCATCTAACGGCAAAACTCTTAAATACCAAAAATAAACCGTTTACGTTTAAAAAGCAAAATAGAAAACCTCGCAACTCCCGACCGCCATTTTGTAAAAGAAATACCTCGTATCTCCCACCCCGCCACTCCCTTCAGTACAGTTTGCGATGGCGTTGTGACTGCACGTCAGTTTTGCGTAAATATTTAGGAAGAAAACGGGTGCTGAATAACAGGTATGTGTAATAAGGTTCTACGATTTTACTGATTGTGTATTCTTGATAGATATTTATCATATTTAAACACATTAGACTATTGAAAATGTCGTTTGGTTGCGTGCCGTGGACATACGAGGTTTGCTTTGCGTGGATCTTTACGCATGAAGATTAGTTACGTGGTCTTCTACGCAAATTATTTAATCTTTTTGTGACTATGGTCGAGACTTTATCTCGTGTTTAAATAATTAATTTATAAATCCCGACGTTTCTAATACGAAGTTATGTCCGTAATGTAAAACCGATCCCGGTGGTTTTGCCGCTGGTCAAAAGTCATGAAAATGTATGTAGGCAATAAACTCAAGTATACAGTTGTGACTTGTTCGAATAGACATCTGTTTTGTTTTTGTCACTATTTTAATTTATGTTATATCTAGTCGAACTCGAGTCCCATCTACAAAAAATAGGTGCTTTAAGTTTTTTTACTTAATAACATTGTTTTGTTTTGTAGGCGGATACTAAAATGAATCAACAAAGGAAAGCGAGACTGCAGAAAATATTTTCATAACTAGACAAAAACGTACCGTAGGACGTTAATACGCATTATCCAATAAATTCAAAGTAATAAATAATAATATTTAAGAAAAAAATCAAAAACCTTTGGACTTTTAGACCACGCCGGATAAACAACACAAAAATCAGATTGACTAAATATGTACTGAGCAACTGCTCACAGCTCTTCACAAACATAGAAATTTTGAATAACAGAATATTCCCCAGCGGCCATAGGTTAGTGAGAGGCACCGTTCAACTACAAAAAACTAGAAGAAGTCGAGCGACATTCAGCGAACATAGAGTCGATCTATCGACAAAAATCAACAAGAATACCTCAGGACATTAAAGGAAAAACTAGAAAAGATGCGTAGTGAGTGGGAAAGTAGCGACGATATAGAGACCTTCTATTTTAAGTTAGAGACAGCCGTGAAACAAAGTCTTAAGGCTGCCACCTCGAAAAAAATAATAAAGAAATACTAACTGACGAAACTAAACAACAACTTAAAAGGTGGACTCTACTACAGTCGAATCCATTAAAAACTAAAGAAGAGAAAAAAGAACTAGCGAATCTTTATAAAACTACTAACAAATGTTAAAAAGGGACTATGGAAACTACAGAATGGAAGTGATCGAAAAAAACCTTGTCAGCACCGAAAGCCAAAAGAAAGCATATAAACAACTAAATACAGAGAAAACATCGATACCCATTGAAAGCGCAAAAAGAAACAGGCAAGATACAAACACGAAAAGAGCTAATAAGCATTGCAACAGACTTCTACCGGAATCTTCACCACGAAGAACACAACGAAGAAAATGTACTCGTAATTTAAAACCACGAAACACAGCTTAATACACCTATTATACATTTTGACTACAGAGAAATTATAGAAAAAATAAAAAAAATGAAGAAGGATAAAAGCCCGGGCCATGACAATATTCCAAACGAAGCTCTAAAAATTGGGCAGAAAATACTAATAGGTTCAATAATAACTCTATTTAATAAAATTTTGGATATCCAGAAAACTCCAAGGAGCTGGGGAGTCTCAAATAATGTTATTGTACAAAAAGGGAGATCCTTCCGATATAAACAACTATCCACCTATCAGTCTGCTACCAACCTCATACAAACCGTTCTCTATGCGAGTAAAGTTATATCAAAAGTAAAATACAATATAGAAATTAAAAAGTATATAAACACATTATAAGAAACCTAACCTAGGGTGCCGCCGGCGGGGCCCTGGCTACCGGTGGTTAGGGCTGCAGAGAGAGGAACCTCCTGACGATGCGTGCGGTGTCCAGGAGTACCGCCTTTTGTATCTGGCCCTTGATCAAGCCATCTAGCGAGAGTCTCTTAAGATGTTTGTCGAGACTCATCGCTACAAAAACCGTTCGCCGAAACGACTATCGGGACAATGATCGTCGAGTCAACATCCCACATGGCGGTCACCTCGTGAGCATGATTATTATAGAAGCGTTGTTTTGTTGTTTGAGAAAAGTTGTAGTTTATAACATTTTTAGCCCTATTTAGAGTTGAAAAAAAAATGTATAATTATAATTTAGCTACCCACATTTCTGAAGCCAGAAGAGGCTTTTCTGTTTAAAGTAAAAAAAAAATTTGCTACTTTTTTATTTATTCTATCCACAATTACCTTGTTCAGATCAAAAGCCTATCCTCTATTTATATACGGATTTTTATAGCAAAGCTCTTAACTCCCGATTAGCTTTCTAAAATTTTCAAGAAAAACTCGTAACTCCAAATTTTCCAGGTTCAGATGATTACAAAAAAATAGGTTTTATCAATCTGACGGCTAAATTTAACTTAACATTATGTAAAAAAAAGAACTAAGCAAGTCTTCATGCAAAATTTTTGGTAATCAAGTTTTTTGTGCCTCCTGTAAAATTTGGTCAGATTGAGTTACGAGGTATGCGAGTTAGGCCGACGATATAAAGAACTTATTTTTATACTTCTTGGTCGGTTTCACTCTTGGCAGAGTGATCGTGGTCATCATTTCAAATATTGGCGGCAAGCTTCACAACACGCCGCCATTCTTCCTTGATAGCAGCCTTCCTCGTGCATTCGTGTAGTGACGGTGAACTTATAGAACTGATCTAATCTTCATTCCATTCATAATATTCACTTTTGTTCTACCTTATATTTGAATTTCTGCACAACTACGATTCTAAATCTTAACCGACTCACGGGGTCCCAAGATACAGGATCAGCCTAGTTTTGGGGCCCACTGAATATCTCATGATGTTTTATGTTCGAAGTTTCAACACAAACATATTCATTTCATTTCAATATGCTAAAGGTTTTATAAAGTTCGTGCAGGCTGTTTTAGCAAAGGAAATAGGAGGGTCACGCGGACGGGGTCACGGGCTCCTTCTGGACCAAATACACACACAAAAACAAAATAAGTAAGCACTTACTGTAAAAAAATACAATTAGAGGTAAACGACCTTCGGTGTAAAAATACAGATGTGAAAACCCTTAGTTTATAGTTTAGACTTTTATTATGACCTACAAATCCTAATGTGCAGATATACATCACATAGGCAATTTGTTTGTCCCTCTTGATAGCGATGAAAGCACAGAATCCCGCTCATATTGAAATCTATCAGTAACTTTCCACACCTCAGATCAGTTCTAGGACTATCTGTAAAATACTCCTTATTGCAAGCAATCTGCGTTCAGTTTTTACCAAGGGTGTATTAGGTAGTTTTCAAAGTTACCAGTCAAAATGTACCTTTACAATCAGAACAGTAGTTCACGAGTGTGAGATTTAGGAGGGTCCGTATAGAGACCGCAGTTTGTCTCTCGGACAAGGGTCCAGTGCGGTGAGAATTAACTTGTCACAACCGGAGAACAATATAATTCGGAAGTAATCGAAGCACTAGTGATAAATTAAATTTATTACCGCTGTAACTATCGGGGTTAAAGTTGTTAATAGGTTCTAAGCAACTTTGTTGTTTCAAAACTGTTCTATTTTCTAATAAACGATAGTTTTGTTTCAGTAGTGACAATTTATTTTGCTTAGTTGTGATGTGCTTAATGTTTTTATAGGATACCACTTTGATACATAAATGAAGAATAAAATAATTTAATACTCAGCTCTCGAGACTTTACAGTCTTTGAGCAATTGAAATTATTTAATTCTGTGTACTATATCGAACGTAATCTTCTTGCTAGTGCCGAAACATATATTTTCACAAAAAGCCGGATGCAATTACGCACACTTGCAAACATGTGGCATCCAGTATTTATCCTAGGAATCCTCCTAAAGTGGGATGCAATTCCACTATCGTCGCATCTGTATGCAGCAACCTTCCCGAGTTTAGAAAATGCTGCAGCCGCTTATATTGGCGCCTATCCAAGAGGATAGCCCACACGGCAATTTTGTCCAGATTAATTGTTACTACTTTTGCCAAATGCACTCTGGAGTCTGGATTTATGATACGAATTTTGGATCTAGCATTCGGTGTCATATTTGTCTTTGGCAAGTCGTATGTTTTGGCGGCTTAGCATTTCGTCTGGGACATTTGTCAGGATTGTTGGTAGAAAACTATTGTTTTACAAATGTATACCGCTTGTGGTTTACTGTGTTTTAACTTTTGTTTCTTTTTTATACACTGTTTCGGTTATTTTGACCATGTGTAAAATTCTATTGCTCTAATTTGCATTGTCTGTAATTAATTTGGAAACAGTTTATATAAAGTTCTAAATTGGTTTCGTCAAAATAAAACGACTTTCTGGTTCAATGGTTTTGGTTTATTGGCGATAGTTTAATGGTCGGCTGAAATGTATTTTGTATTTTTTTTGCATACAATGTAGGGGAATAATACAAATAAAATACGAATAAATTAGGCATGTAACAATGAGCTTTTAAGAAATCCCCGCAAATGTTCAACGTGTTTCGTCATTTTTAGGGTTCCGTAGTCAATTAGGAACCCTTATAGTTTCGCCATGTCCGTCTGTCCGTCCGTCCGTCCGCGGCTTAGCTCCGTGATCATTAGTACTAGAAAGCTGAAATTTGGTATGAGTATGTGTGTATCACGCCAACAAAACGGTAAAATAAAAACTAAAAATATTTTTTTTCGGGTACCTCTCGTACACCTAAAGTGGGGGTGCTTTTTTTTTTCGTTCCAACCCTAGTGTGTGGGGTGTCGTTAAATAGGTCTATTAAACGTAATACGAGTCTCTAAACATTACTTTTTGATAAAGTCAGTAGTTTTGTAAATATTTGCTCCGAAAATAAAAAAAATAGTGTCCCCCCCCCTCTGACTTATCAACCACAGGTCAAAAAAATATGGAACAAGTCATGAAAATGAGGCTATATAAGTACTTTCAATGAAAACTATATTGAACAAAATCGGTCCATCCGTTTTTGAGTTATCGCAAAATTTCATAATTTTCTTTAAAAGGACGTAAGTTGACTTCCAGAAGGTAATAAGTAATTACAGTTACTTTGGCGTTTACGACCTTTTTCCGTCTTTCCGTCTTTGACCGTCTCTAGTGAAGGATGAGCAACTACGGAACCCTACACTGAGCGTGGCCCGACATGCTCTTGGCCGGTTTTTATTGATCTCTCCTGTATCATGGACATATTATTGGCCCATGTAACCAAGTAATGAAAATCCACATTGATTTTATAGTGGAAACCATACACAAGTTATCTTATTTGAATAAAATCAATTACTTCAGGCTTTTGTTACCCTGTATTTATTGTAAACGTCTTAATTATACTTGAAATGAACCAGCTTTCTCGTCTTCATAAGAGGGCCCGATTCAAATCCTAAGTTAATCCTCTGGGATTCAACACTCCAGTCGTTCACTAAGATTGATGACCTTGACCTATCGTTTTTATATCAGATTTAAGGGCATCGTAAATCAGGCCTCTACCACTAATACAAAAAATATATGTTCTCAATTTTATTTAACTTGCAATGTAAGTATGTAGGTATGTAAGTTTCGCAACTCAATTTTAAAACAGATCTGACATCTTCAACCCATTGAGCTGAAATTTTGCTAACTTACCTAACTTTTATGACAATACAATAGTATAGCACCATAGGGCTGGTCTGATAATGGAGCCAGAAGGTGGCCTTAGAAACTCTGTGATAGATAGAGCAATCCTACTGATTTTGGGGTATTTGGAGTCATCTCAGTGAGCAATTGATGGATGTTCAATGAAAAGTACTGTCGGCTATAAAAACTTGACACAAAAATTAAAATTTTCACGGAAACGTATTATAATTTTGGTAAGGGTATGTTTAAATGAATTATATCTCGCACCATGAAATCAGTCATCGTAGGCCCGCAGGTACTTTTAATATCTTACTAATTTAAAAAATTATACTTACCAATACAAATAAAACATCTCATTGTATTAAAACTTAAACTTTACTCTAAGTCTGAACCCGATCAGAAATTCTTACAAAGTAGGCAAGATATCAAATGAATCTTATAAGCCCCAGAAGATCCACCTACTGAAATATGCACTCAAATTTGACGGCTCGTTTGGACGGCAAAAACCTCGTGTAAATAAAGGTCAGGGAGCGAGGTCCGCCCTCGATCATAAATCAAGCCGAGACGTTGCCCGTTGAGCTGACGGACTCTGGATACTGGAAGCGTATTCGACTCGGTAAATATGCGTGCAATAGTACATTACATACCTAGGGCGGTAAATTCGTGAACTTCTCAGATAGCAGGTGTTTGTGGCCAGAACCGAAGGTAGCCATAAATATGCGACCTAATTCGAGTATGCCGTTTGAGAAATCGCCAAACGTCAAATATCCATTAGATAACAGTGATATCGCCTCTGAACTGTTATTAAAATTCGATGAGCTTCAAGTAACATATCTCATCTCAATTTTGGAAATACGAAGGCGATAATGATTGTCAAAAATGCTATTCATGCATATGAATTTCTGTTTTGAACGAAACGTAACTGACTAATTTCACGCACTATTACACGGTCAAGTTAAAGTACGCGCCTGTTATTTATGCCGTCACATACAAATTAAGCGCGACCGGATTGACGAAGATGCGATGTTTTAGAGATATCGCCACTTGTCAGGTAGGGACACGTCAAAAGTGACGGATGGCTATGAAATGGAGAAATCTCCATCATCTCTCTAAAATTGGTCGAATTACCCCCCTGGGTCTTTATTTAATAATATAATTACTGCCTGTGTTTGTCTAAAGTTTTAGGTCTTGCCTTGGCCAGGAAGTAAGATTTTTTCTCTCGTGGCGGGCAGAAAATCCCGGTTACGTTAGGGTGACGAATGCAATTAAAAGGCAGGATAAAGTTCGGTGTAGACAACTCTATTTGAATTAAGGCACCACGGGTTTTTGATATACTTAATGACCCCTGTCCTGTGTAACTTTATTGCACAGATAAGTATAGGTACAAAAGGCGAGAAAATTTTGATGTTTTTATATACGTATAACTATAATAACCATACATATTTAAGTAAACTTACACAAATATATACTCACATAGACACTAGTATGTACATAAGTACATACTAGTGCATAACATCATACCGATTTTCTATCCTCTTTTATTCCATCTTCGACCTGCCTTCTTTTTTATTTTATCGATCGTCGAGTTTACTAGAAATATGTTTGCACAACAATTGTTTGTGCTTGCCGGATAGGAGTGGGAGTCACATCCCTTAACAGTGTTAATTACAAGCGCGAGCATTACCATATTACAAATCTGTGGCTCTAGTGAAAAGGGGTTAAAGTGCACTTATGACCTTTTTGCGTTATATACACCAAAATTCACAAAAAAAAATTGCGCATCTTTTGGTGTAATCGGAGCTAAGTTATCTTTTAAAATGACAAAGTTAGGATTGTGCCAAACGGTATATCTGGTGAATTATATCGTGAAATATGGTGCAACTACAGATAACATTGAACAATTTGGTGTTTTGCATGTGGAGAACGATTTAAGTTCATTTGTCTCTTTTGACGCATCCTGTGTTAAAGGATCAATGTTTACTTATACCTTTTTACAAAACAAGATTACAAACCTTAAAGAATATACATCGATATTAATCTGTATTCACTACTTAATGTTAAACATTAATGGTATAACTCGAATTGTATCTCGTATGAAATCTGGTATTTAATGATCAATGTTTACTTGTACCGATTTGCACCAGCAATTTACCCATAATTTATAAAAATAAATCGAAATTAATCCATATTCACGAATAAATATTTAGCATTTATGGGTGTATATAGACTTATACCAGTGAGATGTATCATTTTACACCACGGCGATTACTTGTATCAAGAAGTTAGTATTATAAAGTCTCTTCGCTGTCGTTTATTTTAAGTACACTTGAATCTAATAAATCATCCCATTATAAAATTTGGCTCACCAGTTAGACTGACCTACAGTAGTGATGTAGGCATTTTTTTTTAGTTGTTTAACTTGCAATGTATGTTAGTACTATGTTTGTTCGGGATATTGCAATTCCATTTTGAAGCAGAATATCTGCAACTGATTGAGCTGAAATTTTGCCCAAGTACCTACTTGCTACTTAAATATGACAATATAATAATATGGTACCATGGGACTGGTCTGATGCCCGGAAGGTGGCCCTAGGATTAATAATATTTTTTAGTTTGTTACACAGAACGGCAGGCCGATCTCGAATCGATCGAATGCTCAAACTTGTTGAGGAGAAAGGTGACAATAATTGTGTCGACTCTATTAGCACTCCTGAAATAGGCAGAACGTAGTGTTCACTGATTCTGACTCATAAAATTTACGAGAAACGGAAGAAACCGGAACGGCAGAAGAAGCAGAGCAACTTTCGTTTTGGGACAGAGTCGGTCAAGGACGAAAACGACAACCTAAAAAAAGTGAGAAAATAAACATAGGGAGGAAAGGAAAAAGAGGAGACATTTTGGTAAATAGTATGAAACAAATATAATGAAAGCAAAAAAATAAAGGAGTTTAGATGCTAGGAAAATTTTAAAATGAAATGCGCAATAAATATGCAAGAAGAACTCAAAAACAAATATTTGAGAGTTAATAGGGCTTTAGGAGAATATATAACAAAAGGGTTCAGTTCATTGCTAATTTAATTGAATTAGAGTTTAAAAACACAAAAGTAGACGCAACAACAAAGAATAGACAGTTAGCCAATTATTTAAAAATAAAGACGAGAGTGTTATCGCATTTGCAGAGGCTGGTAATGCGATAACCATTTAACGAAACATCAAAGTTTGTTCCAGGAGTAACTGAAAAACTTAAAATCAGTAAAGAACTTGTCCTAGATTCAGCGTGATGGATAATGCTGAGTACCACAAAAATAAGTAAAAATGGATTGAAAGCCGTCGAGGAACATATTTCATTATTTCTTGTATATGAAAGATTTACAGTGGTCCAAACGGATATCGGTAAAAAAACGGTTTTTTGTTAAATTTGATAAACCCGAGTGTAAGATCTTTTACGAAAAAAATTTATGTTCTGAGGATGTGGTAGATTCCCATTCCCATCCTTTGGCGCCAACAGAGCACAGGCAAGAATTGATTTTATACAAGAATTGAAATTTTACAAGCTGACCCTCAATACGTGATACATGTTATTTTCCGTGTCTAAATATTCACAATTGCGTTAAAATTTTAGTATAAGGTCTCATACTAAAAGTTATCCGTAATTGTAAGTCAACTGGAAAAACTAAATTTTGTACGTATCTTGGTTTTGGTACTTATCATCTTGTATCGCTTAAGAAAGATTACTTAATATTTTATTCTTTTTGATGAACGACCACAAGTTAAAAACGATGAGAATAATTTTATATGCTGATGTTGACTTTTTCTGTTATTTTTGTAATAAAGAATAAATAAAAATGAAGATTTTTTATTATAACTGCACCGCAAAAAATGATATAACTTCTAATAAACCATTGGTAAAAGTGTGTTTATATTACAGTACACCTAAATTAATTGAGTGCAAAAGGGTAAAAGTTTGTTTTCTTAGGATTATCTCTGAAATGAAGCTCTTAAATGATAGGTTTCGTTTAGTTAGGTATTTCTTATTTAGGGTGTTCGTGTATTTTTCCTTTATAAAAGGAGATAACTTTAAATAAGCCGAACAGCAAGTCCATTTTACACTTTCAAAAATAATGGTGAAAATTGGTATAAGTTCAGTTATATTCCCGGGTAGTGTAAGTGTTATGGGTGAAAAGGGGTATAAAGTAAGTTATGTCCTTAAGAACACGTTTTGGCACGGATATAAGTCACATTTTTTTTTAACCGTTAACTTTGAAGAAGTGAGAATATTACCCCCTGAAAGAGGATTTTTTAAATATTAAAAGTGCATTTAAAGTTTATTTGTAAGTATAGTGGTTGAAGTACAGTGATCAGAAGTCTGAATAATTTTAAGCCGCAACGGTTTTTTGCGTCTCCTGTAAAGTAGTGTTTTTCGAGTTTAACCCCTTTTCACTAGAGCCACAGAAATGATTTTTTGATGCAGACAAAGCTACGTTTCACTGTCTTTTTTTTTTTTATTTGTTCCTTTGCAGGTGCGCGTGCGTATGTGCGGCCCGTACCTGCACGTCGGGTAAACGTTTCACTGTCATTACCCTACTCATGTTTTGGCACAAAACGTTCTAACACGGAACACGTACCGCGACGCTCGTCCACAGTACCCCTTGCTGCTCTTACCATGAGTTTTACGATTTGTATGGTGAATTCTATTTCTACAAAGTAACCGCTAGGGGCTGTACTATCCTCCATACAAATTATTGACGCTGTCGCTAGCAAGTCTCTTCTTTGTCTTCACACTCTTGGCAGAGTGGTCGTTACTGTCATTCCTTGTTTGGCAACCCTAACCACACGGCGCCATTCTTCTCTCACATCCGCGCGTCTGGTGCTCTCGTGCAGAGGGCAGTATGTGGCCGATTTGATTTGGTCAGTCCACCTCATGGAAGACCTACCGCGTGGTCTGGTACCGTCTACTTTGCCCTGAACCACCAGGCGCTCAATGGACAAAGCTCCATGTCTTGACACGTCTCCGAAAACGGTGAGGTTCAGGACTCCACTATTGAGGTGCTATTCTAAATTCAACTCTTGAAGAATTGTTGGTGCGAAATTCTGGCCATGATAGGCCAAGCATTCTTCTCCAGCCATATTTCAAGCGCAAATATCTTGCGTTTCTCTATCTCTCTTAGAGTTGAAGTCTCTATGGCATATAAAAATACGGGAAATATCAAGGATCTGACTTTCGTGGTAATGTTACGCTAGCGAGTACGGCCACATTAACAAATGGTAAGGGTACAGGTAATTTGCACCACAATAACCGGAGGCCGACCCTTTTTGCAATTTAATGCTTCGCTCCTGACCGACCACTCTAGCTGTTTCCCGTTGCAGTGGTAATTTCCAGCTTGTCTTAAGCTGTATCTATACTATAGATCCCATTTCCCTATAGGTCCCACAACACAACAACACATAACTTGTTCTGTCGGTTCAGATTCAGAACCCTCATTCATATCCCAACCATTTTGAAATATGACGAAAAATTATTTCACCGATTTAAAAAACAAAATTGCGCCAGGTCCACAGCTCACGCAGCCTAGTATTAAATTTATAATAGCGCACGTCGCTAAAGTAAAAATATAGTAGTAAGATCTCGGATGGACGTACCGTGTATTCTTTGCGAAGCAGCCTATAAAGACCGTTCAAGACACTGCCTTTTAGAGATTTCCATGTCAAATATCAAATTAAGGTTGATGTCATTTGACCGAAACTTTTTGAAAATAAAATGATCATTATATCTTTGATTAGTTCCGTAACCTTACAAAATTATTAACTGTACTGAATCAATTGATTTTGTTCTTGCCTTTGTTTTACTATAAAGCTACTCACTAATTTATTGGAAAGTACTTGTTGCATGAAATACTTTAACTTAAATAAGTATAAAAATAGGTAACCAATGCAATAGTAGGTTTCTAAAATGTACCTATACGATTAAAACGATTGACGATTGTACGTGTACGATTAAAGAAAATTCGTGCTACAATTAATTAACAGCTCAATCAGTTTAAAACTTTCGCAATACAATTTAACCAAAGCTTAACTAATGTGTTTTAAACCGTAATCGCAAACATCAATAACCCCTCTCCGCGCCATAATCACCCACCTAGCGTGTATCTACGTAATCGGATTTGCGTCAAGGACTGTCTCAGGCGTGGCTTAATGAATCCGGTTTCCAACGGCCCCAGGACTTCGCGTGTGAAGCGAAGGGTTACACTCGCAGATTTACGGCCAATAGACGCCTCTGAGTAATATTAATGAAATACTAATACCAACCCGGCATATATTATGTGTATGACCATTAAGTTATAGACATTTGAGTTTCTAAATTATCTCGACAATATTATGAAGTATGTATTAGAAGATGTAATTTTTGTACAGTCTCTCACACACTTATTTTAACCGTATTTAGCTCTATGCCAAAATCAGCCACCTAGCGGAATTGGATTTGCGTAGAGGACTGTCTCAGACGTGGCTTAATGAATCCGGTTTCCAACGGCCCCAGGACTTCGCGCGTGAAGCAAAGGGTTAACACTGACACGGTTAATAGACGCCACTGAGTATACCAACGAAATGTTAATAGCCAAACCGCATAGCTATATGACAATTAAATTATGTATAGACATTTTAGTTTCGTATAAGAATACGTGTTTTTTTACCCTCTCTCCGTTCATCTACAAATTTTAAACTCATGAAAGTTGAACAAAGGACATGTGTAATATATTTTAGCAGTATTTGGCTCCGTGCGAAATCAGCCACCTATAGCGGAATTGGATTTGCGTCAAGGACTGTCTCAGGCGTGGCTTAATGAATCTTGTTTCCAACGGCCCCCGCACTTCGCGCGTGAAGCGAAGGGTTACACTCGCAGATATACGGCTAATAGACGCCACTGAGTAATATCAACGAAGTACTAATAGCAAACCCGCATATGTACTCGTATATATGTATGACAATTAAGTTACAGACATTTTAGTTTGCAAATTATCTGGAAATTTTTATAAGTATGTATTAGAAAATGTATTTTTTGTACACTCTCTGCATTCATCTACAAATTTTGAACTCATGAAAGTTGAAAGTTGAACAAAGGACATGTGTAATGTATTTTGATAGTATTTGGCTCCGTACGACATTCAGCCACCTAACGGAATTGGATTTGCGTCAAGGACTGTCTCAGACGTGGCTTAATGAATCCGGTTTCGGTTCGTCTATTGCAGATAATTTATGGTGTTATGTTCGGGAGACACCGTTTCTGGTGGCTAACTAAACCGATACGTGATCGACACATTCTACCGCAGGCCTGACATCTTTGTCTCTTGTCAGCCAGTGCCGCGAACCAGGTCTCGTCGCATAACTTGCAGCCACTTAGCAGAATCGGATTCGCATCAAGGGCTGTCTCAGACGTGGCTTAATAAATCCGGTCTTAAACGGACCCCGCTCTTCGCGCGAGAAGTGAAGGGTTACACTCGCAGACTTACGGCTAAAAAACACCCAGGCTTCGAACCCAAGACTGAACAGGACTGACAGGATGAATTGCTACAGTAAACCTTATAGATGTGGCAACTTCTGTTGTCCATTCATTCTTTGTATAGGTATGGCTATAATTAAATAATACAGCATATCATTTCGCGTGAACGTTATAATAATAAGGGTTGTTTTAATAGTAAATGAAGAGGGCGTCGTGGGTTCGATTCTGGGCAAGCACTTATTTCTGATAGTTTTTGACACAGTTGCGTAGTGGTGTGTGCGTCGAGAGCAGATTATTAATTTAGCTGACCACTAATTACATTATGTAGCTTCCGTATTTAACACGAGGGCTATGAAAATCTGCTTACAGAAACGCGTAGTTGTTTCATGGAATAAACACTAGTTAATTTTTTAGGAACCACCGACACCGTGTGTTTCAGAGAATTATTAGAGTTGTATTTCATAATTTTTATATAATTGAAATCTAGGTTATATAGAGTAAGGTTTTATACATACGTTTTTCTTATAGGTAATTAATAAATATTATTTCTTTAAATTTATGTGAAATATATATAAAAAATAATAATAAATTGATAAAATGTAATTTACGGTTCACTATTATCTTGTAGAAACTTTTTTGACATATATTGGTCTTGCATAACGATACTTGGCAGAAGTAACGTTTGGCAGAAACATCTTACGCAGAGTATGCTTTGGCATAAATCATTTCGCAGATTTTTATAATACCGAATCTTATATTGGCATAATGTTGATGAGCATAACAGTCTTCTAAACGAATAGTACTTTCGCAGATAATTTTTTTGCATAATATTTTAGGCGGCATAAAGTTGTCAAGCCGAATACCATTTGATTCCAAGATAGACTTCATTGTCTTATCTTGTTGTACAGGACATATGCGGAACACCTAACCTAATCCAAGTCGGTCCTGCCCTAAAGTGCAATCAGTACCAAATGTATGCATTACAAATTGTGGTGATTACACATTTTGTCCATGGAGTGGTATGGTAGCCGGCCGATACCGCGCGGCTCGCTCGCTTCGCTCGCTCGTTAGGGTCTCAGTTCAACCTAACACTCCTCCTCGCTTCGCTCGCCGTCGTACCTAACCTAATCCAAGTCGGACCTGCCCTAAGGTGGGATCAGGACCTAATTTATGCATTACAATTGTTGTGATTATAAATTTAGTGGCAGTTGCCCCGCGGCGGCAAGATACCTAACACTGCTCCTCGAACCGCTTGTCCTCGTACCTAACGGTACTTACATTCTACTACGTAAAGTTTACTTAACGCACTTTTCTGCTAGTAGAAAATAATTATGCTATTGTAATCGTATGCTATAGGATTATTATGGTACATAAAATTATGCTAAACCAAAGTCGGCCAAAGAGATATTCTACAAAACAATGTGCTGCAAAATGTGTCGTATGCGAGGTAGTAGTAATGCCAACTATACCTTTATGCCATCTTACCATTCGACCAAAAGTGTTTCTGCGAAACGTGTTATGCGAAGTGTATTTCTGACCAATATTATTCTGCCAGATGAGGGTAACCCGTAATTTACACATTGAAACCTATATGTATTTTGATTACAGCACAAAATTATATCACATCACATTTTGTTTTAAAAGAAACACAATTCTATTACGCTAGGCATCCAGCCAGTAAATGTTTCAGAGCAATCGTCTTCAGAATCTTCTTCTATTCCCACAAAACTGTAAAAACATAACAACCAATAAAAACATCTCCCATATCTTTACGTTCGTTGTAAACCGAACTCGTAAATACTGCAGTGAAAATAAAAACCGATTGCTCTCGGTGTGAAACTGCCTATTCTATGTAGCCGGCGGGGATTTAAAATGACTTAAGCGACCTTTTTTAACATATTTTAGGTTGTTAATCGCCGGGAACGCGTCCCTTTATGTGAATTGGTTTGAAAAACCGTACAGAATTTATCTAGATAACGTTACTTAAGGCGTTTTAAGACGCGCGTCTCAATGTGAGGTTAAATCTCTTAATGGATCGTAAACTTGCCATTTGAAATTATAGGCTCGTACGGCGCAATAAAAGTATTCAATGGATCCTACAACAAATGCTGCAATTACGAGTAAGCGATGGCAATAGGCCAGCCTAGAGAATTTCGACAATTCTGCGCCAACGATTGATTGATCTATCGAGATTGGGAGAGGTGCGAATGAATGTCAGAGTTAACACGTTCACTGCGGCAATCTAAAACTCTGTCCTGTATTTCAGTGCGTTACGGGGCCTGATTGACCCCGTAGTGGTTTTCGCCGTGATGCGTTACGGGTATAAAAGTGCCCCGTACTCCCCCGTCAGTTAAAACTGAAATGGTTTTATTATCCCCGTATCGCACTAGAATTGACAGAGTACGGGGTTTAGCGGACCCCGGACCGCACAGACTTTGTGTGTATCGATAAGTTGATAGTGATGGGAATAAAAAAAAACGATAAATTTTTATCATAATTATGTTTTAAACGTGATTTAAACTACATATAAAAAATAAACAAGTGGAACAGTCTTAAGTAACTTGACAACATACATATAAAAAAATAAACAACTGGAACAGTCTTAAGTAACTTGACAACATACAAAATATTGCACATACATTTAAGCTGTATTTAATGTTCTAAATTACAACAATTTAAACACAGTGGTTTTTGGCACAGTTTTCTCCGTATGATCTTATCTGTGATACAATTTACCGATATCGATAACAAGACACGCACGGGTCAGCTTATATCTATACGGGGTTCTCAGTACCCCGTATCGCACTGGAAGACAATTTTTGTTCTGTGGTCGGTACGGGGTTCGTGGGACCCCGTTTATCTTTTAAATATCACCTGATTAGACTTTAAAAAAGGATAATAATTATATATTTGTGTCAATCGTAGACAAAAAATACCAAAGTTACAGGCTCCGCACCAGCGAGTAAACACTGTTTTTTATCTCCCGCACTGAACGACGACGTCGTACGGGGCTCGGAGGCCCCCGTACCGCAGTGAACGTGTTAAGTTAGGTACATTAGAATTTCTAAATTGGTAACCTATCAATATCTGAGGGTTTCGCGTTGTTTTACAATCGTTTGCTAAAAATTGTCACTTTATCCATGATTGAATTAAGCATCATCATGGATAGTCTTCAGGTACTGGGGAATTTTCGCCGAGAAGATATAACTTAGCTTCCCGAACGCTGCCCACGAACCATGAATATATAGGTAAGCGTAGCGTAGGTGGCGCAGACCTCGTTGGGGTTGCAGGGAGTTGATGGGCGCGGCCTGCACAGGATCCCACCGTGTGGCGAGCTATGGGGGATAGATATTGATACTGATTGATAGATAGATGGATAAAGTGATTCATGGACAAGATATAGGACACATAAAGGTGCTCACAAGGTAGAACATGTATGATTCGATTTCGATCATTACACATTCAATTTCAGTACCCTTGCTTGCTTGGTTCTCCTCCCTCACTGATCTGTAACTTTACATTACCTCAGGTGAATGCTCGCAGAGAAAGGACCTTAAGATAACATTTATTGTGTTGTGTGTGTGATATCTTGATTCCCATTTGATGGATATATATAACGATAAGCGATGATCATGGCATAATATTATAATAGTCAAGTTGTTATTCGAGCTGCTTTAAATGACACTGGAAAATTGTAATTGATTGGTCAAAATAACTCATCGCTAAAGTAGAGCACGTGACAATTTGGAGTTCGATTCAAAACTTCGAAATTAGCCCTATTTTATATATCTACATGTATGATACGCAGGTACCTATAAAACCCACGCACGTCTCGAACTGCCACGTCCGTGATAGAACCACGGCAGCGAGGTAATTACGTGTGCGTTTGAACTTTCATTACGTGAGCCCCTTTACGGGCGCTGATTGTTCAAAAAGTTTGTTAGTAGGCAGGTCACATTTAACTGTATACGTATAGGTAATCAGGGATTGAATACGACGTTTTTATTGACATCTCATCACTATTATGTCAAGTCTAGTGATGTCTATTCGAAGTAACCCACGTAGCACACAAGCATAAGAGCTTATACAGACCTTATACGACTTATTTCAGCTGTGTAAGGGTTGTACAATAAGCTCATATACAGCATGTCTGCTACTTTGGAATCGTTAGAAATGACAGCTTGTCATTTAATGCTGAACGCGTAGCAAACATCGGTATTTATTTATTGTGACAAAGTTACCGCGCCGCTGTACGTAACTTGTATGTTAATTATAACCCAAGTCATGGCAAATTCTAATAATATAAACATTTCACTTCGCAAAAAAATCATAGGAAAGTATCTAAGTATTCAACCCGTGAGATCCAACTTCCTCGTGATGTCTCTAACTTAAAATTGATGGAAAAGACTCGTCTTTGTCGAGCTTTTGTTCAAGAGAAAAAAAAATACTTTTTGAGATATATATTTTTATTATTCAGCGCACAGTAACATACCTACATATATATTTTATATCACACGATAGTGAATACTTCATTAAACATGAATTTAAATATATGAAATATTTTTCCACATATAAGCGCAATAAGAGATCTACTTAATACTTTATTAAATAACTGATTAAATTTTGTCCAAGGTGCCATTTCCTTAATTTTGCCCAAGTAGGTAGTCGTTTTGGTCAATTGGTTAGTATATATTGTAATGTAATGTATCAGCACTATCAACATAGTTTTTGGGGTTGCGTACCTCGAATGTATCCCTTTGTTATCCATACAACTTGATGACCATATATGTATAAATTCAAGTCTACAGTCTGTTGAAGTTTTGAAACATCAAACATCTTAGATAACGTAAAAAAGATATGGCCGTTTATGCCGCAAAACACGTACATTTCGACACTCAAGGGAATCAACGTTTATAGAGTATTTTCTGTTGACATAGAACTACGATTCTTCTTATTCTACAATTTGGTAAGTAATACCGTATTATACTACAAGTATAGGAAAAATAAATCTAAAACTTATAGATTTGTAATTAGATCATAAAAAATACAAAATCTATTAAAGGTACATAAAACAACTTTCCAACGGTAAAGTTAAGTTTGTCGCTCAGTACAGTTTTCTTCACAGGTATCTTGTCGTTAGAGCAATATGCAGGGCTTTTATACTTCTTACTGAACCCTCGAGGCGCGAGTTTAACTCGCGTTTGACCGGCTTTTCTAAGGTGACGACGATTTTATTGGCATTGACAAATTACTGTGTTCTAATTTATATAAAATACATAAATAAATAAAATAAATAAATAAATATTAAGGGACAATCTTACACAAGTCGACCTAGTCCCAAACTAAGCAAAGCTTGTACTATGGGTACTAGACGACGATATACATAATATATAAATACATCGCCCCCTGCCTGCTATACGGCCACATCTCAAAAAAATATTTTTTTTGGATTATTGCAGATTCGTAGTCAGGATAGTTTAATTTACGACCTTATTTCGAGAGCCAAAAGAAAAAGTGTCCTTAAAAGCCTTTTTTCCACAAGTGGCCTTATGGATCTGACCAAAAATTGACAGTTCACTCCCTGCAAGACAGCCACTTGCCAGTTGTGGCTGTATAGCATACATTTATAATATTTTTTTTGAGTTGCGGCCTATAAGAATAACGTATATTCTAGTGTTATTAAGATGAATCTCTGTAGTATAAGCGAAATAAACGTCATTTTGATTGTGTCACAACAGTAAGTAACGATGGTACTTATTATTTATTTTATTTATTCGTATGGCATATTATGTACAGTCATTCATATAGGTACAATTATAAGTTCTTCTTTTGTACGGTGGGTGCCTCGACTTCAACCAAATTAGGACGGTTCACGAATTTTTGTGCTTCGTGGATCAGTGCCTGTTGTCTTCTTAGTTGGGCGGGAGCTGTATGACTCAACACAGGCAGCCAAACCAGAGGAAAACATTTGATGGTTCCCAATATGCATCGCATGGTTTGGTCTAACACGTCTATCCGATGCACATGTGCGCTGTTGAGCCAAACTGGCAAGCAGTGCTCTGCCATGGAGTAAACTAGGCTAAGACCGGTAGTGCGAAGCACGTCAGCTGTTGCTCCCCAAGTAGTTCCCCTTAATCTGTGGAGTATGTTATTCCGCGTCTGTAGCTTCTTCCCTAACTTACTAATGTGTGGCGCATAGGTAAGATTGCGGTCTAGAGTGACACCCAAGTACTTCGGTGTAGGATTTAATTTAAGCGCCGTCTCTCTGAAGCAGATATTTGGCTCATAATTTGCTTCTTTCTTGCAGAAATGGAATGTCGTAACTTCTGTTTTACTAGCATTGGGCTGCAGTATCCATTTTTTAAAGTATTACTCAAAACATTTCAGATCGCAAGGAAGGGCTTTCTTCGAGGGTTTAAATTTGCCATCCTGGTTTGTGTTGGCGATGTCATCCATCAGCATACATAAATTTCTGATTCTCTGTTTTCGGAATCGGTCCTGACCCCACTCCTGTTCAACCTATACACACACGATATAATTATTAGGTTAAACAGGAGCGAGACCAGGACCGATCCCTGCGGTAGTCCATTGTTCAGCTTCCTGACTTTACTTGAGGTGTTTCCTAGGTGGACGATAAATTTCCTATTGCTGAGCATAGAGTTGATTAGTCCCACCATCTGCACCATGGTCATGAGCTTATATATAAGCCCCTGTCTCCATACGATATCGAATGGGCTGAGAGGTCGATAAAGTCTGCCACGGTTTTCTCTTTCCTTTGAAACCCAGCCTGTCTTTATGTGTGTTGTGAGCCTGCTCCACAGGTATTATTTTGTCAACTATAGGTTTGATTTGATTGTAGATTGGCCTCTCCAAAAGTTTCAAATTCAGTGTAATATGTAGTTGAACTTAGGTGGAATTATATTATTCGAGACTATGTCTAAATAGAACTGTGAGAGCCATGTCCTACATCTTGGTCCAAGGTGTTCTAAAAATTTGTAGTACCTAAATACCGACTCACATAATGATGAAGCCCAATGAAGACTGGTTCGAATCAAAGACCAATTGGGTCTTTGATTCGAACCAGTATTGCTGCACTATGAGAAGGTAATATTCTAAAGAAGTTGAAGAATTCTGGGAAACAGTACACTCATATCAACGGGAACCTAGTCCACGCTAAAATCTAAAACTACGGGGCCTCCTTGTACATGGTACATGTTATATATGGTATTATACTATATATGGTACATGTTAACACGATAATTAAAGATACAAGTGCCTTTAAGAGAAGGTACCAGATAATCATTAATTATATGCAAAATGCTGATGATATCTGCATATAGAAACTTGGTATTAAAGCTGCATGCACTGATTATCCCTTACAGTGATGTTGTAACTGTAACAAAAGTTGATTAATAAAGGTATTTTAATTATTTTAGTGTTTGCATAATAATTTATATGTTACCATTTTCCAATAATACTTGTTCGATTTTGGACGCATCTCAAAATGTCAACAAAATGTTTCTGCAATACGGCCACAACTCCAAGTACCTATCTTAAAGGCCTGGTATCTTAAAAAATATACACGTTTTATAAAAAAAGACGTATTCATGAGAAGCGTTATATCATGTAGAATAAAAAAAGTTAAATTTAAAAGGAATTGACCGAAAACTCTAGGAGTAAGCCCCGTTTTACTACCACGCACTACGCTGCCAAAACTTTAACAAGCGATTTCTCGAAAAAATGTTTTTTTTGAGATGTGGCCGTATAGCAGGCAGGGGGCGACATATATAGATAACATCCAAGACCCAAGAACAAATATTTGCCCCGGCCAGGATTCGAACCCCATAACATGACATAAACCCATATAAGAAAACTTAGCTTCACTAATACACTTCACACCTCCGTAAATTAATGTAATTTTCTCAATTCTGACTAAGTAGGTATAAGGTTCAAACGAAAGTTCACTTTATTTACGATAAGAAAGGGAAATCACCCTCGTCAAATTTGAGAAGTTCAACTTGAAAGGTAATACCTATCGTGAAAATTTGATGTAAATTTAACATCAACGATAAAGAACATCGCAATACAAAAGGCTTATTTTAGAAGGAATTTCTGATCCTTTGCTTAATTTGTTTTTAGTTGTTTGATTTACAGATGAGCAATGAAATGTAAGCAATAGGCATTCAAATAACTCGTTAGATATTTGGATGTGTATTCGAAAATTAAATATATTTTAGCTAAATGCGCTGATTATAGTGGATAGTTTGGGCACTTATCCTCCAAAAATTAAACTGACCGGAATGGCAAAATGGCAAGTTGATCAACAAACTTCATAGACGTTTGAATTAAGACTTTTTTTTTCTTTTAAATAATTAAAGGTCAAACGTTGTCTTTTTAAACTACTTGTATGACCGCTGATTGAATAAATTTATGAATGTAATATCTCATTTTTTTAATGTGGTTACACACCACAATTTTTATATTAAACTATTGATACAAAGATCAAAGCTTAAAGATAAATTTAAATGTTACCTGGTGGAAGAGACCGGGAATCGAACCCAGTACCTCTGCATTGGTACCGGGTTCGATTCCTGGATTGCCGGTTCAGAGGTACCGGGTTTGAATCCCGGCCACTTCAGCCAGGTTACACATTAAAAAAAAATTTGAGCTTTCTTTGTATCAATAGCTGATTGGAATTCAACAAGGTCTTCACGCAGAAAAAAATGCAAACTTAAGACATTTTTTATACTACAAGTACCTACTGAAAAGAGTGGAATCCCATTTAACTTATGCTAGTCTACGAGCATAAGTAAAATGAGAATAACGTTCTTAAAAACACGCAAAAGACCTGAATATATTAATTATGATTATGTTATTATAAGTACTACAACCACACTTAAATCCCAAATCCCATTCAAATTAAATCAAATATAACGAACCAAAACAATTTGAAGCGCTGGCAACACTGAATAGTGGATCGGAAGCGGTCAAGCCGCGTGAATTATTTAAAGCGGTATTGTCGCGGTATGAATAATGCATCTGGTGTGGCAACAGGCTGCGCAAATGAAAGCTGCTTGCATTGGGTTAGGTTTGTTATAACTTAGAGTTAGTTTGTATTAGGATGGCTACCATGTTGAAATGTTAAAATGTCCTTCTGTGAGTGACGCACCGAACTAGTAAAGAGATGAAACACGTAGGTTAGGTATAGCGATAGGTCGTGGTTTATTATAACATTACTTATGCCTGTTAGGATAGTTTGTTGTTGTATTACAAACTGCATGAAATATTGTATCTTAGATATGTTAAGTCTTAATGTCTTATTCTTTCAGTCTTCGTAAGCCTTATCTATTTAAATTTACACGGACAGCGATGTATTAACATCCTACCGTTAGCGTTTGAGCGAGAGATCCGAGCGCGGCAGGCATAAGAAGTGGGCGAGACACTACGTACCTCGCACCGCTGCCAGTTGCCGCTAAAGGCTCCTCTACACAATAGGCCATTATGGGTCATGATAGGGGACGCAGCTATATGACAGGACAAGACAGCAATATCGCTTGTCTCCTCTAACGTATAGCTGCGTCCCTTATCATGGCCCATGATGGCCTATTGTATAGAGGAGCCTTAAGACAGAAATCATGGCCGGACCAGTGCGTTTGGACTGTCTTGCGTTGTCGTATCGTATAGGGTACTTCCCGTTGACCTAGAATCATGAAATTTGCCAAGAAGCAACGTTATGTAGCACAAGTAAAAGAGAAATACCGATAACAGTAAATCTGTAGTTACGCAACAATATTATATATTTTTGATTATGAACTTATTTGCAGTTTGTAAACTAGCTACCTACAAGTGTGACTCACAGCAAAAATAAGTTTTTTTTTTAACCCAATGTTTGCGTTAAACTCTAACGATTAAAGCAATATTCAATGTTTCCATTTGTACGGATCCCTCGGTGTACAAGTCTGACTTAGCTGATATTTAATTTTTAGGATTATAACCTAAAGCTGCTTATCGTTTGAAGTAAAATGATTTTTGGAATCGATATCTATTTCTAGATAAAATATTATCATCATAGTCATACCAGATGCCACGGTTATGACGGCTGACAGAGCTATCTTTCCCACTACAATTTCAACCTGTAGAACCTTAATTATTGCATGATATTTGCAATGTCAGCTGCAGAAAATTCATTTATGAAATTATACAATTACAAATTAATATTGATACCTATATTAAGTTTACCTACCTATTCAATTTCCAAATACGTGGGTTTTCAGACGCTGCTGGCAATCTCAATAAAAAAACTATTGCGTTGCAAGAAAACAAATGCTTTTCTCGCCGGTTACAACAAAGTTCTTAGAACCGATTGACTTCTCCCTTTATTACCATTCTGTTTCAAACAAAGACAATTTTATTTTGTGCCAATTGAAGACTTTCCTCGAGTCCACTCGAAGTAGTTTCCTTCGAGTTTGCGAGCATATTCTATTACAGTTACGTTTCAGTCCGATACAATTTGCAGCTTATCTCGTTAAACACGACGATCATTGACACTGACTTGAGTAGAAATGAGATTTTACGCCCTCGGGAGTCAAAAAACAAAGGAAGATACGGATACATTTTTAATTCCGTTTTCTTACGTATTTTGATACAAGACACAAAAAATCGGTCAAGTTTGAGTCGGGCTCACGCTCGACCTGCAAAAAATGTAGGTAGGTAACATATTTTCAGGTTTGCAGTTCATTGTTGACGGGAGCCCTTGAGGACGGACGTGTAATACAAGATATAAAAATACGCTAACTTTGTATAAGCTTGTTAAGTATAACGCACCGCATATAAATAAAATGTGCTTACCTAGAAAGAATCGGAAGCGAAATTGCAGCCATTTTCTAGTGTTAAATATAACTTTTAGTTCTTGTAAAATATGAAATCTCCATATAAATTGCAATACTAATTGCTAAAAAAACTTAAACATACAGTGAAAAATTATACTTCCAATGTCTGCCTTTCACCGAGTAAGAAATCTCTAGAAAAACAGCATGAATTCCCGGAAGGATGAAAGAAAGTTAGCGCCATTTTTTGCTCCTTACCTGAAATTGAAATTAACTCCGTTTACGTTAGACTTAACTTTTCTCATGAATTTACTGTAATATTCTCACAGGTCGTATTGGAAACCACTCATCTTTTAAAACTTTCTTAATTTCTGTGTAACATAGTAACAGTGCAGCCTCTTACTATGCTCAACTCTGTAGCGGTTTATGAACGTTGCCACCATGTTGCGGTTACTGTCGGTAACTGATATTGACCACAAATCACAATGAAATGAGAAATGAGATTCTACTGTTAAGAGGAAGCTACAAGCAAGGATGAAATAAATAGGTACAATATAACATTGCTGCTATAATACAAACAATGAATCTTCCAATGAATGAAGTCTTCCAAAGTCTGTTTGGTTTTGCCCTTCTCTCATGTAAAAAAAATATCGGCAATATTTAAGACGTTTTTGTTTTACCTTTATAATACACTGCTTTAAGACCAACAGGACTTTGTTGGTTGCGTTTATAAAGAGATAGACAAACTGTAAAGTATGATACAATCTTATACCTACAATTCGAAATGACATACGCTTTGCTATTTATGTATCGCGTGATAAACATGACAATCATAAGCCAAGGGAGACTATGACGGTTGCGTTTATCGCGTGTTAAGTGACAGAACATTCACTCTCACCGAAAACGAACACTCACACTCACCAACATACTTTGTCAAAACGTGACGGATGCTTTGTCACATATTTATTGCGTGATACGTGCTTTTTCCTACACATAAACAAAAACTAACTGTACGGCAAAGCCAACTCAATAGAATTGGGAAAGAGCCTTAACACATTATACGGAAATATCTCGTAAAAGATTGCAACAGAGAGCAGTAAGTGCACACCTACCAAACTTAATTTATGTTTATTATGTCGTAGCGTCGTACCGAGAAATATTTAGTGCGCACTCTGTTTTTAACTACGGCCATACTGCTGAGCTATGTCATTATAAACATAGAAAATGTTTAAAATTTATTATTTCTAGTAATGCTTTATGTACTTATACAGAAATTAAGCTAGTTAAGTAAGATATATAAATATGAAATGGTAGTTTATAAATGCAAATTGACGACGTGTTTGGCTTGGTTTGTAGACACCTTGCCTACTGAGCCGGCGGTCCCGGGTTCGAATCCCGGCCAGAGCGAATATTTGTGTGATGAACTTCGTGTTTATTAAATTATTTGTGCTTGGGTCATGGTGGTTCTATATATGTATTTAAGTATATATTTATCTATATGAGTACGTCATATCGTCGTCTAGTACCCATACACAAGCCTTCTTGAGCTTAATTTGGGACTAGATCGATTAGTGTGAGCTTGTCCAATATTACCTGATTATTATTTATTTATTTATAAATTTATCATAGTTATTATCATGTATTATGATAATTAAATCATAAAATAATAATATTTAAGTTAATCCAAAAACTAATTTTACTAATTGTTCTGCGATAACTCGTTATCTTTAGTTGTATGTACATTGTACATATCGTGAAATAAGCGAGAATGAGAGGCGAGAATAATAAATAAAATATTTTATTATTGGTTGGTCGTAAGTAAATTTTAATCTAAATTTTCGTTCAAAAGTCTCGACAACGGAACTTAATCTACCTACGAGTGAACTGATATTATCATCATCATCGTAGCTACAAGAAATTATCAGTCATTAAAAAAATACTGGGAAATCTTTCTGCCTTTCGCTGCTTCAATATTTGGCAAGAGGCTTAAATATTTACCTCAAAAGGCAAATTCATTTATATTGACCCATAAAAATCCTCATTTACGTATTAACCTCTTTTCTTACCGTAACACCTGGCGATGATATTTTACTTCTTTTGCCCAGGTTTACTGTTATAAATTATTGTTAATATTTCCAATTTTGCTTCTTTGGATCTCAATAATGTGATCCTAATATAATTCAAAAACGTGAACCTGCTTAACGAAAGCTGTTTTTGAGTCCCGAGCTAGAGGATTAATTGAATGTTATATTGAATCCTAAGTGTAGTAAATGTACAATGATTTTTACCGTGGATCGAAATTTAGTCTTGTTCGTGTCTGAAAATAGGGATGACGAGTGATCTTAAATTCTACAGCATACTGTAGTGTGTAAAAACATCAAAAAAATATTATTTTTTAAATAAATATGTGACTTCAAAGCACGTACGCAAATTTCGTGATATTTTTTAATCCAATTTTTTTTTTAAATATACTTCAGAATCCATGAACCATGAACTTAAACACACTTTACCACGGCGAAAACGGCAAATTACTAATTGTCTCCATTAAAAAATATTAGTACTCATTACATATTAATGACGTCATGATTCCATTTCTATGGAGCGTTTTAGCGCTCCCTAGGAATTTTGAACTTTAACAGTAATTTTTTACTTTTAGAGCAGTCATTTGTGGAGTTAGACCCATATAGACATTTGATCCCTATAAATAATAGTATCGATTGACGTCTTTTAAAAAAAGATTTTGTCATGCATTTTCTGTCATAGATAGGTACGGTCACCATATATTTGCGATATATTTATATCGCAGCTTATAAGGCGTCCATAAATATCTGAACATGTACTGTAACGCCCAGTAAATAAGAGTCGCGTTCAATATTTATGAACGCCTTATATGCTGCGATATATCTGATGGCGACTGTGACATAGCCGTTGTAATATCTACTGAAGAGTTTTGCTGTAGCTGCATAAAGTGATATCCACAAATTGTAAATTAAAGGTAATAGCACGTTCCGATGCATAGTACCTTTAATTTTCCCACAGAATAATTTCAATAACGTCAGAGATCCAGCGCAAGTATTTCCCGCGCCGAGTAATCCCACTCAGACAAGTTGAGAGCCGTTCTTAAGATTCCTTAGCCGTGCTCACATAGTCAATAGAAGTTCAACTTTTCCCGTTATCGGCTGCTTGTACGCGAGCGCTGGTGGCGGGACACTTCGCATATTTACATTACTTTACATTGTCGCTATTTAAATCTATAGAATGTATCCTCAACTTCGTTCATGACAGTATTTAATTGATATTTGCGAGGCACGATAGCGAGCGACGCCAGCACCATCATATTCATCTATTTCTTTCTGTGCGATGAGTAAGTGACAGGTGATGCTTTGCCGCGCGACAAGAGGCGAAGCATAGTTGTGCTAGACGGACAGCCTGCCAGTAGACTTCATGTTGAAGCCCAATGCGGTCGACAGGAACTTTGGGTACAAAGGTCATCACAAAGTACAGCCGCAGTTGTTATCGTAGTATGGCACCATTGCCAACATCGGTAATGAAGTCACTGTCACTATTTACCTGTCACCAATAATCTCCAAAGACCAAATTAGAATCTCATCCTCGCGAGGTACGGAAGCGATGCCAGCGTGTTAGAAGACGTCAAGTTGAAGCTCAGTGCACTAAAGCTCCAAAGACCAAATTAGAATCTCATCCTCGCGAGGTACGGTAGCGATGCCAGTGCACTTACACGAACTTGGGCGCAACGGTCATCACGTTTTATTCGTTTTGTTTATGCCATAACAAATCACTAGGTAGGTTTTAATTTATAATGGAATAAATCATCATCAATGGAATAAATGGAATGGAGGCACAGATAGAACGACCTTAGTTTTCAAAGCTTTGTGTTCCAACTCGGAAGTCTTTTGTTTCCAGCCGTTTCCAGTAACAACTGCCCTGTTAGCCTTTGAACTCTAACAACATGCCGTGACACCACGGAAAGTAGGCTTTTACCTATTCAAGGAAACCGAGTAATGTATGCAGTTTGTCTTCGTTTTCTTTTATGCTTTTTGCGATACCGAAAGATTTGAGCCGTTAAGCCTCATTTACATTGGAAAACAAGTGGCTTCTTCGAGTTATACATACTTAACTACTACATACAAACGGCTTGCTGGAGTAGGTAGGTATACGGAAAAGAAAAGATTTAAATTGAAATAATGCGATCGGTGTTCGTGCATGCACTCCGTTTCCGAGCTAACTAGCATCATGCTGAAGTTCGCGGCATAGTTTAGTTGATAATTATTATTTGTGTTTGTTATTGTTTTTAACTTTGCACCTCAATAAATTTATCTTTATTTCGTCCTTCTTAAAAACAAGGTTTTATCAAGAAATATACTTCAAGACAAACTTTCATTGCCAATAGTATTTTGCTCAAATGTAAATGGCCCGTCAAGACCAATCAAACGAGTCCAAACGCAATTAGTTTGCATCGTTTTATTACAAAGTGCACATGCCCACTTTTTAATCTACCATCAGATCTGCTCCATGATTTGCAAAACCATATATAAAAATATTATTTCAGATCATTGCTTTCACGACTAACGATTTTTTTTTATTAGCCTATGTTTGTGTCCCACTGCTGGGCAAAAGCTTCTCCCTCGATTTCCACAACTCCCTGTTCGGTGCTATTTCGGTCCAATTATTTAGAAACGTGTCTAAATCGTCCCGCCATCACCGTCTCGGCCTGCCACGTTGTCGCCGCCCCTCATCCGGCACCCACTTCGGATATGATTGACTAAGGATGTGATATTTAAGAGGCTTTATTCCTTTTAACATTTTTTTTTTCATATTATGACAAATATATAGATAATTTCAACCGACTTTTTGAAGTGAATAATACTTTTCCCCGAGTTCTAGGTATACATATTAGGTATTTAAATAAAACAATTTAAACGGATTATATCGCGTATATTAATTATTGCTGATTAATTATTCATGTTGCGAGAGGCTATTGAAATCAAAAAATATCCCAATTTCAATAGAGAAGATGGTTTGTCATTACCACCAGCTTGGGATCCTGTTGTACATCTTATGAAGGTTCAAGCAAGACACAAGTCTGGAAGCCTTGGGCACCGAACGGTGTAAAACAGATTAGTGTTAAAAGTAGTATATGTAGTTTTTGTTTAAAAGTATAATATATCATAGTAATACATAAGGCAATCTGTGAGTTTTCTTCCGGCGGTTCTTTCTCCTCAGTAAGCCTTGTAGTGAAACCGCTAGTAGATATTTTAAATAAAAATAATAAACGCCCTTTTGGCACATGTGTAACTGACTTTACATATTAGGCCCATCTGGCATGTATGAACACCTTTATTTTAAATTAATATTTATAAAATGGGTAGTTTGCAACTTTGCACAGTGTAACTTTGACAGACAAAAATTGTGGTTTTCTCAGTCAACCTTTGACAACGGTATCTGTAAAGGGACCGAAACGACAGGGAGGCTCAAATAATTAATATACGCGATATAATCCGTTTAAATTGTTTTATTTAAATGTGTGAAAGTCGCGGCAACCAAAGAGAATATTAAGTAACATAGCTATTTCATGCTTTCATTGTGTGCAGTGCAATTTTGTAAACATAGTACACCGCACGGTATTAATCACGGCTTTCTAACCTACTAACGCCATATAGTTCGGTGAATAGAGACGAACGTACTATGGGTGACAATACAAACGGTCCGGTAGTTTTTAATTTTTGATATAATGTCTAGGATGGTTAGTCAGTGTTTAAAATGTAAAATGCACAATCCCTCCACCCTCCGCGACCGCCGCCATATTGAAATAACTGGAACTTTCTTCATATTTTTGCTCATATCTTCCTTTAGGAGCATTTTAGCTAGAAAGACAATCTTATAGAAAGTTAAATTTACTATATTCTCCATTTTATATTTTGTTTCTAGGACAGATAGTTACGGAGACATGCACATTTAAAAAAAAAAAACGTAAAAAACCGCAATTTCTAACTCAAAAACAAAATTTGAAATGTAAATTATAGTAAATTTAATTCTCTACAACATTGCCCAAGCTCTGTTGTAGCAAAAATGCTCCTAAACGAAGATATAATCCAGAAGTTTGTTTTTGAGTTGGAAATTGTGATTTTTACGTTATTTTAAATGTGCATATCTCCGTGACTATCTGTCCTAGAAACAGAATTTAAAATGAAGAATGTAGTAACTTTAACTCTCTAAAACATTGTCTTAGCTTTTTTTCAGCTAAAATGCTCCTAAAGGAAGATATGAGCAGAAATATGAAGAAAGTGCCGGTTTTTTTAATATGGCGGCGGGCGCGGAGGGGGGAGAATTGTGCATTTTGCATTTTAAACACTGACTAACCATCCTAGACTACATATCAAAAATTCAAAACTACCGGACCGTTTGTAAGGTCAAACTCCTTTATTCACTTGATTAATAAAGAGTAGTGTCACTATTATCACACTAATATCATAAAGGCGAAAGTTTGTGAGTGTGTTTTGTATGTTTGTTACTTCTCCACGCTTAGACGGCTGGTCAAGTTTTTTCTGGCACATGTGTTATTGTGTCTTTAGCTTTATTTTTATTCATATTTATAAAAGGGTAGGTATAGTTTACACAACTGTAACTGGAAAAAAATTGCGTTTTTTCTCAGTCAACCTTTGATAACCGTAACTGGAAAGTTGCCAAAACGTCAAGGAGGCTTAAATCCATACTAATATTATAAATGCGAAAGTGTGTCTGTCTGTCTGTCTGTCTGTCTGTCTGTCTGTTACCTCTTCACGCTAAAACCGCTGAACCGATTTAGATGAAATTTGGTATATAGATAGTTTAAGTCCCGGGAAAGGACATAGGATACTTTTCATCCCGAATAAATTTAGTGTTCCCGTGGGATGAGCGGGTAACACCGCGGGGCACAGCTAGTAATTAATATACGCAATATAATCCGTTTAAATTATTTTATTTAAATGTGTGACAGTCGCGGAGACCGAAGAATTTTATTATGTTTTACTGTAATCAAGTAAGTATTACGTTTACAATTTCTTTTCGCACATACGAAGTTGCGGCCGTTTAGTCACCAATAACTATACAAATAGACCTCTTGCTTGAACTGTGAGTTGCCCATTCACCTATTCAATTATCAATCAACCAATTTGATCAAATCATGTGATGCTCACCAAACCTCATGCTAATGTAATTGAATACTAGTATGTAAAGCAACCTTAACGTTCAACGGTTCAAATTCAATCACAAACTTACTGCTGAAGAGAAATGGTAAACTGCACATGCTCACACCACAAACTCCACAAACTTTGTGTTAGAAACACAAGTAAAAACTACCAAGTCCAAATGTTTCCAGAGTCCAATAAAGAGGTTCTTCAAACAACATTTTTCTACCATTTTATCTGTGCTATATTTTTTCACCATTTGAAAATAATCCCATTACAACTGGGAGGATGACCATTTTCAACCGACTAAAAAAAAGGAGCTTCCAAATTCTACTGTATGTTGTTCATTAAGTTTTTTTGTATGTTTGTTACGTGATTATTCCGCAAATTGTGGACCGGATCTCAAATTTCTTTTTTTATTTGAAAGAGTATACTCCTGCCATTGTTACCATGCCGAGATCAGATGGTGGGATCCGAGGATGGGAAATTGAGATCAATTATTATAAGCATTTACTATGTTACTTTAATGTATTTAGTAAAATTATTTAGGTACTTGCGTCTGGTCGATATCATCTCATTATGCTGACTTGAGATTGAACGTGTCTACAACTCTTTAATGTTTAGGAGTTACGGGATAATTCTTGGGAAATACAATTCTCTTCTCGATGAAGACGGTTATTTTTTGTGAAGATTTTATTAAATTTAAGAGGCCTTTTTCCTTTAAAAATTTATTTTTTTCATATTATGACAAATATATTGTTAATTTCAATCAACTTTTTGAAGTGAATAATACTTTCCCCCGAGCTCTAGGTAGTAACGTAGCTATTTCATGATTTTATTGCGTGCAGTCTAAAATAAGTTGAAAAAACTAATTTTCCGCGTGAATTTTGTCAATTTCGAGTAGTTTTTGAAACAAAAATTATCAATAAAAAATTCAAACTGTAGGTTTGAAATATATACCAATAAATCCCAATGGCCCTGTTCTAGGTAGTAACATCAATAATATGTTAAATAACATGTTTGATCATAGAGAAAAATGACAAAAACAATCAGAATTTTCAAAGGAATAAGGCCTCTTAAGAGGCCTTATTCCTTTAAAAAAATTTTTTTTCATATTATGACAAATATATCGATAATTTCAACCAAATTTTTCAAGTGAATAATACTTTTCCCCGAGTTCTAGGTAGTAATATAGCTATTTCATGCTTTCATTGCGTGCAGTCGAAAATAAGTTGAAAAAACTAATTTTTCGTGTGAATTTTGACAATTTCGAGTAGTTTTTGAAACAAAAATTATCAATGAAAAATTCAAACTGCAGGTTTCAAATAAATATATACCTATAAATCCCAATAGCCCTGTTCAATTCAATTCAATTCAATTCCTTTATTTGCTAAAATCCGACTAAAGTCATGCAAATACAGTTGTAACGATACACATATAGACATAAGTACATCAGTTTTGAAAAATAAAATGATTAGAGAAAAACAAGTCATTATTAAAATACAAATAAAAGTTCTAGGTAGTAACATCAATAATATGTCAAGAAACATGTTTGATCATAGAGAAATATTTCTAAAACAATCAGCATTTTAAAAGGAATAAGGCCTCTTAAGATGGCAATCTCTCCGATCGATTTGCTAAGGATCAAGTACTTATACCTACCTCTATTAGGTAACAAGAGTGGTTTAGAAGTTAAACTTTTACAATTAGTTACGTAATTAAATCAATATTTTTAAAATGAAATAGGTAAAGCATCATACAAGTTATTGACTTCAAAAAATGTATTGCGTTAGAAAAATAATTATGTATGAAATATTGCTCACTTTAAAAATGCGGTAGAAATAACAAAAAATATTCCTGACGTAGACTGCGCGAGTAAGCCCGACGGCTTTATAGTTCCAATTTATTTCCGAGATTCAAATAAAACGAATGGAAGTCTAACTGCAGCGACAAAAGGTTTTCCGTAGCTTCCTCGGAAAACAACTGTTTCTGAACTATCACTGTTGTACGACATGTAGGGAACTTTAACACACTGTCATGTAAAAACCCTTTGTAAATTTTTAAGCGTGCTTAATAAAGAGAAAAATGATCTGAATTTACAAAGTATTTGAAGTGTGTTACGTGGAGATCATCTATCACGTAGCTACATAACTAGATTGATAGCGTTGACCACGGACTCTCGACATCTCCATTAAATTTGGTAATAAGCTTATTTTTATTTTATTTTAATCTTGACGCAGGGCCTCTTTACCAGTACATATCTGGAAGTGTAGGTGGTGTAGGTTAAGTTTATTGTAATTGAATAGACCCGAACACAATATACATCTCCCTGTAAAATATGCTCAGTGATTTGTATGTTGCATCCATTCACGGGACAATGTTGTCCCGGACCTTTGGGAGGCGTGCACGGAGCCGAAGCCAAGTGCAGAGGCCCTTTCGACAATTTAATGAAATGTAAGGGGTACAACATGCGTGTAGTGTTTGTGGATCTGCATAATACCTATTATGTGGGTAGGTATGACGTTGTCTCGAGAGTACGGGTGGGAAGACAGTCACGGGAGAGCCACCGGCTGTGACGGACGTCTGACCTGCTGGTGCCATACCGAGCCAATGAGTGCAGTTCTCCTATGGGTCATGGGTCCACTACATAATGGCGACGAGGACAAAACATCGTGAGTAAAATAATAAGAAAAAGAGAAAGGGATATCGGGTAAATTACGATAGTGACATATTAACTAATCAGTTCAATAGTTACCGGTGTTTCTTATTGAAAGAAAAATAGTCAATCTATTAATAATTGAGTAGATTAGTCTGATGTTTTAAGACAGTGAAAGTCGAAAATGAGATACTTGTTTGGCTTTATATGCAACAACAATATCAACATGCAAACGGATAATCGAATGAAAATAATGAGTACAATATTTTAGGCATTCGTAAAAAATCTGTTAACTTTAGCTATTTGACAATATAAAGAAAAAGAACGTTATACAATTAGAGAATCGTTGGACAACGCCATCTAGCGACGTAATGTAATAACACGACGACTAAACTCATACAATTGAGGCAACATTATGTTTGTAGCGTGGGTAGTTGCGATTGATAATACATACTTGGGATTACGGTATACCATCATAAAGTAGTAAGTAATTGTTAGTTACTTCCTTTTACGTGTTACTAAGAATGCGAGGAAAATATTTTTGTTAACTTAGCAATAACAGTGTTATAATATACGAAATGAAGTGTGGAAAAATAGTGACGGGAATCAGCGTGGTCTTGTTAGCAAAGGTTTTCTCAAAGTTTACAAATACAAATACTCTTTATGGCACACCTCAATCATCATTGTGGAAGTGACACAGCATGAGATATTGGATAAGCGGGCAGAGGTAAACAACATGCGGTCAGGTTAGTAGTTCTTCGGAATTTATTTACGGTTTGTGTCTTCTGACACGTACCTACCTATATTATTTACTTAAATGTCGACTTTTGTCTAAAAATGTGTGCTTAACAAGTTAAGACGTGTATCGTGCAATTAACTAAAAATAATTAGTAATTGCAACAGATCTAATATATAAAATATGTCAACCCAGCTTCATTCATTCATATTTCTATTTATGCTATGTTCATTTTCTTCCTACAATATACCATCCTTGAGAGATTGCGGCTGTGTAATAGTTAGAGGTAGTAGGTATTTACTTTATTTCGCACGCTGCAATATTAAAAATAACACAAATTTAATGACATACATAAATCAGGTATACGGAAGATCATGAGATAGGGTTATATCCTGAGAGTAATTAATAAATAATTATTGATGTCGATGGTTTCCATTTAATTTCTCGGAATGACAAAATAATGGAACACCATCATCAATTGCCACTGTTTCCTCTGCGAATGATTGTTGCAACGCTGTATAATGTTTAGTTGTTTCGGTTGATACAATTCGCTTATGGCTATATAAGCCAATGTGTTGAAAAAAACTGTGGCAATGTTTTCTTAATATTTTTGTGTAAGTTATCCAGCCACTTTTCAGCGTATTTCTTAATGCCACTACACAACCGGACAAGCGTTATAATAATATTACACTTATTAATATAATCTACAGTTTCCGTGTACGAGTATTACATCAGTAGTTACTTCGCTTTGCTATGGGGACATTACAATGTCGTAGATTATACATACGTGCGTGCGCGTACGTTAATCCTTTTTTGAGCGCAATGCACAGGCGATACTTAGCAATATTTATTACATTTCTACTTTTCTTATGTCTACTTCAATAATAAGCACATCCAGTACTTATAGAAAAAAAACATAATTCTATGATGTCAACTTGTTAAATGACGATTACATAACAAGAAATAGGTACATAATTTTATCAGATCTTAAGTATAGGTAATCTCAAATGCAGTTAGATAAAAGATTGAGATCGCGACGGTTGATAGTGGATCTACGAGCGTTCTTTCGAGTAGAAAAAAGGAAAGGGGAAATCCAGGACAAAAAAGAAGGAAAATATATGAAGGAAATAAAATAAGCTAATGCTTTATTATTTTATTATAAAGAAACAAAAATCGGAATGTAGATTAAGTTGAAAGTTACTGCACAGACAAGACCCTAGCTTTTAAATATATGATAATGTAAATGAGTATAATCTGTGTGGTCTTTTAACTTCCTACATTTATGTTTCAGTTCGACCCATTGGTTGACTGGTGGAGAATGCCTTGAGGCATTGAGTCTAACATTTTTGGATCATTTTGTTTTGTGGCGAGGGTTTGTGAGTGTGTTTGTGTGTGTGTTAGTTGCTTCCTCGCGCTCGGACGGCTGGACCAGTTTTTATGGATTATGGTGCGGGGCGGCAACCTGGATTGACACATGGGCTGCTTTTTGTCCCGAGAATGTGTGGTGTTCCCGTGGGACGGGCGGGTGACGCCGCGCGGCGCTGCTAGTATTGATATGTCCGATTAAAAAACGCTATATTTGACATCGGTAGTATTACTGCGGAAGATTATAAATATGATTTATCTATAATTATCTTCGTCTAGTGCCCATGGTACGGGCCTGCCGCGGCTTGCTGTGGGGTTGGTTCGATTTGTGTAGGGTATTTCGTTATTTATTTGTTCATTCTAATATTCATCCTAAATAGAGCATGACCGCGGGCTTCGTTCGCACAGAGGAGGAAATGGGTTGTGACTTTTCTTCTCCGTGGTGGCCGGTAACCGTGTGTGGATGTCCGGCTGCATGTGTGCTGAAGGTGATTAAAATCGGACTGGTCGTGGGGGCGCGATTAGCGCGCAAAGACATATGGGTACACAATTATCTAAAAACGTATATATGTTCCAATTCAGTGATCTCTGAGTGGCCTATTTCACTTGTTTCTGTGAAGAGTATCTTCGGTGTACAGAAGTTTTAATTTTGGAATTTTATAATGACATATGTAGAAGTAAAAGGGCTGACTGCATTTCAAGGGCAGCTACTACTTGTTGCAGTACCTACTTATACGAATTTAAATATAAAGTATAAATTTGGATGTGACAAATAAATCACTAAACATGGGGCGATTTGGTCTCATAGTATAAGTCATTTTATATCTCTGCCCCCCTTCTTTTATCATTAATTGATATTTCCTAAATTAAACTGAATAAACGATTTGCAACTATCTTTGACTAATGCCGTAGTCTGACGGACTGTAGCATTCTGTAACGAAGTTCTTATTTCATGCACGCAGCAACGCTTGCAAGAATGACTGCTAAAATTGAAAATAAAACAGTCATTCACAGTTCATTGTACGATTTTATTTGATTATTTCATCTCTAACTTCAGCTTGTTATAGATTTATTTTATTTATTTTATTTATTTATTTATAAGTTTACAATCAACACTTACAGTATATAACCAAGCATGCTGATTAACTTAGTATACATGGGTATTTATCGAAAGAGAAATAATAATAATAATGTTAGGCTGTAATTGAGCTAGGCCTAACAATAGACTCCAAGTAGCCAGTGATTGAGGACATGAGCCTAGACTCGGAGCTAAAAAATATATCCAGATCGCTGTCACTAAGCAAGATGTCGTTGAGTAACGTTAGCGCGTGATGAAGTGGAGAGTGAGAGTGGCTCCGTGTACGCGTTGCCGGGACCGCGAACAGCGGGCGCGCCCGGGGGCGGAGGACGATGGTGGGAACCGCGGGTACCCAGAAAGAAATTCGCGACAAGAGGAATGGATTATAGGTTTTGCCTCGTAATAGTTGAAGAAAGTATCTAACAATATAAGTGTTTCTACGGACTTCCAAGGAGAAACAGTCAACCATTCCAAGGATAAAGAGCGTAGGATAGAGTTTTGGATAATAACCGTAGAGTTTATTGTAAAGAAATCGAATAAACGACTTCTGAATTCTCTCTAACATGAGTATGTATTGGGTTTCGTGAGGGCTCCACACTATCGCGTTCGTTTCTAATTTGCTGCGAACGTAGGCGTTAAAGAGCACGACTATGGTAGCTTTGTAGGTAAATAGTCTGGATTGCCTGAATACGAATCCTAGAGACCTTCGGGCGGAATCGCAAATCTTTGTGATGTTGCCATTAAAGTTAAGTTGAGGGTCAAACCACGTTCCGAGATCCTTCACCAGGTTGACCCGTTTCATGGGTTCGTCATTTAATAAATATGGGTAAGAAAGAGGATTTCGGGCCCTGGTGTAGGACATGATTGAGCATTTGTCAACATTTAGCTCGAGGCTGTTGTTCACACCCCAGCAGTGCACGCTGTTTATGTCCTCTTGGAGTTTGGCGCTGTCTTCGGGATTGGTAACATTCAATGCTAGCTTTAGATCGTCGGCGAACAGAAGGCATGTCGAATGATTAATGGAAGCTGGGAGATCATTGACAAGCATCAAAAATAGTAAAGGTCCAAGGCAACTGCCTTGACCGATTCCCGAGGTCACTGGATAAAGGTCAGATCTAGCATTTTAGTATACGACGTATTGCTCTCTGCCAGACAAGTAATTATTTATTAAGCTTAGTAAATTAGTTGACAGGCCAGCAGTATCTAGTTTTTCGAGTAAAGTCTCAGTGCTTACTCTATCAAACGCCTTGCGAAAGTCAAAATAGGCGACGTCTACTTGATTGCCCTGATCTAAATGGTGTGATATTAAGGTTGTAATATTAAGCAAGTTGGATGAAGTAGACCGCTTCGGAAGAAACCCGTGCTGCTCATCACAGAACCAGCTCTTTAGTTGATTGTACAAGTGGGAATAGATGACTGCCTCAAATATCTTTCCAAACACTGAGAGTATAGCGATGGGCCTATAATTTTGAACGTCAGATTTGGGTCCGGCTTTATGTATGGGAATAACTTTGGTAATCTTCCACCGTGCTGGATATGCGTTGGTCTTAACTGATAGATTAAATATATGGAGGAGCGCCTTAATAAATGATTCGGCACAATCTTTCACTATAAATTGAGGTATATTGTCTGGACCTTGAGTGAACTTTGGCGGAAGTCTCTTAATAGCTCTCGTTATATCGGACGCGTTAATGACCTTGATATCCACCAATACAGGAAGCGCGCGAGTAGTCGAGGCGTTAGAAAAGTTGGTGGCTGAGAGTGGAGTTGAGGCGCTAGGTTGCGGCAAATATACGCTTTTGAAGTATTTGGCAAAGCTGTCGGCAATTTCAAGTGAAGACTTTAGGTCGAAGGTATCCGACTGCCTGGATGCACGGTTGCGTTTAACAAATGACCAAAAGAAAGATGGGTCATTGATGATATTGGTTTGTACGCGGCATACGTATTGGGTCATTGCATTTTCGGACTTAGTTTTAACAAGTCTCCTATAATAGAAAAAAAAAGCATAATATAACTGATGACCTGTTGCTTTGAATAATTTGTGGTATTGGTTTTTTAATTTATTTAGGTTAATGATTTCGGCTGTGAACCATTCAGGATAATTAAACTGTGAGTTATTGCTACTTTTTAAGGGAACGCAATCTGAGATTATTCTGTCTACTACTGTGTAAAAATGATCAACACAGGCGTTAACATCATGAAAATCCTCAAGTTGAGTCCAATCCGTGTTTGAGATTTTTGAATAAAGGAGGTGGAAGTCTGCTTTACGGAAATTCCTTATTGGGCACCCACGGTTATCGACCGACTGAGAATCCTGTGGAGGGTTTGAAAATGGATGTTGCCAAACAATGGCGATATCGAGGGGTGGGTGATGTTTCTCTAACGACACCAAACCCGTGACAGCATCTGCGATCACTGCATTACTTATGACATTATTTACTAGCACCAAATCCAACAAGCGATCCAGAGCGTTATCGTGTTACCCGGTCCTCCGAGGAGTCGAAGGACAGGATAACAGACGTGAAAGAGAGAAAGATAAGAGGAGAAAAGAAGTAGAAAGAGAAAAACAGTAAATTCAGGGTTAGGGTTCTTTATTTTCACTCAAGTCACCAAGGCAGTGGGATAACGGAGTACAGGGGAGGTTGGAAGTCCTAGGTCCGGGCGGTTGCAGATGAGGCGATGTCCGTGTAGCCTGATATCAGTCCGTAGCAGGTGGGTTGCAGATGAGGCGATGACCGTGTAGCCTGGTATCAGTCCGTAACAGGTGATCACATAGGTGGTCGCAGGAAGGCGTATGTGCAGTAACAGCAGGAGGGCGTTCACGCAGTGGCAGCACTGGAGGGCGTATACGCAACAGCAGCAGAAGGGCGTATACGTAACAGCAGCAGGAGGGCGTATACGTAACAGCAGCAGGAGGGCGTATACTCGGTCACATACACAGTGGTAGCAGATACGCAGTGGCAGCAGGTGGACGTATTCGTAGTTGCAGCAGGCAAGGCCTTTCAGCGTCCGAGTGAGTCAGTAGTCTTGTTTGGGGATAGCCAAAGGGGAAAAGGGTCTCTCTTGAGTGCAGGGCCAAGCTTTGGCCCTGCACAGACCAATTTCGAGTTCCTCCTTAGTTGAGAGGCACGAGAAGACTGAATTTTGAGCTGATGGCAGCGCTTTTATATTAGGCTCGCTGACAAAATGTTCCAGAATAGATAAAAATATGAATTTTGAATTTTAAGAAGTACTAAGGCACCAGCCAAACGATAAAGTTAATACGACCTATCTCAAATATATCCAACCTCACCGCTTTGGAAGTAAAATTACGTGAAATGGACAATTTTATATGACAAGACGTTGCTATGACATTTTTTCTAACAGAAATGTCATAACAAAGCTAAATTGTAAATTAGTGTTTTTTACAACAAAACGCCACTATAATAATAAGAAAAAGGAGGAGAGAAAAATAATGTAAGTAGCAGCCTGCGTCAAATCGATTTTCAGTGAGTTAGAGTTAATATTGTTTATCGTTTCAGTCAATACATCGAAGCAAGCGAATATACCGAACGAACAACGTGCTAGAGAGATAAACAGAGCATTTAATGATATAAGGGAGCCCCGAATTTCATCCCTTAAAGGAATTACCAAGGTAAGAGAACACTACATTACCCCAAAAACCCAGGAAAAAAAAAACTTTTTCGTAGTCTTATGTGAGGAAAAGTTTTTTTTTTTTTTTTTTGTCAAAGATCTAAAAGAAAAGTTAATAATAAGTTTAATGAAATGAAATGGTTGGTGAGATACGAAAATGATTGAAGAACTTCCGGACCTAACATTCATCTCTGTCCTAGTCACGCAGTCATTCATCTCTTACAAAGGAAGGGGATGTGGTTCACGTTCAATGACGCACACTCCTACGGAAGTCCTCCCTATGACCTAAGGCTTCTTTTTTAGGAGTAGTCAGCCGCTCCATTTTATGAGAAAAATTTGACCTAGGGCTTATTTACCGAGTTGTCAGCCGCTCGATGAAGGGATATACACTATTTACAAGCCTAGTAGATTAGAGCCCACTAGGGAAGTTGATTCTAGAGCCAACTTTTAGAGTAAGAGTAGAGGTACTTGTGTTTGGGATAGACCAAGCAAAACACAAGCACAAGTTTAAAGAAAGTTTTGTCCATTAGGCTTATTTTTTTCCAGAGTTGGACGACCGCTCTAGTTTAGGGAAAGAGAAGAAGGAAGAACAAGATATAATACAAGTAAACATAATTGGAGTACTGCAAAGCGGGCCACTAGTCTGAAACCGCACACAGTACTACCAAGGAAAAGAAAAACAAAATAAAAATATTCAATGGAGATGGCATAGTGAAATGTGATACTATTATATACACAAATATACATATGTACAAGCTAGTGAAATAAATATTTTAGTTACTTAAGTAATTCCTTTTACATTTAGATTTAGATGACGAGAATGAAAAATTAAACCAAAGGTTTCGCGACCGAAGACCAGAAATGAGGGGGTAAAGCCAGTAGCCACGTTTACCGAGTTATTCATGGCTGACTGTATTAGTGGTAGATGAATGTCCCAAGATCGGTGGTCGTTTTGTTGAGATGGATATATTTGATCGGCCGAGCCATGGTGACTATTGTGGCCAAAGTTAACCGAAAAAAAAGTTGTGCGCTAGTGCAAGCGTTTTTTAGAATTTAGAGAAGTGAGTGAAAATAAAAAGAGTTGGGCGCCAAACTATCGTGTTACCCGGTCCTCCGAGGAGTCGAAGGACAGGATAACAGACGTGAAAGAGAGAAAGATAAGAGGAGAAAAGAAGTAGAAAGAGAAAAACAGTAAATTCAGGGTTAGGGTTCTTTATTTTCACTCAAGTCACCAAGGCAGTGGGATAACGGAGTACAGGGGAGGTTGGAAGTCCTAGGTCCGGGCGGTTGCAGATGAGGCGATGTCCGTGTAGCCTGATATCAGTCCGTAGCAGGTGGGTTGCAGATGAGGCGATGACCGTGTAGCCTGGTATCAGTCCGTAACAGGTGATCACATAGGTGGTCGCAGGAAGGCGTATGTGCAGTAACAGCAGGAGGGCGTTCACGCAGTGGCAGCACTGGAGGGCGTATACGCAACAGCAGCAGAAGGGCGTATACGTAACAGCAGCAGGAGGGCGTATACGTAACAGCAGCAGGAGGGCGTATACTCGGTCGCATACACAGTGGTAGCAGATACGCAGTGGCAGCAGGTGGACGTATTCGTAGTTGCAGCAGGCAAGGCCTTTCAGCGTCCGAGTGAGTCAGTAGTCTTGTTTGGGGATAGCCAAAGGGGAAAAGGGTCTCTCTTGAGTGCAGGGCCAAGCTTTGGCCCTGCACAGACCAATTTCGAGTTCCTCCTTAGTTGAGAGGCACGAGAAGACTGAATTTTGAGCTGATGGCAGCGCTTTTATATTAGGCTCGCTGACAAAATGTTCCAGAATAGATAAAAATATGAATTTTGAATTTTAAGAAGTACTAAGGCACCAGCCAAACGATAAAGTTAATACGACCTATCTCAAATATATCCAACCTCACCGCTTTGGAAGTAAAATTACGTGAAATGGACAATTTTATATGACAAGACGTTGCTATGACATTTTTTCTAACAGAAATGTCATAACAAAGCTAAATTGTAAATTAGTGTTTTTTACAACAAAACGCCACTATAATAATAAGAAAAAGGAGGAGAGAAAAATAATGTAAGTAGCAGCCTGCGTCAAATCGATTTTCAGTGAGTTAGAGTTAATATTGTTTATCGTTTCAGTCAATACATCGAAGCAAGCGAATATACCGAACGAACAACGTGCTAGAGAGATAAACAGAGCATTTAATGATATAAGGGAGCCCCGAATTTCATCCCTTAAAGGAATTACCAAGGTAAGAGAACACTACAGCGTTAACAATTTTATTTTCCTGGCTTAGTTTACAACTCGCCAAGACGGAGTTGAATACATTACGGACAATGGTTTTGGTGGAGTAAAGATTAAAATCACCCACAATAACAATGGGAAGTGAGTAGTCACTGCTTATTTTTTCAATGCAGTTAAATACTGAATAATAACGGGAATCACTTATTTGCGGTGGAAGGTAAATCACTACTAATATGAAGCGCAACTGGCCTTTCGTTATCATACCACAAACAATCTCATCATCCGACTGCGCACCGCATTCCAAGCGCCGGAGAGCGAACGGCGCGCGCGCCGCCAAGAGCACTCCACCGCCGCCTCGTCCGACGCGGTCGGCGCGCAGCACGCTGAATTCAGGCGGAAACAATTCGGAGTCATAAACAGTATCGTCAAGGCGTGTTTCAGTCAGGGCCATAATATTGTAAGAGAAGGTTGCGAGCGTATTTTTTGTCACAGCCAATTTGCTCTTTAGACCTCTGACGTTTTGATAGAATATGTTAGCTTTCAATGTTTTTAGAGGTTTCTGATCGAAAAAAGACCGTTCTATTGGTGGAACGTCGAGATTTGTTTTTCTTATACGTAAACCATTCTTGAAGAGCCGTATTCTTTGGCCAATTTTCGGGTGCTGTGAAGAAGTCAAAGTGCTGTAGGGGTACTCCAAGAATAAAGCAATTGTGTTTGTCATGACCCTGTTCGGGTTTTTCTACTGTATACGCGTTGCATGGGCGCTTTTTATTAAGGTACGCCTTGATAATATCATCGGTCGTGTTGGGATCAAAGTTCCAGACATGTATAAATTTAAGGGGCTCGAGGAGCTTCAAGTCATCGTCGGCATCACCTGTTGCTTTGATAACAACGCCACGGGAACGTCTCCGAGCTTGCTGCTTATTATTCTGGTAATACGGTTTATCTTGAAATGGATCCTGCGGTTGGATTACAGTTGCACCGTTGTGACCTTGCTGTTTTGCCTGAAAATCCTGAAAATCACCATTGGTAATTGATGGGTCGATGCCATTTGATGTCGTATCTGAGATGGCTTTGATGCTTGATGCGGGAGTGCTGCGGGTCAGTTGCTCCGCGAGGGATGCACGGTCAACTGAATTATATAATTGCTCGCTACATTTCTCAGTAATTTTCGCAGGGAACGTATTAGGGTCGCTTGCATTATTTACGTGGCTCATTTTAATGGTCGAGAGCAGCTCAGCTAATGACCTATTCTCTGCCTCCAGTTGCTCAATGCGTTTTGTGTTGCATTCCACTGCTTTACGGATGAAATTATAGTCGTCAGCAATATTGTCCACTGTTAGAAGCAGTCCGTCTACATCTGTTCGGAGTGCATTGTGCCTGGTGGAAAGATCAATGATACTATCATGAGCGGCGCAGAGACGTGCGTCCTGATTCTGGAAGAGATTGGCGACCTCGCTACGAAACACTCTCAACTCTTCAAGGATTATCTGTGTGTCAGTTGAGGAAGGCTGTACTGGAGGCGACGCGCGTTGACACAATGGCACTTCACGGTGGCTACACTCGGGGCTTGGGGTCTTTTTCCTCAAGGTAATGTTGGCAGTTTCGCTTTGAGGCGGTATATTCACTTTGAGTTGATTATCAGTCATTGGCCGCGAGCTGAGAGCTGATTTAGAAGCTTCACCGGTGGGAACTGGTCTTGCGGGTGAGTTGGTATTATCCACTTTCGGCATTTTGCTGCGACACAATGGGCATTTCCAGATTTTCTTATCTTCGGGGCTCATCAAAGTGCTGCCCACGTTTGAGCATAACAAATCGTATTTAGATTTACATAAGCTGCAGTTTAAGAAAGTTTTTCCTGGTATAGGTTTAGCACAACCCGCACATATATATGACATTGTTCCAAAATAATAATTTCTAGTTTACTACAACGCGTAATAGCGGGTAAAATTATAATAAACAGTTCACTTCATAAACCAGTCGTGCGAGACACTGATTGACCGTGTTAACGGCCGTAAGCGATGGGTCACCGGTACTGGTCGCGCGAGCCGAAACGACCAACGGAACTAGACACGGTAAGTCTGCACAAACGTCGTAAGTCGGGGGTCTTGTTACACTGGTTACGCATGTAGGACTGCGTGGACACGGCTTATCTAGACGGAGTTCAACTCGCCACTTCATTAACGTCTTACCTATGCGGATACCAAGAAGTTACATTTCAGACATATGTCCTTTTACTAAAGTCCCCTCGACCAGCATTAGATACGATATCAGTTACGGCTGTATGGGCATACATGAAATTGTAAACCATGCGTGAATGTGTAACGGCTGTATGGGCCTACATTAAATTGTAAACCATGCGTGAATATGTTACGGCTGTATGGGCCTACATGAAATTGTAAACCATGCGTGAATATGTTACGATTGTATGGGCCTACATGAAATTGTAAACCATGCGTGAATGTGTTACGGTTGTATGGGCCTACATGAAATTGTAAACCATGCGTGAATGTGTAACGGCTGTATGGGCCTACATGAAATTGTAAACCATGCGTGAATGTGTTACGGCTGTTTGGGCCTACATGAAATTGTAAACCATGCGTGAATGTATAACGGCTGTATGGGCCTACACAAAATTGTAAACCATGCGTGAATATGTTACGGCGGTATGGGCCCACATGAAATTTTAAACCATGCGTGTTAAGTTAATGTTTATTAAGTAGAAACACGGGAAATAAGTCAAACCGTTTTAATGGTAGTTTTAATATGAGAAATCAACTTGATTTACAAATAAAATATAATAAACTTTACTTGCGTGCGGACGCGCCAAGTTAATGGTAGTTTTAATATGAGAAATCAACTTGATTTACAAATAAAATATAATAAACTTTACTTGCGTGCGGACGCGCCAAGTTAATGGTAGTTTTAATATGGGAAATCAACTTGATTTACAAATAAAATATAAATAAACTTTACTTGCGTGCGGACGCGCCAAGCATGACTGTCAAAGAAATAGAGATATGAGAAGAGTAAGTGCAGGAGCTGCATTGATCTCAAAGTTGCAGCAAATATAACTAATTATCTCGTGCACTGGTACACTGGTAGGCGTCACTAGTTACGGAGGTGGGCACGAAGCAAGCCGACTAGTCGGAGCATTATGTGCCATAAAACATTTATATTTAAGCAAAAGACAAATAACTGAACAGGATTTTGGGCAGGCTTTTAGAAGATTTTTCTAGTTTCACCTGTTTCGGTGGATGCCGTGGGTGCAATCAATAGTAGCAAGTTAGATTTCACCTGTTAGACTGAGTTAGATACCTAATGCAAGCTTCTGTTAATCAGAAGACAGCACCTACAATATTATTGTGATGCGAAGTTGGTCTGATGATGGAGCCGGAGAATAGTAGTGGGAATTCTGTAATATAAATATTCGACTCCATCATGTTTTGGCTTGTTTGCTTGGTCATGTTATGACGACGAGCTATTGAATGTTGTCCAGTAATTTATTTTGGTAAAAATTTATTACCTTGATTATAGTTTATTGTTCTAAACGATTCGTTCTACTTGGCCCTCTGTCTTGTGTAATATATATATTAATCCTGTAAGCCAATGTGGGAACAGGTTAAAAATATACCGAATCGTATTGAATTAGTATCACGTAGTGGATTCTATGTCAGATAAATAATATCATACTGAATTCTGAGCTTTACAGACGAACTTTTGATTAAACCGTTTGACAACAACCCTTGAATTACACGTCTGATAAAAATAACTGTGATCTAATATAAATAATATTCAGTTGTGCGATCCTGGGGGGGTATTCTACCAATTTTAGAGAGATAATGGAGATCTCTCCATTTCATCGCCATCCGTCACTTTTGACGTGTGCCTACTTGACAAGTGGCGATCTCCTTAGAACATCGCAACTTCGTCAATTTGGACGCGCTAAATTTGCGTTTCCTTTGTATGTGACGGCATAAATAACAGGCGCATACTTTTATTTGACCGCGTAGTGCGTGAAATTAGTCAGTTACGTTTCGTTCAAAACAGAAATTCATATGCATGATATACCTACATTATCGGCTTCGTATTTCCAAAAATTGTGATGTTATCTAATAGAGATTTGACGTTTGGCGATCACTCAAACGGCATTCTCGAATTGGGTCCCTCTCGATCATTAGATAATACAGATGTAGAACTAGTCACTGAATGGTAATTTTTAAAACAAAGAGCTAGCTGGGAATTACATTTATTGCTGTCAAAATGTCGATTAAATCAAATGAAAAAAAAAAACCTGGTAGTAAAAAAAAAAGACTACCTTCGATACGACTGGGACTCAATTTTGTAAGAGAAAGGAAGAGAGGAAATGGATAAAGATGTGCAGTAATTTGAAGCGTAATAAATTGACCTTATACCTGTACGAAATGATTATCTCTTCATAATATAGTCAGTCAAAGAAAACTAAAAAAATTACAATAAGAAGACTTGCAAGTGACGATAAATCAATTGAATCTCTCTGGAAAGAGAGTCTTAAACTACACCCATTTATTCGATAAGATAGATAGATTTTTTATTTGTAATAATCATACATTGTCAATCTAAGCTATATAACACAATCATAGCTATTATTATTATTACATATAGAATAAATTAAATTCAGATTATAAAAACATATTAAAATAAGGAAGGGATGTAGTGTTTGTGGATCTGCATAATACCTATTATGTGGGTAGGTATGACGTTGTCTCGAGAGTACGGGTGGGAAGACAGTCACGGGAGAGCCACCGGCTGTGACGGACGTCTGACCTGCTGGTGCCATACCGAGCCAATGAGTGCAGTTCTCCTATGGGTCATGGGTCCACTACAATGCGGATGTTGCATTATTATTATTGTAATTTTTTTTATATATATATATATATATGTTACTTAGAATCTGACATGTAAAAGAGCTCTAGTAGCCAACTTGCAGAAAAAAGTTTTGAATGTTGAATTTTGAATTTTGTACATAACATACCCAGGGTGGTGAATTCAGGTGTATCTGGCCTTAAATATGCGATCTGGGGTTTTACGAATAACCGCCCGTGGTTTGTTTAAAGTTTCACGTCATGCCTTATCAGGTACTAGGTAATCATGAATTTGACAATGGTGTTTAAGGAGTAGTGTAGTACCATTATTTAGAAAGTCTGGATCCTCCTGTGGTCATTGCTACTCGTAACCATCATAGATGACGATGAACCGACTATACAGGGGCTATACGAACCCAGCACAGTCGTGGAAGTAGAATGGAAAGAAATGGGGTTAAGTTTTTAACCTTACGCACGCGGCGTTGTACTTTGAATCCATATGTAACTCTATTACTGCAAGATAACTAGCATAAATCCAAGTTAAAAGTAATCTCCATTTATTTAGTTTTAATTTCAACAGAGCACCTTTTGTTGTAACATGTCTGGTATAACTAAAACTAGAACTGTAACATTTAACGACGATACGCTCGACTACTCTTGCTTGAAACCCATAACAGACCGCAGCTCGGTGGGCTTCCGTTTATTACGAGTATACTACGTACTAACGATGCAATAAATAACATATTGATAGATTCGATGTTTTAATAATAATTAAAGAATAAAATATTAAAGAAGCGATAGAATATTTAAGACGTCAAGTTCCGAAAATGTAAAAAAATGTCTCCTAAAAGTCATAAAAGAAAAGCTAAGTGCTAAGTATATGACCTAACTCAGGCAGTCAAGTAAACGTGTGCATAACATTTATATCAGCTGCAGAGAAAAACTATCTTTTACGTTACACAAATATCGCAGGCTGCTATAAGAATTCCCTTGTTTGCTTGTTCAAGTCAAATATAGTTGATTTTAAACACCACAAAAGGCTTGGAGAAGCTCAAAGCTTCAAACCAAAGAGAAATTAGTGACTACGCAATATATCTATCTAAAAATAATCTGAAAAAAATTATCTGTATCAATCATGCTTAAGGGCCCATAATGTAAATAATTAATGTTTTTTCTAGAGCACCGTTTTTAGGGTTCCGTACCCAAAGGGTGAAAACGGGACCCTATTACTGAGACTTCGCTGTCCGTCTGTCACCAGGCTGTATCTCAAGAACGGTGATAGCTAGACAGTTGAAATTTTCACAGATGATGTTTTTCTATTGCCGCTATAACAACAAATACTAAAAACAAAATAAAATAATTATTTAAGGGGGGCTCCCATACAACAAACTTGTTATAGATTATATATATGTATAGGTACGGAACCCTTCATGCGCGAGTCGGACTCGCACTTGCCCAATTTTTTTTTCTTATACTGGTATTTTTTGTAACATTGATGTTAGAAGCTGGGTACATATACCGTGTCCCTGCTAAGCCTGGTACGTATCTAGTCAATTACTGCATCTTCTCCGCACCAATGCCTACAGGAGCAATTATGACCACCTGCAATGAGTACATAACGTATTGACAACTAGTAATCCAGTGTCTATTAACTCATGAGTCAGGATACACTACAGTGTCAAAGGTTACATACATGAAATAACTCTTCTTTGTTGAGAATACTACATTTTGTATTAGGCGAGTGTTATGGCAGCTATAAGCCTTATTTTTCGGTAACGGAATGCAGGAAAATTTTACACAAATCGGTCTTATTTCAAACTAGCCAACGCTTCGTCCAATACACATAAATTGCGATCAATACAATACTGAATAGATTTCTAAAAGAGAGAAAAAATACTTGTTCTTACAAACAAATATCACACTAATATTATAAAGGCGAAAGTTTGTGAGTGTGTTTATGTGTATGTTTGTTACTTCTTCACGCTCAACCAGCTGGCAACTTTTTATCCCGAAAATGTAGTGTTTCCGTGGGATGAGCGGGTAATACCGCGCGTCGCAGCTAGTAATATAGAAATATCGCAATAGTCCCGTTATAAAGTCTGACCACAAAGAGTAGAAATTAAAAAGTGGCAATACTGTAGTGCCGTCCCCGTTTTCTTAGATTGATTAGAAAAGGACGACACTACAGTATCGCCACTTTTTAATTTCTACTCTTTTTGGTCAGACTGTAATTTGTGATAGTTATGTGTAAAAACCACGAGAGTATACATAAAGTGTCAAATGTATTATCTTTCACCGGGTCATAGAATGTAAAGCGTAATTTGAGACTTGGTTTTTAGAACATATTGCAACAAAATATCACCAATCACAACAAAAGCTTTTATCTTGAAATAGCCAAAAGTAAATACAGACGAGGTATCAAATGACAGGGACATTAAAAACGACTACATACTCGACCTGTGTATGTATGTACATACCTAGTCGGTATTATTGCCCGTGTTTGGGCTCTAAAATCTTTTCTTCAAGCAGTTCTTCACGGGCGCATGTATTGCAGATCATGACAGTAAAATGGTAAAGAAAACTTGTTATTAGTGACCAATTGACCATAGCTATACATGCTAGATATATATATATAGTAGATAATTAAAAACAACTCAAACAAACAAGGCCAGTAATGTAGCCAAAAGCATTATGACACTCATATATATTTTTAACCGACTTCAAAAAAAGGAGGGGGTTCTCAGTTCGGTTGTATGTTTTTTTTTTTTTTTTTTTAATGTTTGTTACCTCCTAACTCCGTCATTTATGAGTCGATTTGGAAAATTCTTTTTAGGTTCATGAACAGACATCTCAAGGTTGGTCCCATAAAATTTTGGTGAAGATCGGATGACGAGATCCATGAGGAATCGAAGGAATTCCTGAAATTTTATAGGCACTCATAATATTTTTCATGTATTTTCTAAAACTATTTAAGTATTTGCATATGGTAGTCATCATCTTCTCATGCTGAACTGATGATGGAAGGTACAACTCCTTAACAGTTAGGAGTTAGGAGATATTTTAAACGAGATGCACCCCGCCATAAGTATTTTATATGAATCACTAAAAAGCGAAAAAAAAAAATTTTAACAAAAAAAAGAACCGACTTCAGTAAAACTAAAAAGCTGAAAAAACCCGTTCAAGTACAGATTACATTTGACTCACCCTTTGAAGTCGGTGCCAAACCTCACGTAAACTTTAATATATAAATATAATAACTGAGTGGTTTGGGATCGATTTCAAAGGGTGAGTCAAATGTAATCTGTACTTGAACGGGTTATTTTCGGCTTTTTAGTTTTACTGAAGTCGGTTCTTTTTTTTGTTAAAATTTTTTTTTTTCGCTTTTTAATCACTTTTTTGTCATAATCATAATGGCTTATTTTAGCCCCTTGTCAAACAATATACAGTATACTATTTTTAAATAGTTACAAGTTAATATAAACTTTTGCAAGTTGATAATATTAAAAGCAATGACCTCGAGATAAACAGACGTCTCACTAAAGTTATTGCCTTAGTAGTTTAGTTGTATGCAGTCTTCTTCAGTTGTTAACCCTAAACTTGGCAGTGTATCTTATAATGCACATTGTAAAGTAAAAAAATCTACCGGTCAGTAACGATCGATTTATATTTTCTAACGAATAGTTGAACTAACGATTTTAAACTAAAATTAATAGAAAAACACTCATTTTCCAAGTAATATATTAGCATATTTTTGGGTGTATCTTTTAATGCACACTGCCAGCTTATTAGTAATTTTAATATGTGCATTTTTGGATACATTGCCAGGTTGCGGTTATTATAATTGACCGGCGATTGACCTCAGTATCACTTGATGGTAAGTGACTACGGGGTCGAAGATGTAGGTCGCTGGTTCATCAACAACAATACACACCATGGGAGCGAGTTCCATCCCTTATAGCGATAGTAATTAGAATATAAACTTATAACATAAGGATGAAGTCGGTTCTCTTGCCTGGATGTCCGATGGTGAAATAGGGATGGTGGGATTGAATCCTGCAATTCCTACACAAAATCTCCAAAATAGATCCGATAGAAAACTGACATGCTGGTAACTTTGCGGCGATGTTTGAGGCTCTCGATGATGCCCCTAACCGGCGTAGCCGGCAGCATTACCAATGAGCTCGCGTTCTGGCGAATCCAAGGTACCCCCTTTGTGTTTTTGTTAGAGAACTTTTATTAAGCTCTATAAGTAAGTAGTATCCATGAAACGGTGTGATTAGAGAAAATTTCTTAAACATTTCTGTAAAAAAGCACTAGATTCTCTTTTGCTATGTAGCAGGCAAAGTATCCTTAAAGATACAAAGGGTATAGCAGGATAGCCTAAGAAAAAGTGCCCCCAGCGTTTTTGGGTCGAAACTATAATCAGACGATGGCTTTTAAGGAGGTAATTCCCTGCACAAAGTTTCATCCTTCTGTTACCCCCTGGGGGTGAAAAACACCCGATTAACCCCAAAACTGATTTATTTATTTTTTCCTAAACTATGAAAGTGACGAATTTCAAATTTTGTACAAATATTAATGAGACTAAAAGCTATATTAAAAAAAAATATGACCCTTCTAACCATTTAAATTCTTGTAAAAAAAAGTTAAAAAAAAAAATAATCACCCTGTATAACAAGTTCGGCTCTTGGTACACACACCATTTTTTTTCCAAATATGAATCAATTTATATTCTACATCATACAAAAGTTTCATCGACCTAGCCCAGAAGGAACATTACGAAATTAATATGAATCGGCTCTTTGGTGCCTACTATTCATTTAACTCCTACTAAGAGCCTTGCATTATTTTTTATTAATAAACAATGGCCTGCGATCAGACCGCTGTTTGTGACCGATTAAAAAAATTGAAAATCGAACGCGGGCAGTAACGCGGCCGCGGGTAGTGTTTTTTAGGGTTCCGTAGTCAACTAGGAACCCTTATAGTTTCGCCATGTCCGTCTGTCTGTCTGTCTGTCTATCTGTCCGCGGCTTAGCTCCGTTATCATTACATTAAAGTACTAGAAAGCTCTAATTTGGTATGAGTATGTGTATGTAAAACGCCGACATAACGGTAAAATAAAAATAAAAAGAAAAACTTTTTTTCGGGTACCTACCGCTTTTACCCCTAAAGTGGGGGTGATTTTTTTTTTTTCGTTTCAACTAGTGTGTGGGGTTTCGTTGAATAGGTATTTTAAAAATAATAGGGGTCTTAGAACATAATTTTTGATAAAGTCAGAAGTTTTGTAAATATTCGCTATAGAAATCCAAAAAATAGCGCCCTCTAACTTTTCAACCACGTTTCAAAAATTATGGAAAAATTGGTAAAAATTTGACCTCATAAGCACTTCCGATGAAAACTATACTTATTGAATAAAATCGGTCGAGCCGTTTTTGGGTTATCGCAGAATATCATAATTTTCTATAAAATGACGTAAGTGCCGCGCGGTGTCCTTATACTTCGAACGTTACACATGTTAGTTAAGTGCCATACTGTATTAAAACATTCGCTCAATCTGGCGCGTATAACCGATAACTTCAAGAAGGTAATAAGTAATTACAGTTACTTTGGCGTTTACGACCTTTTTATAGAGCTTCATCTGTAATTTAAACCTCGGGCTTTAAGCCCGTAAACCGCTATTTGAAGCCCGTCTATTGTGAAAGATGGGCAACTACGGAACCCTACACTGAGCCGGCCCCGACATGGTCTTGGCCGGTTTTGTTTTTAATTATATGGTTGCAGGACCGAGACGTTGCGCATTAAGCATAATATAATGAGTAGTGCCTACTAAATAGTACATTCATTTTATTTTCGCAATGTTCCTTCTGGGCTAGGTCGATGAAACTTTTGTATGATGTAGAATATAAACTGGTTCATACTTGGAAAAAAAATGGTGTGTGTACCAAGAGCCGAACTTGTTATACAGATTGATTATTATTATTTTTACTTTTTTTACAATAATTTAAATGGTTAGGAGGGTCAAAAGAGGGGGTTTGTTCAAAAATGCAAATGGGTTTGACCACTTTGTAGTTTAGTCTTCACCATACAAACAAAGGTTAACATGTTAGGTAATGTATGCGTTGGTATTATGGGATTCACGTAAAAGAGTTGCTTTCAATTTCGTAGCGAAGTGGTAATTTATACCGCGCAGAAATAGACAGACAGACAGACGGACATGGCGAAACTATAAGGGTTCTTAGTTGACTACGGAACCCTAAAAAACACTGCCCGCGGCCGAGTTACTGCCCGCGTTCGATTTTCAAATTTTTTAATCGGACACAAACAGCGGTCCGATCGCAGGCCATTGTTTATTAATAAAAAATAATGCAAGGCTCTTAGTAGGAGTTAAATGAATAGTAGGCACCAAAGAGCCGATTCATATTAATTTCGTAATGTTCCTTCTGGGCTAGGTCGATGAAACTTTTGTATGATGTAGAATATAAATTGATTCATATTTGGAAAAAAAATGGTGTGTGTACCAAGAGCCGAACTTGTTATACAGGGTGTTTTTTTTTTTTTTTAACTTTTTTTTACAAGAATTTAAATGGTTAGAAGGGTCATATTTTTTTTTAATATAGCTTTTAGTCTTATTAATATTTGTATAAAATTTGAAATTCGTCACTTTCATAGTTTAGGAAAAAATAAATAAAACAGTTTTGGGGTTAATCGGGTGTTTTTCACCCCCAGGGGGTAACAGAGGGATGAAACTTTGTGCAGGGAATTACCTCCTTAAAAGCCATCGTCTGATTATAGTTTCGACCCAAAAACGCTGGGGGCACTTTTTCTTAGGCTATCCTGCTATACCCTTTAGTTTTGTGAACACTTTTCAATGTATCCAATAAGATACATGCTATAAATATTAAAATACAAGTCAAATATTTTTTTTATATTTTTTTCGTGTATTATTAGGGTCAATTTCCCAAGCAGTATTTTTTGATGGCAAGACTGAAAACGTAGGTGCAGAAAGGTTGAATAATAAAGTACCATTTTTTTTCGGAAACAGCCCGCCATTGTCTACCTCGGGCAACAGCTAAAATTAAAATATTAGTATATATAATAATTTAAAAATATATATTTAGACCGAATTTCTCATCAAGGTGGGTTGTCCCCAAGCCAGTTTTGTTTGTAAAATGCCGGGTAAGTCAAATACTATGCATGACAAAGAAAATCTGTTACCATTATTTTATTACCATATAAATAGGTAACGAAAAAAGCACAATACCCGTTTTATATCTCCTTTGTATACCCTTGAATAAGTGCATATACGTTTGTCCCGAGAAAACTTCTCATTACCGCCGACAATGTTTCGAAACGATTTATTTCCCAAATTTGATCAAGTATGCCCCCCGTCCCCCACGCACTTCAAAGAATTAGTCTAGCTGCGGCGCTCGACGAGGCCGGTTGTGTATAGTGGCAATACGTTGGCTTGTATAAACGTGAATATTTCATCGCGGTGGACTGGGGACAAAAAAAGTGTCATTCCGGAGTTTGTTATAGCTTCCTTATTTTTTAACTGCGTGGTTTGGAATTTATATATATCAGGTAAAGTATACTCGTGATTTCAAGAGTTGAATTAGTTTTAGAATATAGTGCTTACTTTTTTTTTAAGAAATAAAAATATGTCGTGTTTCTCATTCCACCATTCTCATTCCGGTGTTTCCGGTGTAGTAAAATGACTTTATACCCCACCAAAATGAGGAAAACACCGGAATGACATCAAAAGTAGCTTCACTTTTCATAGATATTGTTGAAATAATAATATTTTTTTATTTTGTTTTTAATGCCAGACTAAGATATATGTTTATATTATTATGTAATGGCAATATAATATATATTACGAATATAAAACGTAAAATTGCTTTCATAATATGCCACTTTTCTTTTATTTCGGTGTATGAAATTTCATTGCGGTGCACTTATTTTATCATCCTGGTGTACCTTTATCATTCCGTGGTGTGTTTCATATTCGATCTCGAATATCTCGAAAACTATTTCAGATTTCAGGGTCCCTTTTACATATGTTTAATAATATAGTCTAAAGTATCTCTTCACATTTATAAAACTCAAAAATAATCAAAAATAAAGAATCACACCGAAATGATACAAAAAATGCGTCTTGTTGAAATTGACCCATTATCGCTAACTAACTAAATAAAACAAGAAAAAAAAATAAAAACGCACATCTAATTCCCTGCCAAGTATAGGGTTAATTATTTTAGCTTTAGTACAATATATGCATTTACGAAGTTTACGTATGTATTAAGTTAATCTAAAGCGAGTAATTTTGTTTACGTACGTTAAACTGAGAGTCAGACTAAGAAAATTTCAGATGAAAGATGTTAATGCAAATGTATGTTGTCTACCGTTGTTATACAATGTAATGTGTATAATTTTCTGTAAAATTATTGTTTTGTATGATATAAATAATAATCGTCGACTATTATCATAGTATTTAATAACTCCTCTTGGCAAGACATTTAAAAAACTCGGGGTAGTTTGTTTTTGGTTTATTTGGTTATCTTGGCAATCACGCACTTATTGAGTGCCTGTCTAAACATGCTAATGAAAGTGTCGCAACACGCAATTTTAGCAATGAACTTAGAGAAGAATGAAGCAATTTTTACTTTTTCTAGACCTTGGCTAAAATAGGACAGTTTCCTCTTCACAAACGAAGTCGAAGTGGTGAGACAGGAGGCCGAAAAACTTCATGAACAGGGCATCGACATAATCGTAGTGCTGTCACATTGTGGCCTGAATATTGGCAGGTATGATTTGATATAGTTTTGAATTAGGTACTACATTTAGCTTAGTTGGTTCCGTACGACTTATCAAGTTGAGAGTACCGATACAGAACGCACGTATAAAAGCGGAAGATGCGTTATGGTGCGCTCTAGATGCGTAGAACTTCTATTGCAGGCAATGTATAAGCTTGAAATGCCAATGCAAACTCAAGGAAAACATCATTCACTTCAAAAATTTGGTTGAAATTATAATACGAAAAAAATAAATTTCAAAAAGAATAAGGCCTCTGTGATTTTGTTGTGAATCCGTCTTCCTTATACGTATATTGCCAGGAGGTTTAGAGCGCTCCCGGCGATTTTACTACAAATTCCTCCCGCAAAACGCACCATTTCAGCTACAGAATCCAAAACTATCAGTCACGCAGTCAATTATATTCCAACAACATCAAATACGCGTAACATAAACTCAATCAATAGTTAGTGTTTTGTTTTAATTTACCCCCCTGCCTTTGCTCTAACTGGTAAAACACAACAGCCTGCACAATGTGTTATGCAAAAGGCCAGTACGTTCGTTTAAGAGTTCAAGCCGTCTTGCTTTAGACTACGATATAGACATGTTTGTTTACTGTTTGCTCACGTCTCAGTTTCAGCTCAATGCAATTTTGTAGTTCCCAAATGACTACGGGTTTTCTTGTACCCGGTTGTACTAGTGAATTAAAAAAATGGGAATTGCTGAATATTTGGGTAGAAATTTCTAAATTAACATGTCGAAAAAAATTAGATATACCAATCACGAAAACTCTATGACTACAAAGGAAAAACGTCGACGAAATGAAAATTCGATGAAATGAAACCATCCATGATTCTTATTTGTCCTTTGTACTTTTATATAATCCATGAAACATTGGTCGGTGAATCAAAGGGAACCCTTAATCTAAATATATCGTGTTCATATTTCAGATGATTGCAGACAGTCGTTACAAAATTGAAGTAATTGGAGTGGACCACGACCGCTGCTGGACTGCAAGGCACCAATCACCGGTGTTTAGAGTCGTCGACGGCCGTGTCGTGATATCTAACCCGTGGAATCCTTAATATAACAATGAATGTAATCAATACAACATGTTAAGTTAAGAACTGATAATAATTTGTCGTGAATCAACAAAAATTATAAAGACTGCTATAAATACGAAGATCAACAAAGAAAAAATCAATTGCGCTCATACGTGGTCCACACCGGGACTTGAACCATTACATACCTAGGGCGATAAATGTGTGCACAATATGTGCAGGTAATATTAACTATTTTTTTATCATGATAACATAATCTATGTAGATCAAATTGATTGCTTGTAACAATTGTGACTAGAGTGCTGTCAAAAACTTTTTTAGTGATTCTAAATAGAAATCCTAAATGTTACCCTAAATTTTCTTTGAGCTTAACAGATTAGATTCCTGTACAGTACATACAGTCTTACATTACATGCAATATACATATATAGGTAGTCGTATACCTACTTGGGTATTCTCATAGCTACTCAGCATTATAAGAAAAATCTGACTTGCATTTACAATGGACCGATAAATGAAACAAGAAGACATTCCACTGGTAAATGCACAGACCTGTCACCGACTATTACACTCGCGTTTTTAATTAGGCGAACTAACTTGACAGTTCATTGCACACTAATGTTGCCACAGTTTCGCTAGTGTTGTTAATAACGATATTTAAAAATAACAGTTCATCTTTAGTTAAGCAGCGTTAAGAGGCCTTATTCCTTTTAAAATGCTGATTGTTTACACATTTTTCTCTATGATCAAACATGTTTCGTAACATACCTATTATTGATGTTACTACCTAGAACCCCTGTTCTATCCCAAAAGCCCTCTATTGGGATTTATTGGTATATATTTGAAACCTACAGTTTGAATTTTTCATTGATAATTTTTGTTTCAAAAACTACTCGAAATTGACAAAATTCACGCGTAAAATTAGTTTTTTTCAACTTATTTTCGGCTGCACGCAATGAAAGCATGAAATAGCTATGTTACTACCTAGAACTCGGGGAAAAGTATTGTTCACTCCAAAAAGTTGGTTGAATTTATCAATATAGTTTACGTAATGTTACAACCATGCGAGATCTCGGTGCGTGTTTCGATACGCAACTAAGTTTTAAAGAACATATTGTTCAAATTTGCAACAAATCGCGAAAAGCTCTTGGTTTCGTAATACGGCAGTCCAAATTTTTTAATAATTATCAGGTCATTGCATTATTGTACAACGCGTATGTAAGGAGTTTGCTAGAGAGTAACTGCATCACCTGGAATCCCCACGAGAAGAAATACATTCTTTTAATGGAAAAAATTCAGAAGTCTTTTGTTCGTTATCTCTACTATAAAGTATATGGCTATTATCCCTTGTTATACCCAACTTTATTTGTGTTGGGCATGGTCAATTACCAAAGCCTTGAAACGCGGAGGCAGCTTGCTGTGGTAAAATACTTTTTTAGACTGATACGGGGGCAGCTCACAAATCCGTCACTTCTGCAATATGTTTCATTTAGGATACCACCCCCTAGTAGAAGTACACTGCGTCCACGCCCTCGTCCGCTATTTTTGGTCCCCAGTACCAGCACAGTGACCCTCGTCACTAGCCCCTTGTACGTGGCACTAACCCACATTAACAATATACTGCTCTACGACACCACGCTGGACTTGTTTTCGCAATCGGAACCGAGGTTCTTGGCCACAGCGACAAGATATCTAGAGTCCATCGTTGCTCCCACCACTGTGCGATAACGGCGCGATGCGAAATACCTATGTGTAAAATATATTGAGATGTTGATGATATGATTGCAATAATTAGAGTTTAGATTTAGGATAATTTAGGTAAGATTTTAAATTGTAAACATAACCTATAACTTACATGTTTGGTTTATCTGTTAGTGTAAGTTGGTTAATAAATAAATAAATAAATAAATAAATAAATATATTTGTCATAATATGAAAAAAAAAAACAATTTCAAAAGGAATAAGGCCTCTTAAAACAAGTGTAGACATTGTATGTTTCATAAATTTTGCATTATTTATTTTGTTTGAAATCAAACTAATCATTTTATGACACGAAACAATAATAAAAAAACAGTTGGAAATAAAATACTTATATCGAACTAACTTTATTTTAGGAGATCGCTAAGAATGCTGTCCGCCTTTTTGTTTTCTTGACAGTTCCGTTCCGCGGTACTATCGAATACACTAAAAACTGTACATTTGTAAACGAATATAAACCTTATTGCAACATGTTAAGGTTATATCGACATATTTGTATCGACATAAGCCCATCACTATTTATTTTTTTGTATTCCTGACAACATTTTCAGCTGTCAAGAAAGTTCGCCTAATTAAAAACGCGAGATAGTAACTGGTGCCACCATAGCGACGTCTCCGTCGCATACAATTTCTATGGCGCAAAGTGGCGCCATCTACTATTCGTCGGTAGAACACACCTGCATAATATAAGGGATATTTAAATGCACATCTGTATAATTTTTCAGTACACTAGGTAACACTAATTAACTGAATGTATACCAGAAAAACGAATGCTGTGCAAAAAAACAATTGATTAACTGAACATGTCCTACAGAGAAAACTTAAACATCATACAAAACGAGATGACCTTTTTAATCGAATTCACACCAAAAATATGGTTCGTACATCGGATATATTTGAAAGTTTCACCAAAAATACTGACACACTAATTACCCTCCACTGCACACAAGATCCGACTCGGCCGGGTTAGATTAGTTTTTTTTTTTTTTATATCCAGCAAAACAGTTTTGCAAATACCTTTAAATAGTATATTGAATTCGCATTATTTAGTGTGCATAATTAGTGTGCAAGTCAGTATTTTTGGTGAAACTTTCAAATATTTTGATCGAAAAAAGGGAATATACAGATATCGATTTAAATACATGCCCATATATAATAGGCATTGACATTCTTAAATTATTAGTCCACGCATTAACGTAGGTAAACATCCACTTAAATAGAACCGTAATGCTTCTTAGATAATGTCTACAGCACTTTAATCTACATCATTATAATAACGCGATATCTCGATAACGATAATCTCAGAATTGTAATATCTAATCAGTACATTTTAATATCTTTACAACTATCGAATCGTGTGTATGGTTTCTGCAATGCATATAAATAGCAATTTAGTTTCAACAAAAATGTTTTTTATTATTTTAAGTGTGTGTTTGTCAGTGGTGAATACGCAGGGAACATATGAGTTAAATATATTACATTATAATGATTTCCACGCAAGGTAAGATTGTTTGATTTAAATAAAGAACATATAGGACGCGTTAGTTCAATCAAGACCAGCAAGCAAAATCTACTATCTAAGTTTAATATCCCCATTTTGTTCTGTGTACTTTTGCATCTTCTAGATTAAGCATGCACAATCTCTGCCCCAGTTTCAACTTAACATAATATATTTTTATTCCTGTTTCAAATAAAAGTAATTTTAATACCTCTACATTTTATACGGTAATTAACCCTATGCAAATTAATGTATGGGTCAGAGAAGTGCTCATACGTAGAGCAAGCTATTGAATTAATCAAAATTATTTCTCTGGGCAAGATTAACGCACGAGAAACTTTCAGAATATGCTGCGATTGTGTTGTTTACATCCAATAATTTACACAGCCAACAACGTTGTACGCTTATTTGATTATTGTGAAAACAAAATTCTAACAAGTTTGAGCTGAATTCAGCTGTAAATCTAATTTTCTAAGTGAAGAGATACCACTAGAAGTTTGTTTAGTAACGAACAAACTGAACAGCTTTATTGATTTATCTGGCAAGTAGTTTAATTTTGGTATCAGGATTCATGCTTAGAAGATCCGTATCTTGAGACAATATACTCGTACATATATATTCCGTGATATTTAATAGTTATATGACGCGGTTGGCTGCCTACTGAGCCGACTGAGGTCCTGGGTTCGATTCCCGGCAAGGGCAAATATTTGTGTGATAAACTCGAATATTTGTGCCTGGGTCATGGATGCTATTTGTATTTAAGTATGTATTTCTCTATATAAGTTTATCGTCGTCTAGTGCTTACTGTGGGACTAGATTGATTTGTGTGACTTTGTCCGATATTTTATTTATTATTATTTATTTATATTATAATGCTCTTTGCTTTGGGTCGTGATGAGTACGTTTTAGATAATTATTCTCATGTTTTCCGTCAGATTCGTGGAAACCAGTCCTCTAGGGACTGTATGCAATCCAGAGTCCGCTCCTTGCATCGGAGGCTTCGCGCGCCTCACGACCGCAGTCCGCGAGGGTCTTGCTAGGGAACCCCACTCCTTGGTCCTCAACGCTGGTGACAGCTTCCAGGGTACTATTTGGTACAATATACTCAGATGGAACGTGACGCAGGATTTTATGAATATGTTCCATCATGATGCACATGTAAGTAACTACAGCCGTCCGCGAGGGTCTTCAATTGAACGCCACTCCTTATCGCTTAACTCTGGTGACAGCTTCCATGGAACTATTTTATACAATAAACTCAGATGCAGGGGCGGCCTTAGTGATACAGGCGCTCCGGGCGATTTATTCATTATGTAGTGTGGCGCCCTCGACAGAGACACTCTATAGTCTATAGACTTGGTTAAAGAAAGGCCCTGAGCCTGCTGCGCCCCAGGCGAAAACGGGGCGCCCCGCCCCTTAGGGTGCGTCTCTTCCCAAGATACATAAGACACCCGTTAGACTGTATTCTGTAAGAGTGCTATAATAAATGTTCCGTGTTCAGTAGTGAATGATGATATCGCGCCCTATGATGTAAACAATAGTTACAATAACTAAAGCCACATACAATCATACATACATGCAATTGTAGATATCGCTGTCTTTTTTCAGGTACTAGGCAATCACGAATTTGACAACGGTATTGAAGGAGTAGTCCCATACTTAGAAAGTCTGGAAGCGCCTGTGGTCACCGCCAACATCATAGACGACGATGAACCGACTATACAGGGGCTGTACCAACCCAGCATAGTAGTGGAGAAGAATGGAAGAAGAATAGGGATAATTGGTGTCATTATTGCTACGACTAATGTAAGTAACTTTAGCAAAAAAACACTTTTTTTTAAGAGATTTTTACCTAATTCGTCGTCAGACGGCAGAATTACGTGATTTGGGGAATACCCAAAAATTCAGAATAGGTAATTGTGCTTTAAAACAAACGAAACTGCGGAGTAATGTAGTGTAACCCATGATGTGGAATGTTATGGTATCATACCAAGATAGGAAGTCGTGTCACGAAAATAAGCCAATATATTAAGCCGACTTCATTTATGTCTAACAAAATTATAAGTCAGTACAGTTTTTAAACTTACCTACGTCTGCGCCGGATGCATTTTCTTAACGTTCCACTTTACTTCGTCATCACATTAATTTTCGCGTTGATAATTTTAACAAAGCTACCTATATCTCACGACGCAAATTGGCGAGGAATTGACAACATTTAACATTTTCAAGTAGCGTTAAGTTTAAACTAATTTCATTACTTTATTATCACAGAACCCAAAACTGTTATTTTCTTTTCTTTATATGTACTATTTTTTTTTTATACTACGGCGGTGGCAAACAAAGCATGCGGCCCGCCTGATGTTAAGCAGTTACCGCCGCCTATGCACGCTTGTAACGCCAGGAGCATCACACGCACGCTGCCGGCCCATTAAGAACCTATTTACTCCCCTCTTGAAGAACCGCATACTGTAGCCCCCTGGGAAAACCTCGGCAGGGAGCTCATTCCACATGCGAAGCGTTCGCGGCAGGACTAGTTTTGAAAATATTCATATAAACTCAAATTACGTCACCTCATGGAAAAAATTACAGTCGCAACCTACAAAAAGAACTGCGGTACAATTTCCATACCAAATCCCTCGTAGTAATAGTCCGACTGTATGCGTTACTGCGTTGTGACCAATTAATTCGCCTAATACTATGCTCTTTTAGAACGACAAACTTTTAAACTGTTTTTTTAATCATAAATTGGGATATTTAATTTGTTATCCTTTATTTGATTATATCTGAAAAGGCTTGGTTAAAAAGTGAAATGTTGTCAATTGTATTTTGACTCTTTATGGAATAGTATTAGCGCCAGTCGAGCAGTATGTAAATAACTGTCTAAATTAATAACTATCTACGCCAAATTTGTATCTGGTATAACTAAAGCTAGAACAATAACGTTTAACAACGTTACGCTCGACTACTCTTGTTCCAACCCCATAACAAACCGCACCGCTGTTGGCTTCCCTTTATCATGCGTACTAACGATGCAATAATATAATATCTTGATAGATTCGATATTTTAATAATCACACTTTATATTATAAAGTCGAAAGTCTTCTTCACGTGCAAGCGGCTGGAGCAATTTTACTGACACCCTGGATTAAGACATAGGTTACTTTTTATCCCGAAAAATACAGTCAGCTGCAGAGAAAACGTACTCCTTACGTAAAGCAAATATGGCAGGCTGCCATAGACCTCTCTTATTTGCCGACTGTATTTGGCCAGATCTGGTAGATTGTAAACACCAAAAAAGGACTGGTGAAACACAAAGCCTTAAACCAAAGACAACTTAGGTTAGATGTCTATAAAATGTGAGTAGTTTAGTGAAGTATTTTCAAGTGAAGTGTTTACTAAGTTAAGTAGAAGATGATTATCTTTGTCTCGGTTATGTGAAACGTGAAACTAGCACACAACGTGAAACATTTTAATGTTTTCAAGTGCACACTAGTTGCCTAGTTTTTTTTCTATTAGTCGTATTTTGTTGTATCATTTAAGTTAGAAACTGGTACTTATATGTACCGTGTTCCTTCTACGTATCTAGTTATTATTGCATCTTCTCCACACGAATGCATTCAGGAGAAAATAGGACAACCTGCAATGGGTTCCTGAGGCATTGACAACTGTAATCCACTGTCTATTAACTGTTGATTTAGGATAACCAGGATGACATTACAGTGTGAAAGGTTCAGTTCTTAATTATGATTCATTTTTATTTTCTATTACATTTCAATATTAATATATTTCAGATCAGGGTAGTACAACCGTTAGAATCATAACGTTTTCATTTTTCTACCAAATTAAAGATCACCTTAAACTTTTGTTTGATAATATTAAATCAAAAACCTCAAGAAATGAGCAGACGTCTCTAAAGTTTCCCTAGGAGTCAAGTTGTATGCAGTCTTCAGTTGTTAATTATTTTAGCTTTGGCACAAAGTACTCTCAGTGTCAAGTTCGCCAAACATAATCAAATTTAACGACGTTGACATATTAAGTTAAATTCGCGTCTAAAGCGGGTAATTTTGTTTGCGTACGTTGGACCATGTAAGTAAATTTCAGATGAGAGATGTTAAATGCAAAATTATAATGTCTGTGCGACACGAATTTAGCCACTGGACCTTTTCTCAAATAGCAAAAGCACCTAAAGTCTCACAAAAATAACGACACTTTGTTTATTTTCTTTTATGTGCGATAGACAAACATTTGACCTCGAACATACCTGATGTTAAGTTACGATCAAGCCTAAGATGAAGCATGCTTGTCTAGTAGATGCCTATTCACTTTCGACTTGAAGAGATCTAAGTTATAATTTTCAGGAAGAGAGTTTCACTTATTATTGCTTCTATCACGCGATAAATAAGTGACAAAGCATCCGTCACGTTTTGACAAAATGCGAGTGTGAGTGACAGATGCTTTGTCACTTATTTATCACGTGATAAACGCAACCATCATAGGCCCCCTGATAAGAAAAGTAGACGCAAAGCATTTTGTACGCAATGGAATATCAACAACATAAGGGTGGAACCCACAGTCACTAACCTGTCTCGTTCACATATTATTTGAGAACATGATTAAATGCGAAATAGTGTGTCATCTCTCTTCAATCGGTCCCTCATTACTAAGGAACGTGATCACAGGCTGGTTTTGCCTTGATGATTTGGCTCCATCGGTCCCGGTCCACCGTTGCCCTCACCGCCTGGTGGAATTTACTTGAAGATGTTGCTTTTTAGACTTGGTCCGACCATCTGGTTGGCGAACAGCCTCGGGCTCTCTTGCCTTCGATGCCATTTGCCATTGCCATCCACGACCAGTTTTTCAAAGCTCTCGTCTCCTCTTCGCATTATGAATGGCGGATAGCCGTGTTTTAATATTTAGTTGTGAGAGAATAGACACATTAGTACGTTTGGCCGTCCAGGGTATCCTGAGCATTTGCCTCTGGCACCATATCTCGAATGCATCTATTCTTTGTCGCTCTCGGGCAAATTATGATCAATGTTTCCACTCCATTCATGAAAATGAAAATGAGTGAAGACCAGGGCTCTCACTAAACGAGTTTTAGTCTGGAAACCTATGCTGCGATTCTTCCAGACAACTAAATAGTGTGTCATAGTTTAAGCCAAATAAATATAAGAAAACAAGCTTAAAAAAGAATATGGCTAAACTTAGAATAAATAAATAAGCCTAGAAATCTAGTTAGCGCTTGAAAGTGATGCCAGTTTTGGTTAGCCACAGGCTAAGTTTCGTCCGTGTGCGAATCTGCCACAACCTCAATATCCCAAGCAAAACGTCTCTGATTGGTTGGTAGACATACAAACATAAAACATAAAACCAGCGGCGTCGTCTTTCGAAAATCTGTTGTATGTACTCTCGTTCTATGCGTACTTATTCTAACAGTCTAAAATATATAACAAGCTTTATTCATTTTTCTAATACTATTTCTAGATCTTGGCTTCAACCGGGCGACTTCGCTTCACAGACGAAGTCAAAGTTGTAAGGCAGGAGGCAGAGAAGCTTCATGAACAAGGCATCGACATAATCGTAGTGCTGTCGCATTGCGGTATCGACATTGATAGGTAAGAAAGAATTTGACACAGCTGTATAATAGGCATGCAGACAATTTTTTTTTTAAGAATGTCAATCGATCTATTTTTTTTGGGATCAAATGTCTATATATGTCTACACTTTGATTGTTCTAATATACAGAAATGAGAATAATACAATTCAACTGTTATATTTGGCATACTCGAATGCCGATACTAACAAATAATATTAAAATGCCTTCATTATGATCTTTTAAGGCCAGAGTCGAATACGGCTCCTGTTAGTAGAATTTTCTTTGATGCGCCGAAACGGCTGGACGGATTTTAGCCAATTTTTAATATAGGTATGTATAGCTGGACATCCAAAGATGGTAATAGGATACTTTTAATGATGGAGAAAAAAAGCGAACGAAGTTGCGAAGGCCACCTTCTAATTTCTTAGAATTTATTAGCATCTACTACTGTATAATTGCCTACAAAATCAGCCGCTCGTAGCTCTAACTAGGTGGTCGTAAGTAAGTTGGTCCCCAGCGACAGCAAATATTTGTGTTTCGATTGCTTACCTAGCTATTTTATTCTCGTTATTTTATGCTCGTGAGTGCTCATACTTACTGATTTAGTATGATCGGCGATCCTCGGTTCCAATCCGGGCAAGTGCAAATATTTGTGTGATGAACACGAGTTTTTATGTATTTAAGTATTTATTTATCTACGTATTTATTCTCGTCGCCTAGTACTCGTAAGACAAGCCTTCTTGAGCTTAATTTGGGACTTGATTGATTAGTATGAGGCTGAGGTTGTCTGATATTTCTTATCATTACCATTATATCTAGTACCTATGTACATATAGTATACTTACACACGACTTAATTATGTTTTTTCATCAACATTAATGTTATAAATAATGTAAAAAAGGATACCACCTCCAAGGAAAAGCAATTCTGGCTAGAGGAGAACCCTTAAGTATCAGCCACAGTTAATTATAATTCAACAACATCAAATACGAGTAACATAAGCCCCGTCACTTATTTGTGTTGTGTTTTAATTTACCACGGCCTTTGGTTCAACTGGTAAAACAAAAACAGAACATTCTGCAGAATGTGTTATGCAAAAGGCCAGCTGGTTTGTTTAGGAGTTAAGGGTGTGGTTTAGGCCGCGATAGACATGTTTGTTTACTGTTTCCTCAGTACTCGGTCTAAGCTCAATGTGATTTCGTAGACCCGGGACCAAAATTATGGAAACATATTTTTTTTTCTTTTAAAATGTAATGTTTCGTACAATTATTCACTGTGTAAATATTATTACCAAATTATAAAAATATTACCTACGTCCATATATTGTAAAAAAATATACTACATAACGGAGATGAACAGTTTATATACACGATGATTTTTAATCGGTGATCAGGTACCGACCTTTTCTAAATCAGTAATTGATGGCGGTCACGTTGAAGTCGTAAAAATTACATGAAAACAAACTTTTATTTTTCTATGATAATTTTTATTTTGAAACCAATTTAGTTATATTTTAGTTAAACTCCTTGTCACCGAACTAATCTGTATCGGTGTGCTAATTTAATGGGAATGACAATTTATGAGTAGGTAATAACTTGTCATTGTCATTCATTACATAAACAAAGTCGTAGAAAATTTCGTAAAATTTCCCGCCGAAGCGATGACACTTGACGTAGGTATCGCACTTCAATAATTTATGTAGGATGACCATGTATCTAGTGGTTATTAGTTTTAACTATGGTTTAACTTTTAATTAACAGTGAGGTAATTGCGCGGGACCTCGCGTATTAAGTTTAATTTTAGCTAAATATTATTTTTCTACTCTTGATTACCGATAAAAAATCATCGTGTATATAGGTAGTTGTGTTTTGTTAACCTTAAGAAATAAGGCAAGATAATATTTTTATAAAAAAAATTACAATACAACTTTAAATGGTATCCTATCCTAACTCAGAAAAAATGTTTCCCATCTGTAAGGTTTCGACAAATTTCCATTTGTCCGAAAGTATTTGTTTTCCTGAAACATAGTTTTAAAGAAACCATTAGGTTAGGTTAATTTTAAAATGATTTTACGAAGTTAACAGTTTTTGAAAACGCTAAACGTTACAGTTGAGGAACAAAAAGTAGTGTTTTCAGATAGGTAAGCCTTTAAATGAATACAACACCAATTAACAGTAGAACATATTATTTTTGTTACATTCATCACTAAATTTTTAATTTTTGTTCGAAAATTTTGTGACCAAGCCACAGTATTTTATGATGCTGGTTCTATGGAGCAGTTAAAGGAGTGAACAAAAACTAATTTATGCATATACCTACTAGGCTAGATAGAGCCTAGAAACAACTAGTCTAAAATTACGTGATAACTAAAGACTACTAAATGCTAGAGATGATTTCTGTTTTGTTATCGTAACCGATAAAGTTTTGAAATACGTTCTATTATAAATATGTTGAAAAGGACTAAAGAGGAAAACAATATCAGTCAAGAGGAAAAAATAAGACTGTTTTGTTTTCTGTATGAAATTATTGATGAATAGGTTCACAGCTATAAATGCAGTCTGAAAATAAAATACTATACAGTTAAACATTTCATTTTTTGTAATAAAAACTTTTTTTTTAACCATTTGGATCACGCCATTAGGTACCATAATAATTATTATATGATTCTTCTACGAGTCGCCACCAAACAACCATATTTATTGTAATTCGGTCTTTAATATATTTAAAACTGTCAAGTAAATAATGTGTTTCCCTGAGCCTCCACCCCCACAGTACCCTCATATAACAATCTACCTACCTACATTTTTTTTATTGAATGAAACGTTTGCTTCCAGAGATATAGCGCTTCACGGTGGCCCAAACATAGATATAATCGTGGGCGGTCACAGCCACACGTTGCTGTACAACGAAGACCCACCGACGGACAGCGCGTTCATCCCCCAAGGACCTTATCCTGTCGTGGTTGAGCAGGAGACCAGAAAGGTGGATATAGTTGAATGTTTGGTTTTTTCCGGCATATTTTCAGGGCTTACCTAATACACGTGCTCTTGAATTTTGGTATATAACAACTTTTGTCAAGAGGAAATGCTCTCATAAAATAATGTTTGGTCTCATGATTATCGTTATCACCCAAAAGACGTCCACTGTCGGACATAAGCCTTCCGCAAAGAACGCTACCTTCACCGATCCGAAAGGGTTACTCCGATGTTTCAAATACAAATATTGTTTGACACGAGATCAAAAGGGATGGCATGGTATAAATTTCGAATTTCGATCTTCAAAGTAGCTCTCCTGTGCTGCCCGCATCCAACCGGTGTGTAGCGACCTTCACTTAACAAGAATTCGCATTGTCTTGAAGGACTCACGCGTGCTTATTTAGTTTATGTTTGTGTATTTTATCGTCATTTGTTTAAGTACTTATAATAACAAGGTGCGATCGATATTTGAATAAATTGAACTTTCAGTGAATGAATCTGTTAAAATTTAAACCAATTTCAGGTATTAATAGTCCAAGCAGCTGCGCACACGCAGTACCTAGGAGAGATCAAACTATTCTTTGACGATGCAGGAAATCTTCTTGATTGGTATGGCCACCCACACTACATTGGAAATGAAGTCGAACAAGGTATGTGATTTTTAGCTACCTATCCGTATTTTTTTTACTATTTATGGTAAAATTTTGTCAGTTAATTATGGTTTTCTCGGTAGTTGATATTATTAGACAATGCGTGAAGTCATAGACAAAGTTAAGTAATTTAATTTATAGTGAACTCAGCCCATTTTCTCAACTTATATCTAGTTGAACGTTTCCAAAATATACATGCTAATTGTTTAAGCATTTTTTATTGATTGGAGCGAAGCTCCCATAGATCGACTCGAATGGACTTTGTGACAATGCGCAGATCTCAGCGAGTTCTCAACCGATTTTAATTTTTTTTTTAAATGCACAAATTAAAATTCTCTATGTCGTGACGAAGATAATATTTCGAAAAAAAAAACCGCTCCAATCTATGGTGCAAGCTTAGCCGGTGGCTGACTCTGCATCCACCTAGTATTAGTTTTCAACATACACAGCTTACAATAGCATACATAAATCTACTGCAACGAAAGTTCCTTAAGATTTTTTTTAAAATCAGTATTTTTTGGCCTAGAAATTATTTAAGAACCCTAAGCTGTAAGTGTGATTTTCTGCCCGCTACGCTGGCTAACTATTCATGAATTCACTGCCCTAGGTATGTACTATATTGTGCCGCGGACAAAATTTTACGGCTAAAATTATCTAAAGTACAAAATCTTAAGTAATTTATTTGACGCAGTTAACTTATTGGAAGCTATATGTTCTTAAAACTATTGTGCTATAAAGACTGTTTGCTATAGGTAAGAAAAAAAAAAAGATTCTTTTCATATATTTTTTCCATGAAGTTTTCACAAAAAAACATTATTTTTGCAGCGCCGGATGTATTAGAAAAAATAGCATATTATCTGCCCCAGGTAGAGGAGTTGGCGACGCAAGAAATTGGCTCCACGATGGTGCATCTTGATTCCAGTTGTGCTTGCGCCGAGTGTAACTTGGGCAGTTTTATTTGTGACGCGTTCATGCATGCTGTAAGTATCGCAATCACTAATAGGGCACTTCAATAGACCGATGCGTCCAAAAATCCGGTACTTTCCACCCGCACTTTCCGCACGTTTGTCGATTTCTCCTACTAATCCTCATTCTTCCACCGGTGTCCTCATTACTGAGGGTCGTGATCGTGATCCCCCGATCTTGGCGTAACCTCTTGAATATATTGCGCCACCTGTAGCCTGTATTGTAGCCACCAAGATAGGAATCTTGGGTATCGTGGAGCGCCTCGTGTAGCTTAGTGTTCAGCGTGGAGCGGATTTGGTCCATCTGATTGGACTACGACCTCTCGAATGTTTACCCTTGACTTTGCCAGTAACCATTAGCTGTACGAGATTGTACTGTCAGCTCGATGACAATACAATAACCAATACGGTATCTTGGAACTGGTCTGCTGATGAAGACGGAAGGTGGCACTAGAAACTATGTAATAGATAAAGGAAACCTACCGAGTGTGGGGTCTTTAGAATCATCTCAGTGAGCAATTGATGGAATCAAAGAAAAGTACAGTCGGCTTAGTGAAATTTATGACAAAACTTATTTAAACTTTTACTCAGTACATGTTTGTATTCTATACTCATTGTCAAATTACTTTCTACGATACATTGTCCCTTAATCAAGGACATATGATATAGGATTATGTTCAACGTTATTATAAAATAATTTAAATGTATCGTAGTTGATTGTGTTTCAGATTTAGGTCGCTTAATTTGTTGTAAATTTTTAGGCCATGCCGTTAGCTGAAGAAGGTAACTGGCACTACGCTCATTTCTGCGTCATCAACCAAGGTGGCATACGGGTGGACATCGAACCGGGAGGTACGATTCAATCATAATTTATTTTAAACTACCTAACTAAATTAACTTTCATATATATTTTTGTATAGAATCATTTTATCGATTCATATAAATAATGACACAAAGGTAAATTAAGAAAGAAAAATTGAATGCGATCCACTACCATCCAAACGTTAAAGCGTTTTCATATATATATTTATTTTTATATTTAACTGCACAGATGTGACAGTGTTTAAGTACAACGTCCCATTGTGCGGCTTACCATAGGGACAAAAGTTTACATCTTTATAGTATAAAGATGTAAACTTTGGGTATAGGTAAAGTTTACATTTACACCCATAACCTGTCTGCTAACATAGTGGAATTTCCTGTGTTGACCCACAGGTACGGTGAATCTATATATATAAAAGAAAGTCGTGTTAGTTACACTATTTATAACTCAAGAACGGCTTATCTGATTTGGCTGAAAATTGATGGGGAGGTAGCTTAGAACCAGGAGAAGGACATAGGATACTTTTTATCACGTTCCCGTGGGACGTGATATAAAACGTCATAAACGTGACAAAACGCAACTGATATGGAATAACAAAACGCAACTGAAAGCAATTTATCAGTAAAAAAAACAGTCTACCCGTTCATTTGTTAAAAAAGGGTATTACAAAACAAAACCCAACTGACAGCTAAACGCAATGTAGTCTATGGTTAATTATAGTAGAATTTTGTAGTTGACCGGTTGATGTGTTTGTTATATAGTGTTAAAAATGGTATAACAAAACAAAACGCTAATTACAGCTAAACGTAATGTAGTCTATAGTTAATTGAAGTTGACCGGTTGATGTGTTTGTTTCGAGTTTCTATTAGCTTATTGTGCTGAGATCTATACTATATCAATAAAATAAAGTTGAGTTAGTTCCGGCACTTATAACTCGAGAACGGCTGAACCGATTTGCACGATTTCGGGTTTGTTGTGATCGTCTCGGCCAAAAATTTAATAATATGCCAAAAAAAAAGGAAAAGATACACAAAAAAGACCCCACAATTGCAATTTTTAAATTACGAGTTAAATAGTCCGCCATGGTCCAATGCGGCCAACATTATGAAATTGAATTGACGCATTCGTAACATTGGCACCACGAGTCTGTTCAAGATCAATAAATAAACGCCGGTAGCCGAGTTTGTAAGTTACCATTTTCAAATAAACCCAAACGTTGTCTGGACTTTTTTATTTTGTGTTTGTTGTGATTGTGTCTATCATAATGGACAACATCATATTTCTAACAGTTGGAAATTAATATAGAAACCTTAGAATTTATTCTGCTGTATTTAAAGAAATATAAGAATATATATATAGCCCTGCAAGGGGTTTTGCTACCCACGCCATATTGCGGATTTTCAGTGGTACCTACTAAATTATTTTACTGGCAATGATAATTTTTTGGTAACTGACGTTGAAAGTTGGTGAACGTCACTGATGTAAACAAAAAGGAAACAGGACTAAATATTCCGCGTATTTCAAGTATTTTTTGCATAATAAACCGAAAACAATCCACAGTGATGAAAGTCAAGTTTTTTCAATAGGATTCAGTATTTATTTCGCAAGAAGAACGAATGATTGAGCAGCATTCCGGTAAACAATGTTTTGAAATTTGATAATGATAAATCCTTGATTGACGTTTAATAATGAAAATATGACGTATGCAGATTATTGCCATAGGAAAGCTGTTTGTAGCGCCACTATCCCTGGGCGGGACTGGCGCTTGCTAGGCTATAAAATTACCGCAATCTAAGACAATTTAGTGCTGAGAGATTTAGGGTTGTCGTTTTAGACCAAACAGCGAAAAAAAATTTTTTTTTTTTAATTTGACGTTGTCAGATGACAGATGCCGAATTTTATTAACGAGATCAAATGAAAATCTAACCGATTTGTGGTGGGATTCATCGGCCATCTTTGTTCATGTTCATTTCATCTCATGTTTTAATAATTTATTTTTTATTTTTTTGATAAGTTTTTTAACACGGAAGTCATGCATTGGTTATAAACCAAAAAAACTGATACTGGCACAAGCTTCGAGCCGCCATTTTCGGATTAATAATAAAATCTAACCGTGTTACTTAATTAATTACGTATTTGCTGGGATTAATTTACAAAAATTGATAGATTCGCACGTGTGTAGGTTGATGAGGAATATACTCCTCCAAAATACACCAAGTAATGTTTTTGTGCCCGATTGGAAGAATGATTCGACGAAAACCCCCGATAAACGTTTCTTTCATGTGCCACATAAGAATAAAAGAGATTGGTGTCTAGCAGTGGGGAAATTGGTTCTGCCAAAGATACCATTATTAATCTGCGAAGACCATCTTGATGTAAGTTCAATAGTTACTGTTTCCAGAATCAGTAATGGATCAGTTATATGAATCAAACCAAACCAACAATTTTGAATTTTGATAATGTCATGTCAACCTCAACGACATTCCGTTTATTTTATTACTAAATCGGACTAAAGTAACGTTCCATTGAGTCAGAGTTTTGGCGCAGGGCGGACACTGCCTACTAAAAACTTAACTTGAATGTCAGTGTCATTGTGTGCGTGTAGAAGCACAGGGCTGCCTCAGACGCATTGCAACAACTTTAATTGCACATAAATATGACATAAGCTAGAAAATTATCACCTCCACACGACAACGGTAGTGGTGTTGATGGTGATAGTGGTGGTGATGATGGTGGTGACGGTGGTGATGGTGGTAGTCCGTGGTGGTCATGCTGGTGGTGATGGTGAATGTGGTGGTGGTGGTGGTGATAGTGGAGATGATGATGGTGGTGATAGTGGTGGTGGTGATGGTGAATGTGGTGGAAGTGATGATGGTGATGGTGGTGGGGATGGTGTCGGTGGTGATAGTGGCGATAATGATGATGTTGATGATGATTGTGGTGATGATGGTGATTTTGGGGTAATTTATATCATTAGCCATCACCATCGGCACCGTCATTACAATCATCATCGTCATCATCATCACCACCATGACCATCATCATTAGAATCAACACCGCCATCATCATACCTAATCATCATCATCATCATCACCAGTCACCACCATATTCATCATCATCACCAGTCACCACCATATTCATCATCATCATCATCACCAGTCACCACCATATTCATCATCATCACCACCACCAGTCGCCACCTTTATCATCATCACCACCAGTCTCCACCATCGTCATTATTTCCATCACCAACACCATCACTATTTTTACGAGTCAATGCCCACCTATAACCCATATACACAGTTAGATACACAACCCTTTCAAAATTTTCTACGCAGCAAACTCGATTCCGGCTCGGTGCCCTTGCGGGGTGATTCTGTATGTAGTACAGTAGCCGGCAAACAACTTGAACCAAAATGGCGGATCTGCGCATGTAAATTTGTACGTAAATCGGCTACTGCGCAGTCAAGCTCACGCTCAAGTTGTTTGCCGGCTACTGTACTATAAAGTATACTGTGGTTTTGGTGTTGCCACATTTTATAATGAGTAAGTTTTTATAAATTAATAATAAAATAAGTATATAGTTATCTCAGAAAAATATATAAACTTATAAACTTAATTTCATGCACTGAAATCCCTTATCTTAGCTATAAAACAGACATTACATCTTTCGATGCAGAATTCAGAAAAATAATAAAATTATAGTCATAAAAATATGAAATGTTGTACATTATCAGTGGTGGTAGTCTGAATTTAGCTATCTCTACCCACATTTATCGACTTTCAGGCGGTACAAAGTTCGCCGGGTCAGCTAGTAAATATATATATAAATATAGGTATTCTAAATACTTTATAGGTATATGGTTGGTACATTGGTGCCACCGAGAAATTAAACAATTGAACAGCAATTTTCAAATTCGGTCAATGTGAATTACAAAATTACTTGAACGTGACCGCTAATTGACAACATTTCATATTTATTAAGACTATAATTTTATTACTTTTCTGAATTCTGCTTAAAAAGATGAAGTAATCTCTGTTTTTATTTATTTTCTGAGATGATTATTTATTTTATTATTAATTTATAAAAACATACTCATGTTAAAATGTGGCAACACCAAAACCAGAACTTAATGGAACGGTTACTTTAGTCGGTTTCCTTATTTAAAAAAAACTTAATAAAACTCGGTATGCATCTGTCATCAGTCAACGTTAGGGTGGTCCTTATTTTTCGATTTTTGAAAAGTGAAAGGGGCACCTCATCAAATCGTTATTTAATATAAGTTATTTCCACATTATTTTTATTTAATTTTTTTATCGAGTTTTAGAGGTCGCTACCGAAGATCAGTTTAAAAAAAAATTTAAAAAAATAGCAATTTTATGAATTGAACCAACTGTTTATTCCAGCGTTTTAATTATTAATTTTGGACTTTTTAAATGAAATCAAGTGCTATTGCCTAATATTGATGCACTATCACGACTTCCACCCCCTTCTCGCACCCCCGCGATGCGACCGCGTAGAATGATCCTCAGCACATTTTCGTTACTCTGAGAGTGTGCACGTCATACTCAGGCGTATCGTTGTGAAGGTATCGGAATGGCGTCTACAAGCATTGGCATGAGCGTGTCAACGAGAAGTACAATTCACATCTTCAAAATAGACCAGCTATTATGACCACAGTCAACAAAAAAACTTACAGAGAGAGGCTTTAAAGCGGAAAGAATGAAGAAAACATCCAAAACGCGGCAACGCGAAGAAAAAAGGAAACTGACAACTGTCAGACATTTAAATAAAACAATTTAAGCAGATTATATCGCGGTTATGAATTATTTGTGCCTCTCTGACGTTTCGGTAGCTTTCCAGTTACCGTTGTCAACGGTTGACTGAGATACACACAATTTTTCTCAAACAAAGTTACATTTGTGCATGCTAGCCATTTTATAAATATGAATTAGAAATAAAGGTGTACATACTTGCCAGATGGGCCTAATGTGTTAAGACAGTTACACTTGTGCGAGATATTTATTAAATAAAATAATTAATGCCCTTCTGCATTAATTATTTTATTTAATAAATATAGACCAGCGGTTCACTATAAGGCTTACTGAGAAGAAATAACCGCCGAAAGAAAACTCCCAGATCGCCTCATTACTATGATATACTTTTAAACAAATACTCTACATAATAGTTACTAATTTTATCCCTAATTTGTTTACACCGTTTGAGGCCCAGGGTTTCCATTCTTGTGTCTTGCTTGATCCTTGATAAGATGTACAACAGGATCCTAAGCCGGCGGTCATGACTAATCACCTTCTCTATTGAAATTGGGATATTGTTTGATTTGAGTAGCCTCACGAAACATTCTGGGAAAATATCGTTTCTCTCTGGCAAAGATTGAAGTGTTATCAAACTTTATTGAATGGTTTGGTTTGTCCATGCCATGCTCGCAGACTGCAGACCTGTTCCGACAACGGTGTTCCACATCTGCTACATGCTCCATAACCCGTGTAGCTCTAGCTATACTACGTTTCGTTTGGCCAATGTATGACAGACCACACTCGTAGTCCAGCTTGTAAACACCAGCACTCTGCACAGGGATGCTGCTCTTCACGGGCCTCAGGTATTGAGACATATTCTTCATCAGCTTGAAATATGTTTTAATGGAAGCCCGTTTCAAGATGTTTCCTATCCTATCCTATCTAAGTTTTCATCTACATCTAGCAATAAAAATACCATTTAACACCTGACATGAACCAGGAAGCAGGGCCTTCAACACTTCCAGTCTCACTTTTAAACAGAAACAGTATTTGCTTTTAATAGTAAAACAATTCAGAAAAAGTACCCCAACACTCAAAAATCCACCCTTTTATCATAATTTGGTAATTTTATTATGTATTGTAATGGATACCTTATTGTGTAGATGATAATACTGTCTGTTTTAGAGAGTGTAACTGCAATTATTACCACTTGAAGAAGTTTTTTTCCATGTAATCTGATTTTTTATGTAATATGTTTGTTTAGTTTTTTTTCACAAAGTTTAAGCTGTGGTAGCGACCCCTAATTTTTGTACAAAAATTATGAAAAAAATACTGTTACCGATTCTTATGTTAAATAATCAATAGAAAAGGTGTCCCGTTAAAAAATCGTTTTTTTTTTTTGCCATATAAGGACCACCCTAGTCAACGTCAAATAAAAAATAAAAAATAAATTCGCTCTTTGGTTTAGACAACAACCCTATTCAGCCCGTATTGTCTTAGATTGCAGTTATTTTATGTATTTTCTTATATTTCTTTAAATACAGAAGAATAAATTCAAAGATTTTTTTAAGGTACACGACATAAAGCCCTGTCGATCTCTATATTAGTTTCCACCTGCTATAAATATGAAATGTTGTCAATTGTCATTTTCATTATTATTTCCAGTTATAACATTTGAATCTATGCTTCTTTCGACTCCTTTCGAGAACAACGTGGAAGTATTCCAGCTGAGAGGCGACCACATTATGGAAATGTTGGAGTTCTCAGTCGCCAACGACCCTTACCCCGGCGCGAGGATGCTTCAGGTTTCAGGTAAGTACTTTACTTTAATTATAAATATTTTTAATGTAGAGTAAAAAAAAAACCCTTTATCAATTAATTTATCAACATCATAATATGAAGTTTCGCATGCTTGGTAATAAACCGGATCAATTCAATATGCAAAAATCGAATCATATGGAGTTCGCTTTCTCGTTGAAAATGGGGTGTTTTTTTAGTTAGCCAGTAAGTAAGCGTGCATTTAGAGGAGTCATCGCTAAACATTTATCAGGGGACAATAAAGAAATAAATGTAAACATAGTATTATGAGTAGAACTGTGCCGTTTCCGAAAATTTCCGGAAGATTTTTTGTATGGGAAATAAGTTTCCGATATTTTTTGTAAACGGTAATTTTTTCGGTTTTTTGTAAACATCTTTAATTATGAGATGATATTGGCATAGTTATTTTTACCTCCGATTCCAAGAATTTTGTTAAGAATTTTGATGGACATCTTGTGCAGCCGTTTGAACACATTTTCAGCAACCCAAGGGTTAAATAAAAATATTTAAGCTGTCGTACTGATTTATGTATATGATGGTATATATATTTACTTGGATTGAATTGGAACTACACATATGCTATACAAGTTATAAAAATGTAAATGACTTCGTCCACGTCTAGATAATCTGTTCTAGGAATAGTATGAAGTATTATGAAAACAAAAATATTTTCTGTGTAACACAAATTGCAATGGAGCGCACCTCGAACGTAATTTACCAACGTACAATACGTACATCACATATGAGGTTTTGTATGCAAATTGCGGTAAAGCCTCATTTTCAATCTTAATATTTTTTAATTAAATGAGGTCCAAAACACTAATCCACTAAAATTGACTCAAGTGGATCAGCTTTAATAATGGTTTACTGAAATTACCATATTATCCAAACATCAATGAAGACTGTCGTTTTTGTGCTCACCAGTTGGCACCACTGTCGAGAGAGGTCAGTAAAACAGATCAAAACTGGTCCTATTATACGTTACAGCATATTTATTAAGCATGAGTTTCAAATCTCTATTCATGTTGTGCTTGGTATGGTAGTCATAGGAATGTAAATTTAGTACTGCTGTGGTCACTAGGTTTTCCTATTGGAATATTAAATAAATAACGTAATCGGGCTTTCTGTAAACCCACGGGCCGTCCGTTACCTGTGACGTCTGTAAATATAATGACGGTACCCAGCGAATCAAGGGTATATTATTAGTTTCTTTGTTTGTTACTTCTTCACGCTCAAACGGCTTAACCAATTTAGATAAATTTTGATATGAAGGTAGCTGACACCCTGGATTAACACATAGGTTACTTTTTATCCCGAAAAATTGTGGTGTTCCCGTGGGAAAAGCAGGTAACACCGCGCGGCGCGGCTGTTTTCTATAAATGTCTATACACTACAGGTACAGTCTAACAATAGCTCTGTCCCATGTCATATTTAATTTAAATTTTGTTGCCTATTAAATAAATAGATGCAGAGACAATATGTCGAATATATAATTGCTTTTCAGAACACACATATAAATAAACAAACTTAAAGTTATGAATAAAATATTTACATAATAAAAGATATTCTACAGAACTTATTTAATTAGATAAGAAAATCTTAAAAAATCTGTGCCCCGGCGGCATGATCCCGAAGATATATAAATTATACTAACATCTAAATAATATTAACGAAAAAAAAACTGGGTAGTTTACCCCATTTTCCTTCATTTTTACTGTATTTATATTTTTTGACCCCTAGACCTGTATTGTGTCTGCCATTAACTAGGCACAGCACGATATTATTGATTTTCATGAGGAATTTAGTGAAAATCGCGATAAGTCTAAAATATATGTATAATTTGTATGCATTTGACAGTTCTGATCACCTCACTCGACACTAGCGCCACGATGAGGGCATTTCACCATGGGAATAAAATTTTAGTTAACAGTGACAATGATTCATGTGCAGTGAATCATTGTCATTGTTAACTGCAGTTAGTGAACTTCACAAATTGCATACGGTTCTGGTTTTTGTATCAGATACGTAATGTATACGACATTGTCATTATCATCTGAAATTTGTCACGATGACGAAGTGCCGCTTGACGATGGTTGCGTTTATCACGCGATAAATGACGATGCATCCTTAACTTTTTGACAAGTATAGTGTAAGAGTTCAAACCTTCAAGAAAAGAGCGTACTCCCACCTGAAAGTGCGGCAACGCACTTGTGACTCCTCTGATGATTGCAGGTGTCTATGGGCGACGGTAATCGCTTTCCATCAGGCGATCCGTTTGCTTGTTTGCCCCCTATGATATGATATATAAAAAAAAAAAAACAAAAAACAAAAAGAGTGACCGATGATGACGCGTGATAAATACGGCCATCGTGCGACTGCTGGCAAATGAAATTTAATAACATTGAATCTTACGCTTACTGGCCCTTATATGTATAATTTACTTTATTAAATCTGCTTACTTTCACCATAAAACTTTAGGACTCCAAGCAGTCTTTGATGGCTCTCAGCCCGTCGGCAGCAGGGTTGTCACAGCAAGCATTCGTTGCATAGACTGCGACGTCCCGCGCTACGACCCGTTGAGGCTAGACAGAAACTACACAGTCGTCTCGCAAAGCTTCATGGGCGAAGGGGGCGACGGATTCTCTGTGAGTGGCAATCCTATTGTGTGTTTCTGTCATTGTGCTTGTATATTGCTTTGCTTTGTTGCATTGGTTTGGGCTCGATCATGTTATTGGAACGTTGGCTTATATGATATTTTTTTTATTATTTTTCCGATACTCACATATTATCGTTAGAATATATTATTATGTTTGTGACCAAGGCTATTGACCTCATTATCTGCAAATGTTGTGATAAAATGAAAATAAACTTAACCGCCCAGAATGCTCATTTAGGCTCTCATACATATACTCGATTTCATATACCATGGCCCGATGCACTTGAGACGGTAATTAGGCGTTAACAATAGGATTAGTGATAACAAAAGATACCTGGCCGGACCCTTTTGCGGCGTGGTATTTTACATGCAACCTAATGATCTTGATCGTTTAACCTAGTAATCTTTATTAATGTAAACAATATTTCATGTTAGTTGTCATCTGACTACATTTGTGATTACACGTATACTTAAATAATTATGTTTCGACCTTGGGAAACACCCACAAGTAACCCGTCCAGTGGTGATGTTAGTTTGCAGCAACGTAAGAAACGATTTTTAAGCAAGGACGCCCAAGATGTGGTGATAAGTGTTTATAAGACATTGCTAAATCGAATGGGTAAAAAAAATTTGATTAAAGAAACGTCTATATTCACCAGTGTGCCGGAAAGGACAGTTAAAAGGATTGTCTCATCACTCTCATCAGGACCAAGATACCTCCCTCGAAAACGAGTAAAAGCTTCTTTTAAAAAAATTGATAATTTTACAGAAGAGGTTGTGAGGAGAACTGTCTGTATTAAGATATAAATAGATATTTTATTGTCACAGTTGTATGTTTATTGTTATTAAAGTAAGTTAGTCTTAAGTTACCTGAAAATTGATTGTTATTATTTTATTGCCACAAATTTTGTTTTACAAATGTTAGCTATTATTATTAAATTAAAAATATATATTAATATGTATTAAGATATAAATAGATGTTTTATTGTCACAGTTGTATGTTTAATATTATTAAAGTAAGTTAGTCTTAAGTTACCTGAAAATTGATTGTTATTATTTTATTGACACAATTTTTACTTTAACAAATGTTGTTATAAAGTATTAAATATAAAGCTATTACTATTCAATTACTATAAAGATGCCGTACCATTATAATTAAACAATACCGTAAACAACTAATATTTCGTATTTTTATTTTCAAGTACCAAAATGTTTTAGTCCCGCTTTAGTTGCATGCAGATTGTACCGACGCGTGCCATTTTGAAGTGCTCCTAATTAGATAACAAAAGGCAAACATTATGAGCCCTATTGTTAAGTTTCAAGTCCATCGGGCCATGGTATATGAAATCGAGTATACATGCCTGTTGCAAAATAAATTGAATGAAAATAATAATATTGCTTTGCTATTCCGCGATATAATATCGTGCCAGTTAAATTTGTGCTAACCCGTTATGCTTATTTGCGTTTTTTTTTTTTCGAATTTTTGCTAATCACTCTCACTTGCATAATAGGGGTGGTCAGGTTATAAATAGGGCCGACCAGTCTGGGCAGCTCATTCTCTCCGGTGCTTCTCCGGAGGCGGAGGCGGAGTAGCACGCCTGGCCCCAGCAGTGCCAAGGGTCCGTCGGACCCGCAAGCTCACCAAGGAAAAAAAAAAAAAAAAAAAAAAAAGGGCAGCTCATTCGGTTGTCGGACTCCAGACCGTCAACATCTCCTGATGATGCCTCGTAGAGGGGCGAAACACGTGTCGAGTAAGTTCTGTTATTTTGGTGGTGGTTTGTTATATTTATTTGCGTATTTATTTTTCTTATCGTGGTGGGAGGGTGGGACAATTAAATGCATATATGCATGAAAAAATACGCAAATAAGTATAACGGGTTAGCACAAATTTAACTGGCACGATATTATATCGCGGAATAGCAAAGCAATATTATTATTTTCATTAATATGGATTTCCGCAAAGTAACGCCTGATTCAATTAATTAAATAAATTGAATGTTACACCACAGAAGTAGAAGTAAGTGGGTATAAAACCTTGTTACTTCTTCATACTCCAACAGCTGAACCAATTTTGAAAAATATTGTTAGTTATGAAGGTAGCTGACCCTCTGTATTAACACATAGGTTACTTTTTATCCCGAAAATGTAGTGTTCCCGTGGGATGAGCGGGTAACACCGCGCGGCGCAGCTAGTCTGACATATCCTAGTACAGTCGAGTTCATTTACATCTACACACTTACGAGAACAAAAATTGTACTTAGTAACATTGACAGCTACTTTTGATGCTGACGATACCTAGCCACAAACTAAGCAAAACTTGTACTTTGGATATAAGATGATGATTTACAAACTAACATTATATAAAAAATATATAATACATATTTAAACACATTAATAACATTAAAACCCAGGATTATAGCATGATCATAACACAAATACTTCCCAGGAATCCAACCTAGGACCGCCGCTTTGCAGACAATATACACTCTTATCTATGCAGACAATTTCGCGATCAACATAGTATGATGATGTACATATTAAACCATTGATACAAACATATTATATATGTCAAATATTGGTACTCGTATGAATCTAATAATACGAGTAGATACAGATTCAAAGGGATTTCAAATATTGACATGTAATGTCTTTATCTCGACAAACATTGTGATGTGATCAATGATGTTATTTCAAGGAGATACGTTATACACGAGTCATGTTAGTCTAATTTAACTAATTTATCTCCCTGAATAAAAATAAACTTGTGATTTTTACCTTTTCGGCAATATACTGCCATGCTACGGTCAAAGGACGTATCTTACTATGACATCCGTATAAAGATACGACCTTTTACCGTAACACGGCAGTATACCCAAATTTGTATATCAAACTATACATAAGTAATACAAAAAATAAATTGCTGACATCTGTTTTACACGAAAACGATACCGCACAAGCTCTAATAGCCTTAATTGAAATAGACCTAGTTGATCAATAATAAAAAAAAGTTAAAGACGAATACTTGGTCTTATTCACCCCGCTCGCCCGCCTCACAGGGGACGAATCTGACTTCCCTCCACATCTGAAAATAATCACCGCGGAACACTCTATCTGTGGTAGAAATTTCATGCTTGTAACCCGATGCGCACAATTATGTTAGAAAACAGCGGATTAACAACTCAAGTTCTATACTGAGAACTTGACACATATAGATCTGTCACTCTCCGTTTCCGGAGATAAACACTAACGTTACCGTACCATAACATAAGCTTCAATTGACTTATATTAAGTGCTTCACTGTTGGATCACTAGTAACCTACCTACTTATATTATATTTCGAAACACAATTCTGTTCGTCGTAATTATTTTTTTAATGAGGGTAAATTAACACCACATTGTTTTAATTGCGCAATTTAATTTTTCTTGGCGTGTTGATCTTATAGCAACCTATATACCTACTTATAGAATATGATTGGATGTGAGGAATCAAATAGAAATGAACCCGGATAGCCTAGCCCACACCTAGCCTGCGTAATGTGTTCTCTTTTCGTTGAATAAAATAGTTGCGTGTTGATTTATCCCGCATTAATGTTTGAAATTATGTTTCGAACCAAATTGTTTCTAGGTTTGCAATTTAATTTTGTAGCTCATACATTTTATTTCATAAAGTTTTACCTGATCGCTTTGCATGAAATTGTTTTTCTAATATGAGACGTTACATAAAGTAATAGAATGTTTCTACCTTATAGCGTTTCAATAACTTTATTACGATAAAATTAGCATCAAGTAGATATTCCTTTTTGTTTCATACACAATATGAAAATCAGACAAGTAGTTAGACGTCGACGCATAATACTATATAATTATAAAAGCATAAATATGTCCAACTCTCCATATAACTAAAACGTAATGATAAACAAAAGTTAAGTTGACGGATCTGGACGAGGTGGATGGATGACCTTGTGAGGCTTACAGTATTGAATTTTGTGGCAAGCTGTAGGAGAGACCTATTTATATATGTTTTTCTCAGTGGAAGTCCATGGCGGATAGATAGATAGAAGTTGCTAGACAGAGTAAATAACCATGTGGTACCGTCAGTAGAATTTACTTTTTTTTTTCATTTGTTATGTAGTTCCAAGGCAATCCAAAAAACTATTTATTTCCAATTTACCTAAATATTTATTACTGGTGGAGTAATTTACAGGGCATTTCAAATACACAGGACATTTCTTCGCAGGCATACAAACAGTATTTGACGGGTCTCGGCCGCTGGGCAACAGGGTTGTCAGCGCATCCGTCCGTTGTATAGATTGTGACACCCCTAGATATGAGCCCTTACGAGCGGAGAGTTATTATAGGGTTATCACTTCTGACTTTATAGGCGCAGGTGGAGGGAATTTTACAGTAAGTTTATTTTCTGCTGATAAATAATACATATAGGTAGCTGCTCGAGAATTGAATATAGAGACGATATAATATAATAAAGAGTTGTAATAAGTGGTGTTTATGTGTTTTAAATTTGTATGAACCTACTGTTTCTAATTAGTAGATCAATGTTTGCTTAAGTGTGCTCTATATGTGATGTGTGTATTCCTTTAATTATATTATTAGTTGCGAAAACTTACTAGAATAACTAACTGAAGTACCTATCAGATATTATAAACTTTATGGAATTACCTACATTACTACAAACACCGCGAAAGTGGGAATTGTCCGAATAGTTTATAGTTGGCTGAGCGCTGGCAAATCCAACCAAAAATACCAGCCAGGCAATCCCTGTTTGTACCAAATAAATTAAAGAAATTCTTAAGGAGACTTTTCTCAGAAGTAAAGTCAAGAAAATAATTAAAGCAAAGGAAAGATAACAAAATATTTGGCGTTAACAATACATAAATAGCAAAAAAAAATTGGTTTGTTTTTTTTTTTAAAGATGGTCAAAGAATTTGTTCATCCTAGGTTACATTGCCAAATTAAGGGTTAAAAGCTTACGCAATATATGTATATATCCTTTTTTTGAAAAAAAAAACGATCACCTTACGACCTACCTTAACGAGGCTTAAACTAGCGACCTGTGTAATTTTTTCGACGTTAAGGGTTAAAGTTAATGTTTTCGCCATCAATCTTAATTTTCCATCTAGTGTATTTCCCGTCTTGTACTTTTATAATTTTATCATAGTGTTGACATTTCAGATGATATCAGACAACCGTTTCAACGTTGAAGTCATCGGAGTGGACTACGACCTGCTACAGGACTACATAAGGCACCAATCACCGGTGTTCAGAGACGTTGACGGCCGCGTGACGATATCTAACCCGTGCAATCCTTAATACACATTCCATCAATGTAACAACCTAAATTAAAGGTTTAAAACACCCCCTCATTCTATGAGTGATATAGATAATACTACAAAATTTGAACGTAAGTACAAAAATTGGAAACCTTAGCTTCAACATTTTTATTTATTTATTTATTGTAATGGGAAACCAACAGCATACAATCACACTTAAAGTTAAGGAAAATAGATAATACAGAAGCCAAAACAATTTCCACTAATGGTTCATACATTATTTCTCTGAGAGTACAGAAAACATGCATTAAACATATTTAAGTTTAAGTATGTAACTGGTTTTGTGCCTGTTTAGTTATTAAAATTGTAATATTGGTTGAGATCTTGTTACTTGTTCCAATTAAAGCTGAATATCTTGCAAACTACTGGTCCTATTTCCACCTATAGCTAAAAACCTTCTCGGTGGACTAGTCCTTCGATAAAAAAAAAACGGCACTCAAATTGGTCCATCCATTTGGGAGCTACGATGCCACAGACAGACACCTCTCTTTTTTCTTCGGGCGTTAAAAATGACCATAATTAAATAGTGTCATAATTTCATCAACTTCCGTCAGTTACAAGTTTGCAACTAATGATAATTTTGATTAAATCTACAAACATTATGTTCACAAGAAATGCTATTAAGTTTTACATACAATTTAGTATTGTATATAACGTTTAATGTAATGTAAAGTAGTATAGATAGGTATATAAAATGAATTTTGGTCCATGTAAAATTAAGACCTCCTGAACCAAACCCAATATTGTAACAACGACTTCATGTTTACTTTATGCGTTTAATATTTTTATTTAATATTATATAATGTAATTTATTCAAAATTGTTTTAATTAATTGAGTGATAATTACAAACACAGATGCGTTTCTATAAGACTGCGCCGAGCAAAATGTGAGACTTACGTCAACGCTAGTTTTTTAATCCATTTATAAGCTATACACGATGATTTTTAATCGGTGATCAGGTACCAACTTTTATAACTCAGTAAATGATGGCGGTCACGTTGAAGTCGAAATTACATGAAAACAAACTTTTATTTTTCTATGATAATTTTTATTTAAAATACCAATTTTGTCTTAAATTCCTTGTCACCCTACTAATCTGTATCTGTAAGCTTACAACCTTTTTAATAATTTAATGGCAATGACAATTTATGAGTAATAACTTGTCATTGTCATTGTCATTACCTATACAAAGGCGTAGGAAATTTCGTAAAATTTCCCGCCAAAGCGATGACACTTGACGTAGGTATCGTACTTTAATAAATGTATGTAGGATGACCGTGTATCTAGTGGTTGTTAGTCTTAATTATGTTTCAATTTTTAATTAAATAAACAGTGAGGTAATTGCATGAGACCTCGCCTATTAGTTTAATTTTAGCTGGATATTAATATTTTTCTACTCCTGATCACCGATTAAAAATCATCGTGTATATTTAGCACTTGGAAGAACGTGTATGTGTTAACAACTTCTTCGTGGAAAAATTATAAGATTATTAATATTTTACCCTAGAAAACTAACTAAAGTTGGACAAAATTGTAAAATCGTAAGCAGGCGTTAAGTGTTTTTTTTATACTTTAACAATGGAAATCTATTCTGATTTTCAGTTCAAAAAAAGATGAATTTACAATTACAATTTGTCCGCATCAAATATTTCAATTATTAATTTTATTAAAACTTTCGTGAGACATATTTAATTTTTGCATTAAGCGTTCCTGACAATTTCACGTGAGTGTAAACCGCTTAATACAATAATTTCAATTATTGTTTGATATTAAAGGACTAGATTTATCAAAAAGTGCTTTTAATTCTCCATACATTTTTACTATGGCAGCCGCGCGCCGATCTAAATATACGCATGCCCCGCGCTCTATGGTTCAGTCGCTAACGCTCGGTGCAGTCTTAAATTACTCCTTCATGCAATTTTTATATTAGAGTAACGCTTGAAATTGATTTCAGAAAGATAGTAATACAACTTCATCGCTTCGTGGCTTCTCAAGGTTAACAACTAACTCGCAACTTATCTCCTATATCGCATCATCAGAAGTAAGCCGACACCCAAATTGTACAAGTTTGGAACTCGCGTACATTTATCACTCGCTTATCGAAAGAGCGCAGGAGAAATCAGCACGTTCGGGGAAAAGTGATAACTTGATCATTTGCGCATATTTTCGTTTAAAGGTAATGCCTATAAGATAAGGAATGTACCTATATTCTGTATATTAATCAACATTTAAGTCTTGCTTGTACAGAAATTTTAATAAGGTATTTGACACAATTTTTTGTGAACTACATGAAGACAGTTTAACAATTTGCATAAACCACTTAGTCTTGGACAGTTTGAGCATTCATCACCCAAAAAAAAATAATGGTTTCGTTTGTTTTATCGTCACTATTAGACATAAATAAGCCGGAATCATCTTTCAGAAATAAAACGACATAAACTAAACGCTTTAAATACGTTTACAACTAACTCGCTACTTATCGCTTATCGTATCACCAGAAGTAAGCCGACACCCAACTTGTACAAGTTCGGAACTCGCGTACATTTATCACTCGCTTATCGAAGGAGCGCGGGAGAAATCAGCACGTTCGGGGGAAAGCGATAACTTGATCATTTGCGCATATTTTCGTTTAAAGGTAACGCCTGTAAGATAAGGAATATATATTATTCAGCATTTACCAATATGAAGAAGTCTTACTTGTACAATAATTTGAATAAGTACATAATTATTTGGTACGAATTTCTGGAAAGTACTTAAAGATAGTTTAACAATAAGCAAAAAACACTTAGATTTGGATAGCTTAAGCATGATTCACCGCCCATAAAAATCAATAATTACGTTATGTTATTCAGTATTTACCAATATTTTGTAATATTTACAGAAACATTTCGATAAACTACGAAATAAAAAGATTACATCTAAAAGACAAAGAAGTTGTTCGATAAAAAATAGCTTGAACGGACTAAAATAAGTAACACACTGCGGACAAATCCCTGGTAGCAAAATATTAAGTGACTGTACAAAACAATAATGGAAATGATGTTTTGATAATACTTCATGTAATCGTAGCTTCGACAGACGACGGACTTAATAAAGACTTATTCATTGCATATCCATGGAAAATCCTCAGCACCATCAAACAATATTTATTTATGCAAATATTGATTTACCAGATTCAGCAACAAAATATTTAACGTCCTATTTGCATTATTAATGATCGCGCCTATTGGGACATCATTATTGGTGTGAAATATTCGATATCATATTTTAAATTCGGCGATAAACTTGTGACGTCAATTAACCGTAAAATATGTTTAACGGGAAATAAGTTCGGAATAACGTAACGTTAAATAGTAAAGTTATGAATATCATTCCAGAACACGATGAGGTACCGAAAAAATATTTTTATTATGAATTCTAATATAAATTAAAATTAAATTCAGGTCTAACAAAAGTACAATCGATTGTATACAAGCAGGATGATAAAATTAAGGCGACTCCGTACGTGGAATGGAGATTTTTAAAGTCCTAAGGCTCGTAATCTAGCCAACGGAAAAATCTGAAAAAAATATATGGTATTTTTGACCATTTCTTCTAAAAAAATATAGTTGGATTTTTTTTTTAAGCAATAATTACTATGGAAAAAATAATGTTGAAATAGGGTCGTTTTCAATTTTCAATTCCCTAAGGCTTCTAAACTACAAGTGATATTTACACGGCTCTTTCGCAAGAACATTGACAATTCATTGATCTTTAATCGTATTGTTTAAACGTTAGTAAAATGGAAATTCGGTCTAATAAAGCATCAAAAAAACTGAATTTCCGCGAGCGCGGCCGTGCCCGGGCTGCGAGCTCAGTGTAAATCTAACCGTCGAAGGGGAAGGCTGTGTCACTTGCTCTCGCGATCCATCTAGTTACGGAAAATTGTTATAGTACCGGATCCCGCGGAGGTTCGATCTGTCTTCGTGCGTTTGAAGTGTATTTTAAGAGGGTGTAGTTCGTTTTTTCACACGACTACGCTATGCGACATAACAAAAAGCACTCATTTTCATATAGAATTAAATTCAACTGCTTTTTTCGTATTTAGGTATCTATTAATTTTAAGTACTTATAAAAAAACTTGTCATTGCTTAGCATTCCCGAACACATTTGAATACTTAGATATTCTCAGTCATGGGCCCACACCAGACAGGATTCCCAGAAAATAACACTTTTGGTGTGGGTTTTAGGGCCCTCCTCTGTGTAATATTAGAGTGCCTTAGGTATTTCGGTTAGTAAAAAAAATCTGATAATACAGATATTTAAGTATGATAACGTCTAATGACCTTTATGAATTCAACCCTAAGAGATATGAATATCGTAATGCAGAACAAGTATTGTTCGTTTGAATACCATTGTAATATTCGGTAAAACGCTAATTTACGAATACGAATATTTATTGTAAGTATTCACATTCGTTGCGTCACTAGTATAGTACCTGGGATATGATATAAAAATACATTATCAAAAATTACAATAATTTTCTATTCCAAGAAGGCAAGTGACAATTTTGGCATGAGGGCTTATTTATGTACATATAGTCAGAATACATATTTGCATCAATAAATTTCCCACTTCATATTTAAATCTAAATGAGCGTTAGTAATTATTGACATATCCGCCGGGCCTAGCTAGACATACCTAGCCTGGCCATAAGTTCTGTTCCAATTGTTTACCGTTTATAAAATAAAAACCTGATTTTTATTACATATCGTTTAAAAGCCATATATTAATGATCAGATCACAGTTGAATTAATGAAAAAATATATAACTTTATTTAGACTCATCGTAATGCCCGGACATGATTTTTGACTAATGCTCAGAATTTTTCTCTCTAAGTTTGCCAGAGGGCAATGAAACGATCTTGGATCAAATTAATCGATCGCGGAAGGAACGCCAAAACCCAAATAGCTTACGTAACCCAGACAACCGCTAAACTAAAGTAGAGCTGACACGTTTGCCGCATGTCAACCGATCTGCAGATCAAGAAATCTACACCCAATAAAATTCGGCGTCACGGTAGATCACGATGGAGATGGTGGGACTACCTGGATGTATTACAAAAGGGTTGGACATTGCTGATCTAAATAAGGACGAGTGGAAAAATGATAGAGGCCTTTACCCGACAAAGGAACGGCACAGGCTTATATGCATAATAATCTGAAAAAAAAAACTTTTGAGTCATGTATAAGTACATTCAGTTATCGAAAGCTTGTTATTTTATTAAATCTTTTATCTATCCAAATATCATAAACCCTCCATGATGCGTTCAAGAACGGCACATTATGACCACCATAAAAATAGACTGTTTTTTAGCACAAATTTCTTATTTCGATAGTATTATTTATTCAAATTTCGAACATCTCTGAAAAACGAAGAAATTTGATTTGACCTCTATTCTAATATCAATCGAGATGACGTTTAGATCGAAATGAATTGTCAATTTTCAATCAAATTTGACAAATGTCACACGTAAGTAAGATATCGAACGATATGATAGTTAGGGCCGACTCTAGTTTGTCTCTGAATTAAAATAAAAACAATGACAGCTGGCAGAAAACTTCATTACCGCAATTACCGGGTAATATTTGTTATAATGTGCGACTTCTGAATGCATCATGGAGGCTTATGATATGTGGCTAGATAAAGTAGTATATGTAACTGTACATAATTAGGCATTAAAACACTCGTGTGATGTTATTATGAAATGAGCCGAAGGCAAGGCAAACCCACACTCGTGTTTAATACCCTTCGCTGATAAGAGACAAAGACGTCGACAAGGCGACGCAGTACCACCCGTCGCACCCTTCTCTTGTCAGGCCTGCGCTGCGGTAGAACGTGTCGATCGCGTATAGGTTTAGTTAGCCACCAGAAAAGGTGTCTCCCAAACATTACACCATAAATCGTCTGAAATAGCCGCAAGGGCCTATAATAATAAATAATAATAAAAACTTCAAAACCTACCTTTGCACTATAAAATGGTAAACATTTAAAACTAGTCTGGTTATTAATAACATTTTCCATCTTGACATTTTATTTTTATCGGCTAAATTTCATATATATATATATATACTGATTAAAAGTGATAAACCTCATTATTTATAGATTTAGGTATTTTTACCGGAAGAAATCGGAACCCATAGGATCATTTTGCTGACCGTCCGTCTTTCTGTCCCGACCCTTTATCTCGGTAACGCGTGTAGGTGTCGAGTTGAAATTAAAACCGTCTACACGTCGTACTTTGGTCTACAGTCCCTTGAAGCTGTAAAAAATCGAACTTCTAAGTTAACGTAAAAAAAAAAAACGCGGCTCTTTATGCCGCAAAAAAACGTATCTACGCTGGAAAATTAAATTATCCAAGAGACACGGAGCTAACTTTACAGGAGATCTAAAAAACTATGAACTTTTTCAAAAAAAATAAAAAGTTATTATATATTCTGTGGACCTACTTTTTAAATGAAGCATTTTATAATTATAAACAACATCATGTTCTCTACATGTCGCTTTTGTTATTTTGTCTATTAATGGAATAATTTAAAATTTAGCATCGCTTACGCAAAATGGCTCTCAAAATAGAATTAGGTAAAATTATCTAAACGACACGTTTCCCGAGATGTTAGACAGGTAAAATAGTATAATCTACATTTTACACAACAATCAACACAGTAAACAATATCTATGTGCATACGATGCTCATTTTATATAAACAATATCATGTTTTTTACATGTTGCTTTTGTTATTTTGTCTATTAATGGAATATTTTAGGATTTAGCGTCGCTTACGCAAAATGGCCGTCAAAATAGAATTAAGTAAAATTATCTAAACGACACGTTTCCCGAGAAATTAGTCAGGTAAAATAGTGTAATCTATTACACAACAATCAACACAGTTAACAACATATATGTGCATGCTCATTTTATAGTCAGGTAAATATATAAATGTGCATAAATCAGCATGAAATAAATCAAGAAAAATTATCTAATCGCCTTTGTAGGAAGTATTTCAGACATGAAAAGCTATTTATCGTACAATAAAACCTCACGATTAATGTTTTAATTAGAGGAAAATATTTATTTTCAAACATTAAAATTAATGAAGTGACATTTAAAGTTTTCTAAGACAAAAACTTATGGTCCAACTACGCAAATACAAAAAAAAACTGCTCTAGAAATTTTAAAGATTTATTCATCAGATATCACGTGAAATTTCAATTTAATCAATTTTTATGTGTGATCTGCTGAAAGATTTCCAGTAATTCTAGACCAATGTATGGTAGCAAACGATAGCTCTGACTAATGAGAACAGCACAAGAGTTCTCAAGACTGCAGTCACTCGGTACTCATTAAGGAATTTTAAATCACGAACTACGTGAAATTTCAAGTTTTATAATTGCAATGAGATAATGTCCTATCCTAACAAGAATAACAAAACTACCTACAACTCTGTGTGGTATAAGTGACGTCTCGTAAGACACTGTTTGAGTGAGATGGCGTTTGGGTCCATCTAGTGAGTCCAAAGTAATGCCTTAGCGCCACAGACACAGATTTACACTGCAGGTGGGCCTAACGGCCTTTATAAATATATTGAATTACTACTAAATGTGTGATATTTTATAAAACAGAACCGGTAAAGTTGTCTAACTACCAATTTAACGAAAATATTTGTTTTTTTAGTACATTCTATGCGACAAGTACGACTCAATTTTCATTCAAGCAATTCAAGAAAAGCGACAGTAGTCGATCAAAGTAAAAAAGGATAGGTGACAATGGTTTCATAGTATCAAAGCAGGTAAATTTGGATAAACTCCAATAGTTAAGATACGACAATCAGGTAATTTAATCTAACTATGTTATTTTTTTTATAGAATCTTATATCGATTCTGTTTAATAATGTGGAAATACCACTTTTTTACTTTTTGGCTAATGCGCATAAGCATTTTAAACACACATGACACAGAGGGCGTTCCAATAGCGAAGAATTATGTAATCAAAGATTTAGTGTGATTGACGCAACTATATGATAGCTCAGTTGGTAGAGCACTACGCCGGAAACTTAGGGTCGCAGGTTCGAGTCCTGCTTACATTGCAGTGGATCACATGAAATTTTTCTTTCACAATTTAACTTTATGTTAATTTTATCATAAAGACATAGGTAAAATGCCTCAAACGACATTAAAATATATTTTACGATCAGGTAAAAACAGTTAACCAACAAGTGCAAGGTTAGTTGCAATAAAGAAAAATTATCCAAGTTGTTTGATCTGTTTTGACAAATAAGTAAAAAAGCTCTAAGGTTCATTATTATGCAAAAAACTTTTTATGTAAACTCCATTTTGCAAAAAAAAACCTCAAAAATCAAGTCGTTTAGTAGAATTAAAATGTAGAGATTTTCTAAATCACCGACGGGATAAGCGACACAAAAGTCGTCAGACAGATATTATTATATACGAGACCCAACCCATTCAATGCAGAAAAATCTGCCTATCCCAACAGTGTGTTAACTCGATATCTCCAAAAATGTCGCTTAGATAATTTCTACTTTCCAGCATCGGTATATTTTGACACTCAAGTAAATTAACATTTATAGGGTATCCATTGACCTTGAACATAGAAAAAAAACAAAAAAAATATCGTCTAGTAAAATATCGTCAATATCAACAAGTATAGGGAAAAATCTGAGAACATTACTAATGTAGTCATAAAAAACTATCACTGTTTATAAGTAAAGGACGTAAATCCGTTTTCCAACGGTAAAGTTGAGTTTGTCGCTCTATTATTTATAGTTTATCTTTCCATTAGAGCAACATGACCCGGGGGATAAAGCTGTGCCTCCACTACTATGTTAAAATATCGGTTCATCCGCTGGGTCACGATATGATTTATTTATAAAAAAACGGTATTTTTTTATTTCTAAAATTAAGTATAATCAAGAATCTTATCGGCATTTTAACTATTTTTGATAGGTACCTACACATGCAAAAGAAACGTTTATTACGAAAAGTTTATTTTTATATTCTACTGTAGTGGGTAAATAGATATTTAGTAATCCGAAATAATTATATCATTGTTTAAATGATTTATTTTACTTCGAGATTTTTCAATGCCTTTAAATAAGGTATAAGGTTTGTTGATCTTCAATTCACGCTCGGACTATGCGAGTGTATGAAGCTGCTTGGACGCCACTCAACGAGATTATGAACGAAGTAATGTTCCGGGGGCGCACGGTCGGCGGGGGGAATAACGTTAGGCTCCGCCCAGATCCTCAAGGACGTTGGGATTAGGAGTCGCCTTAAGGTCTAAACGGGCTACAAATTTTCTGAGTGGTACGTACAATTATAGAGCTAGGATTTACTATATGAACTATACTTCTGTTTTGATTATTATTAAGAAATTGGGAACATTGTCTATTGAATGAGCTGTTGAAATTATTCTAACGCAATTTATAACTAACCATCACGTCAAACTTGGGAAACCTATTACTTAATTGAGATAATAGACCCGAGTAAGAAGTTTACGTATTGAAATTCGATCAAGATTTAGCATTAACGATAAAAGGGTGCGTTCAGAATTATATCTATATATCATCTAGTCCGATTTAAAATCAGGACCACAAAAAACATTTTAGCTCCCGAGTACCTTTTTTCTGAGAACCCAGAACCACCCATAGAAAAAGCATTCGAAAAAATAATCTAAGTACATTTTCTTTTACACATACATAGAACACAGCATGAAAACATAGCCAGCTACTTGGCAGGAAATTAGGAATTTCCAAAGTACTTATACCAACACAACGAAGAAACACAACCAGCCTCTTGGGCACCCTGCCGAGCTCTGGCAATCTGATAGTCATTTGTACAAAATATAGACCAAGTTTCGTTTAGGTTTTGTGTTATATATACATAATATATAGATTGGTACTTATATCATTACTTTCCTTCACAATGTACACAAAGTAAGCGTATAGAGGCAATAGGCGAGATAGTTTATCCTATCCTATAAAAGTGATTTGATTTGATCGAACCAGCGACGAAAATGTATTTATCCTTACGGATGTTAGAGCATATTCTCTTAATATTGAAATATTTCATGATGTTGCCAGAGGATGTGTTTTTGATATTACTTGTTTATTCAGTCCAGGCAGGGGCTGAGGCGGCTGAAACTAAATTTACAGCAGAAACTGTCTGTCGCTTGTTATTAGAGGAAGTATAATGGCCATAGCTGTAGTCGTGTTTATCGCACGATAGAAAAATGGTAAAGCATCCATTATTATCGCAGTAATTAACGTACCAAAATGCCTTATTATTGCCTGAAGCTCTTATTATTTGTCTATAACGCCATAAACCCAACCATTATAGGTTCGCTGCGCTGGCCGCACAAATATCATTTTCGTTAGGTACCCGATTTCGTCAGAAGTAGGGTTAGTTTTTCTAATGTTTACACGTTTTTATTTTACCTAAGCTGCTTGATACACAAGTCATAGAGGTGGCAGAATTAACGGTCTTTTATATTTACACTTCTATACTATTATACAATTCTAGATTTGTATTTTCTGTGGGGAGGGGGTAATAATCTTAAGATGCCTTATTCCTTTAAAAAAATATTTTTTTCATATTATGACAAATATATTGATATATTCAACCAACTTCTTCAAGGGAATAATACTTATGCCCGAGTTCTAGGTAGTAATGTACCTATTTCATGCTTTGATTGCGTGCAGTCGAAAATAAGTTGAAATAACTAATTTTCCGCGTGAATTTTGTCAATTTCGAGTAGTTTTTGAAACAAAAATTATCAATGAAAAATTCAAACTGAGGGTGCTGTAGGTTTCAAATATGTACCAATAAATCCTGTTCTAGGTAGTAACAAACGTGTTTCTTAATAATATGTTAAGAAACACGTTTGATCATAGAGAAAAATGTATAAAACAATCAGCAATTTTAAAGGAATAAGGCCTCTTAATAGCGTGTTGCAGGATCGTCATTTGTTTCGTATGGGCGCGCGGCGCCATGCCAGCCTGGCGCCATCTGAGGCTGCCATCTGGCGATATGAGGACAAAGAAAATTATACCTCATATCACGCCGTAACGGCTGGACAAATTTTAACCAAGTTTGGTACATGAATAGATAGCCATCCAAAGATACATAGGTTATAGGACACTTTATATCAGTTTACCGTTAACGGTATTAAATAAATTACGCGTACGAAGTCGCGGTCGTCTTCTAGTATTTATTATATTTACAGTTGCAAACCGATGGCTGCGTCGTTTTGCTACATCATTGAGCTTTGTTAATGATATGATTATCACGTTTTCACAGAAAATAACTGACTTCAATGAGATTTGTAAGTACCCATGTACGTACTTAATAATACTTATATTTTGTATTTTGTTGATTTTTCAAAGAGCGCTAAATCAATTTCAATACAATTTATATGAGCTACGACCTCTTCTGAAGTATTATCTACCAAGCGATAAAATAATCATCACAAATCGATCCACATACAAAAAATACAAACATAGGTACAGTACAGTCGACTAAAGAACCTCCTCCTTTTTAGGGTTCCGTAGTAAACTAGGAACCCTTATAGTTTCGCCATGTCCGTCTGTCCGTGCGCGGCTTATAGCTCCGTGATCATTAGTACTAGAAAGCTGAAATTCGGTATGTGTATGTATCACGCCGACAAAGCGGTAAAATAAAAACTAAAAAAACTTTTTTTTTCGGGTACCTCTCGAAAACCTAAAGTGGGGGTGATTTTTGTTTTCGTTTCAACACTAGTGTGTGGGGTGTCGTTGAATAGGTCTTTTAAAAACAATAGGGGTACCCAAACATTTTTTTTTTTATAAAGCAGCAGTTTTCTAAATAATCGCTCCAAAAATAAAAAAAATAGCGTCCCCCCCTTCTAACTTTTCAACCACGGGCAACTATTATATTAATCTGTGCCACGGGTCAAAAAATATGAAAAAAAATCATGAAAATGAGGCCTTATAATTACTTTCAATGAAAGCTATATTGAACAAAATCGGTTGAGCCGTTTTTGAGTTATAGCAAAATTTCATAATTTTCTTAAAAGGACGTAAGTTGACTTCCAGAAGGTAATAAGTAATTACAGTTACTTTGGCGTTTACGACCTTTTTATAGAGCTTGAAATCTTTCTCGTAACTTAAGTCTATTGTGAAGGATGACCAACTACGGAACCCTACAGTGAGCGTGGCCCGTCATGCTCTTGGCCGGTTTTTTTAAATTGTTTGAAAACGAGATGGGAAACGCGCAGAATGTTGTTAAATCCCCAGGTGTGAATTTTACAAAAACCATTTATTATTCACGACCTTTTTTGTGTCCGTTTTCCTCAATCAATGCTCGCTTCTTCCACCTGGTTAACTTGATAGGCAGGAGTCGATAATGACCGGTTTTAGAGTATATTCATGAACGCGAGTTTGATTTATCAGGAAAGTATTTTTATCAAGCATTTGGTAGAAAAAGTTAAGTGATGAAGTTTTATTTTCATTATTATCTTCTAAATGTAGGTATTTGAAATCTTAAGAAAGATCCTTTAGAGATTGAGTCTTTTTTAAGTAAAATAAAATATATACTACTAAACGCCTTTTTCGCAATTTATGTATCTTACTGCAATATATATTGCATTAGCCGATATGAACCCGAAAAAAAGCGATTTTTACCGTGTTAATTTTTGTATTTTGACAATCCATTTAGGAGTTGCTTTGACATTTCTATCTCAGCTTGTTTAAAACTTTGAAATGTAGTTATTTTATCTGTTTTATACTTACTTCCGCTGTTTTTATTATGAATGTCATCATATTTTATCTCTTAGTATTAATATATGTGACGATCATAGTATCTGGCTGAACGAGGGGTCTGCTATTCCACAAATTTTAGAGTTTCAGTCTTTCAGAACAAATAAATCTACTAATAAAGCTGGAGGTGTTGTGATCTACGTGAACAATTTATGGATGCCACAAGTCTCGGAGCCAAGTTTCAATGAGGCGGATTGCTTGCACGTTGCAGTCAAGAATAGGTTTAACATCTTGGGTATATATCCCCGTCGTTTACTGATACCGCAACTTTTACTAATTCACTCACGTCCACGGTCTTGTCAATCAAGGGCTCGCGCTGTGTGATAGTTGCAGGAGACATAAATATTAACACGCTCTCTGAAAACAATTTACATGTAGGCGCTTGTGCTAACTACCTCTGCCGGTTAGCAGAGCTAGATTTGAAGCAAACAGTGACGAAGCCTACTCGCGGTGATTCTTGTCTGGATCACGTTCATGTTATTTCCAGACTACAGGCTACATCGGTCGTCTGCAAATCGGACCACGATTTGGTTGTAACAGGAATAAGCACAAAGTCATCCAAACAACTCCTAAAAAAGAGGCTTGTGCAAAGATTGACTATAAATCTGTAGAAACCGAGCTTGGCAAATCAGACTGGAGCACTGTTACATCGTCACACACAGTACCAGCGGCTGTCTCAGCCTTCAATGGTCTACTCTCGGATATTATTTCCAAACACACAACTTATGTTCCCGTTAGTCGGTCCAAGTTTGCCATCAAGCCTTGGATGACGCCGGGGCTCATTCGATGCTCGAGGCACAGAGACCATCTGCACTTAAAAAGTCGCAAATATCCGAATGACCAAACCTTAAAACCTCCGCTACAAAAATTTCCACAACAACCTCCTACGAAAACTAAAACATAACTTCGAATCATCAGAGCTAGAGGAAAATAAAAATAACCCTAAAAGACTATGGAACTCAATTAAAAATATAACATATACGACAAAAAGCATACAGAAACCACTTGAACTAACTCAAATAAAAGATTCTGTAACCGATTCACTTGATTGCTGTAATCAATTCTTTGCTAGTGTTGGTGAGAATCTGGCTAGGGGCATATTAAACACGTTAAACCGGACCCAGGATGATCTAGCAGATAGTATGACCTCAAACGTAACTCCCTCACAGTCACTTTTTTTGCATGCTACCAACGAATCAGAAGTTGAATCCTTAATAAATTCTCTAAAACTAGATAGCTCTCCTGGTCTTGAGGGGATTACTAATCGTCTGCTAAAGACAATCAAAACCCACACCATCCCACCTCTCACCCATATATATAACCTTAGTCTGTCCGAGGGAATCTTTCCGTGTGAATGGAAGGAGGCGGTAGTTATCCCAATACACAAGGCCGGTGATAAACGGGATCCTACGAACTGCAGACCAATTTCTTGCTTGGGATATTTTCAAAACTCCTGGAAAGGTTGGTTTCTAGGCGCTTAGTCAGCTTCCTAGAAAGTAATTCCACAATTTCAGATCGCCAGTTTGGTTTTCGTGCAAAGAGATCAACTGAAGATGCTGTCGTGCTCTTGACAAAACTAATCTCAGGATACCTGGATAACAATGAGGCCTGTCTTGGCATTTTCCTAGATCTATCCAAGGCTTTCGATACCGCCTCCATTCCGATTCTAATTAAAAGACTGGAGCTTGTGGGTGTGAGAGGAATCGCTTTGGACTGGTTTAAAAGCTACCTGCTTGGACGAACCCAACGGGTGAAGATTGGCCAGGACGTAAGTAACCCTATGAATGTCGCGTTTGGAGTCCCACAGGGAAGTGTCCTGGGTCCAATATTATTTAATATATACATCAATGACATTGCTTCTGACAAAGTACCCAATGCCGATGTCATATGTTATGCTGACGATACAGCGATTCTCTTTCATGACGAAAACTGGACCAAAGTTGCTAGGTCTGGAGAGCGTGGTATGGGTGCTGTTGTGGACTGGTTGAGATGTAACCTGCTCACTCTAAATATTTTGAAAACAAAATTTCTCTGTTTTCATAAAACAAGTGTCTCAGCCCCAACTACTATACCCAACATCAAAGTTCACACTTGCAACCGAAACGAATTGGCAAATACTTCCTGCCTTTGTCAGTCAATTGATAGGGTTCGTTCTATTAAATATCTTGGTGTGGTAATCGACGAAAAGCTGGACTTCAAGGAGCACTTAACAACAACAGCAAGTCGCGTCCGCAAACTTATTTATGTTTTTAAAAATCTGCGCAACACTGCTAGCAAGACGCTGCTTAGAACAGTCTATATTAGCTTATGACAATCTATACTAACATATTGTATAACTGCATGGGGCGGGGCACCCATATGTTGTTGTTGGAAAAGGCGCAACGCGCTGTCCTTAAGGTTATCCTTCGAAAGCCTATTAGATTCCCAACCAAGCTTGTCTACAGCGATATCGACGTTCTCACTGTTCGTGGATTGCTCATTCTGCGTGCAGTGACTAATGTGCATAAAACGGTCTTAGGGTTTTCTAATTACTACTCCATGCTACAGAAGCGCACCTTCAAAGTCCCCGTTCCTTCAACTAACTCAGTATTCGCTCAACGCTTCCCCAATTTCTTTCAGCCATTTGTTTACAATAAGGTTAACTCCAAAATCTCGTTTAAAGAATTATCGGTTAAGGAAGCTCAGGTAAAAACATCAATATAGCTCAGCTCCCTTACGTATAAGGAGATAGAGGATCTATTTAGAGTAGCAAAGTGATAACACAACACTGACACACACACACACACACACACACACACACACACACACACACACACACACACACACACACACACACACACACACACACACACACACACACACACACACACACACACACACACACACACACACACACACACACACACACACACACACACACACACACACACACACACACACACACACACACACACACACACACACACACACACACACACACACACACACACACACACACACACACACACACACACACACACACACACACACACACACACACACACACACACACACACACACACACACACACACACACACACACACACACACACACACACACACACACACACACACACACACACACACACACACACACACACACACACACACACACACACACACACACACACACACACACACACACACACACACACACACACACACACACACACACACACACACACACACACACACACACACACACACACACACACACACACACACACACACACACACACACACACACACACACACACACACACACACACACACACACACACACACACACACACACACACACACACACACACACACACACACACACACACACACACACACACACACACACACACACACACACACACACACACACACACACACACACACACACACACACACACACACACACACACACACACACACACACACACACACACACACACACACACACACACACACACACACACACACACACACACACACACACACACACACACACACACACACACACACACACACACACACACACACACACACACACACACACACACACACACACACACACACACACACACACACACACACACACACACACACACACACACACACACACACACACACACACACACACACACACACACACACACACACACACACACACACACACACACACACACACACACACACACACACACACACACACACACACACACACACACACACACACACACACACACACACACACACACACACACACACACACACACACACACACACACACACACACACACACACACACACACACACACACACACACACACACACACACACACACACACACACACACACACACACACACACACACACACACACACACACACACACACACACACACACACACACACACACACACACACACACACACACACACACACACACACACACACACACACACACACACACACACACACACACACACACACACACACACACACACACACACACACACACACACACACACACACACACACACACACACACACACACACACACACACACACACACACACACACACACACACACACACACACACACACACACACACACACACACACACACACACACACACACACACACACACACACACACACACACACACACACACACACACACACACACACACACACACACACACACACACACACACACACACACACACACACACACACACACACACACACACACACACACACACACACACACACACACACACACACACACACACACACACACACACACACACACACACACACACACACACACACACACACACACACACACACACACACACACACACACACAGATATACACATTTGCATACACTACACACCTCTACACGCACCGATATTGTAATTAGCTAGAATGTCTTATACAAATTCGTGTTACTATGTATTTATTTCATTTCCCTAATGGTGGCATCTTATTAGCTTTTCGCATCAATTATGTAAACTCATGTCTGAATTGGCTTTCTACGAGACAGGCTGCGCCTAGTGTAGGGGCCAGTGTAACCTCAAATTGTTAAGTTTTAGGTGCATGTTATTTTCATTTAGTTGTTATGTGGAAGTTACTTTTTTGTATAACATTAATATGATAGTCATGTAGGTACAATAAAGAAATTTGAATTTGAATTTGAAGTGAATGTAAATTGACTTAGTGTAATAAATCTAAATCAAAATCAATGGCGAAGTACTGTGGATGCTGTCTGCCCCATCCAGGGGATACAGGGCTAATAATCTCAGATTCAGATTCAGATTCTTTATTGGTAAAAATAAACATTTTACAAGTCAATTGTCAACAATAGTAGGTATATACATTAGTATGATAGGATGTCATTATAATAATTTTATCTAAAGATTGTGTTACAATAGAATATATTTAGGTATTTGATTGTTCAAACATTTTTGTTAATGTTTTGTTTGGGTTAGTGATGAGATGATATTTTGTGGAAGAATTCATCAGTGCTATAAAAAGCATTGTCTAATAAATATTTCCTCACTTTATTAAGGAAGATTGCATCACTCGGTGAATTTTTGAAGTCTGTTGGAAAGGCGTTATAAATTTTTATGCCTAACACGGCGACTGATTTGCGATACTTCGATGTGCGCGCGCGCGGCGCGAGCAGCAGGTGCCCGCGGCGCGCGTCGCGGCCGAGTTGCTGCGCGCGAGTCTTGTACGAGCTTACATTGAGTCTGACGCACTCTAGTAAGTCAATGTACAGGGATAGCTGGATATCCAAAAATAGTTTATATGATACTTTTTACCCAACTACGGTAAGCAAAAGTTTCACGCGGACAAAGCTACAGGCAACTTCTAATCTTAAAATAAAAAATATTAATACCTAAAACTGTACTCACATACAAACTTAAACTGAACTCCGTGTAATTTATTATATTACGAGCTAAAACTGTTTTAGTTAAACAATAAGCCAAATGAACGAATTGGTTTTCGTGTGATTGAATTAATTAATATTAAACACACGAATGCATCTCAAAATAAATCTCGCGTTAAATGAACAACCGCAATCATGATATGAAATAATTTAAACATATAACGATAACCCTTGGAAACTAGCCAATAAATTTCATCAATGTTTATCCTGAATTCATTACTGGTCGCTTTTAGTGAGTTAACCTAATTTTTATTACTGTTGTAAAATATTTTATAGAGTAAAAAAAAATTGGTACTTCAATACAGCTTTAAAATTCATCCCTCTCTCGTTTAGAAGAGTTTATGCACAGTAAATATTTCATGTATGACGTCACATCGTTACTCGATGACAAATAAACTTCAAAGATAACCACATAAGTACGTATGCATACTTCGGATCGTATTTTGAATGAGTACGTATACGTTAAAAGTAAATTTTTACTGTGTGGGAAAAAAAATGTCTGTCTAGAACACAAATTATTCCTATAGTTATTAATTATTTTGACTAATCCGTTATTACTATACTACTATACGAATTAAACTAAAAAAACTAGTTTGGTCGTTTACATGAATGTAAAACCACAAAATTTTACCTTTCATTGTATTCTACAAACGACATAGATAGAAAAAAATCTTCTTCACGACGTTTTCTAAATAATACGTCTTATACAGTCCGTAAACCGATGTGCTGGTGTTATGGTACAGGGCACTAGATTTTCATTTTACTTCATCCCATATAATAAAAATGTAATGAAGCTTCGTGTGCACTGAAAATAATGTGGTAAGATTTATATCCCTAATATCAGTCAGTTTCGCGGCCTACCTAGCTTATAACAAAGTTGCCACTGTTGATTAAAATATCGGTAAAAAGAATTAACGGAACAAGTACAAGAATTCGCGGCAGATGATTGTATATTGACCCCAGATTATATTGCAAATTACACAGTAGCCAAGCGCCATCGATTGCGTGCCATAATACATAATGACGCGTAACGGCTGATGACGTGACGGAATTGCACCTTAACCATTGTCATTGCTTTGCTCTTACACATACCTATACTATGAGAGTATACAACAGTTTTAACGAAGGTGCCTGGATTATTTTTAGTAAAGTTTCATTTGGACCTATTCTGAGTGTTTTCTAACGATTGAAAATAAGAAATATGAATCTGATAATGCAGATGATGTAGTTATTTTTGAAACCTGTATAAGGTAGGTTAGTAGGCTTACACATATAGGTAGGTATATATTTTAACTGTAACCCCACTGCATATCCATACTAATATTATAAATGCGAAAGTGTGTCTGTCTGTCTGTCTGTCGTCTGTCTGTTACCTCTTCACGCTAAAACCGCTGAACCGATTTAGATGAAATTTGGTATATACATAGTTTCAGTCCCGGGGAAGGACATAGGATACTTTTCATCCCGAATAAATGTAATGTTCCCGTGGGATGAGCGGGTAACACCGCGGGGCACAGCTAGTAGCTTATATGCATTCCATATAAACATTTAATAAAGCCGTAAGTACATAAAGTAAACTTATCTATGAATATTTAATCAAGTGGATTGCTTTGATTTCTATAGGTAAGTACCTACAAACTTGTTGTTGGGTTACAAGAATCCACCAATAAGGCCGACAACAACAAAATGGTATCAAAATATTGAACTTATTTTCGTTTTATACTCTGTGATATCGTCGTAAGCACATCATTCGTATTCATCTCGAGCCTTCTTCAAACATCCGCTCTGCTTATTTATAGGGTTGCCATGTTGGATAAAAAACCGTTTACAAAATTAAATAGGTTTTTTAGGGTTCTGTACCCAAAGGGACCCTATTACTAAGACTCCGCTGTCCGTCCGTCTGTCCGTCTGTCTGTCCGTCTGTCACCATGTGGCTGTATCTGGAAGAGATCCCTAATAGGGATAAGTTCGCCTTTGTACATATTCCATTTGTTATCAATGTATTTTATAACCAGTTGTTGTGTACAATAAAGTGTTTACATACATACATACATACATACATACATACATACATACATACATACATACATACATACATACATACATACATACATCTCGTGAACCGTGATAGCTAGATAGTTGAAATTTTCACAGATGATGTATTTCTGTTGCTGCTATAACAACAAAGGCTAAAAAACAGAATAAAATAAATATTTTAGGGCTTCCATACAACAAACGTGATCGGTTGCGTTAACTTTGCACCTCATTTGTATCTGGTGCCATACACACCTGGGCATATATTCGACTCCGATTTTGAGTGATCTTGCCATCATATTGTATTGTTCTTGTATTGATATTGTCATGCTATGGACTTAACTGTAAGTCGAATACCAAATGAAAAACATATCGCTTTGAAATATACCATTGGAAGCCGATTACAATACGACTAGAGGCTGATATTGGTCGACGCATGTCTACGATGTTATCAGACTTAAGCTAAGAGTACACATGCCTGTAAAACGGATCTGTAGCTTGCATATTAGTTAATGGCATGTAGAAGTAACTGACCCACAGTGAATACATTTGCAAGTTAAACTTGCATGCAATTTGCTTCCTTGCATGCCTGTATTTCTGAGCCGTATACACATAACTGTAGCTGGCACACTTGCATTCTAGTTTCACCAGTTTCACGTTGAGGTTGCAATGGAAAACATTCGAAGCGAATTAAATAGTATGCTATGGTATTGCTACTAACTATACAATGTATGGCTAAATTGATGAGAGAAAAAAGGAAGAGAAGGAATAGGAAAATTTGGGAAAAAAGCATTGTCGCGGGCAATTTTATTTTTATAAAGAGAGCTACTCGGGTTCCAAAGACATTCGTATTCTTTGTACAAATGTATAAATCGTATCGTCTTCTCATCTCCCCATCGTGACATGATGAATTCAAAAGATACCTACAAACAAAAACTTGACGCGAACACAAAAGAAAAAAAAGCGTGCACCCCATCGACAACTCTTTTCGCTACTGGCATGCCTGTAGCTGTCGCGTGCGTTCACTCATGCCGGTTTGGCAGCCCCCCGCGTCCCCTCCCTCATATTGCATGCTAGTAAATCAAATTGCTTGCAATCTACTTGCTTGCCAGATACAGGCATGCCAGTTAATGTATACACATGACAATAGGTGGCACGTACAAGGAGCTGGTATGCAAGTGTGCGAGTTACAGGCGTGTGTATTCCCGGCTTTATAAAGTGAATTCAGTTAAATAATGTTCTGCTCATCAAAACGTTGCATATTTGATTAATGATTCTAGCAAATCCAAAAATATTTAACTGTATAAAAATACATTTCTTTTGCAAATATTCACGCACCATTAATTTAAATGAATCATTTTTGTAATCAAATTGAGAATTTTGTTATTTTCAAGTGGTACAGCAAGTGTAAGTGGTTTCTACAAGAAACATGACTGCCCGTCCTGTGACGATTCTATATGACATAAGAATTAAAGGTAAAATTTAATGAAGAATACATCTACCAGCTTGCACCCTTTTCAAGTAAGTACTTAATCAATGTAGTGTTTAACGACGTTTTAGTGTAACTAAATATAGGTCAATCGAGCATTATAACGTGAAATCGCAAAGACCCTGGGACGATAATAATATACTGAGCAGGCAGTTTTATAACGATCTTTTGGAAGTAGCGTCCGGGGTGGATGAGGCCCGTCTGAAGGCTGTGGCAACTCTAGCGCTTGGTTACATGCGTTACCATCGTCGCATTTAGGTACACTTTTAGACAATGACTCATTGAGAGTAGGGGGGTTACATGCGTTACCATCGTCGCATTTAGGTACACTTTTAGACAATGACTCATTGACAGTAGGGGTAGCACTTAGGTTAGGATGCTCGGTGTGTGAACCTCACCAATGTATTTGTGGGGCATCAGTTGAGGCCAACGGCCATTCATGGCTTAAGTTGCGTACGGTGTGCGGGTAGGTTCTCAAGGCATCACTCTATAAACGACATCTTACGGCGCGCAATGATCTCCGCCAACGTTTCTAGTGTACTGGAGCCTCAGGGTCTTAGTAGGACAGATGGCAGACGCCCGGACGGGTTAGCACTGGTTCCTTGAGAGAAAGGTCGTAGTCTAATTTGAGATGCAATGTGTTCGCTCCCTCCCACCTCGGCCAAACCATTAGCAAAGCAGGGACTGCGGCTGAAAGTGCAGCTAAATTAAAACATGCCAAATACTCGAACTTGGAGCCAGTGTATGACTTTGTTCCGGTGGCTGTGGAGACGGGTGGACACTGGTGCTCAGAGGCCAAGTCGTCAATAAAAAAAACACACAGCGTTTGAGAGAGAGGTTGTGACCCCCGGTCTGGCTCGTACCTGGTTCAGCAAATATCGCTGGCAATATAACGGGGCAATGCTGCTTGCACTTTTGGAACATTTCCGCCAGGTACTCGTCAGACCGGAGTTTGATTTTTGATGGGTTATTGACAAAACGTGTTGCGTATTAATATATTGTATCACTTCGACAAAGCTTGTTGCTGATAAAAAATTATGTGTGATTTTGACGATGGTTGCTACGGATGCTCATTTTGTATTTATGACGAAACCTGCGTTGTGGATATAATATTTGGATGCATGCATGAAAGTTTAATAAATAAATTTACGTATACTCTTTTGGAGATTGCTCCTCGATAAAGTTTAAAGTACGTACCTAATATAGATTTACTGTCATTTAGTTTAGATGGAAAATCGTCCACTTGAATTGACGATTTGGAATTTTGACCAAAATATAACTCTACTGAAAAGATAAAAAAAAAACGCGCTTTTGTTTTACATACATTTGCTATACTACGCCGGATACGAGTTTGCTCTATTGGTCGCTTTTATAATTTATCGGTGAACGTCGTAAGTTAATATAGCAGGGACCAAAATGTAAGAAATGGTAAACAAAGTCACTTCCTGCAGTCTGTCTGTCAGTCTGTCCCTATATATGCTTAGATCTTCAAAACTACGCAACGGATATTGATGCGGTTTTTTTAATAGATAGAGTGATTCAAGAGGAATGTTTATATGTATAATACATGCATAGTATGTTTAGTCTCAGCATTGCACCCGTGCGAAGCCGGGGCAGGTCGCTAGTAAGTATATAAAAAGTAAAATACAATAGCCAAATTACAAAATAAATAAACACGTGATTAATAAAAATAGATATTATTTTAGTATAAAACCATTGATAGAAAGATAAAAAAAAATAAGTGACTGATTGCAAAATTAGAGAGCCTGCGAACTTTGGGGTAAATTTGACTCCTGCCTGAAAACACTGAATTTACAATTTTTACTATCATAATAATAACTATATCTTTGTTTGTTTTCAATCTTGAATTTTATATATCTTTACAAATATAACATGGCAATAAGATTCTGTGCCGCTATGAGAATTGTTTAATATGAAGTCTACAAATAGGCAACCAACATAAGATATACTTTATAAATCATAAAATCATAAATCATTTATTTGCATAAAACATGGTAATTACATAGGTCTTCGGTTAAATAATATCAGCATCACATGCTTTGTCACAGGGTGACATGCAAAATATATATGTACATACAATTCTAATTACTTATTAATCATTATATTTTCGACAGTTTTGCTATATTATGTGTACTAGTTTTATTTAAATATATATATATGTCAATAGCTTCGGCCAATTTCGTTTCTTTTCAGAAATTCAGACACCGAGTAGAAGCATTCATTTTGTAGCCACTGTGAGAGTTTGCACCTAAGTTCTACAATGGACAGATTTTTAAATTCATTTGGAAGTGCATTAAAAATTCTGACGGCCATCGGATAACAGTTATTACTAAACAATTTTGTTTTTACCTTAGGCATATATAAATTATTGGGATATCGTGTATTAAACATGTATACATCGCTAATTGTTTTAAATAGTTCAGGATGAGATTTTTTCAAAAATACATATTTCGTAAATGTACAATTGTACAGCGACGGTACCGTCAATAATTTTAGATTTTTAAATAAAGGTTTACATGACGTAAATTTTGTTACATCACAGATTCCACGAATGCATTGCTTCTGTGCAATAAAAACTCTATTGATGTGTACCGAATTACCCCAAATTATAATTCCATATCTAAGTACAGAGCACACATAGCCATTGTAAGCCTGAATTGCGGTTTCCTTGTTTGTAATTTTCCTCAAGCGCCAAAGAGCATACGCAAAGCGGTATACAAATGTTATGATTTATAATATGATAAGATACTACATTATAGCATCTTGTAGGTATTTGTACGGAACCATCGGTGCGCGAGTAGACTCGCGCTTGGCCGTTTTTTTATATTCGTGTGAGTTTGCAAAATTAATGTTTTGAAGTGGTTTAGATTTTTCGTCTTGTTAATAATGAAAGCTGTAAGAAATACATTAAATATGGTTAATGTTTGCATTTATATTATGAATTATGATGTTAGTTTTTGATCGACTTTAATCAAATGTCAAGGATACATTATAAATATAATAAAACTGAAGTAACGATTATTGGATTGCCCAAAACTTAGGGTTTGAGAAATACACTCAATTCCAATCGATTGACACGAGGTAATCGTACTTTCTTCATTTGTATAGCCTATCCGCAATTCTAAGATCAAATCATGTCAAACTGGCACAAGTGAAAAACGACCTTAAATTTACATTGATAGGGTGGTTTGTACCTTGTGCCAAAGTTAGAAAACGCGGTTAGGCTTACAGATGCAAACAAATATCATCTCTATGGATAATCGAATAATGGGACCTTTTACTAAACACTGTCACATTTTTAGTCAAATTAAGTAAAACTTGTCGCTATAGAAATAAAGAGATGCAATTCAGTACCTAAAACAAATCTATCATTATTTATTTGCAGACCACCACAGTTGATATTATTTAAATAAGCTGAATGTCATATTTTATAACACTTGTGCATGTTAGTCAGTATAAGTGCGGGGTAAACACGTATGAAGATAAATTAATTATTATTAATAATGTCACTCGCATGGTAATGTGTACGTATTCTAATTAAACAGCGTAAGAAGCATTTTTAAGTTTATTATTACATAAAGGTAATATTTTAGTTCATTGCCTTGTCTACCAAGATTAAAAAAGCACATTAAAAAAAAGAAACTTTATCCCTTAAAAGTCCCCATGTTGCGTAACAACAAGCATTAGCAATGTCTGTTACTATGTCGCTCACGTCGGTTATTTCAGTATTTGGAATAGGTATTTTTTATGTGTAGTATTTTTCTTGCAATTAAGTAAAGCTAGGTTTAGACTGCGATATATGCTGGCCTATGATAAATAACGTTTATCAGTATCGCTTTCGGACACGTACGAGGGTGACACTGAAAGTTTTTAGAACAGACAACTTGTAAACTATACAGTAAAAAAATGAGTTTAGATTTTGAAAATCCATCTCTCTGCGAATATTATTATGTATGTATTTAATTCGTTTGGCCTTTGTTCTACGATTTGGCGGTGAATTGAAAATTGTCTGTGTTACGTTACATTATGATATAAAATAGTATGAGAAATATTTTCGGACTTCCGAGAATAGGACTTAAAAAGTTATGTGAATAAATACGCACCCGTTAAGTAGGCATGAATTTTAGGCGAGAAAATTTTCGTGCAATGATTTTTTATGATTTTCAATGTCATTAAAGTCAACAAGAAAGTTATATACCTAAGCTTTCAAGTGCCAAATAATACTTTAAAATGTCTATACTTTGCAATAGTAGATTCTATATTGGGATATGCTCTGGATTGCTACGGACTCACATTTAAATCTTCAATAGACAAATTGGAAGCACTACAAGTAAGATTTCTAAAATTAATAGTGGACAAAATAATTAAAAATAAATGTAATGGTAACTATTTCAAGCTATTTAAAATTTGTAATTATACTCCCCGTTAGTTTAAAACTTAAATATCTTTTAGCAGTAAACAACCATGGCAATCGAGAGCATAACCCAATACTAATAGAACATAAGCATGGAACAAGGTCGGTATCAGCGGGCAAATTTGAGATGCCACGGGTCAGGAACTACTATGGAGATAGAACATTGAGCAAAAGAATTCCCTACATACTTAAATGTTTACAGAGTCATTGAATTTTTCAACCAGTTGCTTCGACATGCCTTAGGATGGCATCGTAGCGCCATCTACCGTAAAGATTTAGACTTTATCGTCGGCACCATCGCCTCAAATTTGTCGAGAATCGATAGTCACGATGTGCTACACCCAAATTACTTTTTTTTTTTTGGCCAGTGTTGGCCCGGAAATCCGTTGGAAACGCAGGTTCGAATCCTGTCCGAATCATTAAATTTTTCAATTTTCGCTTCATTTGTAAACATTTCGTTTACGTTAGCAGACGTTACTGCTTTAACAAAAAAAAAAAAAAGTAATTTGGGTGTAGCACATCGTTACTATCGATTCTCAACAAATTTAAGACGATGGTGCCGACGATAAAGTCTAAATCTTTACGGTAGATGGCGCTACGATGCCACCCTAAGGCATGTCGAAGCAACTGGTTGAAAAATTCAATGACTCTGACATCTGATTCGGTAGTCCAGTTGGGAGGACGCCAGTGTTGGCCCGGAAAGCCGTTGGAAACGCAGGTTTGAATCCCGTCCGAATCATTAAATTTTTCAATTTTCGCTTTATTTGTAAACATTTAGTTTACGTTAGCAGACGTTACTGCTTTAACAAAAAAAAAAGCCTACATACTTACTCAAGAGTTTGCCCGAGAATATCCGACATGATCCAAATAAGTCCAAATTTTAAAAATGCTTATAAAAGCATCTGTAACAGACACGTGAGTGATAAAGTTGTGTATTCAAAGTGTCACTCAAGTGTTTAGCAATAAATAAACTTTGTTGAAATTATTATATAGAGACTCACACCTGCAGACAAACTGTACAAACAGTTTTGCAGGGAACTGTATACTTATATTTAAGTTGTATACTTTAATTAATAAACAACAATAAACAAAAATAAACTTCGATTGGCCTTTCACGATGAAGCCCCATTTCGTGCCACTGTTTAAAACTGGTTGAATGAGTTTTAATCGTGGTCGCACTATTTTCACCGATGATCTGCGTGAGGGCCGGCCTTCGACGGCGACGACTGAGGACAATATCAGTGTTGTGCGGCATACGATAGAGACTGACAAAAGAGTGACCTATCAACGGATTCAGACGAGGTTAGGCATTGGTATGAGTTAAGTGCACAAAATCCTACATGAACGTTTAGCAGTCAGGAATCTTTGTGCCCGGTGGATACCTCATTATTTGACATAGTCCCAAAAACTCTCTTGTGTTGATTGGTGCCGTGATATATGGTTCAAAGATTTAACGGAGGTGACTCAAATGTTGTTTTCAACATGCTTGCGGGTGACAAAAGTTGGATTTACTATTATGAACCTGAAACTAAAAGACAGTCTGCTCAGTGGGTGTTTCCTTCAGAGGAGTCGCCAACCAAAGTGAAGAGAGGTCGAAGCGTGGGAAAAAAGATGGTGGCGTCGTTCTTCGGAATGACAGGTTATATCGCAACCATTTTATAGAGGATCAAAACACAGTCAACGCAGACTGGAGCACTAACAATTGTTTACCACTTGTCTTGGAAAAAGTTCGAGAGAAGCGACCTCGCCGTAGGGTGCTCCTTTACCACGACAACGCCTCATCCCACACCACCAAGCAAACGATCGACTATTTGGCGACGTCAGACGTAGAATTACTGGGTCACCCACCATATAGCGCCGACCTCGCACCGTGCGATGTTTATTTATTTTCGAAAATAAAAGAAAAACTTCTAGGAAAACGTTTTATGGACGCGGAGGAAGCAGTGGCTGCGTGTCAAAGGGTAGTCGAAGAGAACCCTAGGGACGAGTGGGCAAAGCGCTTTTCTCAGTGGTTCCATCGGATACGGCGATGTATTCATGTGATGGGAAACTATTTCCAAAAGATATAATAATACTAACAACTTGCTAGTTTGTTCAGTTTTGATTTTCTAAATACTTTGAATTTGACCTATATGAATTCGAGAGATTGATAGATGTTTGTAAACTCTACTATCGGATCGGAATAAAAATAATAAAGCAGCAATTTGATACCAGGTATTTGAGTTTCAATAAATATCGTGGTCAGATGGAGGCGTTAAGTTCAAAATATTGTTATATACGTATTCAAATAGTTTAATTTATACATTGTAAACCTACGTAGGTACGTAGGTATAAATTAAACTATTTGTATTCAAATGTAGTTATACCTACGTAGGTACGTAGGTATAAATTAAACTATTTGATAGAATACTAGCGGAATCAGCACAGAGATAATTGCCGTAGGTCATTGGGGATGACATTGGGGTAAGTTCAGCTTAACAACCCGCTTGACCTGGATCGATTGCGTCTGTGCGACAGGGAACATGGCATTATCTACGGTTGAAAATATCTTAAAAATGCATACAAGCACAGAATAGATAATAGTACAAGTTGAAAATGTCTCCTAGGAGATGCCTTTGAGTAGTGCTGCCCAAAAATACTTACCTGATGCTGGACAAAGGCCTCTCGGTTAGATGTCCACAACATCCCTATTAGTAACATTTAACTGTCCAACAGCTATCGCGAGATTCGTGAGGAAGCCAAACTTAACCCTCTTTTTGGGTAGGGTGAAGAGTATCGCCCTAAGTATGAAAACATTTATTATTATTTCAATAATACATATAATGGAATAGTTGCGTAACCTGAATATAAATTTATAATGTCCTATAACAAACTTTGCACCAAACGATTCAATAAATCAATAATTTCAATAACAAGCATCTCTCTCGTAAGCCTTAAAACCTATACCTACAATGACGGTATAATTTCCTTGGCCTGTAAACCCCGTAGCCTAAAACTACTAGTTACTAAGGCCTTTGCTAACACCAATATAAGCTTGGATTATCCGGTATTAATCGAGTAATCTAATGAATTCGGGTACTATAGGTGTAAGGGTACCGGTATTCGCAATATTGTACGTTTCTGATTGATTGAAATTTAAATTATAGACTTGGTTTGGTTTATATTATGTTTGTATTGACCTGAACATTTTCTATTTTTGAGACAGTTACTGAGAGAAAAATAAGACTTAGAGCTACAAGCTTACTAAATAATTTAGCTAATGAGTATTTACTTTTGATGTAAATTTTAGAATTTGGCTCACAAATTTTAATATGTACCGTCAGATGTGTCACGATCGAAGTTAAATGGCAAAGCTTTTATATATATAGGAAGCTAAATTTTTATTATCTTTGCTTACAAAGCTGTTACTAAATCCTCCTAGTACCTAAAAAATTCCTTGGGCACCAATTCCTCAGTCTGCATAAAAAACATAACAGTGAACAGAAGTAACAGGGTAACGTACGTGATAGTTCTTAATAGAAAGAAATCATTTTATGAAAATGTTGAATTTCTGTACGATATATCTGGTAATTGACCAGATAGACAAAATAATTTCGCATGTCCGTTGTTCCAGATGTCCGGCTGTTCTCGTCTACAGGTCGCATTTTTCAACCGATTCTCGTAATATTTTTAGAAGCAGCACCTCTAGCATAACTGTGACACGTAACTCTATCTCGCTCGGGAAACATTACCTATCTCTTCCTTCGTAGTACTATGGACGTGACGAACGATGCTATCTCGCGCGACAAGAATCGCGAAGCATAGTTATGCTAGACGGGCAGGTTTGATAATTATGTTTCTTTATAATTATATCGATTATGTTTTTCGAAATTTGTGAAAATTGCGGAGATATGCGTTGAAGTTGTAAAAAATTCAATCAAACTCAGCCATTTCGAAACTCGGTCGTGTGGTCTACTGCTCCCAGAGCCAACAGTAACTATGGTTTTAATCTTATCAGCTAACGAATATCGCAATTATGAAACGTATCATTTATCAACAGCTATTAAAAAAGTCCCCTAAACCCAGTTTAGGTTTGCAGGAAGAAACCAAAGCGTGAAATCCCGGGACATCTTGACGAGGGTTCGCCACGCGAGGGTTAAATATTTTAGTGTCACCGGAGAATGTGCAAAAACCGGCGCTTTGCGGGACATTTCACTTTCATTTCTATGAATTTATTGTTATTCTAATGCAGTTAGTTTAGTAGATTTGTTATTTTGTAAGATTCCGATGTACCTAGTTATTTTTTTATTACAATTGACTTTATATGGCGTCGGTTCGTATATTTGTGATTATCTCATAATATCTTGCAAATTTTCACATACTCACTATTTCAATCCTGATATGAACTGTCTTAAAATGGAGCATGTACTTAATATTATTCAGACCCCTTTGGAAAAATAAAGTACTTTAAAAAATGGTTTTTAACACAAGTGCGGAAGGTATATCATTTAAGAGGAGTAACCGAGGTGTCTTGGCGCTATTGGTACGAGTCGCTAGGCGACGGTCAAGACTCGGAAAGACTGGAAATGACACTTTGCACGTGAATGAAAACTTTTTAAAAAAGATTTGCAAAAAAAAATACCATGTAACAATAGTTATTTGTTATACAAGGGGGGAAAGTTGTATTTTACCCGCGAGTGTTTATTTGAAACACGAGCTAGCGAAAGGATCCTATGATTGACCACGAGCGAAGCGAGTGGTTCAAAATAGAATCCTGAGCGTAGCGAGTGTTTCAATACACGAGACGTAAAATAACTTTCGCCCGAGTATAACACAAAACTTTTCACCTCACTACAGCGAGGAAAAAAGAATAAGGGTTTGTACTATATCTTTGAAAAATAACTGCAATAATCAACCAATTTGCCATTTATTAAAACTAAGGTCTAATTAGCTTTCATGTAGGTATTTTAAACGGGATTTTTCAGAAAATAAGCTCATGTCAAATTTTACTTTAGCTGCGTTGAAACGTCAAACTCTTTCTCCACATGTGGATAAAAAGCGATTTTCTCAATAGATATCAAACAAACAAACTGGGCTTTCCGAGCTAGTGAGGTAAAAAAATATTATCATAACGATAATAGGTCAATTACAAAATTAATTTGTGCATGAAGAAGGCGGGAATGTAAAAGTATTATTTTTAATTACCATACTAAGTATGAGAAAGCAGTATTTTTTTTTAATATGGCATTGTGAAGTCATATTATTATTTATTATTACATACCTAGGTATTTAATCATCATCATCATCATCATCATCATCATCATCATCATCATCATCATCATCATCATCATCATCATCATCATCATCATCATCATCATCATCATCATCATCATCATCATCATCATCATCATCATCATCATCATCATCATCATCATCATCATCATCATCATCATCATCATCATCATCATCATCATCATCATCATCATCATCATCATCATCATCATCATCATCATCATCATCATCATCATCATCATCATCATCATCATCATCATCATCATCATCATCATCATCATCATCATCATCATCATCATCATCATCATCATCATCATCATCATCATCATCATCATCATCATCATCATCATCATCATCATCATCATCATCATCATCATCATCATCATCATCATCATCATCATCATCATCATCATCATCATCATCATCATCATCATCATCATCATCATCATCATCATCATCATCATCATCATCATCATCATCATCATCATCATCATCATCATCATCATCATCATCATCATCATCATCATCATCATCATCATCATCATCATCATCATCATCATCATCATCATCATCATCATCATCATCATCATCATCATCATCATCATCATCATCATCATCATCATCATCATCATCATCATCATCATCATCATCATCATCATCATCATCATCATCATCATCATCATCATCATCATCATCATCATCATCATCATCATCATCATCATCATCATCATCATCATCATCATCATCATCATCATCATCATCATCATCATCATCATCATCATCATCATCATCATCATCATCATCATCATCATCATCATCATCATCATCATCATCATCATCATCATCATCATCATCATCATCATCATCATCATCATCATCATCATCATCATCATCATCATCATCATCATCATCATCATCATCATCATCATCATCATCATCATCATCATCATCATCATCATCATCATCATCATCATCAGAATTTTGTTAGACTAACTTCCATTTTATACTGTATTTGCACGCATTTGAGTATTTATTTTATTACAATTGTACTATAAAGTACTACGCCATCGCTTATGTAAGCTCAATTTAAGAGAAAGGGTGTATTGGCAATTTACTATGGGCAGTATTTCAAAGATGAAAATAGATAAATAGTACGAAATGTTAAGTGGCAATAGGCTGGACGTCTGGCCACATGAGATAAAGACCAGACCTAGATCGACTAGAATGGATTCGCTCAGGTAAATGTAGTTTCCTGAATTTAGTTGTGTATTAATCGGCACTTTTGCAAATATGTTGCTAATGTATCACGAGCACACGGGCTAATTTCAACATCAACAATTTATTTAAGTTACTGTTTGTATGAAGAGTTCCCAATATTTATATATTTTTAGAAACTAGATTAAATTTGCTATTTTGCAATATTTTTGTTAGTTGTAAATATTCAGGAAATATTACTAATTTATCTCCCTGAATAAAAAAAACTTGTTGTGATTTTTACAATTTCGGAAATACAACCATATTTTTATATAGTACTATAAATATATAAGATGAAAAATGAATTTTTGATATCTGTTTTACACGAAAACGACACGACACAAGTCCTACTAGCGTAACCTGATCAGTAATATAAAAAGAAAAAGAGGACTCTTTTGTCCTCTTCACCCCACTTTCCCGCCGCACAGGGGATGAATCTGACTTCCCTCTACATTTGAAAATAATCACCACAAAATACTCTATCTATGGTAGAAATTTCGTGGTTGTATTCCGATGTACACAATTTCGCGACTTAGCAAAATGTACTAGAACACGCAGGCTAAGCTTAACATCAACATTTTTTTCAAGGTACTTTTTGTATCAGATGTGCCCAATATGTATACATTTATACAAACAAGATTAAATTTGCTGTTTGTGCCATTCAATATATAGACGATATTATAATCCGATTCCAGTTATTTTTAACCATTTTTATTCATATATTCTGTACTTGCAAAAAGCCAACAAAACGGTTACGATTTGACATATCACACAACAACGTCATTGTTTGTACCTTTCTTGCAAATTAGCATTTTGACTTCGTTTGGTGAAAATGCATTGAAATCGCATACGGACTTAACCCGGCGAGCATGACGTGGAAAAAAGTTACATCAAGCATGAGGCAGGGTATGACATGCCCGAAATGTAATGTACCTACCGTAATATATTTTTTATTAATATAATTTTATTTTTTGTGATTTATACTGTTTAATAATGAATTATTTAAAGAATTTAAATCATACAAAAGTTTTGATCATGAAATTATCTTTATTTATTCGTGTTTACCTTATACTACGTAATTAAACGAATAAAAGTTTAGAGGTTTACAAAAATCATCAAATAAACAAAATAAACAGTATTTAGAATAAAAATCTACATCTATTAAAATAAAAGATAATGATATCCTCTTCTTAAGAAAACATAAAAATATTTTTTTTTAATTGAAGATTATGGTTAATCACTGTAATCGACATTCAGCACAATTTCTGCACATGAATTCAGCATGCTCCATATGGGCTTGCTGCAAGATTTACAGCCTCTTGCTGTCTAGAATTGGCTGGATCATCAACCAAATCGTCGGCCTCTTACTCCGAGTCACAATTCACTTCGTGCTCACTACAGTGATCAGTTTCTTGTTCCGAACCGGATTCATCAAAAAAATCTGATCCCACCTCCTCTAACATGGCACGAATCCTTTCTTCTTGCCTTTCAATGTCCTTTATGATGAAAAACTAATAATAACTAAAATAAATTCAAACATTACAACCTTTAAAATAACTGAGAATAATAAAAAACAGAAATTGAATGATATCATCCGTCGAGCTATGGTCGCGGCAAACATCCCATGTACTCGTACCCTAGAACCCCAGGGCTTAAGTCGTACCGATGGCAAAAGACCTGACGGGCTAACACTGGTCCCATGGGTTAGAGATCGCAGCCTTATATGGGACGCAACCTGCGTCAGCACCTTTGCTCCCTCTCACCTCGCCGATACGACACGTGCCGCTGGTGGGGCTGCCGAAACCGCCGCTAAACTAAAGCACGTGAAGTACAGTAACCTGAAACCAGTGTATGAGTTCGTCCCGGTTGCCGTAGAGACTGGTGGGCCATGGTGCGCTGAGGCTAAGGAGTTTGTCGCGGCTTTGGCGCGAAGGCTGAAAGACCGAGGCGTGGACCCCCGTTCCGGCGAGTACTTGGCTCAAAGGATCTCCCTGGCTATAGTGCGCGGCAACTCCGCTAGTATTCTAGGGACTTTTGAGCCAGGCACCTTCCGGAACTGTTCATAGTTCCCTTCTAGCTTAATAACTAGTTTTACTTATTATTTATTTTAGTTTTACAGTAAATTCGTTTTGGAATGTAATAAGATATGTAAATACTCTCATAAAAAAAATTGAAATGCCTACGTAAAAAAATACGTCTAAAATGACGCAAGGTGTGACATACCCGAAGCAGGTCCGTGTACGAATATTCCGGCCGACGCCGCGTGTGCACTGTTGTCATGCCACTATCCCCTCCCGATCACCCCTCCCGAACACCCCTCCCTCCAGCTACTGAGCAGGCTAGTGTTGCCAGGCAAAAATTTAGAAAATGACAACTCTTTTTAATAATGACAGGGTATGTCATACCCTGGGTCATGCTCGCCGGGTTAAACCGATAAAATTCTTATGATTTTACACTGCACACTCATTGACTATAGTCAGACCACGAACTCTTCCAAGCAAATGAACTGTCAAACCATACAAACTGACTCACTTTGTATGGTTTGACAGTTCATTTGCTTGGACGAGTTAGCGTTATAAGCAAGTATATTTAAAACCTTTCGTTAACGAAGTTAAAACCGGAAGCCTTTCTGTTATTGTATATTCCGCAGTCAATTTCACCTTAAAAAGTTTTTTCCTTTAAGTTTGAATAAAGGGAAGAAATGAATGAATGTTTGAACAAACGGTTGATTGTTTCTTTATCTCTGTGATTGAGTTATAAAATTCCATTCGAACAAAGGATAACAATTTCCGACGACTTTTTTCCATTTTTTCTCTTGGTTCTATTGAGGGGTCAGTAACGGAGGCGTATAAATGTTGCCTGAAATTATAAATGGACGTTTTGATGTGTAGTCAGAGAAGACTTCCTTGAAAAATCGTGGGCGTCCGTAAAATTTTTAAGGAAGCCTGAGTAAATTATGTACATACATAAATTACTATTACATACTCCTACATATGCAAGCAGTTTATTGTCCATGATGTGTTTCTTTCGGCGTTTCTTCTCAACAGTGGTTTCTCCTTATGAAATGCCGGTAGACTCAGATATGTAAAAGTACCCTTGTGGCCTACTACAGAATAAAGTTCATTACCTATTTAATTATCTCACACAAACCGAATAATAACAAAATTATACAAAAAAATCGACTTTATTAGTACTGTCGGTGCATTCTACTCGTTGGGTCCTCCTTTTTATATACCTAAGTTTTTTCTTTCTGTATTCCGTTAGACAATACACAATTCATCACTAATTGGCAGATTTACACATTTTACTTACCTATTTTATTTACTTTTCCTTTCAGTGTAATGTTACCTGTTAAAGAATCCAGCTGTATAGTTAGCCATAATATACCCAACTAATGAACCAACATAATGGTTCCTACAACATTATTTCTGGTACACTTTTCCGATTGTGGCTGTGTCTCGTTAGTGAATGGAGCCCCAAAGGCGCGTTAACAACAAGCCAATTAGTTATCTGCGCAAACCAGAACCGGCTCTATTGCCAAAAACAGTGTTATACTTAATTATGATTACTTACTGACTGTGCTGAGTCAACGGCCTGAAGGTAGGCCTTGACCTGCGACACCAGGGAACGTCACTGTCTTCTATCTTGAGCTACCTCCGCCATTTCGGTAGCTGAAGTTATGATTCATCATCATCATCATCATCATCATCATCATCATCATATCAGTCGATAGACGGCGACTGCCTGGACAAAGCTCCCTCAAAGTTCTCCACAACGATCGGTCTTGCACCAATCCATCCAATTTCTGCCCGCGATACTAACCAGGTCGTCGGTCTACCTTGTTGGTGGCGTTCCCACGCTGCGTCTTCCGATCCGCGGTCGCCACTCAAGAACCTTTCTGCACCAACAGCCATCGGTTCTACGAGCAATGTGCCGCCCACTATCAATTAAGTTTGGCAACTGTCTGAGCTATATTTAGAACGTTGGTTCTCTAGCGCATCTTATCAGTTCGGGTTCGATCCCGCAAGGAAACTCCGAGCATATTAGTTCGCTCCATTGCCCTATGAGTGGGTAAGTAATATAAGATATAAGAACTTATACTATAATATTCATATTATATACGCTCATATTGTATAAGCTTGTTTTGTATACCGTTCAAGGTGTATAACGAACGTTAGATATAACATCAAAATATCAAGTTTTGTTAAGTATAACGTTATTTAAGTATAATATCATTGAATATAGCGATCATAACGTATAACGTTCATCATATCTCAGATTTATAATGTATATTACTCAATACATCCAACACCAAAATGCATAATGCTCGTATAGAATAACCGCCTGCACATCAATTGTGTACATACTTATGCAATAGTTCGCTGTAAAATTTTATTATATGTACCTCCATGCAAGCAAGAATTTTGACGCTACGCTCGCTTCGCTCGCTCCGCTAATCATGGTCATAAAACAGACCTAACCTAACCTACAGTTTTCGGTTTTAGACCCATATTCCACTTTGTAGCAGTTCTTCCAAACGGTATACTCGTATTTGCCAGAATTTCATCTGCCATTATCAATTGTGTACATACTTATGCAGTTCGCTGTTAAATTTTAATATACCTCCATGCAAGCGCAAGCATTTTGACGCTCCGCTCGCTTCGCTCGCTCCGCTATCCATGGTCATAAAACAAACCTAACCTAACCTACAGTTTTCGGTTTTTGACCCATATTCCATTTTATCGCAGTTCTTCCAAACGGTATACTCTTACTTGCCAGCATTTCATCTGCCATTATCAAGCGTGAGCATACGTATGTAATAGTTCGCTGTTAAATTTTAATGTAGGTACCTCCATGCAAGCAAGCATTTTGACGCTCCGCTCGCTTTGCTCGCTCCGCTATCCATGGTCATAAAACAAACCTAACCTAACCTACAGTTTTCGGTTTTTGACCCATGTTCCATTTTAGGGGCATAGGGGTAGCAGTTATAACCGATTTAGTATATCATACGCTATTATATTTTCTAATCATTATACTAAAAGAAAGTATATACTATGATCGATATACGTTACGTATGTTATATCAACTGAATTTAGAGTATTTGAGTGTTATATTAAAAATCATTCTACAACAAAAGTATTATGCTAATTGACCGTTATTCCTAATAAAAATATTGATTTTGATGTTATAGCAAAAGTTTATTATATCTTGTGAACGTTATTAATGTGAAATTATATATTATGTAGTTATATCTCATGGGAGGCACCCCTATGAGTAACTTTGAGCTTTATTTTGAGGCCCATTGTGAGCGACCACGTTTCAGTGCCATATGTCATCACTGGCAACACACATTGGGTTAAAACCTACGTCTTATGACACTGCGGTATTTTATGATTAAAATACAAACGATTTCAATAGACTAAAGATATTTTAAACTTTACTCGTTAACTCATTAGAGAATGTAAAAGATTAATTGAATAACAAAGGCAGTAATTTCTGTAAAAGCTTTGTCAAAATTAATTACAAACTACACATTTGGAGACTGGAAATTATATGGGCGCCGATTTAGTAATATGCAAAGTGACCAGACGAAGCTTGACCCAAATATTAAGGAAAAAGGCCTCGTGATGTTAATCTTTTAACATTGTAGGTATCCATTTAATTTATTTAAATGGCCTAAATTATTCAAATTGATATTTTTTTTGTAGGAAAGTGAACTGTGGAAGAAACAGTCATGGGAATTAAAAAAAGCAAATCAGACGAAAGTGTAATAATTAACCCTTTTCGCCTGGGTTGAGTTCATTGAATAAATTTAGGGAAAGTCGGTTATATACTTATACTTCGACATTTTGTTTGAGAAGATACTTACAAATAACTACAAAGTATAAAACAAAGTCACTTCCTGCTGTCTGTCTGTCAGTCCTTGTGTATGCTTAGATCTTTAAAACTTGTAGCGATTCACATGTTCTCGTCATGTGTTCGCCATCATATAATCATATATCACCATCGTAAGAATCACATCATCATTATCATCATCAAATTCCCGACACATTAGCATTATATTTCGCCAAGCTAATGCTAAAATCACCATTTAATAGTTATATGCAATACAAATACCTAATAGAGGTAACAGTATGAATGTTTACGAAAGCAAGGAAAAACATTCCACTAACTAAGCATCCTACCATTTTTTAATAGCAACATTTTAGTCACAAAATTTGCCAGCAAAAGAATTGAGCTTTATTTAGACTGGATAAGGATCAAAATTCCATATACAGCGTTTAGTGGGAGGGGCCTAGGACGTGCCGAGTGTCCCGAGTGGGACGAGGCAGGCGAGCCTGATGAGTGAGATGGAGCAGTTGAGTGGGGCGAGACAGATGACGCTGTCGAGTGAGATGGAGCAGTCGAATAGAACGGGTCAGTCGAGTAGGTCGGCAGCGGCGAATTACTAGAGTTTTGGGTATAAATAGGCAAGGGCTTAGTAGGATGGGATTCATTCTTTCTTGCAACTTCTAACGGGTAACATTGTTCTCTGGCATTAAGGTACTAAATATAATTCTAAGGGGAATTTCTGTTGTAATTTAGATTAATTTTCTGAACTATAATTATTTATTAAAAGTTGGTGGAATTTTGTTTTGAAAGCTATTAAGCTTAATTACATGCCAGAAATAGTGTTTTGGTACATGGTTGCCAGATGAAAGATATTTAACCTTGCGGCTGTTAAACGAATATCTTTCACTCTTCTAGTTTTATCCGGGTTAGGCGACCCGGACACTAGCCATTTACAAGTGCAGTGATCAGCCTACAGGTTTAGAGTGTTCTGTCTGGTGAATGCAGGGACCACACGTGTTGGACATACGGGAATTCGCACTTGTTGAAATCAGATGGCCCTCCAGGCTTGGTCTCATATACTTATATAATTATATATCTGCATTATATACACATATTAGGGCGAGCTACTCTGTGTTTCCGGCGTGTCAGCCACACGGGGGGGGTTCAAATACACCGATTTTAGCTCCAACCTCGGGCTAATCACCCGAATTTATAGCTTAGCTTAGCTAGGTCCCATACACGTTTAAATGTAAATATGAGGTTTAGGCCTCTAGCATTTTTGGTACTAGCTAGGGCATACAGGGGTATAGTGATAGGTACACTTTAGTAGGAATATTAGAACGGGGTTATTTATCCTCCGAGCAATCGGTCTAATCGTCATTAACTAACATAACATCTATTCAAATTATTTTAATCTCGTCAGATATAGTAGATGCTGAGGCTGATCTACTGTTTTTCTTTTGTGTTTATGACACGGGATGTCAGTAGTGAAAAACAAAATCTTGTAACAGTTTATAAAGAAATGGAATAGAGAAACCTGTTATTTAAACCAATCAGATATTTAGAACCTTTAATATGACATCAATATATATATATATAGAAATAATTAGTTAAAATTTACTGATTATGATTTAAAGTAATGTACATATGTTACAGCCTCAGTGATAGAATGGCAACACTAAAGTTAAGTCGAATCAGCTGACCGATGACATTCGCCCTTTCAATGAGCAGAAATAATTTTAAACTTTGTTATAATTTTGATAAGGAAATTGTGGATCGTTGTATAGTATGGAAAAACAAAGCATTCCTAAGGCTGGATTTGGAGTATCTGAAGTGTAAATTGCTAAAAGAAGCCGGGGACTTATGGATGACAATAATGAAAGTTATTCGTTCCCGTATTTACATCACAGATCTCAGAAATAAATTAATTTATATCACAAGGGTTGAGAGGAATTTCCCTTATCAGAATGAGTCAGTCGAGAGTTGAAAGATACTACGAACGGACACAATAGTCTTCATGATTTTAAGGATGTACTACATTTATGAGTATGGTCAAACGAAAACCAAGTTCCAGAACTCATTAGAAGGGTTCTTACCTACTAGGAAAGAGTAGTGTACTAGAGTTCTTATAAATACAATTATAACTTCATTTTTCTGAATTGTCATAGTTTTTACAACCATTACATATTTTTAAATAGGTAGGTAATTCAATTTTTAGAGTAGGCTTTGTGTAGTTAATCTTAAAGATGGCTGAGTAAAAGGCTTTCCAAAAGATGGACTCCCTGATACCTTACCGTAGTCTAGGCATCATGTAAGGTTGCAGGGTGGTCCCACCGTGGTTTGTTCAGTTTAGACTAGGTGCGGAGTTCCCCATCCTCTAGCTGAACGCTTTAATTCGATTTGCTTCTCAGGAATAGATAGGTTGGATAGGTAGCGTTCAGAGACATTCTCCGCGCACTTAGGGTGGTTGTAACAACAAATTTATATTTTTTTTTATACACCATAAGATATCTTCTCCATTATATTATAATCTAGTCTTTACTAGTTCTTAATTGTGATGACTATAACAACATCCTACTTATTGTATAGGTCTAGAATCCATTTCGAATTGTCCTACTATAAATTATTTAAGGGATATACACCATTTTTAGGGTTCCGTAGTCAACTAGGAACCCTTATAGTTTCGCCATGTCCGTCTGGCCGTCTGTCCGTCTGTCCGTCTGTCCGTCCGTCCGCGGCTTAGCTCCGTGATCATTAGTACTAGAAAGCTGAAATTTGGTATGAGTATGTGTATGTATCACGCCGACAAAACGGTAAAATAAAAACTAAAAAAAAAATTTTTTTTCGGGTACCTCTCGAACACCTAAAGTGGGGGTGATTTTTTTTTTCGTTTCAACCCTAGTGTGTGGGGTGTCGTTGAATAGGTCTCTTGAAAATAATAGGGGTTTTCAAACATTACTTTTTGATAAAGTCAGTAGTTTTGTAAATATTCGCTCCGAAAATAAAAAAAATTGTGTCCCCCCCCCCTCTAACTTTTGAACCACAAGTCAAAAAAATATGGAAAAATTCATGTTAATGCGGCCTTATAAGTACTTTCAATGAAAACTATATTGAACAAAATCGGTCAAGCCGTTTTTGAGTTATCGCCAAATTTCATATTTTTTCTTTAAAAGGTCGTAAGTTGACTTCCAGAAGGTAATAAGTGATTACAGTTTCTAGGGCGTTTACGACCTTTTTATAGAGCTTAAAATCTGTCTTAACTTAAACCTCGGGCTTAAAACAGCAGTTTATTGTGAAGGATGAGCAACTACGGAACCCTACACTGAGCGTGGCCCGACATGCTCTTGGCCGGTTTTTTTCAGAATAAGTTATAATAACAAAATTGTTTAATTTTGTCAAAAATGAAAACTTAAGATTAATTAAATTTGTAATAGAATCTTATAGGTTCTGTAACTTCAATCTATTTATAGATTAGTAATGAAGTATAGTTTCATATTGTACACAAGCGTTTGATTACCAAACAATCTGGAGTAAGGACATGCAATTGCAAGAACTAAATTATCTTTCATCACATAATCCTAATAATATTTGGTTTTGATTCATATATTGATCTTTATTGTACATCTATACCTAACTATGGACTGGATGAGTTTTATATTTCATATAGAATTAAATCATTTTTAATAAGAGTATAATATCCCAACTGAATCATGCTATAGGAACTGTAGGTATTTTAGAAGGCTATGCTACATAGGAAGCATCAAATTTATATTTTAAGGATAGATAACATTAAGTTAAGTTAGAAATTTAATTAGCAAAAAGAAACAAGGTAGCAGTATGATAGGAGAAGCTAGCATTAAATAAATAATAGAATACACCTTTATTTAGTTCATTTAACAAAAAACATAGTAGTATTGCACAGTATAGGTTTGGAGGCACTTAACAGACACACCACGGCTAAATATCTCTTAAAAGAGTCTGAGTTACTACAACAACGTAGGTTCCTATCAATCTAGACGTGTCACACGGTTTGACCGATCATATTTTTGGCCATTAGTTGTTAAGAAATGTTCAAGCTCAATTGTTATGAAGATCCTTTCATATTTAGATTTGTTTAGTTGTAGGATATACAAAGAAGACTGGGAGCTGCTTTTAAGATATTCTTAGGTAATTGTTGTAGGGTTTCCTTAGGGCTTCGTTGTACGAGTAGAGTTTAATAGAGGTGAAGCAGGCCTAGGGCCAGGAGGTTTATTTAGTAGGTAGCTCTTAAGCATTTCAGTTGGCGCGCGTTCCCAGGATGTATTTAGTAGCTTCCTCGTCGATACATTACAAACTACGCATTTTGATGCGGTTTTGTTGCGATTATTAATTGATAGAGTGATTCAAGAGGAAGGTTTATAATTATATCAGGTTCATAATTTATCAGTCCGTGCGAAGCCGGGGCGGGTGGCTAGTAGTATAATAAAGTTCAAAATTTTGGCTTCTGTCAAGAGCATTTTGAGACTAAAAAAGTCCGCCAGGTACTTTTTGAAATAACAGTAGGTAATACCACTTATAAGACTAACCGTACAATAAACGCGTTTACGTGTATATAGCTGAATACTATGTGCGATAACGCATTTTTAACTTACCTTGGACCTGGACACGACTGAAATTTTAAAATTCTTTGTTTTAAAAACTGGCTAGTGTTAGTAGACTGTGAAGCTCTCAAATTGACTCTGAGTCATAACCAAGAAAACGACTTACTTTGTAGACTCGGAATAACATTTTTTCATAGCCGTTTCTTTTAATGTTCGCAGTAACTGCCCAGTTTACTGTTTTAAATTTATTTATTTTTTTACTCTCTCTTGGTTTCATTTCACTCTAATACGGTCCCCGCCAACTGTCAAGGGAAATGCTGTGTCGTTTGTTTCCGGTTTTTTAATGTTTTATTTGGTCTCTGTAAAGGTCGAGATTCTTCATGGAGATTATTTTCACTAAATCCTAACAGTTAATGTGTAGGTAGTATGAAATTATATTGGTGACAAGATAGGTTGTAAAATGATTTTATTTCTGTTTCCAATACATTTCAAATAATGTTTTTCAATATGATTTGCTTGAAAAACATAAAAAATTATAAACTCAAATGTGATGTATTTGAAGTCAGCTCCTTTCAGATATCAGTTATCCATCATTTACAGTTCAGACACCAAACTATTTATAGACGTAGTAGCTTGAAAGTAGTCAATAGAAGGACGAGTGAGTCATACGAGTTCACCTATTGCTTTTTGTCCGAGACATTAGCGAGAAATAAACAAATTGGCAATTATTTTTATTAGAAAATCTAGAGAAGACATCCATTACGATATCTTGAAATCTAGTAGGCAACGTATAATTTCTGTTGGAAACCCGATGGCTGATATATTGGTACCTCAAAACTCGGCCAAGAACCAAGGCAATAAAAAAAATCATTCTCGTTATATACGAGTTATCTAGACACGCGGCAGCGCAGCATATTAGGTATAAAATTAAAGGATCGCATCCGGGACACCACGCTGCGCTCCAAGACTCAGATAGTCGACGTAGCTCAGAAAGCGGCCAAGTTGAAGCGGGACTGGGCTGGTCATGTTTGCCGAATGCCGAATGAGCTGTGGGCCAAGATCGCCACAGAGTGGAAGCCCAGCAGACAGAAACGGAGACGAGGCAGACCTCATCGGCGATGGCGGGACGAGCTAGACTCCTTTATAAAGTAATGGCCAGAAGTAGCCCAAAACCGGGAACAATGGAGGAGGCCTTTGCCGGCAGTGGGGCATCATATGCTCACAATAATAATAATAATTCTCGTTATGATGGCAGAGCTAGCATAGCACAGAGTTGCCTGTCTTGCTCACACGGTATTGAATGAAGAATGATAGGTAGTATTTATCGGGCGACAAAGAGTCGTATGTCACAGTTATGCCAAGCGTACTGGTACATTTTCATACCACCACACTGCTATCAGTGGGCGATAAACTTCGATATATGTTTATAATTAGTAGCTGAGCAACTTAATACGAAATGCCATACAATTAAATCAAAAAGCCAACTATCGTGTTAACTACTTTCGAAACTCATAAAAAGCTAGCGTTCTGTTATACAACCATACAAAGTCTCGTGAATTGGTATTCAGTCCGTCTATCACCACATTTCCGATCAGTGAAAAATACCGCTTTTTCAACCCTCGAATCTGGGCACGTACCTCACATTGCTCATTTGGAGTATTGTACATTTTCAGCCGAATAAACCCAACGCCTTTCTATTGAGCCTGGAAATACAGTAATCGAACACCATTTCGAAAAGTCCCGGTTAAAAGATTTCAAGCTGACCTACATTGTTATCGCCTATCCCCTGGACGCAAGGCAAATAGGAAGACTGAACTAAGTTTGCAAAGAAACCTTTTAAACTAAAGTAACATGGAATATTGTCTGAGAATAGACAAGTTAAAACGGCCAGTTTAGGTTACTAACCGGAAAAGAATCCAATTATGTTTAAAGTTCATATATTTTAATTAGTTTTATAGAAGTATGTATCTTTTACGATATCAGTATCTTTTTATAAAATTATAACATAATATTACTCAAGGGAACGGTTCTGGGACAGATGTTATTTAACTAATTGTGGTACTTAATAAAAAAGTTTTTTCTTTCGACTAATCGATATTGTATATATGTTTCACACCGTTAGACAAATTTTCATATACCTACCTAAATATAAAAACTAAGGAATCTTTATTGTTTTAGCTGATTGACTTCTTCTTCTGGAATACCTAAGGCTTTTTGTGATAAGCAGTGATTATACACTTCTCGCATGTTCATATTATCGTCGGTCCACTTTGAGTGCCGCTCCGGCGCCAGCGACCGTCACCGGCCATTTAATTCGACATTATGTCGAATTATGTAGACTATGAAAGTCTTTTACTTCAGTTTAGGCAGCAATCCTTTGGGTTATATTAGTATGATTCATTTTTTTTTATATTGGCACAACATAGTGGCTCCACTTCGCCTGTTGGAAAGGAAAAAGAGGAGCCCAAATCGCAATGGCAACTGACAAGAAACCAACGGTGCCTTATCAGTTGACACTGCCATGCTGGCCCGAGAGATGCTTCTTCACGCTTCGTTTGAAGGATCCTATGTTGTAAGAAGGAGGAAACACATGTGCCGGCAAAGAGTTCCACTTTAAATAATAGTTTGGCAGATGAAGGATTGCAAAATTTCTTTGTACGCGTGGGAATATTTTCCACGGTGAAACGATGACATAGCAAATCGGCATGTGTGGTTCTATCGGAGGAGCGTCATTGCTGATTCATTTTCACAAGTAAACCCCGCTCAGAGTTATAAGGAAATAGATCTATCACCCAAATTTGCGACAGTCTTACATAAATCAGCGAGCAAACGTTCCCATCGCAATTCACTAATAGGGTACGCACTACCCCAAAAACCCAGAACTCGTAGCCTTGAGCAATTTCCACAATAATATCGGTACGCAAAGCTGTTCGATCCCCTCCCTTTGTTATGCGATCCCGATAGTTACCGCTGGTTTGTTATGCAAATCGACTTGCGATGGCTTTTTAGGGTACCGTATAAAATTAAGTCAACAGCATTGAAGCAATCGTGATGTGGAGAAGTTTGGAGTAGGTACCGTTTATAGCTCATACATGCGTAGTTCATTTATTCGTTCTTGAAGTGCTGTTATAACTCGCTTCGGGTTTCGTACCTCTCGCTAGCTTTTTTTATGCGGTTGCTTTTTAGGATTCAGTACCCAAAGGGTAAAAAAACGGGACCCTATTACTAAGACTCCGCAGTCCATGACCACCAGTGTTACGCTGTAAAACTTGATTAAGGACTTTTTATCTTAGAATAGGGTTGACGGAGACATCTGTTGGTATTTTTCGGAAATACATAGCAAAATCTATCACGGCAGATAACAGTATTGAAGCGAGTTCCGTGGGTCAAGTGATTCTATCGACCTCCGTTAGATGGCGCTAGTGCTATATTTGTTTTCTTCTCAAAAATATTAAATAATTTCAATTTGTAGTTTATTATTTGTGTAAATTAAATTTCACAAATACAATTATCTTCCTTTTGGCCTTTCCAAAATATTTCTCGAACATGATTAATTAAATCACAATGTCCAACGCATAGACCGCGTCTGACATGAGGAAAGCGGGCAACACTCACACTTTGAGGCGTGGCAGTCATTCCTGGTGCAATACCGTTGCTCTCAACATGACTTGAAAATTACAAGTGTCTTTTCGTCAAGGAATCTGGACTTCGGCTTAGGGAAGCCTTTAATAATCCCAACTACAAACGCCCATACCATTTGTGATGGCAGCGTTATAACTTTCTCATCTCTATAAAATGTGTTAAACCTTAAACAAGGATATTTCCAAGGGAGGCTTGGTTCTAAAACTATCACACATCTTAAAAGCATGGTTCCCTAGAATGCCACACGGATGACGGCAGCTCGAATTATTTCCAAATTCATTAAAACATGAAACTGTCCCGGTGCCACCGGGTGTCATAGACGGAGTCGCCAGGCTGCTGTAGTGGCTGCGTGTCCACATGCAGGGACGGTCCTCACGGAGTCTTGCACGTGCCTGTGTGTGAGCCGCGGTGCTGCAGCAAGGAGAGTGCATGCAGACACGTTCCTACGGGATTCTTGCACGTACCTGCGTGCATGTTCTTCTGCTGGTGTCGGCTGTCACATCTAGGGCTTCACTTCGTTTCTAAGCCAACGGTTATCAAGTGATGAGTCCGAGGCTGAGAAACTATGCTGCTTTCTTAACCAGGTGATACTATTCCTTGTCTCACTTCTTTTAATTCGGGTTTTCTTGTTTGTTGCGCTGAGTCACCATACTCACATTCTACACCCTACTCTTCATACTTTAAATTACTACTGATATTAGACTACAAAGCCTTTCTACACAATCTTGAAACCATCTACAGTGTTAGTGTTAAATCCTTATGATATTAGTTAAGTACATAGTATTAAGTAAGATAGCACGCCTTCCCGCAGCACTGTTCTAGCAGTGTATGTATGACTGTTTTATGTGATTTCCCGAATTGAACTGCAATATAAGCGTACTGTACATAAACTTTTGTTTCTTTCAACTTGATATTTCAAGTTTTCAGTAAAATACTGCAGATTGTTTTACTTGCTTACCTTGCCATTTGTATCAGGTTAAAATGTGCTGGCGTCCAAACTACTACTAAGAAACATCTGTAATCTTTTCCTGGGAATCTGAAACTTGCAATACCTAAAACATACCCACGACCACCTGAGATCTCTGCCAAGCTTCCGGTGCATCTCAGTTTAAACCCGTGACCACCTCAGGCGGGGATAGATTGTTATACCAGAATCATGAATCTTGAAGACCAGGCTGTATCTGAACCGTTATAGTTAGACAGTTAAAATTTTTACAGATAACGTATTTTTGTAGCCGCTATAACAACAAATACCAAAATTTTAACAGAATAAATCTAATATATTTGAGGGGGCTCCCATACAACAAACGTGATCGGTTGCGTTAAAGCACCTCATTTTTATCCGGCGCCATACATACCAGGTGCAAACTTAACTTAACCCGGCCAGTAAAGATGGGATAAGTACTTGTCCCTCGATGGACGAGTCAGACTCGCACTTGGCTGTTTTTTTTTACATTTCACAGCATTTAATGCATGTGTGAGGCATTGGGGGTGTAGGTACGCCAGTGACAAAAGGGGAAGTGATTGTCATGGCGTACCTACTACTAGTAGGCTACGCGGCGCGGGGCCTACGAATTTATAGGGCCCTTAATCTTTAAGACTATCAACAACCAAACTTAAATTGACCCCATTTTTGAATATTGCACCTGGTGTCCTTGTTCATTTATTTACACAACAAGAGACTGCACTCTTTAAAGCGAGAGTTTTCTGAGCTTCGTCAGGTATCCGGTGACTATAGCGTTGGCACAGTCTTAAGCTGTTATCACGCTTTTAAATAAATTATTTAAATGGTTGTATCGTGTATATTAATTATTAGAGCCTTCCTGACCGTTATCACACCGGAGGAACTAACGCCTCGGAGGAACCTACATTTACTTTTTTATTTGTAGTTCTCCTACGTTTTGTTCGTTTACAGATTTTCCAGATCATCAAATAATTTTTGAGCTTATTTTTATTGTCCGAAGAACCCACAGCGGGAACCCGATATTAGCTTAATAAAACGTTCCATTCCGCCAACGAAACTCATTCCTTTACGAAAATACGATTATGTTCGATTTAAAACGTCTGGCTGCACTGTAATAGAAAATCGGTCTTGAATTGAAAAAGATGTGCCAACACATTATGTACATGTATGTAATACGGTAAAAAAAAGACCACGTTTCCATGAAAGACTCGTTTACATGTTGAAAAACCTATGCGAAATAAAATATTTCGGAAATCAAAAATAGAATTTTCTCGTGTGCCGCAATAGGAACGATACATTTATACGTACTAGCTGTGCCCCGCGGTGCTACCCGCTCATCCCACGGAAACACTAAATTCATTCGGGATGAAAAGTATCCTATGTCCTTCCCCGGGACTGACACTATCTATATACCAAATTTCATCTAACAGACAGACAGACAGACAGACACACTTTCGCATTTATAATATTAGTATGGATTTACCAAACATATCAACATGTCAGCCATGTCACTTGCATTCAGTTTAGTTTTATGTTCAGTTTTAATTTTACTAGAAGTATTTGTATACAGCTTGAATATTGAAGTGATCATTAGAATATGGCATACCACTCATATGCTACTATCAATTGAATTAGGCCACAAGATTTATGTTTAGCGAAAACAAAAGCTCTAAAATAAACAAAACCATAAATTGAGGCGCTAAATCGTAAATTCGTAATTCAAATAGAATTACATGCATAAATAAATGTCTCAGCGCGCCACATGACATCTCAATATTTAAGCCAGAGATATGCTTTCTGCTAAGAATGGAAAGTGTCTAAGCATTGTGAATTTACAAGGAATGTTGGTAAGGTTTGTTTTCCAGTCGCGATAGACCAATTGTTAGCAGCGTGTAAAACCTTTTATTTACCAGGTGTTGAGTTACAAGACATGGTGCCACGCAATTTAAATATTATTCTCGTGGAGGAAAACAATACCACACATAACATGTGTCGAGAGTTTTTGTCATCAGTAACTAGGGAATACATTAGTACATTACTGCAGACGCTGGGAAAGAAGGGCTTGTCGTGTGAGTAGGTATAGGCGGCCTACCGTAGGGAGGCCGGATAGTCATACGAAGCCAGCAAGCTCTTTTCACGGCTAGGAAATCTAGGCATGTACAGTGCTTTTCTCGAACATTATGCAATTAAAAAAAATCAGCTGCTTAGCCTGTTCATGAACACAAACGCCACGTTTGAAATGAAATTCCTTTACAGTTCTCTTGAACTGTTCCGCCCAAAATATGATACTTAGAAGCCTGTTAACGCACGATATGAACTTATGACGACATTATATTGCACGTTTGAGAAAAATATTTAGTATCATCAGTAGGGAGACCATATTTTGCTTTTTCCACTGACGCGGAGCTGGGTGGAGCGAATCGAGTCGTGTCCTTTTGAACGCCAAGCGAGGAAGTTATTCACCGTGGCCCTAACGCCACAGCAAAAAAATCAACAGGGATTATAAAATACAGTTTCAATCGTGAAGTATTTGATCGTTGATATTTGGAAGTAACTTGACGACGCTGGCGTTGACGTTGCAATTTTCCGATGTTGTGATATTACGACAGTTTCATTAAAGGTTCAACACAGTGATATAAATGGGAAGTTAATTTTGCCCTGTTCCGTAAATATGAAATACTGCTGCAGGGCTAGCTGCTGCGAATACGCTTAATACGCGACCCGGTATCACATCGGTCAGGAAGTGACATTTTCGGGTTACCTTTGTTTTATCAAAATATGTTTGCCAAATTGTCAGCTACCAAAAAAAAATCGTAGAATTTCATTTGCCAAATAATCGTTTCGCCGCGTAGCAGGCAGATAATCCCACTTACGGCCTAGGGTGAGGTAAATATATTTTTATCTCACTTGCTCGTAAATAAAGGATTAAAATGCCAGAAACCGGGCGGTAAGCCGTATATTCCGCCCTAGGGCGGTAGTTTTAGTATTGACTACTATTTATTACTTTTGTTTTATTTCCTCCAAAGTGTGACGAAAAACGTCGTACGTGACTCTGGTGGTAAAGGAATTACTCGTGTCAATAAAGCCCTCGCCTTCGGCTTCGGGCTTCTAATAGACACTCGTTTGTAATTCCTCGTTTACCACCCTTGTTACGTAATGTACTATTACATAAAATGGCTCCGTGATAATTCAAATAAAATAGGTATTGCAATAATGAATCATTCAAAATTGTACCAAAATGATTGTTAAATATATATCTTAGAAAGAAGACGTGCAGATTAGGTCTGGACCATAGTTATGCAGAAAGCGACCAAAGATTTTTTTTCATAATGCAAAAAGCGACCAAACTCATTCATTGATTAAGACTTAAGTCACTTTGACAAAAAATCTACGCTGTTGACGAAAGGAATTTCCAAAAATATAGTATGGGTACCTACCCAAAGTTTGAATTTATCTGGTAAAGTCAGTAAGACTCGATAGTACAGCAGAGCAGAACCAATATAAAAAGAGTAGTAAAAGTACCAGGACGCTGAAAAATCATTCCCCGGAGCGTTTCAAATAACGTTTCGAGCTTTTTTTTTTGGTTTCATCAAATTATTGGTTTGCAAAAATTGGTAAACCTTTGAAAAACAAACTTTTCGATAGAAGCGGCGTTGAAAAATCCTCGATTCTAGTCATTCAACTTGGTTTTGGCACAGAATAAAGATTTACCCCTGTGGCGCGGAGATAATCCCATTAGCAGGTTATACTCCCACACAAAGTCCGGCTACTGGTAGTGAGGGCTATCCAGCCCCGATACAGTTCAAGTCATAACTTAAAAAAAAAAACACAGAATAAAGACACTAATTTTGGGTGGTTTTGGTGTCTCATCACATTTTATTGGATTTTTCATGGATTATAAAATATTAGTATTGACGCAAATAAAAAGCAAATAAAATTATTTTCAGAAAATAGGATAACTAAAGGTAAGGTTACTTCCGTTTGGGAGTCATGGAGAAATTTAAAAATAAAATGATTAAGTATACTTTTTGTGTCGATTACTTTATTGCAAGGTATTGTTTTGTCGTTTGTATTTGTTTACTCGTAAATATAGATAATTTTTAAACTATACTAATAAATGATAATTATTTACAAAATAATAATTAAATAGGGTTTGTTTTAGTATGCAGAGCTCGAAGACAAACCTAGCTTGCATCGAAGAATTTTAAAGTCTAATCCTTTATTACTATGAGCAGTAAAAATAATGTCTTATTTATTTATTTGTATCTCTTGATTGCGTTTGCGTAGTTGCTTACCGTTCGACTAAATAATAATTGGTTAAGTGTGAGACATACTCACGGCGCTCCGAGGGTCCTTTACACAAGTAAAAAAAATATGACTCGCGCTTGTTTAAAAATAATACTTATGAGTAAGTACTCATTTTCCATTTCTTTCTACATAATTAATGTTTAAATACATCAGTCTAGATAAATATAAACAACGATATTTTTTGTATGTCAATATGTAAAAGGAGTGTACCTAAATAGTCTTTTTTTGTAACTCGTTTATAAGATTTTCTCAACAAATTTCAGTAATATTATGTAAAAACTTTAAACATATTTGTGAGGTCATTACGGATAAATAGAGGCACAAAATAAAATCGACCGACAGTGTAGTTTTATGAATTGAATTCCACCGGTACTTGTAAGTACCTACGGAACCTTAAAACAATTACCAATGTTCACCTAAACCAATTAACTCAGTCGACTCGATTAGAATCGACCTGCAATCCAGGACCTATTATGGATCGACGGTTGCGGTTTTCGGATAAATTATAGGTTTAATTGCCAAGGAAATGGCCAACAGTCTGTGCTAATTGGGCCATTAACACTTTGGGCCAAATTACGATCTCCTTCGAGTGTTGTAACGTGGCCTAGGCTAAGGAACGGGCCTCAATGGCTTATCATAGCAATAAATTTGATTTAGCATGATAATGCGCCATACATTTTCTAAGTAGTGAACCGGCGTATAATAGAAAAAATAGTCGTATTTCCAAAATTCTTTTTCTCAAGTCTCAATCTAAATCACATCATATAATATTCCTTTTTTTACATATTTTATGGTATTTATTAGTATAATATAATTGAATAAAATACTACCAGCCAAAGCCATAGATGTCCAAAAAAAATAAATTAGATTATACCTATTCACTAGGAGCTTGTGGCAAAATGTAAAATACACACTGGATAAAATCAGCCTGAAGTGATGATGAGGCTGAAGTGATACACAATAATGTAAAATTATTCAGTATTGCCACGGTTTTTAAAGTTATTTTCATGATAATAAAATAAATAATACAATAATACCTATGTAAATGAATGTCCTATATTTCATTGCAATCTTTTATCGATAATACAAATGAAGTCATCCATTACAGTATAACTAGAAAGTTCTGTCCAAAGCCTTACTTTAAGAGAACTCGAGCTGGCTTCGAGATTCCCGCTCTAAGTTATGGCCGGGCTTACTCGCGAAACGCTACTAAATGACCTTTGACCAATCTCTTGTTTATAGTTAATAGTTATAAATAAATAAAATAAATAAATAAATATCATGGGACAATCATACACCAATCGACCTAGTCCCAAACTAAGCAAAGCTTGTACTATGGGTACTAGACGACGCTATACATATATAAATACATATATAGATAACGTCCATGACCTAAGAACAAATATTCGAGTTCATCACACAAATATTTGCCCCGGCCGGGATTCGAACCCGGGACCGCCGGCTCAGTAGGCAGGTGTCTGCAAACTGCGCCAACCGCGTCGTTATGCATTCGTGTGTAATGCCGGCTCCACATGTTTGGCAAACAACGGCAAACATACAGGACGAAGTTATACGTTAGAGTGAAACGGAACTATGTTGTGCTCACTCTAACGTATAACTACGTCCTGTATGTTTGCCGTTGTTTGCCAAACATGTGGAGCCGGCATAAAGTCCTGCGGGGCTAGCACACTTTGCCGCGAATTCAATTGTCGCGCGACTCGGCGTCACCTGTCTTACTCGCACGGTATTGAAAGGAAGGCGACAGGTAGTATTTGTCGCGCGACAAAGAGTCGCGTCTTTCAATTATGCTAGACATGCTGGTTACGACAGCTAGTAGCAATTTCAAATGACGTTCATATTCAAGTCTATTTGACTTAGAGTTAGGAATGCTATTTGACAAACGAGTGACATATTAATTACTTAGGAATAATAATTTAATATCTGAGTAAAAAAACCCATTGATCTTGTTAAACTAATTGCTCAGACTGTACTGGCAAAAAAGTATTTATTCATAAAAAGTACTTTTAAATGGCGCAACATAGCATAGTAATATAAAAGAAAGCATAAGTATATTCTAGAAATCACTGTGACAAACGGACAGATAAACTGAGTCGCACCATATGGGTTCCTTTTTGGCTACGGAATCCTAAAAACAGAACTTACCTTACCTTAGAAAGTACTATATTTTCAAGACAGTCAACCAAAATTTCTGAGGTATGAAACGGGTTATAGATCAATTATAAGATTATAACTGAACTTCGGGCACAGATTACTAAATAGTATTGCATACAGAATGGACACGCACACCCCCGCACCGAATTGAGCTACCTCAGCCCGCAAGGGCACGAAGTTGGCCGGGAGTTGGCTACGTAGAAAATTTCGAAAGGGTTGTTTGTGTATATATGGTTACAGGTTGGCATTGACTCGTGAAATAGTAATGGTGTTGACTGGCGGTGATAACCATGATGATGATGGTAGTGATGGTGGTGGTGGTGGTGATAAAGGTGGTGGTCATGGTGGTGGTGGTGATGGTGGTGGTGATGATGATGGTAGTGATGGTGGTGGTGGTGGTGATGAAGGTAGTGGTGGTGATGGCGATGGTGGTGATGGTGGTGGTGGTGATGGTAGTGATGAAGGTGGTGGTGATGGTGGTGGTGGTGATGAAGGTGGTGGTGGTAGTGATTGTGGTGGTGGTGATGGTGGTGGTGGTGGTGGTGATGAAGGTAGTGGTGGTGATGGCGATGGTGGTGATGGTGGTGGTGGTGATGGTAGTGATGAAGGTGGTGGTGATGGTGGTGGTGGTGATGAAGGTGGTGGTGGTAGTGATTGTGGTGGTGGTGATGGTGGTGGTGGTCATGGTGATGAAGATGGTGGTGGTGATGGTGGTGGTGGTCATGGTGATGAAGGTGGTGGTGGTGATGGTGGTGATCACCATCTCTTTATCACCATCATATTTATCACCATCTTCATCATCACCACCACCATCACCACCGCCACATCACCACCACCACCATCACCACCACCACCTTCATCACCATGACCACCACTACCACCATCACCACCTTCATCACCACCACCACCACCATCACCATCATCACCATCACCACCACCACCACCACCACCATCACCATCATCACCATCATCACCATCACCACCACCACCATCACCACCACCACCTTCATCACCATGACCACCACCACCATCACCACCTTCATCACCACCACCACCACCACCATCACCATCATCACCATCACCACCACCACCACCACCATCACTACCATCATATCATCATCACCACCACTACCGTTGTTGTGTGGTTGTGATAATTTTCTATCTCCTTATGTCATATTTATGTGCAACGAAGACAGTTGCAATGCGTCTTTGATAAAACTCAGTTAGAAACAGGATACAATCATATTTATTTATGTTCATAAGTACAATCTCTTTCAGTGTTTAATTATCTAATTTCCAATCGTTTTACAATGTTTATTTTTAATCCCGCGTAAAAACCAATCTGACAGCTCTTACTTTTTTTTCCTCTTCCCAGTCTTGTCACTCGACAGTGTGACCAACACAAAATAATGTATAATGTTTAAAAGAAGTATTTACGCTGCATTTACAAAAACCTTTACACAATGTATTAAAAGTATAATTCTACCTTACATTTAGCAAAAATCATCACACGTCTGAGGCAGCCCTGTGCGTCTTACACGCACACATTAACACTGACATTCAAGTTCAGTTTTTAGTAGGCAGTGTCCGCCCTGTGCTTCGGGTTAACAAACTAAAAGAAACATTATACCCACTCCAATAAAACTTAACTCTGATTTAATAATCCATTCCCGATCACTCTGAAGGAACTACAAAACAGAAACAAAATGACAGGACCTAATCAAATTCCAAGAAAATCAGGACAGAAAGGGAAGGTAATCTACTTATTACGTGTCTCGCTTTCCAGAGGCTGAAGTGATGTATACGCAATAATGTAAAATTATTCAGTTTTAGTCACGTCAGGCGACCTCTCAAGAATTTTATTATGATTGCCACCGTTGATATGTACGGGGTATGGTGCTGGGGTTCTCTTACACCGAAGGAGTTATAATTTAAGTGCTACAATACATACAATGGTATTACAATTCAATTGACAGTTAATAGTAATTTATGCAACTGTTATATAATGAAAGGTCTTAAAACACATCTATATCCCACCGCTATTACTGCCATGTAGGTAACTGGAATTATGCTATAGCAACTGAACTTGTTATACGAATTTAACAATTTGAATGTAGATAAAATCTTCATTTCTCTTTATAATTATGTAGATTTTATTAGAGAAAATACAACACGAAATAATATAAGAAACTTATAATTTACTTGAACTTAACTTAAACTATTGGGACCCAATATATAAGTACATACCGGGTGTAACCGACGGTGTACCGAAAACTGAAACCATGGCTTCAGACCATTATTCTGGGCTGGAAAATCGTGGAAATTTATTTGAGAAAATTCACAAATTTTCCTCCCGAGTTTTCATTTTTTCTTTATTTTTCCGTTAATCGAACTCTACCGGTAACAATTTTTCATGAAAAATCGCATGAAAATAGCATTTTCCGCAAAACACGCAATGTATCACAAACAGTATTATGTAAGCGTGTGGAGTGGGTCAGATAACGTTACTGGCCGGTCATTGATCTGCCAGTGCGCGCCCGTTGGCCGTAAAGGTCGGACGCATGTTTAATGTTTACCTACCCGCACATTTTATTTGCTTTACTTGCTTGAATGAAAATAATCTTGTTAGACTGTTTTAATTTATCGGTCAGTTGTTACTGGTGTTAGGTACTACATACTAGTTGTGATCTGTGGTTGCGTTGTTTTTGTGGTTGCATTCATTCATGTCATTCGATTCGCATTGGCGTAACGGTATGTTTTGCGCCGACGCGTGAGTGGAGTGGGGAGTGCCTTGAACGGTCGATGCTTGCCGCGTGCTCCCCTCCCCGCGCGTCTGCACCCGAGAGAATTGGACGCAATACATTGCACGTCGAGTTTTATAATTTATTTTAGAAAATCTTATCCTTGAGTTTTCCGAGAAAATGAACACTCGTTTTCAGTTCGTGATTATGGTCTAAAACTACAGTTTTCGTTTTCGGTACGCTGTCGGTTACACCCTGTATATTCCCTAGGTCACTACCATTGGGTAGGGTGCCCGCGCTACCTCGCTGGATGTCAAAGCCAAAAAAAAACATCATTTAACATTTCCATATATGCGTTGTTTATAATAACCCACCCGGTTCATTGGTTCTAGGTAAGATGATAAATAAAATACATAATAATATCTCTATACATTCTATAGCAAATTTCCGCCGTTTGATTATTAAGAACTACAATTATGTATTGTGTAAAAAAATACTATTTTCAAGTTTCTTTCAATAAACATTGATAAGGACTAAAATAAATGTTTTCATATAGTAAATATTGCTTTTTCCTCAAACAAATTGAAATCTATCACCGTTCGCGTGGCCGTTAGTCAAAATTTGGTATGCGAAATGTATGCATATATGCGTTCTCCGGGCTTTATTAGCATTTAGATTATTTCATCAAGGAAACAACAGCTTAGGCCGGTGGATGAGCGGTTGATCGACCCCTCATCGACCCCTTACAGCCTCTATTCGACAATTTCACAACCACATTGCGCAATATTGATGACAATAATTATTGAATGTTGTCACGCGTCAGTCACACATCAAATATCGTGTGGCATAGCGATAATGTCCATGCTGATGTTAATAAGATTCTATGATCATAACTATTATAATGAAAAAAGCCGCATGCATTCGGACAGGTGGGCTTATCACCAAGTTAGCCGTATCAGGTGCCGCGACGTCAAGGCAGACCGAGACGGAGATGGCGGGACGAGATTGATGCATTCCTAGTCAACTGGAAGCAACGGCCAATAGCGAGTGGTGGAGATCTAACTGTGCCCAGCAGTAGGAAACTCAAACAGGCTAACTAAAAAATAAATAAAACATAACGGAATACGGAGTTTTTAGTATATATTTGTCACTATGTCGTTTAAAACTTTTTGTAAGCAATAAGTAGATTGCATTACGAATCCAAGATTGTACCAATTTCAAGCAAAAATTGCATTCGGATCACAGTAAAGGATTGAAGTAGGTATGTTATCCTGAACATCGTATTGGAACTGTCAAAATTATTCCGCTGTTTTTTTTACAATTCATAGTACATTTCCTGTAATAAATAATATTATTACCGTCCACTAATAAACAAGTAAAATGCAAGTCGACCTAGTGTGCCGTTGTTACCTACCACAAGAATTTTAACGCTCTTCTTGAATGTAAAAGTACATTTTGCTCTTGAACTTAATTATGTTTAGGGTTTTCCCAATAGGGGCTACCATGTTGTCTATTCGGATTCGGACACGTTAATACTAGAGTAGTACGTACAAGAAGATGGTATCTACTTTGACGTGCTTTAAGACATCGGCTACATCACGCTCATTCTGAAATCAGTTAAGTCCATCAGTTGAGTCGGTCAGTTCTCTGTCATTCGTTATGCCTAACAAGCGTCGATCTGACCCAGGGATAGTGGCGCTACAATTGTAAAACAACTTTCATATGGCAATAATGAGCATGCGTCATATATTTGCATTATTTGACATCAATAGCGATTTGTCTCTAACGTGTAGACGTTAATACCAAATTCAAAACTTTGTTCACCGGAATGCTGCTCCATCCTTCTTCCTTCTTGCGAAATAAATACTCGATCCTTTTGAAAAACCTTGACTTTCATCACGTGAATAGTTTTGGCTTTATTATGCAAAAATAACTTGAAATTTGCAACATTCTTAATCCTGTTTCCTCTTTGTCAGTGGCATTCACCGGCTTTCAACGTCAGTTGCAGACGAAAATTTGTCGCTGCCAGTAAAATAAATTAGTACCATTAAAAATCCGCAATATGGCGTGGGTTGTAAAACCCTATGTTGGGCTATAATTTTCATCAGTTCGGACCGTCAGTCCGTCACTCCGAGAGGGTTACGCGATCATTCTCTCTTCACTCTGACCAGACTGATGGACTAAACTGACGCCAAAATGAGCTTGTAACAGATGTCTATGACTTTCTTTAGACCACTACGGGATCAATACGCATGTCATATTTTGTTTCAAAATACAGGTATTTTGAATGTGATACGATGATGACGGTGTAACAGTACCTTCCCGCAGGAGGTGCAAGCTGTAAAGTCGGTAGCAAGTAAAAAGGGCTCCCCGTTGAGATTCGTGGTGACGTGACACAGGTTAATGCCGTATTGTAAGAATCACTTTGGTATAAACGAGATACCCGGGCCATTATAATTCTAGATTTTTATAACGCGACTTAATGAGCATAGTATGTAATAAAGTATAGTTTTGTATACAACTACGGAAGTTTGATTGAACATGGTGCATAAAAGTTGACATAAATTCAAATATTATGCATTATATGCTCAAACAAAAGGAAAATAATTGTTGTACAAACGAAAACACTGTTAACTATACACCTATAGACCTTAACACGTTGTACGTACGTGACTCACCTCTACTTCTATTTTATAAGTAAATATTCAGTGACTTTAGTCAAATATATGTGACGTTATCAAATCAACACAATTAAAAATAAGTATCAACTTACAATTCTTCATCACGTGTTGAGATGATGCAGTTTTAAGCACCTGCAGTGACTTAAATCCGGTTTTTCGCAGAATGCAGGGCAGTAAAACACTCGGGCGACAGTGATTTACAGCGCTTTGATAGTCGACGAAAATACAAAACGTATCGCGGGGCGATGTTGTTGTTTTGCAAAAATCTGCATTAACAAGTTTGTTATCTGGATTAGCGTGTCAGATGGAATGGACAGATGGAATTGAGTAACGTTGCCATTAGTACTTCGTACATATATACCTACGAGTATTTAGCGGAAACGATTTTTCAAGGGCACATTTTGTATATAGAGTTTTGGGTCACTTTTCTTGTATGTTATTTGTATTGTATTGTATTGTTCGAATGTACAAACGATGATGTTGTAGATTGACAGTTAGCAGTCAAACTTTGACAACGGTAACTGGAAAGTTACCGAAACGTCATGGAGGCTCAAATAATGAATATTATGCGATATCATCCGTTTAAATTGTTTCATCAAGCAAGAACAAAGAATTGAAAAATAAACTCGTAAAACTTTACCAAGTAATTGTACCGGAAATGTATACCGTTTTCCTCGTCATTAAGATTCAGCAGTAACGCAATATTTTAGATCTCAATCCTTTTGTTCTTGTTCGTAGTCCAAGCAACTTTATAAATATCCTTCGGGATTATTGTCTAATGAATAGCTCTTTTGTAGCTTAATTTGATAATAAAGTAAATCGTTACATTTACAAAATAAATCACAGCACATTTATTAAAAATATTCGTGGTACTGCCGTGTACGATATAACGAGTCACTTAAATATGGAAAATAATTAAATACCTGTCTTTACTAGCTATAGCAAAAAGTGGCTCAGCGCATTATTAATGTACATTTGAAGTGATGTTTACAAAAAAAAAAACTGACTAGACTATACCTAGTGTCAGTAGAAATTTTTCGTGTTAAGTGTTAATCAGTCTAGTCAGTTACGTTGTTTTTGTAAACACCTCTTCATTTTATATGATGGCATTGATGGCATCTTAAATTCATCACAATAGGTCGTTTCGTTCTTTACAGAGTATCTTATGCAGTGCTACGGAGACACCTTTATTGGTGACTGTGTAGTCCGCTGCGAGACCAGCACGATCACACGCACTTCTGACTTACAGTGCGTCTCGCTCGCTCTTACGCAGTTAGAACCTCTCAGTTTTCACCCAAACAACTCACGAACTTTAAATAGTTTATGACAATAGTTGCACTAGTACCGGTTTGCTGCCCACGCATCCTTCTACGAGCTGGTGACCGCAGACTGAAAGACCCAACGTGGGAAGGCCCCCAATAAGGTGGACCGACGACCTAAAACGGCATAAAATGGATGTGGGCGGCCTAGACCAATCGTTGTGGAGACCTTCAGGGAGGCTTTTGTCCAGTAGTGGACGTTTATTGGCTGATATGATGATGTTGATGACACATACAAACTTATGAATGCCATTTTTAATCACATGTAAATACTTTTGAAGTAAAAATCTGGTCAAATTGAGGGTAATGTTTAACGCGATGGGCCCTGGAATGATAAATAGATATAATTTCAAAATGAACTTTTTTACAACACCAAGAATAACCAAAAACGTTCAACTTCTGATTTACATAACAACCATCGAACGTAACAGCAAAATCAATATTATTACAATCCCGAAACTTATTCAGATGTAGGTTATGATAACAGAAAGATTTTCAGCGGCGCCGCCGTTGTTGTTTCAGGTACAAGATTGGTTCAGCTGTTGGGGTAAATTGCATAAATGACACGAGTTATGTGTATGAATGTGTATGTACGTATACTAGTAAGTATTCATACAAGATTAACGCTGGATATAATCTTACTTTTATTACAATAACGCTTAATGATTGATGATTTTGGTGTAGGGACGCCCAGCCCGAGACAGGTGGGCTGTCGATCGCCTGACTGCGTTCATTCAGCCCAATTCCCAATTGGAGCCAACGGTTACTGATCCGGCGGCGCTCCCATAGAGCCTTCTTCGTCGAATCTTCTTATTCTCCTTTAAGGTTCCTTCTTTCCTTTAATCTTTAAGGTTAATGGCCTTCAGCTCCAATAACACTTACTCTCGGATATCGTCAAAACCCCATATGAGATAGAAATATTTTTGAACAAAGGTTAAATCGAGTGTAGCCTAAGGCTGGATTGAACCAAACTGGAATAAGATATCCTAGGATAAATTTGATATAGGTACTTAATATTTCTAAGAATAAAACTTAATATATACTACTAAATTAACCCTTATGTGGGTATGATCCGTGATCGATAGGTTTAGTTTAGGTTTTAAATTTTCCGCTTTCGTACCTACTTAGTTTTGTTTGCATTTTATTGTAAAATCTTCACAATTGTTACTCGCATTACGTACATTAATATACGCTAAAGCATAATTTTAGATGGGAAATAGAGAACATGATAACGTTGCGTTGCCAATTAATATTAGTATAGTTATTTCACTCTTATTATAATATACCAAATATACCACATACATAATCATTATGTCATATAACTTACTAATAATTTGTGTTCCATTCTCTGTAAGTTCTATCTGCAATATGTCTGGATTCGATTCGCGAATAGAGTACATTTATTTAAAATCTGTGAATACAGTTTTACTTGTTACTAAAATCGATAACGAACCATGTCATGCTAAGAACAAGAGCTTTGCATGTCTTCTAGTTTAAGACTTGCCCGTACTGACCAATCTAAACGGGCCACCCTAGTGGAAAATTAGAATGAAGAGTGTTAACAAACATTTTTTTTTTATATTTACGAAAAAGGACTACTCACAAAACAAATCAATTTGTGTCTATAAAATATTGTTTATTTAAGTACTATTTTCTAGACAAAATTATAAAAACTGCCCCCTCGTTTACATGACAATAAGTAAAAGAAACCCACCTTTTAATTAATAACATTGTTTTCAAGCAGCAAACATACGTGATATTAATAAAGTCGGTCCACATTCCCTTCTTCAGCGAAATGCAATAAAGCGGCTACTTTGCATTCACAGACCTCTTCAAGTTCGGCACAAAGCATGACTTGGATGAGAAATGGGAAAACAACATTAAATTTTCATAACGAGCGTTTTGTGACTTGTTTATTTAATATTTTGCTCTCCTGACAGTTACACAATATTTTCTTATAAAAAAAAGTAGTTTAACTTTAGAGTTGTTAGTAAGGCTCCTTATTATCCTTTTTTAAATGCTGATTATTTTAAACATTTTTCTCTATGATCAAACATGTTACTACTTAGAACAGGGTTATTGCGATGTATATGTATGTTATTGGTATATATATTTGTAACCTACAGTTTGAATTTTTCGATATTGACAAAATTCACGCAGAAAACTGTTTTTTTTTTCAACTTATATTCGACTGCATTCTGAGAAAGCATGAAATAGCTATGTTACTATCTAGAACTCATGTATTAGGTAATCATTTCAAAAAATTGGTTGAAATTTTCAATAAATTTGTCATAATATTATGAAAAAAAAAACATTTTAAAAGGAAAAAGGTCTCTTAAGGCGAGTGGTAATGCAAAACCAGCACCACTTACAGTTTTAAAATTTTCTAAGTGAGATAATTTTTCAGTGATTGCAAGTCTAGAAACTGGAAAAAGACTCAATATTTTTTTTAAACAATGTACACTGTTGTCTTTCTGTAGTTGTCCCCAAAAACTTGCCCCTAACTAAAGTGGTCACTTGACGTTAACAAGTTTTGTGGGATCAACAAGAGTACTGTACTTCATACTGTATACAGTGACTTATTAAAATATTAAAGGTGTTTCCTAGTTCCTAGACTCCGGGAATTTTTGAAAATTTATTGATGAAGATATAAGAAAATAATCGAAAATGGCGCTACTGTCTTATTCCCCTTAATATGACAATCGAAGTGACGTGAAACGTCTTTTAGGCCGCCCCCACACTACGACCATTTTCTCAGACGTCACGAGAAGTTGGTATTTTCACGTCGTGATGTGGGACAATATCGCAATATTTCACAGTACGACGTCTGTTGGGCACCAAAAGAGGGGCTTTCCTGCAAATGGTGTTTGTTTTCTAAATAAAACATGGTGTGTGTCACCGTTTTAACGAATATTAACGTATTTCAACGAATCTCTATTTACAGGTCAGTGAATTAGCCACATTCATTTACTGTATGTTGATGTGTCAAACAACCTAGACGTAGAAGGGTTGTAGAAATGTTAAAAGTAATATTTTTATGGTTTTTTATTCTATTTTACTGTTGAAGTTAAATTTTACATTCAATAAATACTCGTTATTATAATATTTTCAAGAAATACTCTCATCCCGCTCGCTATTGATGTTTCATTTTTGAACTATGTTTATAGTTATAGATCGTATTCTGAAAGGTTTCATATCAGTTACGGCTAGCGACCCAATAAAACATTATGAACTAATAAGTTAAGAAATCCGTAAATTGATAAATCTAACGACCTTGCGCTGGCCACTTGGTAGTTATAGTGACAGAGAGCGCATAAAAATAAAACGAATAAAAAACGAGAGCGCTGAATTCAAAACATAAAAAAATCAGCTGAATAATAATAAAATTGAAAAAATAAGCTTGTGGTGGTTTGGCACTGGCCGGTAACAAACTCAATGAAATTAAATAATAAAATTGGAAGTCAGCGCTTATTTTTTGTTTTTTTTTCTCAGACACGTTCTGACCTGCTGTCAAACGAATTTGTGGGGTATTTACTACTATACTTTATCCGACCTAGGTTAACAATATCTCGAGGAGTTGCACTCAAGTTGCAATATGGAAGCTGGGGCGTGATAAATGTCTCGATTTATCAAACTCCTTTTCAACATCGTCGGGATTTCATTAGGGACGGGATACGGGACAGAAGTAAAATAAACTAAATAATAATATTTATTTATTAAATCTTTGGTGGAAAGAAAACATCGAGCAAAAGGCAGTTTCATGCCACGGGGCGTTAGTCTGCCTCCTAGCCAACCTTGGAGCAAAGTAGAAAAATCGTTAAAGTCGAAATGTTGGATCTCTGCCTTTTCGCCGAACTATTTTTCGTCGCATGTTTCATTTGGCAGGATACCGGAAATCTTATTATATTATATTATTATTATTATATGCACATTGTTATTCATCATCATCATCATCTTCCTTGACCATTTTCATTCATCTACTTGGGGTCGGCCTTTCTTGTCCTTTTTCTCCAGAGTACGCGATTCTTTGCTAGTACAGCGTCGACGTTAGCTTCTTTCGAGTCTTTTTCGACTGTCGTCAGCCAAGTGGCAGGTGGTCTTCCACGTCCTCGTTTTTGTGTCGGTAAATTTAGGGCTAACTTCACCATATGGTCTTCAGGGCGTCGTAGGATGTGCCCGTACCACCGGAGGCGATTTTCTGCCAGTTTGTCGGATATAGGAGCAACTTTAAAACTCCCTCTAATGTGGTCGTTGCGAACTTTATCCATTAGCGTTACACCTCCAGACCAACGCAACATGCGCATTTCCGTAACATGCAATTTGTTGGCATGTTGTTTGTTAGCTGCCCAACATTTCGAGCCATACAAAAGAGCAGGTCTTATAGCCCTTTTGTAGATCTTTCCCTTGACTCTTACAGGCATTTTCCTGTCGCACATTACGCCGGTCAGGTCCCTCCATTTCTGCCATCCTGCGGTGGTTCTGCGTCATCATTGCTGATAATGGACCCTAAATATTTAAACTGCTCTACCGTGGAGATTCTTGTTTCACCGATGTAGATCTCGAATTGGCTGGGATTAGAAATGCCATCGAACACACATGACATATGTTCGGTTTTCTTCCTACTGATCTTAAGGCCGTTTTTTTCCAGCGCTTCGGTCCAGACGTTAAAGGTGCACTGAAGATCATCTATATCTTCCGATATAAGTGCGACATCGTCAGCGTATAAAATATTCCACGGTAGAGTTTTCTGGCAGTTCTTAGTGAGGTAGTTCATTGTCACGTTGAAGAGTAATGGGCTGAGTGTCGAACCTTGATGCACTCCTGTTGCTATAGAAAAGCTTTCGCTCTTACCTGCCGGGCATATGACTTGAGTTTTCACATCATCATACATATCCTTTATTAATGTGATGTACTTTTCCGGCACTAGCTGACTTCTGAGCGCTTCCCATATTAGGTCACGGGGGATATGGTCGAAGGCCTTTTCTAGATCGATAAAAACCATGTGCAAGTTAGTTTTATTGGTTTTTGCTTTTTCTAACAGGATCCGGACAGTTTGTATAGCATCTGACGTTCCTTTATCAGCCACAAAACCGCATTGATTTGGGGTAAGAGATAAGTTGGCTTAACCTATTATTTAGGACTCTTTCCCAGATTTTTAGCGTGTGAGACATGAGTTTAATGTCGCGGTAGTTACCACAGTCTCTGACATCTCCTTTCCCTTTATAGAATGGCATAAGGAGGCTACTTCTCCAGCAATCCGGAATGTGCTGACCTTGTATAAGTTTGTTAAACAATTCGTACAGCCAGAGCATACCGTCTTCACCCAAGCACTTCCATACCTCTGCCGGTATCTCATCCGGCCCTGGTGCTTTGTTGTTCTTCATTTGATATAAAGCTTTCTTCAGCTCTGTGAGTGATATGGCTGAGAGAGGCCCACAGACTGGGTTTGGTGGATTCGTATTTAGGGTTCTCGGATGCGATACATTTAACAGGTCTTCGTAGTATTGTGACCAACGGACTCTGATTTCGCTATCTTGGGTCAGTAGATTACCGTGGATACCTTTGATATACTTGACTGTTGTTATATATTTACTACTGTTGTTACGTGACTTTGCTAGTTTGTGAATGTCTACTTGTGTATCAACATTTTCCAGTTGGTCGTAGAATGCGTTATTAGATGTAGCTCGAGATATAGCAACAGTTCGCTTCACGTTTGAGATCCCTATAAATTAAACGGTCTGCATCATTGTTTGTAGACTGCCAGATTTTAAACGCCCTCTTCTTTTCAGCTACAGCATTCTTCACCTCCGTCTTCCACAAAGCTGTTTCTTTAAACGGGCCTTTCTTTGCCTTCGTGCGACCTAGATGTTTTTCTGCAGTATTTCTGCATGCCGTGTCAAAACTATTCCACATGTCCGCGGCAGTCGCATTTGTGTCCATGCGGTTCAGATCCAGATGTTCTTCTTTCATTTCCTTGGTGAAGGACTGTCCTACCGTTTCTTTGAGTGATTTCCACTTTATTTTTGGGACTAGCTGTCTGTTCTGCTTTATCGGTTTAGGAAGTTTGTATATAGTGACTAAAATTCTGTGCTGACTGGTCAAAGGCTCTCCGGGTATAACCTTACTGTCCTTGTAACTACCAAGGTGTTTACGCCTTGCGAGTGTATAGTCTATCTGGGTCGAGTTTCCACCACTCTGGTACGTAATTAAGTGAGCATCTTTCTTTTTGAAGAACGTGTTTATTATGGCAAGATCAAATTTTAATGCTAATTAAAATTTAAATGCTGCTAAATTCAAATTTAGATGCTTAATGCTGATCAAATATATGCACATTGTTATTGAAATTGTTAATTATTAATTCAATTAGTTACAGTACTTAATATTTTTTAATTATTTGTTTATTTATTTATTTTTTTATTAATTTTAACGGACAGATTTTTGACGGATTGATAACATCTATACAGAGAATCGCCTCTATGAGGCATTGCAATATTATGACCAGCAGTACAAGTGAGAAAATAGGTACACAATGGCGAGCACGACAAACAACCACAATTTTTGGACGGATAAGCCTTAATATTTTACAAAATTATTAATAATGCATTATTTTTCATACATAACGCTTGTCAACTAATTTTAAATATTTTATTTTGGTAAAGAACATGGAAAGTCATTCACACGACTTTATTTTATTTATCACATTTTATACGCAAAATATGGCCCTAATAACAACATAATGTTATTCCTAAAGCCACTCACAGTTCAAAATGTACAAATGAAACGTCAATCTATTCTAAATTATTGAAATTGTTAAACAATTACTGATTAGTACTGCCCTGAAGCCGCTGGAGGTGCAATATTCCTCGACAGGCAGGTAATAAAATACAGTTTCGGCAATCAAAAACAGGACAGATGGATAATACATGTAAGGTACTCACCAGAGGGTTGCACAGGTAATTGTTTCGACAGGCGTATGAATTTTAAGCTCGACCTACAGGGAGCAGCGTGCGCGCCATATTTTTGATGTGTTTTTTCTTATTATTGTTGACGGTGTCGCCACCTCGCGGCGGGTCCCGAACGCAAGTTTGTGCGTTCCGATACGCGCAGTTTTCTTCGCTGGCGCGGATGCTAACCATGGTGAAAGGTTTGTTTTGGACCAGGAATTTGGGCAGGAATAAGGAATTAAATGAAAGCCGAAACAATTACTATTAGCAATAGTCCGCTGAGCGAATTGTTGTGAACAATTCGATAAATTTCACTTTCAAGTTTAATGTGGTTGGTAAATTACCATTTTAAGCAGCAATAACATTAAATCAGCGTAGCATAATTTTAATAAAATAGCGAATCCCGTTCATGTGGAAATAATAATCATCCATTATACCTACCTTTTTCGTAATATTCTGTTAACGCACACAGTTAACATGAAAAAATACACTTTTTATAAATCCACGACACTTGCGAAGTTCCATCAATATTTCATGCACCTACTCGTACCTATCTCATGACCAGATCTTAAAATTAATTAAAAAAAATACAGTCTCACCATTCGGATACATTTTCAAAAACGAAAGAAATAAATAATCAGTAAACAAACAACTCTTAGTAGTAAATAAATAACATTAACAATATCCAATAACAATAATTAATTTCTAGTAAGTAAATGGGGCTCATAAGGCGGCTAAGATCTAACTAGTCACGCAATGTGCAATAGAAAGGGTTTGATGTTATGAAGTTTAAGCTTGGAGTTTCTCTGCGTGATAGAATCAGAATCATGAGGATATCCGCAGAAGAACCAAGGTAACCGACATAGCTCACAGGATTGCACGGTTAAAGTGGCAACGGGCAGGCCATGTGGCCCGGAGAATGGGTGGCCGTTGGGGCACCAAAATCCTATTGTGGCGACCAAGTATAGGAAAGCGCAGTGTGGGTCGGCACCCGACTAGGTGGACAGATGACCTCGTGAGGGTAGCGGAGAGTCGATGGATGCGGTCTGCACGGGATCGCACTTTGTGACGAGCTATATGGGAGGCCTACGTTCAGCAGTGAACGTCTGTGGCTAATAGATATATAGTAGGTAAGTACATATCAGACCCCAGACACCATCGGCAATTTGACAATAAATATGTGACATACTGGTAGTAGCAATAACGACACCACCACAGACCATTACAGCGCTCAGTTTGGATTTATGAGATCCACGCCACTTATCGCTAGACAATTTACCAAAACCCCTAGCTGTTTAATGAGGAATGCATTACGAAATTATAATTACGCAAGAAAATTTCTAAATTAAACTCTAACAAGCAAAATAACTTTTCCTTTCTATCTGTCATCAATATTGAATAGTTAGGTACATTATTACTAGAATTAAATGCCTTATCGTAAGTCTGCCAAGGCTCTTCATTCGTTTGTCGGTTTACAGTGGTCGAGCGTCGGTAAATCACACCCTACGGCGTTTACAGATGGGTGGGTACGGGTGTGGGCACGCGTGAAACCGGGCAGAAGGATCTACCGGCCATGAGTATTAATGTCATCAGGAGTTAGATGAGTAGTGCATCCGGAGTTTCCATGTTTCTACATTCCATAGGCTAGAAAGGTTACCACCAGATGATGTAATGAAATAATGAACTTTATTCTGCACGTAAGCCACAAGGGCACTTTTACGGTATTCCCTTGATTTGTCTAATTTTTTTTTGTCTAATTTCAGTTTGTCTAACAACTTTTACCATAATGAACATTTTATCTAAAGTCATTATGTATAATATCATTTCTCATAATTATTATTTTGTCGAAACTCGTTTTGCCTAAATGATCATTTTCATAACTCTTGTTTTGTCGAATATTATTTTATCTAAAACTCACTGTCGATTCTTATTTTAACTAATCATTACATAGCCGAATAACGTTTTAACTAAAAAGTTTTTGTCTAATTCTGAATTATCATAATATTTACCTTGTCGATTTTTATTATGTATTGATTAGACATAGCTGAAAATTAGGCAAAACGAAATTAGGCAAATTTAGCAGCTAGTTAGGCTAAACACCGAAAACTGTAGGTTAGGTTAGGTTTGTTTTATGACCATGGATAGCGGAGCGAGCGAAGCGTCAGAATGCTTGCTTCCATGGAAGTATATTAAAATTTAGCAGTTAGTAGGTTAGGCTAAACACCGAAAACTGTAGGTTAGGTTAGGTTTGTTTTATGACCATGGATGGCGGAGCGAGCGAAGCGAGTGGAGCGTCAGAATGCTTGCTTGCATGGAAGTATATTAAAATTTAGCAGTTAGTAGGTTAGGCTAAACACCGAAAACTGTAGGTTAGGTTAGGTTTGTTTTATGACCATGGATAGCGGAGCGAGCGAAGCGAGCGGAGCGTCAGAAGACGCAATAATTAAATTAGACGAAGTAAGATTATGTAAAAAAGTATAATACGAAACGAATATTAGTCTAAACAAAAATTCGGCAAAACGAAATTAGGCCAAAAATTGATAGGCAAAATATGTTTATACGAATTAAAAATTAGGTCAAATAAAATTAGACGAAATAAGATTATGTGAAATGAGTATTATACGAAACGACTTTCACTCAAATGAAAATTAGGCAAAGTGAATAGTTATGCTAAATAATATTAGTTTAAATGAAATTAGGCAAACTGAAATTAGGCAAAAAGTTGTTAGGCAAAACAAGGTACAACCCACTTTTACATGTCTAAATCTACGGAATTTTACGAGAGGAGACCGCTGTTGAGAAGAAACGCCGAAAGAAACTCAACAGTCAGTTTTTTTCAGAAAGGATAACTACTTAACTATTACAGTAATATTAGCTTAAATTGTACCTATCTTAAAAATTTAGGCGTATCTATACATAGTCCTCGAAGAAAACATATTAAAAGTGTATTGTAAGATTTAAATAAGGAAAAATGTAAGAATAAAATGGAAGCTACAATAAAGTATGATGGTTTATCACAATTTATGTACGTGTGATATGCTTTCTTATTAGAACCGTCCCTTAAACTAGTCAGGTACAATCTAACACGAATTAATGAGTCAGTTATTGGTTTCTGGTTCAACCTATGCATTTTTGTCTGTCAGATTGTCCTCTACTGTATGTAGAAGTAGGATGCACATTCAGAAATACCGTATAATCAAACCGCGATCAGAAACGGATTAAAACAACTGTGATATTTCATGTATTTATATATATTTCAATGCGGAATAACTGTCATATCCAATCCTATTTTGATCGGGGTTCGACATATTTTGATTCGTTTTACAAATAAAACCTTGTCAATATACTTGAACGATGTATTTGTAAAATTTCCAGCAATTATCGGTAGGTTAAAGAAATATGAACTTGGAACACGCTACTGCGAATCGCTTACTATAAAAAGGACATTATAATTATTGTATTATGTACTTGTATTTTAAGAAGTTTTTCGTAATAGTTAGGGACCGTTTTATTTCAAATTTTCTATATACAGAATTTGCTCAGTATTTTATTTAATTTAAATGCCATACAATTAATTTTTATAAATAGGTTTCAACAAGTTCAATAGCGTTGGCCCATATTTTACTTTATTTATAATCAGAAACAAATTTAGATGCTGACAAATAATTCAAGTTCTGAGGATTTTCAATGGAACAGTCGACTTGAAACAGATTTAAAGAGTAAATAACAAAATGATACGATGTTTAATTCGGAATAGCGTTGTTCCATTTTGGTCAAATCCATCTCATTTTGCTTAAATCTGAATTTTGTTGCTAAGGAAAAATGTGAACTATCAATTAGTTCACATTTTTCCTTAGCAACCAAATTCAGTTCATCAAAATTCGTTAAACTTAATTGAATGAAAAATAAGAAAACGGCCATTCAAATAGGACATTATACAAAAAAAAGGCAAAACTTCCACGAAAGCCATATTCGAACCGCCGCAGGTACGTCAATATTTATTATTTTCCTATTATTTGCGAAATTTCCTCCACAGAATTGTTAGAGCTAACAAGTTTCATTAAATATGAATAGCTACATGAATATTGCTTTGAAAAATGCTTACCATTATTTGACTAGGTACGTGGGAATATTATGTCTCAATGTCAAAATACTAGACTGGTCCGACAGACATCGTTCTGTGAAAGCAGGGAATGCAGAAAAACTAAAAAAGAGGGGGGTTTTTACGTTTTTTCCGGGCAACTATTCAATCGTTTCTTAATAAAACCTTCCTCCAACTTAAATAATTATTTAATTTGGTCCATCGGTTTGGAGCTTCACGCTCACGCTCAGCAACACAAGAATTCTGGTAGATAGTTATTTTGCATTAAGACTCCTTGTTATTATTGTTTAAAACATTATGTTTAGGCTGATTTAAAGTTTAGTTTGAGATCCTTTCAATCCTAGAATTATCAGTTACGATTTATATAATAAATTACGTTTATGCAGAATTCTTGCATTTCTGTTAATATTTTTGCTGATACTGTATCAAATTCCCTACTTGCCCGATAATATTCGATACGAGCCAAGTAAATATAAATTTAAAAAGTATTTTAAAAAGCGTCAATTGCAGACACTTGTGTGATAAAGTTGATTCTAAGTGTCACTCAAGTGTTTAGCAATAAACTTACCTTTGTTTTAATTATTGTATAGACTCGCACCTGCAGACAAACTGTACAAACAGTTTTGCAGGGAACTGTTTATACTTAAATTGTATCATTACTTACTACATAGTATAAAACAAAGTCGCTGCCTGCTGTCTGTCCCTATGTATTCTTAGATCATTAAAACTAACACAACGGATTTTGATGTGGTTTTTCAAATAGATAGAGTTATTCAAGAGGAAGGTTTATATGTATAATACGTCATGCATAATTTATCAGTATTGCACCCGTGTGAAGCCGAGGCGGATCGATAGTACTTTAATAAATAAATAATAATAATCACCAATAACGCACAAAACAACGCGCTGAAAGTTTTATATATGGCTAAACGTAAACACGTTTATTTATGTCATATACGTACTCTGACTACTGGAATTAAAGAAGTCAATTAGGTATTTACTTTAATTCTAATGAATATTAATTTAAAATAAAATATATTTTTAATATGCGTAGTGTAGGACGCCCTCCGGCCAGATGGACCGACGACCTGAAAAAAGTGGCTGGTGGTGACTGGATGGCGAAAACGGGAGATCGGGCCATGTGGCGAACCCTGGGGGAGGCTTTCGTCCAGCAGTGGACTGCAATAGGCTGAAATGATGATGATGATGATGATGATATTTTTAATAACACAGCTGCTTCAAAGCCATTCCACGTCTTTTTTTCTAGAATTAACGACCTCCATTAAAATCATCGTAGACAGTTAAATCGGAGTACTGAAAGCAATTTATGTATTTCCAATCCCGTGTATAGTCGAGCAAATTGAAATTTTAAATTCATTTTGCGTCGCGAAGCTTAAGGACAAAAGAGAAAAATGATTAATTTGAACTCGTTTCGGTTTGTACCAGAAAATCAATAAAATGAGAGTAATTGGATTTCTAAAACAATAGTCTAAAAGTCTTGTTCTGTAAAAATGAAGTGAAACGTGTTTTTGTGAATTTAAAACGAGTTACAATAATTGATATTAAAACTAATCGCAATAAAATATAAGTTAAAGGTATTTTTTAAACAATTTTCTAAAAGTTTTATTTTGTAACAATTCTTTTTATCGTTTATTTACTGAAACTTTTTGCTTTTTATGAAATGTTTCATTATTTTTATAGTCGATTGTTCTGTCCTGTTGTCATTGACGATCCGCAAAAAAAAAGTATCTATATCAATAAACATTATATTGATTAAAATTCAGATGTCACTGTCAAACTAAAATTTTGACTTTGACAAGGTGTCCACCATCGACCTTTTTTTTATTGGGTATTTTAATACTTTCTTTTTTAATTTCGGAAAAAGCATGGTACTTAAGTAAAAATCGTTATAGCAAGGATCGCCGAAAAAAAGTAATTTTCTTCTATTATAAACTGATCTAGATTTTTGTTTTTCGTGAGGAGATGCCTCCTAGACGGTCTTATATAATTTGATGTTCCGTGAAGTATCCGCCTTAGATCTGACGAGGAGATCTATGAGTGAAAAGTGAAAGAAACGCGACGGTGGTGTTTTTTGTAGTGGTAGTTTTTTCGGATAAACGGTTTATTTTCGTTGACGTCTAAATTTGCTAAAACGATAATCTTCAATCACATCAAGGACATTAAATTCTACAGCAATTTTTTCTTGATTTGGGATCATAAAAGTGTAGAGACGTTTTTTTTGCGAGCATTGCTTAGTAAATGTCACTAACGGAAATAGAAACAAAAGAGTGTACTGTGTAGTGGATGTCCATTTCCACTCCTTACTTTTTGAACATCTCCAAAATGAATTTGAAACCTAATTTATTGAAACGAAATTCATTGTATTGACCAATTTGTTCAAAGACATTTTACGTCACCTTCCAAACGAAGATCTCTGCGTTCTCCTCGACGTCTGCTATCCTCTGGCAGGCAGGATCGACCTTTCCATTGAATCTGGGTACAAGATTTTCGGTGATTGGCAACGCTCCACCCTGAGCTCCATTCTCTGCCTTCTACTGGCCGTCGTGTAAACTGGTTATTTTAGCCTCTTAAGAGGCCTTATTCCTTTAAAAAAAATTTTTTTTCACATTATGACAAATATATTGATAATTTCAACCAGCTTTTTGAAGTGAATAATACTTTTCCCCGAGTTCTAGGTAGTAACATAAGAGGCGTCTGAAAAGTTCTAAGCCTAAGGTATTTCGAGGTTATATATGCGTTTATGATACTGGCCACTAGAAAGGCCATTTAAAAACAAATTATTAAAAAATAACATGTCACGTTTTTATTATTCTGTTTCGAGATATTCAACGGAAAAGTACATCATGTGTGAATTACCAACGAATATTACGAAAATTGAGCACCGTGCTGTAATTAAATTCCTTACAAAAAGTGACAAATCACCGCAGTGTATTTTTGAGGAAATGGCTATTATTTACGGTGATTCTGGGCCTTCTTATGCCACAGTCAAAAAGTGGAGTCGCTTATTTAAACTCGGACGGGAATCGATCGAAGACGACCCCCGCTCAGGGCGGCCAATATCGGTAGTGACCGAAGAAAACGTAGCAAAAGTCAAAAAGCTGGTATTAGAAGATAGAAGAATTAAGGTTTGGCAAATAGCTGAGGTCTTAGGTATTAGTAAAGAAAGAGTCGGAGAAATTTTACATGAACATTTGTACATGAGTAAAGTCAGTGCTCGTTGGGTACCGAAAATGCTAACGGCCTTCGATAAAGTACGTCGTGTGGAAACTTCTCGGGCGTTTTTAGAATTGTGCGAAGATGATTTAGATGAAGTTTGTTCCCGAATAGTAACTGTTGATGAAACATGGATCAGACAGGATGGTCCGGAGTGTAAGTCTGAGTCGATGCAGTGGATTGAAAAGGGTGAAAGGCCGCCGAAGAAATTTAAAGTGCAAAAGTCGGCCTCTAAGTTAATGGCTACGGTATTTTGGGATTGTGATGGCATTCTTTTAATCGATTATTTAGAAAAAGGCTCTACGATAAACGGAACTTATTATGCAAATCTAATAAGACAGGTGCGACAAGCCATAGTTGAGAAAAGGCGGGGTAAACTAAGGAAAGGCATTTTGTTTTTGCAAGACAACGCACCCGTTCACACCGCTAATGTTGCGAGGCGTGCTCTGAAGGAAGTTGGTTTTGACGAAATTGACCACCCACCCTACAGCCCAGATCTAGCCCCAAGCGATTATTTTCTATTCAATAATTTGAAGAAAGAGTTGAGGGGAAAGCGATTTAGAAGTGACGAAGAGATGAAGGCGGCTGTACAGGAGCATTTTGAAGGGCAAAATGAAGATTATTTTTTTAATGGCCTAAAAGCACTGTATAAAAAATGTAAAAAATTCATTGATTTAGGAGGAGACTATATTCAAAATAAACACGAGTTCATTTGTGTAAATTGTTTTTTTCTATCTTAGGCTTAGAACTTTTCAGACGCCCCTCGTAGCTATTTCATGCTTTTATTGCGTGCAGTCGAAAATAAGTTAAAAAAACTAATTTTCCGCGTGAATTTTGTCAATTTCGAGTAGTTTTTGAAAGAAAAATTATCAATGAAAAATTCAAACAGTACGTTTCAAATATATACCAATAAATCCCAATAGCCCTGTTCTAGGTAGTAACATCAATAATATGTTAAGAAAAATGTCTAAACAATCAGCATTTTAAAAGGAATAAGGCCTCTTAAGGCATTCTAGTCTCGTTTCGTCGTATTCTTCGTCGTAGTCGTAATATTTCAAGTTTTTTTCTTCTTAATTATGCGTTGTCGTCGTTGTCGTAGTTTGTTTCGGTCAATACGTCTGTCGTCGTTCTAGTCGTTTTGTTTTTTCTGTCATCGTCGTCGTAATTTTAATATTTTTTATATCCATGCTGGACGAGACCCAAAACTAGGCATGAAACTTAATTAAACTCAAGTTACCGGCTACAGAATATATATTAATATTATGAATATATTCAATAATTGATTAATAAAAAGCATAAAAAAACACAATGACATATTTCGTCTTTCTGCGCTTGGTATCAACTGACTAACGTCGCGCTCTGACATCTTCATTCTTAGTATTCTCATTCACACTATAAACTTCTGCCATTAATTACCAGCAAACCATCAGTCCTGGTCCCATATACATTTAATTTTTGCATATCATATACATTTTGTGTTAATGGCGCTGTCTACTTGTATTCTGTCGTTTTCTGAATTAATTATTCACCATGGACTGGGATTACTGAATCCTAGTAACACCATTACCTTTTTATTGAACCTTAAAAACGGGTACGCAACAAAAAGGCCCCGAAATCCTTTTAACGAAGCCTTTTGACCCATTATGCCGGTTCTTTGTTACATTTTGTCCATTCAGCTTGCCCGTTTCAGCACTGTCATTCATCATTATACTGTATTGAATTTGTTTGTAACATGTTATTAGCTTTTATGGTTTATTCTAACAGCTCATACCAAAATCCTTTTAAGGGTTGGTCTGTTGGCACGTATTTTTGTCTTAGACGTAAATATAATATTTAAATTTTGTAGCATAGGTACATACGTATTGATGAACTATGGTCTAACTTAACCCTTCGTGTGGCAAATTGCCGCTCCGGGGGACAAGGTCGCTAGTTCAAGCCTCGTTATGGTAAAATAGAGCAAAAGATTCTCGTTCGAAAAAAAATGGAAAAAGATGGTCAAAGAATTTGTTCACCCTGCCATACACGCCAAATTAAGGGTTAAGGTTGAAAAGAACATACGCTTTCATATGCCGATTTTAAACTATGTCAATCAAAGAATTGGGATTATGACTTTTTTTTAATAATTCGTTCAGTTTTTAGTCATTCGATTCAGATTTATAGCGATCAAATGTATCTTCTTCTTCATTTCGCTCTTGTCAGAGCGGACGTGGTCTTCATGAGGGAGGGTTGGCGGCTGCTGTCACCCGCCTAACGATGTCCCGCCATCTCGTCGTGTGGTTTATAGATAAATTAAAATTGTTAATATACATATTATGTATATTAACATCTATCCTATTATATCGTATATTAACCTTAGTCATATTATAATATAAACATTAATGGAGTCCAACACAGAATAATAACACATTTTCGACAAAAGATCTTTGAGTGCTGCATTGAAAATACGCTGAAAGATGAAATATACGTTATTGTGTTTTTTCTTTGGTGCTTTTTACCTAAAGTTTCCTTTTAATGTCAATAAAGGTAACGGTGTTACTACGATTATACAGAGATATACAGGTATATTAAACTTTCAATCAATTATTATAATATAAATATTAATGGAGTCCAAAACAGAATAATAACACTTTTTCAACAAAAGATCTTTTAGTCCTGCGTTGAAAATAGACTGTTAATCACTGTTTTCAGCTGTAATGGCAGTTTGTTGAAAACCTGGATAGGCTGGTAGCAAATCGGCATGCCCAACGATTTGAAGTCTTGACACGACTTTTGTGGACATCTCTTTCTTTCTGGATTAAAGTCTGATCTCCCGTTAATTTTGACTTTTTGTGCAACCAAAATGAAACACAACACAAAATATGGCATAGTAAAACGGGCTTGTCCTCGAAATACATAAAACATTCACGATTTTCCCAAAAGGTGACATGAAACTTTAACAGAGTTGCCAAATAATAACCTGACGAACACCGTATTAACTCATGGCTATTTCCCATCACGAGCACGTCTTTCTCGTGCCACAATAGCATTTAATTTGCCCCGAAAAAACCTTAAGAACTCGCGACAAAAAAAAAATAACTTTCCGAACAAGCCAACGTTGATATTATCATAATTTTTGACCTCGGCAATAACGGACTACTTGAAATTCAGCCGTGGCTCTAACTTTCACAAGACCCTGCTTGGACTGAATGAGAAATAAGGCTCCTTAACGAATAGTAGGTATTACATGTAGGCAGATAAGTCAGCCATTACTAGTGCAGCTTGGAGGCGTCTGACGTAGACTATTTTTTAGATTGTGAAAAATTGTAAGAAACATATTATTATGTACTTTTACTGATTTACCAATTATATTGAAATTATAATATTAGTATGTTTTGTGTCCCTTCCAGAAACTTTGTAGGTATTATGATTATTTACGTTTAATTTGAAATTAACATGTTACTGAGTGCCTAAGGGGTACTTAGGAAAAACATAGCAGGAAATTAAACAACGGTTTATAAAAGGTACTAATAGCACAGAAAAGATAATAGTACTAATAGTTGACTACAACCTCACAGTCGAGCGTGACGATTGAATAGAGGGATTATCTTCTTCTTCTTCATCTTCTCCTTATCCCATTATTTGGGGTCGGGTCTCCTTACTTTTCTGCGCCAGATCATGCGATCTTGGGTTGTCTCTTCAGGCAATATGGCTTTTTTGAGGTCTCTTTCTATGTTTTTCCACCAGGTGGATGGTGGGCGGCCTCTACCTCTCCTCTGCTCTGGTAGGTTCAGCGCAATTTGTACCACATGGTCTTCTTCTCTTCTTTTGACGTGGCCATACCAACGAAGACGGTTTTCCAGGATTTTATCCGAGATTGGTGCAACTTTGAAACTACCTCGTATGTATTCATTACGGATTCTATCCATTCGGGTTACACCTCCCGCCCACCTAAGTATCTTAATCTCATTGGTATATGTGCTTTTTGTTCGTGCGACTTCTTTGTTGTCCAGCATTAAGACCCATATAGCAACGCCGGAGGAACTGCCGTCTTGTACACTTTACCCTTGATCCGTATGGGGATACGCGGGTCACACAGTACACCAGTAAGTGCTCGCCATTTTTGCCAAGCGACATTAATCCTGTGTGTCACGTCTGAGCATACGTTGGCATCGAGTGTAAGCATAGAGTCAAGGTATTTAAATTTTTCTACAGTAGGAATAGGTGTTGTTCCTATGCAGATTGTTTCTGAATGAATAGAGGGATTATACACATCATTATATTATCATATTGAGCCCGTAATATCCCACTGCTGGGCAAAGTCCTCCCTTTTCTTCCAGTGATCTCGGATTAAGGCTATTTCTGGCCAATCCTTCAAGAAGAAATCCAAGTCGTCCCGCCAACGCCGGCGAGGTCTGCTCCGTTTCCGTTTCAAGTTTCTGGGTTTCCACTATGTAGTGGTCTTAGCCCACAACTCATCCGGCATGCGGCAAACGTGGCCAGCCCATTCCCACTTTAACCTGGCCGCTTTCCGAGCTCCGTCAACAATTTGGGTCTTGGAGCGTAGAGTGGTGTTCCGGATTCGATTCATTAATTTTACACCTGATAGGCTACGCTCCATGGTCCTTTGGCAGACCCCGAGTTTTGAACTTCAGAGCTTCTGTCAGAGACCAAGTCTGAGCACCATAGGTGAGAACAGGAAGGTATGTCCATGAGCCTCCTTTTGATTGATAGCGGGAGGTCACCTTTCATTAAGTGTTTCATGCACATTAATACAAAAAATGAAAAACTAAAATATTTCCTACATTAAAATATACCTACCTATATTTACCATTGTTACCAATGGTATTATTATTCATTATCAGCCAAAAGACGTCCACTGCTGGACATAGGCCTCCCCCAGGGAACGCCACCATGACCGGTCCTGCGCCTCCCGCATCCAGCGGACTCCAGCGACCTTCACCAGGACATCAGTCCACCTTGTGGGGGGGCCTACCCACGCTGCGTCGTCCGGTGCGTGGTCGCCACTCAAGAACTCGATGGCCCCAGCGGCTGTCGGTTTTACGAGCGATGTGACCTGCCCGTTGCCACTTAAGTTTTGCTATCCTTCGGGCTATGTCGGTTACCCTGGTTCTTCTACGGATCTCTTCATTTCTGATTCGATCTCGCAAAGAAACTCCGAGCATAGCCCTCTCAATTACTCTCTGAGTGACTTTGAGCCTTCTTATAAGGCTCATCGTGAGCGACCACGTTTCAGTTCCGTATGTCATCACTGGCAACACTGGGTATTATTATTGTAAGTAACAAAAATAAAATCAAAACTTAAGAACATTAATAACACTGGGATATGGTTATTACGACATTATGTCTATAAATCAGGCTAGAAGTTCTCAAGTCTCCCTAGGGAGAAATTGAGGGAGTGTCCTCCCATCAATAATGTATTTGGTCACAATTTTGCTCCAGAATTTCGGGGCACCTTAATATTTGAATGGCACTTCTTGACCGCACCGTAATTCCATCTTAATGAGCGTTTTTATTATTAGATCTCGACGTAATTTAAAATACGAAGGACCCTTATTAAAAGGAAACTTTGCATGATTTTCTTGAATACATACTTATTCAGACTTTTTGAACCGAGCAGAAAAGATCGTTCACAAATGCTTACGACTTTTATTATTAAAATCTTACTTTTTCATTACAGTTACCTACTTAATTCGCAAGTTTTATAACGTAAGATTTATTTGAGACTTTTAAATAAAATTGTTGTTTTTACGCGTTATTAGACCGTTATATCAGCTCTAAAGTGAATTTTATGTTAGTTCAAACCACGTTTTTCTTAAAGTTGTATAATAAATAAATAAATAAATAAATAAATAAATAAATAAATATTAAGGGACAATCATACACAAATCGACCTAGTCCCAAACTAAGCAAAGCTTGTACTATGGGTACTAGACGACGATATACATAATATATAGATAACATCCATGACCCAAGAACAAATATTTGCACAAATATTTGCCCCGGCCGGGATTCGAACCCGGGACCGCCGACTCAGTAGGCAGGTGTCTACAAACCGAGCCAAACGCGTCGTCAGATAATACTACTTGTACTAATTGTATTAATACTCAATACTAGTTGTATTAATACTCAATACTCGAAAACAATCTACCAGGCCAGTGCCGGTGTTATATTATGTGCCAGTACGGTATACTGGGGAAATTTCGATTGTTCGAGTTACATTCATAAAAACTTCGAAAGTATTCATTGTAAGTATATAAAATATAATGTATAATCTATGCACAAACTAAAGTAGATAGAGAAATAAAAGTGGAAAGGGCACATTGCTCATAGAACCGATGGCCGTGGTGGGCGGAAAGGTTCTTGAGTGACAACCGCGCACCGGAAGACGCAGCGTAGGAATGCCTCCAACAAGGCGGCGCAAGATCGATCGTTGTGGAGAACTTTGGGGACGCCTTTGTTCAGCAGTGGACGTCTATCGGCTGATATAGGTATATGTATATATATTTTTTAAATCTTTATTAATAAAAACATAGTATTAACAATTAGCATATAAAGTCTTACATCTACACAGAGCATACTTAATACGTGTGCCTGAACTAGAAAAAACCTGTATCTCAGGCTTTGAGAGAGCTCATTTAACTACATAAATTCTTAGTTAAAAAATCTTATGATGATGATGACACAAATAAAATTGAGTATTACGACAAAGAGTCAATATCAATGGAATTCGCTGCCAGTTGAATTGCGAAGTGCTAAGTCCCTGTCTATATTTAAGAATAAGATTAAAGAGCACTACCTATCTCTCGAACAATAAAATTGTTGGTTTAATATATGAAACTGTTTTTCGTCACTGACTGTATTGCGTTGTGTTATATAAGCTTCGTATATGTCTAGTGTCTATTTATATTATTGTATTTATGTATGTATTATGTAAGTTTATGTTTATCTATTTATGTATGTGTATATTTACCCATATGCGTACTTGTTTTCTGTTAGTATCTAATTATGTGCTCCCTTCACCTTCTGCTGCACCTAATCTGTATTAAGTTAGAATTTTTCATCAATTTCACTACCCAAAGGTTGTCTGGAAGAGATCGCTTTTTAGCGATAAGACCGCCTGTTGTCTACCGTTATTTATAAATTGTATTTGTCTTGTTTCCTTTTGTAAACTTTTATTGGTGTGCAATAAAGTATCGTATTATTATTATTATTTGTATGTCGCACCCTTTCACGGGACACAATGGTGTCCCGGACCTTTGGGAGGCGTGCACGGAGCCGAGGCCAACGAGCAGAGGCCCTTTCGACAATTTAATGAAATGTAAGGGGTACACCATGCGGATGCTCCCCCTGCCTGTGTCATGGGACGCACACAGAGACAGCACCCGCAAGATGTAAGAACTATTGTGGTTGTATGGAGTCTAAACATGGTACTAGGCTATTACATGAAATGCGATGGACTAACTACTGGGCTATTGTTTGAGACAGTCGGACGTCTACCAATAAAAGTGTCTCATAGCAAAAAAAAACTGGTAGACGATGACTCGCCTCCCGCTAGATGGGCCCCCATAAAAAGCGACACATAGAGTGGCCTAAGGGCAACACCAGTGCGGAAGGCTAAGGGCGGAGAGGTGTAATACTGGGCTTTAAACCGCAGCCAACTAACCCCTTACGTTTCCACATCCTCCCCCGAGCCGAAACTCTCGCGACTCCACTCTGCCCGGCCGGTTAAGGCAAGACAGAGGCGGAGGCCCCGACCCATCACCCCCCGTCAGGACCCCCAGGAGCACTCAGGTACGTGGGGTCGCTACCCCCCAACAGCTCGCCATAAGCTGCCCTGCGGTGACTAACTGCGCTGGTAAAACCATCGGGCGATGGGGTCGTCACATCCCTACGCCGTATTATTATTATTATTATCGTCAGGTAAATTTTATGATACTGGGTCTAAATGTTCATTGTGGTGAATCAAAATGTGAAAACCGCACATGTCTGCGTTGAACCAATCTTGAGATCCAGTCCATATTTCCAGGGTCCATCATAAGGTAAATTTTATGATACTGGCTATAAATGTTCAGTAAAGCGAGCAGAAAAACGAAAACCACACTTATCTACGTTGAACCAGTCCCGTGATCTAGTAGGCAAGTGTCCCATCATCAGATCATGACTTAATGTCAATGGGAAAACCGTAGTAGTAGGTATCCGTATTCTCTTACTAATAAAAATAAATGAAAATTGATTTACACTTTACGGACATAATCGGTCAACTTTACAAAACGATTCGATGTAGCGAACACTGAATATCTTCCTTTTTAAAGTCGGTTAAAAATAATAAAAAATCATAATAATATATAAATAATAATAATATAATGTATGCGTTGTCTTCGCTTCGAACGTGACGACCCTAGCCGAATAAAGATAGGGCAATGGGCGGGCCGGGGCACAATTGTGACCCGAAATTAATAGGTATAATTTTTGACACTTGGAGCGGAGTGAAACCCCCTTGTCATTACTAACAATACCAACACCAGCGCCTACATTAACTGTGATAGCAATGCATCAAAATGGTAAACGTGACGCGCCTACATTAATTGTGATAGCAATGACGAAAGTGATGGAAATTCTTTACCAGATGAGAATGTACAAAACGTAATTAATTGAATCAGGCGTTACTTTGCGGAAATCCATATTAATGAAAATAATAATATTGCTTTGCTATTCCGCGATATAATATCGTGCCAGTTAAATTTGTGCTAACCCGTTATACTTATTTGCGTATTTTTTCATGCATATATGCATTTAATTGTCCCACCCTCCCACCACGATAAGAAAAATAAATACGCAAATAAATATAACAAACCACCACCAAAATAACAGAACTTACTCGACACGTGTTTCGCCCCTCTACGAGGCATCATCAGGAGATGTTGACGGTCTGGAGTCCGACAACCGAATGAGCTGCCCAGACTCGTCGGCCCTATTTATAACCTGACCACCCCTATTATGCAAGTGAGAGTGATTAGCAAAAATTCGAAGTAACGGTGATGTAACGACATTCAATTGTTCGTTAAGAATCTCACCCCTATTGTTGTACCTAATTATTTCCAACTGTTCCAGAACACTTAAACGCAATCCTTTTTCGCAAACATGTAAAACGGTAAAAGAATGATCTTCCTGCAGAGTATGGCCACTATCTATTAAATGTTTTGCGAAATTGGACTTTTCAGGATGGTTATGTCTATATGACGCAACATGCTCTTTATACCCCATGCTGAAATTGCGGCCCGTTTGTCCCACATATACTTTATTGCAATCGTCGCAAGTTAGCTTATAAATACCGGACTTCTTCCCACTCTCAATTTTATCTTTCCCATTACAAAGTTTAGAGTGCAGGGAGTTATTCGTCTTAAAGGCCACATTAATGTCGTTACATTTCAAAATTTTGTGAATAGTATCCGATAACTTGCCAACATAGGTTATGCTCGCCTTATATTTTTTAATAGGATCAGATGGTCGTGCAGCATACAACATATCGTTGACCGTATTATTGAGCTTTTTTCTGATTATACCATCCACCACAGACTTATCGTAGCCGTTTGAAACCGATAAGTGATAAATATTATTTAATTCCGACTGATAATGCTCCTCAGAGAGAGGCACGGTCAACAGCCTATGCACATAACAATGAAAGGCAGCTAACTTATGCTGCCACGGATGCGTGGAAGAAGCCGGGATAACCGTGTCAGTATGTGTGGGCTTACGGTAAATCTGAAAATGATGCCTATTACTCAATTTAGTAATCGTTAAATCCAAGAAATTGAGTGAGTTGTTTTGCTCTAGTTCCTTTTTGAACTTGATCTTCGGATGCTTGTTATTTATCTCATCAATAAATTCGTCCAGCTGGCTCATACCCCCCGTCCAACAAATAATCAAATCATCCACATATCTAAAGTAATATAAAATACAATTATTACCTACAATGTGCTGGTTTTCAAAATGGTCCATAAAAATATCCACCATCAAAGGACTCAACGGGGAACCCATAGCCAAACCATCACTTTGCAAATAATATTGTCCATCAAACCTAAAATAATTTTGTTTCATACAAATCGTAGTTAATTCTATTAATTCATCTACCTCCCCTGGATGTAATCGCTGCCTTTCAAAAAGTCCCCTAAGTATGTCTAAAGTATCACAATATGGTACATTCGTAAACAAACTATCTACATCCAAAGACAGAAGGATAGCATTATCTGGTATATTAATATCTTTAATCCTCTCTATTAAATCCAAGCTATTCTTTAAACAATATTTCGGCTGAAACTGTGACTTTTCCTTAATAATGCAATTCAATCTCTTTGCTAAATTATACGTAGGTGCACCTAAGTATGAGACCACTGGACGAATAGGGATATTGTCTTTATGAATTTTCGGAAGACCATACAGAATAGGAGCTCGTGGATTCATAGGCAGAATCATATTCTTCTGATGCTCGGTTTCAAAAACAAACGAAGATTTTTTTATAGCTTCTCTAAGAACTTTCTGGTATGCTGGAGTAGGGTCTCTACGTAAGCTTGAAAAACCATCACCTTGAATAAGATCCAATACTTTTTGATTGTACTGTCCCCTCTCCATAATTACAATGCAATTGCCTTTGTCTGCTTTTGAAACCACTAAATCATTATCCTGCACTTTCTGTTGAATAGATCTCAATAATGAACCATCAGAGCAAGCATGCCTATCTACTAATGGACCAGTGCTCTTACTGCTCTTAATGACATTAGCTACCACAGTCTTCGTATCCAAATCACCACGACCCCGTACAATTGCTACCTCTGAATCCACTGCCAAATTCTCTAGTGTTTGGGGAGTCATCTTTGGCTGGAAATTATACTTCAAACCTTTCTGCAAAAGACCCACTTCATCTCTTACAAACTCAACATTGGTTAAATTCTTTACACGAGGGTGAAAATCATGGTGCGGCGTTGGTTCGTTATCCCTCTTCCTTAAAGGTGAATTTAAACTTGACCCTGTCAACCTATGCAATTTGTTAAGTTGTGTAGTATACATCTTATGTGCAAGTTCAGACGCAAAGTACCTCGCCTTTTGATCCAAAATGTCGAACTCAACATTATGTAACTTAAATGAAAGTTCTGAATATAACACCTTACGATGCAATTTCAAATTATCTCTAACTGAAAACCAATGCCGAGATTCTTCGTTAAGCCAAATTTTCTGAGCCCTATTAATCGCCAACCTAGCCGCCCTGGTGTTACTACTACAGCGAAAATGGATGTATTTAGGTACAACATTAAACCGCTTGCACTGTTGGTTAAACCAAACATTCTGGACAGCTGCACGAAGCTGTTTGGTAAGTTTGACATAAAGTCTAGCCTGTTCGACCTCGCTAGCCGTTTTTAAGTAATTAATTGAATCAGGCGTTACTTTGCGGAAATCCATATTAATGAAAATAATAATATTGCTTTGCTATTCCGCGATATAATATCGTGCCAGTTAAATTTGTGCTAACCCGTTATACTTATTTGCGTATTTTTTCATGCATATATGCATTTAATTGTCCCACCCTCCCACCACGATAAGAAAAATAAATACGCAAATAAATATAACAAACCACCACCAAAATAACAGAACTTACTCGACACGTGTTTCGCCCCTCTACGAGGCATCATCAGGAGATGTTGACGGTCTGGAGTCCGACAACCGAATGAGCTGCCCAGACTCGTCGGCCCTATTTATAACCTGACCACCCCTATTATGCAAGTGAGAGTGATTAGCAAAAATTCGAAGTAACGGTGATGTAACGACATTCAATTGTTCGTTAAGAATCTCACCCCTATTGTTGTACCTAATTATTTCCAACTGTTCCAGAACACTTAAACGCAATCCTTTTTCGCAAACATGTAAAACGGTAAAAGAATGATCTTCCTGCAGAGTATGGCCACTATCTATTAAATGTTTTGCGAAATTGGACTTTTCAGGATGGTTATGTCTATATGACGCAACATGCTCTTTATACCTCATGCTGAAATTGCGGCCCGTTTTCCCACATATACTTTATTGCAATCGTCGCAAGTTAGCTTATAAATACCGGACTTCTTCCCACTCTTAATTTTATCTTTCCCATTACAAAGTTTAGAGTGCAGGGAGTTATTCGTCTTAAAGGCCACATTAATGTCGTTACATTTCAAAATTTTGTGAATAGTATCCGAAAACTTGGCAACATAGGTTATGCTCGCCTTATATTTTTTAATAGGATCAGATGGTCGTGCAGCATACAACATATCGTTGACCGTATTATTGAGCTTTTTTCTGATTATACCATCCACCACAGACTTATCGTAGCCGTTTGAAACCGCTAAGTGATAAATATTATATAATTCCGACTGATAATGCTCCTCAGAGAGAGGCACGGTCAACAGCCTATGCACATAACAATGAAAGGCAGCTAACTTATGCTGCCACGGATGCGTGGAAGAAGCCGGGATGGCTATGGGTTCCCCGTTGAGTCCTTTGATGGCGGATATTTTTATGGACCATTTTGAAAACCAGCACATTGTAGGTAATCCGTGGCAGCATAAGTTAGCTGCCTTTCATTGTTATGTGCATAGGCTGTTGACCGTGCCTCTCTCTGAGGAGCATTATCAGTCGGAATTAAATAATATTTATCACTTAGCGGCTTCAAACGGCTACGATAAGTCTGTGGTGGATGGTATAATCAGAAAAAAGCTCAATAATACGGTCAACGATATGTTGTATGCTGCACGACCATCTGATCCTATTAAAAAATATAAGGCGAGCATAACCTATGTTGGCAAGTTATCGGATACTATTCACAAAATTTTGAAATGTAACGACATTAATGTGGCCTTTAAGACGAATAATTCCCTGCACTCTAAACTTTGTAATGGGAAAGATAAAATTGAGAGTGGGAAGAAGTCCGGTATTTATAAGCTAACTTGCGACGATTGCAATAAAGTATATGTGGGACAAACGGGCCGCAATTTCAGCATGAGGTATAAAGAGCATGTTGCGTCATATAGACATAACCATCCTGAAAAGTCCATTTCGCAAAACATTTAATAGATAGTGGCCATACTCTGCAGGAAGATCATTCTTTTACCGTTTTACATGTTTGCGAAAAAGGATTGCGTTTAAGTGTTCTGGAACAGTTGGAAATAATTAGGTACAACAATAGGGGTGAGATTCTTAACGAACAATTGAATGTCGTTACATCACCGTTACTTAGAATTTTTGCTAATCACTCTCACTTGCATAATAGGGGTGGTCAGGTTATAAATAGGGCCGACCAGTCTGGGCAGCTCATTCGGTTGTCGGACTCCAGACCGTCAACATCTCCTGATGATGCCTCGTAGAGGGGCGAAACACGTGTCGAGTAAGTTCTGTTATTTTGGTGGTGGTTTGTTATATTTATTTGCGTATTTATTTTTCTTATCGTGGTGGGAGGGTGGGACAATTAAATGCATATATGCATGAAAAAATACGCAAATAAGTATAACGGGTTAGCACAAATTTAACTGGCACGATATTATATCGCGGAATAGCAAAGCAATATTATTATTTTCATGTACAAAACGACCATATTTCTGTGCGGCCAAGTCCAACTTTTAACTAATCGAGAAACAAAGCAATAAAGGTTTTTTTTATACTTATAACGTAATGAGGTAACAAACATGCATACTGATAGATAGATTTATACCATTTAAATTAAATATACCTTAAAAAAAAGTCTACATATTTTTTATTTCAGTATAACAATCAAATACAACTCCAATGTGCAAAAAATAAATATTAATGTAGGTATATTAAAATCAAGTTACTCGCGAGCTTACGTTACGGTTCGCGGTTTTTATACTATTTTTACAATATTATCAAGTTAAAAACTATTTACAGCCGCGTATCCTTTACGGTTTCAGTTAAAGTGGTAGGAAAAACAAATAAAGTGCAATTCAATAAATAGGTAACATCCACCGCAGACATTTGTTTCGGATATCTTATGCATTTTTGGGAAAATGGCTAACTTATGTTTCTTTACATAATTGCTACAATTTTCTGATAATAAAAATGGATTTCAAATAATTTTAAAAATTCGAGTAAATAATTTATAAATTGTAAGACATATAATACACCTCAGTGCTATTACAAAGATCCTTTCAAAACTACAAATCATAGATAGCTCAATCGCCAATTATACTTATATATTCATAACTATGATTAATTTAATTAAAAGTACGGAATCAGAGCCTTGTTCGCCATCAAACAAACTATTGTACACGTTATCATGAGTGATCATTCATGATCCAGTAGTGAAGTACGCTTTAATCAGTGGATTCTAATCAGGCAACTCAATGACTCCGCTGCTTTTCACATCTTCACGAGTAAGCATCATACGTACGTAATAGGCGTTTTGCCTTTTTTTGAAGATATCAATCGATTTTATTTTCTAATGGGATCAAATGTCTATAAAGTGTACTCGGGTAATTCCGAATGTCGGTTAATTCCGAAAATTACTGATATCTAATAAACGGGGTAACATTTTTTGCGCTAGCAACACTTCCTCAGATACTATACACTTCTACAGTAAAAAGAAATGTTGCCCAGCGTAAAAAATGTTACCCCGTTTATAAGATATCAGTAATTTTCGGAATCACCCGACATTCGGAATTATCCGAGTACACTTTATGTGAGTATACACTTAGACTAAAAGTCAGAAATGACCGTCAAAGTTCAACATTCCTATTCCTAATGTGACGTCACCAATTATTGTTTTGTAAAATTGTGAGGATTCTGAAAACAATTTCAAAATTTCTTGAGGGGATTAAACAAAAAACATTAGTATTTGCGTACCTTTGAAGTCAAATACTTATTTAAAAAAAAACTTTGTTTCATGACACATTTAGCTAATTTTATTCATATATACTTAACTACAGCATGTTGTATATATGTATACATCAGTCTACCCCTATTATGTTTCTAATCTGTTTTTAACCGCTTTTGTTAGGTTGACTTGTAACGAAGTCAGTTATTTACTTAGTTTGAAACGATGTAATCTTGGAAGTCAATTTATAAATACATATATAGATACCATCCATGACCCAAGAACAAATATTCGAGTTCATCACACAAATATTTTCCCCGGCCGGGATTCGAACCCGTTTGGCTCGGTTTGTAGACGCCTGCCTACTGAGTCGGCCAAGGCAAATATTTGTGTGATGAACTCGAATATTTGTGTTAGGGTCATTGTTGTTCTATGTTTAGATACATAGAACAACCATGACCCAAACACAAATATTCGATATATATTTATCTATATAAGTACGTATATCGTCGTCTAGTACCCATAACACAAGCCTTCTTGAGCTTAATTTGGGACTAGATCGATTTGTGTGAGGTTGTCCGATAATAATAATTATTATTATTTTATTATTAATATATATTATGATTATCGTCGTCTAGTACCCATAGTACAAGCTTTGCTTAGTTTGAGACTAGGTCGATTTGTGTATGATTGTCCCAAATATTTATTTATTTTATTTTATTTATTTATATATGACTTTCTTCGAAATTGAGTTAAAACGAAATTGACCTGCCACGTCAAAGGGCCTATACTTGTCGAGAATCATCCCGATGGCAATTTTTTATTCACTTTATACTTATGTCAGTAATTTTTAAGATTACTCATACTAGCAATTTATTTAATATGTTTAGAACTTATCAAACATCCTTTTTTATTTTAATAATACCTGTATTTCTGTGATGTTTTCCACCAAGTTTGCAGGTGAACTTGTTCCGAAACAAGCTCGGTAAAGTCGTGACTCATTCAATTCCATTTGTTTCGTATGTTACGTAGTTTCGACTTCGGAACAAAAACTCGTTTAAAACTCTAAATTCTTCGGAATCCGCTATATTGAGTAAAATGGAAAATTCTCCGAATATCTCTCACACAAATTTTATACAAATCGATCTTCAAAAACAATTGGTTATCCTGTAAAAGAAAGTCAAAACAATTTAACTTTTTCATAGTTGATGTGAATTATTCGTTTTCTCCTACTTTTGATGCAAATTACGCAAGACTTGTTGTTTCGGAGAACCAATTTAGGAATTTAAGCTCAATTCTAACTTCTTTTACCAATCCCCGGAGTGTTTCCTTAAGACTCGGTAGCGATCACAAATTCTGCTCGAATTTTTAAAAGAAAATATCGTAGGTAACTTTTAGGATTTTTACGTAAAACAAATTACGTAGAGAGTAATTTTATGTAGTGAACAGATTAACTGTGATACTGATATCTATCTAAGTAAATCGGTATATATAGTAGTGGTATCACAGTCAATCTATTTCTATTCACTAATAGGCTCGTATATTCAAGCATCTATTTGTAAATTTTATTAATGAAATGACAATCGTAAATGATATGATAAATGTAAAATGCTTTAAGAAGTTTTTCTCCAACTTGCTTGGAAATGTTGCCATTAATGTAGTAAAACTGGACCGCGAAATCGTTCGTTATATTTAGAAGGCGTTAATGAAAATTAAAAAAATATATATATTATTGGCCTTAGCCGGGAAATCAATATTATTTAAATAAGGCGATTAAGTAAAAAACACACCTTCCGTTTATAACGTCTCATACAAATGAGGGTAATCTTAATTTGGTCGGTTACTGCATTTTTACTTTTAATTTTTTTAAAGACTTTGATAATTCACCATACAGCCAATTGTCCACTAAATTTAAAAAATAAAAACTATTATAAACTTTTTAATTGTTCTCTGCGTTTAGTTCTTGCACTGAACATTTTTTTGCTCTGCTACTGTCAATGTATTTAAAATGTCGACAAATTTCGAATAACGGACAAACAATTTGAATAATAATCTTATATGCGGTTAATTTATTTTCATGATTCTTAGTTATTTATTAGAGATTTCTCACGACAGTTTTAATTTTAATAATATGATGATATTTAATGAGTGATTTGAAAATTAATAAGTGTACCAAACGTAAACAAATAAAAAATAAAACAGAAATGATTGTGTCCAAATCAATATAAAAGTTATTTTGAACTTATGATCTTCTCCGAATGATAAATATGGTATGGTTTCTAAAAAAACAGTGTGTTTAGAAGTTGTTCATTTAACTAAAATTTATAATTACCTATGTGCATATTTTTTGTTATTGTGTTTTCATATATATTTAATTCTTATTCATATATTTTGTTTTAAATCAAACATATGATTCGGACCCGAAATTTTATTCCTATTCCTAAAAAAAATAAGTACCAAATGAACTTCATGGTACTGATACATTAAATTAAAATGTAGATTGGTGATTATTTCCAAGCATATTTGGAGAAAAGCACTATACAAGCCTCGGCGGGAATGTCAGTTCGCAGATTCGTATTATTGAAGGACTCGGCTACGCCTCGTCCTTCAAAATCATACTCATCCACGAACTGACTTTTCCCGGCCTCGGCAGTAATATACTATTAAATATACAACTTTTGTGAGGCAATAATTAGGGGTGTTGATTAATGTTGAATTATACAACATATTGTACATATTTATGTGAATAAAATTTGCTTATGTCATGAAACAAAGAAAAAATATATTATAACCTAGACTTCTCAGAACTTCTGTATTTTTTTGTAATTAATGGATGACTGTTATTGGCCTTCTAATATGTAAACCATTTAATGTAAATATTATAATTACGAATACCAATAAATAAATAAATAAAAATCCTCAGAATCCTCATAATTTAACAAGAATAATTGTATCACAGTCATGAACTTAAACGCACTTGTTCATGGTGAAAATGGCAAATTACTTATTGTCTCCATACAAATACTGTAGGTGGCCATTTGTATGGAACGTTTTTAGCGCTCTGCAGGAATGTTGAACTTGGACGGTAATTTTTAGGGTTCCGTAGCCAAATGGCAAAAAACGGAACCCTTATACATTCGTCATGTCTGTCTGTCCGTCCGTATGTCACAGCCATTTTTTCCGAAACTATAAGAGCTACTGTTGAAACTTGGTAGGTAGATGTATTCTGTGAACCGCATTAAGATTTTGATGCAAAAAAAAATAATAATAATAAATATTGGGGGCTCCCCATACTTAGAACTGAAACTCAAGTTTTTTTTTTTCATTAAACACATACGTGTGGGGTATCTATCTATGGATAGGTCTTCAAAAATGATATCGAGGTTTCTAAAATATTTTTTTTCTAAACCGAATAGTTTGCGTGACAGACGCTTCCAAAGTGGAAAAAAGTTGGTCCCCCCCACCCCTCTAACTTCTAAAATAAGAAAATGAAAAATCTAAAAAAAAACATATGATGTACATTACTATAAAAACTACCAACGAAAATTGTTGAGAACGAGATCTAGTAAGTAGTTTTTTTTTTAATACCTAACTTTGCACCTAATTTATATGGGGCGCTATACATACCAGGTGCAAACTTAACTTAACCACTTAGGGATGGAAAGTGTTTGTACGGAACCCTCGGTGCGCGAGTCCGACTCGCACTTGGCCGGTTTTTTATTGACTTTTAGAGCAGTCTAAGTGAAGTTAGTACATATAGACATTAGATCCCCATTAAAAATAATATTGATTGAAAAAAAATCTACACGCCTATTATACGATACCTACTTAATATAATTTCTGTTTTATATAATGAATTTACTTTTTTTTATTGCACTCTAATAATATGTATTTAACACCTTAAATATTTCATTACAGCCAAAATTTTAATCATCTTAAGTCGGTTCCAACTCTTTCAAATTCTTTCGCCAACTTAATATGAGTTGGAATTTAATATTCTCGGTAAGGTCTGTCTCCAACGATGCATCCGCCCTCCTGTCTCAGAACAATATTATAAATAGAACCATTCATTTATAACCATTCAGTCATTTATATAGTCTATGAGAATCATCTTATATTATCTTTATTCAAAAGGGCCGAAATAGATGGACAGCATTCGAACTGCAACCCAGCTGCAAAATTGTAATTCAAGGGCAGTTCTGATATAGTTGGCATAACTGCATCCAAATTGCAAACGGTGGCGTGCAGTTGCCAACTACATTTTGCAGTCGGTCGGACTGCATGTCAGCTACAAGCGGACTGCGCAGTTGATTTGCAGTTTGGATTAAGTTACGCCAACTGCATCAGAACTGCCCTCCAACTACTATTTTGCGGCTGAACTGTAGTTCCAATGCCGTCCGTCTGTTTCGGCCTCAGGATTACTTACTTCCACAACACACATTTCCCCAGCCTGCCGTCGTTGATAGGTAGCCGTTTACGTGATAAGTAATTCTAACTTCGCTATCATTATATTTGTTCGCCTTCCCCTAAACAAACTTGGCTAACGATCTGAGAGATAAGAAGTTTAAATGTTACAGATACAACGAATAAACGATGGGACCACAGCACAATGGCAGTGACAATGAACAGTCAATGCCAGAATAAATACCGAAGAGCTAACAGGAGTTTGTTCACGCAATTTGTGGTCACGCGACAAATAATATCAATCCCTTTTTAAACAAAGTAGACATGATAAGTTTGTCACTCGACAAGTGATTTGTTGGCGTGTTAGATATTGTAAGAATTCTTTTTTATTTAATCGTATGGCATGCTTCAAGCAAGCAATCAAAGAATTTGATATTGTTAAGCCAGGTGGCTGCTTCAGGAGACATATAGTTCAGGTCTTCAGCAGATCCAGCATAGAAGTGAAGCGGGCAGCATTGCATGATATGGTCAGTGGTCTGCTCTTCCTCACCGTACTCGCAGAGTGGAGACTCTTTCCATCTCCACTTATGCAGGAAAAAGTAGCAGCGGCCGTGTCCTGTTCTAAGTCTGTTCAGTCGGTACCAAAGTTTGCTAGGGAGATCGAATCCCTTTGGTTTTGCCATCAGGTCATTTGGCTCAGCCTTCCAGCTATCCCTGATGTTGAAACTATCCAGGTTCCGGTAGTGTAGGATGGTCATAGAGATTTGAGTCAGTGCGGGGGAGGATGGCAAAACTCGTAGTGAACTGGCAAAGATTAATCATTTGAGATCTTCTCGACTTTCTCGGCGGTAAGAATGCCTATAGAAAAAAAATCACCACAACCATAAGAGCCTTAGCACACTGGCGAATTGCTGACAAGTTGAAAGCGAGAAGAGCGCTCCGCAGCGGTTTCGCCACGAGCACGAGCGCGCAAATAGTTCGTCGCGGTACAATATGGCGCCTCACGGTGAACTCTGCCTGGCTTCCATTTTTTTTAGTCTTGCGCCATTTTCGGTTTAAATTTAAGTATTCTTCTTTCCAACAAAGCCATTTTATAACCATGACAGGTTGATAGCATAACATGGTTACGTCTCTTTTATCTTTACATTTTAATATAGCAATGTCATTCTGATTTTGCATGACTGCTATTTGTACCTACTGGCTGTAACTTTGCATTTACAACATATACAGGCAAAACAGTATTATGCCACACAAATCAGTGTTGCCTGATAAGAGTGATTCTGCTAAAGAAATACTTGTGTAATAGTTGTCCGTAATTACACATCGTCCTTCATTCAGCAGGTCGTCTGCTAATTCTACGACTACGCATCCAGTTTTATCTAGTCAAGCATGCCAGGGGGTTCTTGCATGCTTACAACCTGTCCTTTCGGCACTCCAACGTCACTTTTGTTTTTGTCAACCTCCGCATTACGCACACTTGACTAATGATGTCCACGGGATTATCAAAACGCACAATATGTTCCGCCGCCACTAGCACAGGTTTCCATGCTGGAGGTAAAGACCGACCGCCGTCTTAGTTAAAATTCGGGCGCCTTCTAAATTCGATAGCTTCGCGTAGCTATAAAACGTTTCGTACGCTTAATAGTTACAATGAATAAATAAAGTTTTAATAAGATTAGAATTAGAACCATTTTTTCTATTCGAGCTGCTTTCAATACTGTACAGTCGTCATCAGATATTAGCAGCATATAAGGCGTTCATAAATATCTGAACACGACTCTTATTGACTGGGCGTTACAGTACATGTTCAGATATTTATGAACGCCTTATATGCTACAATATATCTGATGGCGACTGTACGGATGTATAGTCCAAAATGATGTTACGAATTTGTCTCGAACTGAATCCGAACAAATAAAAAATCGGAAGCGTGGGTTGTGCAAAATATTGGAATGGAGTTACCAGAGAAACAACACAATATTTCAGAGCGCAACGCTGAAAAATCACAGCTAACGTTCTCTTTTGCACTTTTTATCGTGTCATTCCATGTCTCCTGTTTTATAGTTGCCACATCGCGATATTCGTATGAGCCCGGATTTTGTTATTTATTTGCTTAAGGCTATTCTGAAATATACTAGTATTTTAAATGAATTTAATAAAAAGCCAATATGTGCCATTCTGCGAAAAAAATAATATTAATATAATATGTGTGATGTACCCTAATAATAATATTTGTTTCCGGGTCATGGATGTTCCATAAATGGGTTATTATGTATGTCGTCGTCTATAGTACCCATAGTATAAGCATGGGTTAATTTTCACAGGGTTCATTTGTGATTGTCCCTTAATTTTATTTTATTTTATTTTATTTATTTACTGTCGATGATAAGAAATACAAATTCCTGCTGATGATCTATAACGCGCTGTCCTTAAGCGTGAACCTTTTAATATCAAATTTACCCTCATATTACAGAATAACTAACCTACAGTCGATTATCTCTTGATTTTTATATTTTCAGTATATTTCATTGGTTGTTTGTGTGTCTTGGGACATGGTGAGCCAACCATCAGACGCGTGCGCACTGTTACGACAACTACGCAAGCAGCTTTACCCGAACAAACTGCTGTCGGATGTATAATGTAACGTTTTCAATCAACTTACTATAAGTTGATACGTTATTAATATAAAGATGCAACCAAATCCTTATGGTAAGCGACAAAATGGAATTGGTGGAAAATGTCAACATTGTTTTATAATATCAATTTAGTTATGGACATCGAAAATTTTCTGAATAATTTAAACTTGTTTTTAGAGTTTGTTTCAATCTGAATGCGATCAAATTTAAAATCATAGGCGTGACAAAATATTTAAATGGAGTTACAATCAGATACAACACAATATTCAGTGCGCTGCGCTGAAAAATCACGGCAAAGGATTCTGTTTTGTACTTTTTTATCATGTCATCCCAGGCCTCTTTTTTACAGTTGCTAAATCGCGGGATTCTATATGAACACGTACTAGGGTTTTTTCGGCCTTAGTATTTATCGTCGACACCAGTAGGTATTATTAGAAATGTTATTGGAACCAATCTGTGGCATAATAGTACATTGTTTGACAAGAGGCTAGAATAAGCCATTTATGACACTAAGTGAAACTTAACGAGCGAACATAGTGACAAATTTATATCTGATGAAATTTTGGTAAATATCTGATCAGATTGATTTGATTGCAATTATTGCAAGCGAATTTTGTATGAAGGCGATCACGTAGCGAGTTTGTTGCGACTGATATTTGTACATAAAACACGCTCGCAACTCGCAAGTGTAATAAGGCCCTAAACAACCAATTGAGTTGATGCATAATAGTCTACAAACGCTTGGACGTCCATTGAATTATCGAGTGGACTACTACATTATACATATCTGGGGGCACGGCAGTGCCCGCCAAGTCGAGCACATGCGCGCACCGGCACGCTGTACCGTCCTTTTCTAGAAGACATTCAGAACATTTTCGAACCACTGGTATTTCATTGTGGACAAAGCTAGACGACTGAATTTTAGGTTAAAGTACGGAAACTGCTATGCAATTTCAAACTGTTTTTGACGTATGGTATCCCACAGATCTTAGTCAACATTCCAATTTTAATATTATTCTGGCAAATATGTACAAGTATTTATATATAATAGTGGATAATAATATCTCTAGTGGTTTTTAAATCGAGAACAGCAGCCGTGGATGCTGGTTATTAACTTTGCAACGATAGATTTAACAGCTAGATTCGTGACAGTGATGTAAAAGCAGATCCTTTTATTATTTTCTATATATATTTTTTTTTGTTAGTTGAAATGTTTTTAGAAAATTGATAGTCATAATTTCAAAAACAAAGGAATGAATATCGTATCCATTATGTTAGATAAAGTTTGATTCATAATCTATTAAAAAAATTAACTGTGTGAGAGAAATAAAATGATGATTATCGATTTTATTGCAGTCGATAGAGACACGTGTATTAGACGTGTTTTCCGTTCTTCTAATTTACCAGGTGTTTCCTGTAATAGGAGCAATAAATTAAAATATAGATTCTACTCTTCAAATTGAACAACATATTTTGTTCAGCAACTTTAAAAAAGTCAGTTTTCAGAATTTTATTATTTCAAACAAATTAAATAGTATTTTCAATGTACGTCGTCCAACATTGACATTCCCTAAGCATTGACATACTTGCCGTTTCGCAATACATTGCTTCTTTTTTAAGTTGCTTAACAAATGTTGTCAAGTTTCAAGCGAAGAATCTATATTTTAATTTATCGCTCCTATTACAGGAAACACTGGTATAATACTTAACACCCCTTTGCGTCATTATCCGATGTTCAACGCCTGCGGGTCTAAGTACGGCGACGTTTATAGCATGCATGAAAGCGAGATAAATGACGTGTCAATTAAAATCCCGCACTAAAAAAAATCGGAGGCAATTTTACGAGTCTGAAAAAACATCAGCTTTTTTATGAAATCACAGATTAATATGTCTGAATTTAAAATATATTATATAATCTATAATAATCATTCCTGTATCGATTAAAAAAAAAAAAAAAAAACATAGGTCTTATCGAAGTGATTTCGCGAATGTTTACATATTAAGGCATCATTAATTCCATAATATGTACCTACCGGAGTCTAACATTAATTTTAATTTATCATCAAATTAGGAAATTCTTACCTGCTAAAAGAATCTCTGAATGCAGTGTTATTTAAAAAATATATATATATATATTAAGAAAAATTGGGCAAGTGCGAGTCCGACTCGCGCATGAAGGGTTCCGTACCATAAAACAAGTTTGTTGTATGGGAGCCCCCCTTAAATATTTATTTTATTTTATTTTTAGTATTTGTTGTTATAGCGGCAATAGAAATACATCATCTGTGAAAATTTCAACTGTCTAGCTATCACCGTTCTTGAGATACAGCCTGGTGACAGACGGACGGACGGACGGACGGACGGACGGACGGACGGACGGACGGACGGACGGACAGCGAAGTCTCAGTAATAGGGTCCCGTTTTTACCCGTTGGGTACGGAACCCTAAAAAATGAGCTAACTTCAGTATCGAAGGCAGTTTCTCTCCTGGGCTCATAAATTATTTCCACACTGTATAGGCCAAAAGCTTATATTGATACGAACGTATAACGCCACCGTTTCAATCTACCAATTTTGTCACATCTAAACTCTTAACCTTCGTAGAAAATGTAAACCAATTTCGGCACTGTGCTTTTATTAAATTTGAATAATACAATTTTGCAAGCGGAATATAGGATGGCATGATGATGTTAAGCATAACTTGGAATTTGCATTCAAATAAATTGTTTAGCTTTAAGCTACGCGTTTGCTGAGACCGCGCTTTTTAATTCATTTTTAAGTGCTGTTCCAACTTACCGCTCTCAGAAAGACAAATGTTGGAGTATAAGCTGCAGTATTAAAAGGTATGAATAGTATGTAGAAAACAAAACATAAATTGCCATCGGCAGCGTGGCAGAGCACAAACTGCCAATTGGGTCTGCTGAGAGAGAACTGTTGACAACACGCGTCGTTATAGAAGTCCTGCTTTCTCCATTTGATAATAATAATAATAATAATATCCTTTATTGTGCACCACATGAAAAAGATTAATACAAAGAAATAAAGCAAAGTTAAATAGGGTAACAACAGGCGGTCTTATCGCTAAAGAGCGATCTCTTCCAGACATTTGATTTTGGATTATTGTTTATGGAATCGTCTCTTTGTTTTTTCTGGTGTTAAGAAGTCGAGAATTGGCATCGGAAATGGATTTGACGTGAAAAAAAAATACCTTTCATCGCAAGAAAGTGCCTCGTAGAAGTCGCCTTCAAAATGAGTTTGGGTTTGAAGCACCACATTTCAGTACTGTGAGGTGGTGAATTTCATAGAGGCAAGGTTTCTCTCCATGACGATTCTCGTGAAGGTCGGCCTTCTACCGCACCACTGAAGGCGTTGCTGTTGTCAGGCAACTAATAAAGGACAGCGGACAAGTTTTACATGACGAAATTTATTTATTATAAAAGATTTACAGGAGTATTAGAAAGTCAGGAAGTTTTGTTGTCGATGGATTCCCAATGAACTGACGTCAACAAGGAAACCGACTTCTGTTAATTAAAGCCAAAAAATGCTACGGAAGTATAACCACGGGAGTACAAATGCAGTATACATAATATACCTATATAGTAACAGGAGACAAAATCCGGACAAAAACACCAGTCAAACGTGTCTTCAGTTCAAGGTGACCGAAAGGCAACAAAAGTTTACCAAGCAAAAAGTGGTGATCGCTTGTTATTTTTTTAATAGGTCCAATTTTGTGCTGTAGGCTTGATAACAAGAGAACGGTTAATGCCAATTAACGAAATTTCATTTTTTTATCTGGCTTTTTATCAATATTATCGAATAAAGGATGAAAATTTAATATTACCACATTCATAATTTTTCAAAAATATCACAATTCATGATTGAAAAGTTCCTCTTTCTAATACCTAGTTAGTTAAAGCGCAGAAAATCATACAGTCGGACTTAACGTCATGCAGAGGGCCGCTGCTTTGACATATTTGTTTAATATTTTTAATACTAGTCGGTATATAATCAAATAATGGTTTTGAAATTATTTTAAATTATACACTATTTGAAAATTCGGAATTTGTCAATTGGCACACAATCATTTGAAAAATTCCGACAGAGACGACCACGAAGCCGCACTCTCTTGCGTATTGTATAATTATACTGGACTCGTAGTTATTCATTGCTTAATTTATAAGTGATGCAAAACTTAACTAATTATTAAATAATTATTAAAATTGTATCGTACCTATATTATAAATAATAATTTAGCATAGCTCTATATAGTTGATAATTATTTTTTGTTATTTTAAATTATTGTATTTCAACACGACTGTATGTTGTTATGAATAAATTACTTACTTACTTACTTACTTACTTACTTACTTACTTACTTACTTACTTACTTACTTACTTACTTACTTACTTTCCGTGACCCCGCGCAAATTAGCAATCTAGGTAGGTATATAAAATAATAACTGGTTCCACACACAGTAATAGACACCACACGTGAACCTAACAACATGTTAAAAAAAAACATCCACGTGTTCTGAGAGAGAGCTACGAAGCAACTTAAACATGATACACACAAACAAAATCTCACATCTTTCTAAAAATAAATATCTCATTTCACAAAATTTCCATTCACGTTTCATAAAACGAATTGCGTGCACGCAGAGTCATTTAAACCAGTGTCAAGAGCGTTTCAATAACAATCTCCTATTAATCATCATTCTCAATTGATATGTAACTCGTCAACGTTTCCGAACGCATCTTCAGTGCTCTCTCGGCTCCGCTATATTTATCTCGTACGAAAACTAACGTCTGGTCTAATACGCGTAAGATACATCTGTAGTGTAGAGTGTTGCCAATATACATTCCTTCAAAGCTATTTTTATGTCCAAATTTTTTTTTTCTAAAATTTCTAATTATTGCGCCAAATTACACGTTAATTATAGTTATTTAAACTGCATAAGTTTGCAATTACTAAGGCCGAATGTACAGGGCAATTGCGTAATTGTAGGACTAATCATTATATTTTTATTACTAAATAGCTACTCAGGTAGGTACTTACCGTGTTGTAAAGAAAAAGTTTTATGTAAATATTATGATCGATGAAAAAAATAATTTATAAAAGATCCGGAAATATACTTTTAGTCAAAATTTGATGACATTATAAAAAAGTGCTACATATTATTATTTGGGCATGAAAAACCGTTAAAAGTATGCTAATTTTAGCCAAAACATGTTTATTTGGCAACGCAGCTGAGTCCGGTGTTTGCCTCTGTGCATTAGTTTGAGCTTCGATAAGGTACACACCTATATGTCTCTATTCAGTCTATGTTCGGATTTGTGAAATTTGTCTATTCGTGTTTAAGTGTCGTGTCTTATTTTAATACGAAGATACAAGTACTCATTAAAAATGCAAAAAGTTGTTCGTTATCATTCGCATAATATTTAACAGTTCCCTTTACCCTGTTTGTTTTTCGTAAAGTGAGTATATTCATCATCATCATGTATTAAGAGCCAGGCTCTTGTCGGTGGAGTAATTTCCAACTTATTCTACATTCCGCTTTTTCTTTTATTTCTTTTTGAAACATTTATTTTTTCTTCTATTTGCTCCATATTATGTCCTTGTGATAAGAGAGTATTGGCCGAAGTAGAATATAAATCAGTATAGCGCGCTTATTTGTTACTTGCATGAACTTTAAAAAAAGTCCGTGAGCTCTCAGATTGCGATGCGGGCATGGTTGAAAACTGAGAGGTTCTTACCTAGATCGCGTAAGAGCGAGCGAGACAGGTATAAAAAATGAATTGCATTCGGACTGTTCACGCACTGTATTTCAATTAGACACGATTAATTAAAAAAAAAAAATACAGTTTGTACCTATGAACCTTGAAAAAATATGTACACAATATTAAGTAATAACACAACATTAAATATAAAATAGTTATATACCTAGTTATTTATACATCTTTAGTAATCAGCATTCGATGTTGCTATAAATTACGTAATCATTATCGGAGGCGCATTTATTTATAAACTTTATCTTACGGTCTGCACCAGAACAAGAGTTCATTTTAATTTATTGTCACCATAACCAACATAACAACCAATTTAACTATTCTCGCTTACCTATTGAGACTAAAACTTCCTATTTAACCAACATACGCTACTTTTTAGGGGTCCGTACTCGAAGGGTAAAAAACAGCGTATTACTAAGACTCCACTATCCGTCTGTCTCCCGTCTGTCACCAAGCTGTATCTCATGAACCGTGATAGCAGTTTTTCACAGATGATGTTTTTCTGTTGCCACTATGACACCAAATATTGAAAACAGAATGTAATAAATATTCAAGTGGGGCTCCCATACAACAAACATCGGTTGATTAACTTTGCACCTCATTTGTATCCTTACATACCAAGTGCAAACTTTACTTACACCGGCCATTTAAGATGGGAAGTGTTTGTACGGAACCCACGGTGCGAAAGTCCGACTCGCACTTGGCCTGTTTTTTATTAAACGATGTTGTTACTATGAGTCTTATCATAATCATAAAGTAGATATTATTACCACTGCATCCACATGCCGTACAGACATAAATAAAACTCATATCTAAAGTGACCTGGCCTTCTTTCAATCGTGTCGAATAAACTTGATGTAGAAATGTCATAACATGACCTTGGGCATTTCTATCAACTGCTTAACCACTTCCGTGATTAGGTAATGATATTTTTGGTATCGCATAGCCATGCATGTTGTAAAATAAAATATGTACAGTACGATTAAAATCAGTTAACACTTCGGCCAACCTCGGTAATTGTCGTGAATCCCTCATCACTTACACATTACACATCTACGACTTACACCAAACAGTAAAATATTGACTTATATATGTTTTTTATATATTGTATACCTACAAGAATCTTAAAATTCATGTCGCTTCTGCATAATAAATTTCTTAGGTCTACCGGTTAGTAATGTCATCTTGGCAGGGGCTATACATTGCGTTTATGATACTTCAAATTGAATGCTACAAGAAATCGCGGTAATGTATTTCGTGTCATTTCCGTCTCCGGATTTAGGCGATGATACCCGAGAAAAGCCGAAGTGTTAACTGATTTTAATCGTACTGTACCTACCAACAAGATTTCTACGCAAAAAAATAAATTAAAACCGGCCTGTCGGGCCACGCTCAGTGTAGGGTTCCGTAGTTGCCCATCCTTCGCAATAGACGAAAATTACGAGAAAGATTTCAAGCTCTATAAAAAGGTCGTAAACGCCAAAGTAACAGTAATTACTTATTACCTTCTGGAAGTTATCGATTATACGCGCCAGATTGAGAGAAATGTTTTAATACAGTATGGCACTTAACTAATATGTGTAACGTTCGAAGTATAAGGACACCGCGCGGCACTGACGTCATTTAAAAAAATGAATTTTGCGATAACTCAAAAACGACTCGACCAATTGCCAGGCCTCATTTTCATGAATTTTTCCAAAAAAAAATTACCCGTGGTTGAAAAGTTAGAGGGGGGGGCACTATTTATTTTATTTTTGGAGCGAATTTTTAAAAAACTGCTGACTATCAAAAATAAAATGTTTGCTGACCCCTATTATTTTTAAAAGACCTATTCAACGCTACCCCACACACAAGTTGGAACGAAAAAAAAATCAGCCCCACTTTAGGTGTACGGGAGGTAGGTACCCGAAATAAAGTTTTTTTTTAGTTTTTATTTTACCGGTTTGTCGGCGTGATACAAACTCAAATACTCATACAAAATTTCAGCTTTCTAGTATTAATGATCACGGAGCTAAGCCGCGGACGGACAGACAGACAGACAGACGGACATGGCGAAACTATAAGGGTTCCTAGTTGACTACGGAACCCTAAAAGACAACATTTATGTGTACACTTGACTAATGTGATCCTAGCTTATCACTACTATCATTACACTTTATAAAAAAAGTGAATTGGATAAAGCAACACCCAAGTTACACACGGACTGCATACATTATACAAAGTCAAAGTTAAAATATTCTTTATTCAAGTAGGCCTAGCTACAAGCACTTTCGAATCGTCAGTTACAGAGAGCAGAGCAATTTATCGATAAACTTATAGGTAACTAAAAATAAAATAAAAAACATAAAAAACAACATTATGGAAATAAAAGAAAAAGCCTAAAAAGGATCGTCAACACATAAAAAAATATATAAATAAAAAACTAGAGGCTAGAATATTTCTAGAATAAAATCCTAATGTCAACAATAAAAATAAAAATAAAAATAGGTAGAATTAAAATATCAGTACCCTGATAGGTACTCGTTACAATAATTACACATAAGATTGCTTGATTTTCACTAATCCCAGGACACGTTATCACTCATGTAGTCTTGTGTGCTATAATAAGCTTTAGAAGCCTTTATACAGCTTAAATTAGTTATACTTAATGTCTGTATAAGCTCTTCTTCAGCCTGTTTGCTACCTGGGCAGGCAGCTAAATGTTCACAACATTTTATAGCGTCAGTCAAGGCTTCTAATTTTTTTTATACTAGCAATAAAACTTGAAAATTAGATGACTGACGGACAGACAGACAACGAAGTGATCCTATGTAGATTCCGTTTTTTATTTGGATACGAAACTATAAAAAGGAAAGACAGTATATGATTACCCCTTCGTATTATTTATCAGTAAATTATTAATTAATGGCCTATTAAATGGCAGTTATTATAAATGAACTCAGATGAATTTAAAGATAGGAAATGTTTGTATAAACATGCTTACAAGAGATAACGAAATTATATCGGAAAAGTGTTATTTCCATGTTACGAAACAAGCATTTTTCTTTAACCAACGCCATAGCTCCCAACTAATGAACAAAATAATATAACTATACACACAATTTATCAAGTCCTTCATTTTAACCCTTTACCACCTAGCTCCCGTCTCACAGACTCATTTAAACCTAAAATTGTTAACATACCTATGTGCGAGCATCCTACAAACGTTTGTGTCCTTGTACCTTCTCCCCTCCTGCCTCAGTGCCACGTCGTCGCTCTACAAGGTTGGTCGTGCACGCATTTAATTTTGGTGAGCATATTACTGTCTCCGACCGTCTCTGAGACGGGTGGTAGGTGGATACGTATTTTTTCTTAAGGGTCTCGGAGACGGTGGTAGGTGGTTACGTGACTATGGTAATTTTTTTTCTTTACTTAGCCGACCGCTTAGTTAGGTTGGTAGTGATTGGAAGTGCGGAAAACCTGTTCTACTTGTGACCCGAAGGAAAAATGCGACCCAGTACGTATGTTTCTAATGCAAAAAATCTATTTGCCTAGAATGTGCAAACAAACTTACATTCACTGCCGCGAAAAAATCGAATAAATTAGTGGTCTGCAATTTTATAAAAATATTACCTTTATTTTAACGAAACTTATTGATTTAGCATTTTTAATTATTGAATAATTAGAAATAATTACTTAAATCTTTATATAAAGTCAATTTTTTTGTTGATCTCACCTTTTAGAGGATATATAGTTCCTACAGTAGAAATACTTAAGGACTGTTGCCATATGTTTAAAGTAAAAAAATGATTTTTTGTTAATGTTTCCAAAATGATAATTAGTTATATAAACAATTTAATATGTCTATATTGCCATTATTATTTTAAATTACCAATCCGATCTATAAAATTTAATATATAAGACCGACATTACGTGCCCGTCCTGGGGACGGGAGGTAGGTGTTTGTGTGACTAAAGAAGCAGGTAGGTAGTTAAGGGATAAGGATAAAACAACACTATATCCATGTTTAAAGTTTTTACACCTATCGGTGCTATTATAGTCACTATTATGTTGGCAAAAGTCCTTAAGCCGTTGTCGAAGTTTTGATGCCGAACGATGTTTAAAGTATGTAGTCTACGTAATATATAAGTGTCACATCCAAACCAAATTACTTACTTAAGTGGAGAATATTGGTTCAATTAACCGATTTTGCTCATTAACGTTCATAATAAAAATAAATCACCTTCTTTATCTGCTTTATTGTTTTTATTTCTCGTGTGTTTGCACTCAGTTGCGAAATGCGTTTCCCTACTTACGTTTATTTGTGACATAAATAGAAAAATATTAAATGTTAATATAATTATGGAAACCACAAGCCTTTTAAAAGGACTTCAGGACAAAGAAAGTAAGTAAGTTAAGCTTATTTAAGTGCGATTAAATCCTAATGAAAAAAATGTGGTACTGTCGCGTTAAAAATACTTATGTAGTTATAAGAAAAAAGGTATAATATTTTTTATGTTTTTTTTAGACTACGATTGTGAAGCATACTCGCCTGAAAGTACATCAGACTCCCATATTTTACCTAATGAAGCAGACGAGTGTAAATCAGGTAATATTTTGTTGAGTCAGCTTTGTTATTGCATATTTATGTGTGTATTAGTGTGTAAAATCTATGATAGAGTTTACTGAAAATTCAACAACCGGTTTTAAATCGGAACTATGTATAAAAATCACTTTCGTATTCAAAATTTAAGTGAGCAAAGCAACCTCAACTGGTAGATGTTGCTTATGGTTTAAAACCGCCATTTGTACTTTTCAAACACTTAATTTTTTTAAACATAGTTTTTTTCGTTATCGACATTTTGATGCACTATTTATCATAGATTAATCGTAATTAAACTTATTATAGTAAGTACGGAAGAGACAAGATAAGAGAAAAATATTACAATGAATACGTATGCGGGTACGTATTTGTTCACATCAATCACTATATGTTTTATCTACTAAAATACTGCCAGTACTGAAATTTACGACACGCTTACATGTTTTTGATTTATAAATTGAAAGGATTGTATACTCGTGTTGCTGAATTACGTGTAATTACGCTTAATTACATGATGAGGGCAAAGATCTATTAATGCTTAAATTATCTTCGCTATGTTTATTTTATAGGGTAATAATTAATCCGCCTCTAGTGACATAATTATAAAAGCAGATTTTTAAAATAATTAATAAGTAATTGTACCTAACAAGAACAAGAAAAAAAAACAATCTAATAGAAATAGTTCAACTTCAGTTATATTTATATGATTTAGATCATGTTCTAAAAAACTCTTATGTATAAAGTCTTTATTAAAAACTTATACTATCGTTTAACTTTTATGTTTGAGAAAGCGAGATATTATAATTATGCATCTTATAATAAATAATAAATAAATAATAAATATCGGACAACCTCACACAAATCGATCTAGTCCCAAATTAAGCTCAAGAAGGCTTGTGTTATGGGTACTAGACGACGATATACGTACTTATATAGATAAATATATACTTAAATACATAGAACAACCATGACCCAAGCACAAATATTCGAGTTCATCACACAAATATTTGCCCTGGCCGGGATTCGAACCCGGGACCGCCGGCTCAGTAGGCAGGTGTCTACAAACCGAGCCAAACGCGTCGTCAAATCTTATAATTATCTTGAAATATTAAAATTATATATTCGGTAAATTAAATGGTCATAAAAACGGTTTTAAAATGTTATACTGATGGTTTTTGTTTTAATATTTTTTGTATTACCTACCCGTATCAGAAATTCCAAACCATGTTTTTTCGAGATCAAATTTGAAAATCTCTTCAGATTGAATTTATTAGAAAGTTACTTTTCCATGACATTTTTTGGTCACCGTTATCTCGCAGCAAAAGCTGTGTTCGAGTTGCTGATGTGAAAATCATTCTTCCACTGCATTCATTTGTTTAAAATTTATTCAAATAGCATTTCTATTGCCAGATTGCATTCTTTACCACTCAACTGCGTGGCTAGACCAGTGTTATACCCTATCCTGATATTAAATTTTTCATTTCCAGAAAATGAAGACCCAAAAACTCCTATGCAAGTGTTGGAGCGTGCCCTGGAGTTGTGTCAATTTGGCTGGTTCCACTACAAGCTTATGTTTGCGTCTTTTATGTCAGTATTCTCCTACACAAGTTTGATGACAACATCTTCGTACATACTATCCAGTGCAGAATGCGATCTTCAATTGACTATTATAGAAAAAGGATTTTTGAATGCCATGCCATTTTTCGGTGAGTATCGTAAGATCGTATACAAAGTAACTTACTTCTGTGGAGCAACATTCTCCTCCGTACAGCAATATTAATTTTATTTATAATATATCCTTTTATCGACACCCATATAATATTTTCTTCGGTTTCCGCGACTGTCACACAATTAAATAAAACAATTTATACGAATTATATCGCGTATTTTAATTATTTGAGCCTCCCTGACGTTTCGGTAGCTTCACATATACCCCAACGTCAGGGAACACGTCACGTCAGGGATAACGTCAGGGAGGCCCAAATAATTAATATACGCGATATAATCCGTTTAAATTGTTGATCATAATGATACTCTTAAGGCGACCTCGCAAGGCGACCCCACTGGCGCCGGCGGGGCGCCTCACTCTTTCCTTGGAATCATCATTCAGGCCTTGGTAATACTGAGTTCTGTAAGGATCTCTTTGGTTGTTGACAGCAGAACCGGCAACTAGATTTTAAAATATATTTAAATATTCGAATTATGGCCGTCTCTGTCACACACCAAGGGAACCGAGCATTCGTGTTTAAACCTTGTATATGAACAGAAGGCCAAATATATAAATATAAAACCAAGTCCTATGCTTTGTTCTGTACTTCCACTGAGCTATTATGAAACGAGCCAAACTCGTATTTTAAGACCTCTCATTATGTCACAGTTGCATAAACTACTCTTATTTGAATACAAGAATCAAAGTTCATAAAATACTTATATTCAATTTCACTCATAATCTGCATTAGGAATCGAACCCGGTACTGTTTGTCGGTCTGACGTCTGGTGACGTATGTTGTCAATTTCTCAATCCATTTCGAAGGTTTTGTTTATTGTGTGCTTGAGAAAATATGAGTTTAATTTCCTATTTCCAGGGCAAGTGGGAGGGGGCTTATTCGCGGGATTCATAACAGACGCATTCGGTCGCAAGAAATTTCTCATTGGGGGCCACACAGGATTGCTTGTTTGCGCACTCATCGAAGGTTCTAGTCAAACATATTGGATGCTGGTGGTTGGGAAACTTTTCGATGGTATATTGTGAGTATCATGCGTTTTTTTTTTGTTAGAAATTACTACTATATTTTATAATGTTAAGATTGAACCTCAGCTTTTGAGCTTAAATGCTGTTTGCAGATAAATTTATTACGAATATTTTCTCAACAAAGTCATTTTGTTATCATAGTGACATAATATATGACAGTTAATACTGTCAAAAGTAATAATGTAACAGTCAATGGTATGGCGCTTCAAAGTGTTATTAGAGTTATTGCGCTTCTATGACAGATACTTATAGTGCGACCAACTTTTTTGTTAACTAAAGGATGTCGTCACAATATTCGCACACAGAGCACTTGAACGCAGAGACACTGACAATCGTATGAAATTTCGGCATTACAGTCGTAGTTCCTAATTTCGCCGTTTCACTGAAAAGTTGGTCGCACTGTACAATAAAATTGTACATGGCGCAACTGAATCCGCACCTCCACCAAATGTGGGGGTGGAGGCTCAAGGAAACACATAACTTTTTAATTGAGATTCTATTTAAGACTAAAATATAATAAATATAGAATACTATTTGGTGACGACTTGTAGAGGAATTCCATAATATTTTATTATATCGTTCACTCGACAGTGACAGAATCTTTTATTTAAACCAAAATCGTAAATACGTATTTATAACCGGCCGACATCCCTACAATATCCTTTATTTTCCAGTTTAAGTTTGACATTCGGCGCCACAGCCGTCATGGTATCAGAGTTCACCCACAAGGGTGTGAGAGACGGAGTATTATTGATGTATTCTGCGTTTATGTCTTTCTCGCTCATTCTGTGCGCGCTAGTCGCTTGGGGATTTCTAACACGATCATGGAACTTTGTCTTCTTAGATGGACAATTGGGTAAGATGTATTTTAATGTTTACTTTAAGAAGTCATTTATTTAATGTATCAGATCAGTGGAATCGCACCCTAAGAATCCGATTCCCACTAACTAAATTGACATTGTATTAGATATTTTAAAATCATGTACATAGTTAAGGGCTTTAATTATTAAAACGAAACTTAATTGATTCCTCTGTGTAACGATAGTTACCCATATTTTTGTATGAGTAACTTTCGTGACACAAAAGATGCGATCGTAATTTAGTTTTTATTAAGCCTTTAACTATGTATATGATTTTTTTAAATGACTCTGATACAATGTCAATTTAGTTGGTGGGAATCGGATTCTTAGGGAGCGATTCCACTGATATGTACATGTTTTTTGAAAATGACTCATTAGCGAGGTAGGTTTAAAAAAAAACAATAATAGTTCCGCAAAGTGACGCCTACACTTTTTTTTTCAGTACTGCATTCATGGAACATTTATCTATACTCGACTTCAATTATGATATTGGTGACATTGTTGATGTACATATATATACCAGAAAGCCCAAAATTTCTGCTATCACAAGACAAAGAGTATGAAGCTTTGGAGGTTATCAGAATCATATATCACCAGAACAGTGGCGAACCAAAAGAATCATTTCCCGTAAGTATTTTAGAACTAATCTTGTGTTTTCCTATAATTGCCCTGCCGTGTTTTAAGCATAACTTTTTTGCAAAAAAAAAGTAAGGTCTTGCTGCGGATTAAAATGTTTTATCTCAAATATCGTAAACCCTCCATGATGCGTTCAAGAACCGCACATTATGACCACCATAAAAATAGGCTGTTTTATTAGAACAAATTTCTTATCTATGAAAATGTTATTATTGCTAAATAATAAAATCGATTTCGATGATATTATTTATTCAAATTTCGAACATCATTGAAAAACAAAGAAATTTTATTTGACATCTATTCTACTATCAGTCGAGATGACGTTTAGTTCGAAATGAATTGTCAATTTGCATCAAATTTGACAAATGTCGCACGTAAGTATATCGAACGATATGATAGTTGGGGAAAACTCTAGTTTGTCTCTGAATAAAAAAGAACTATGACAGCTGTCATAACACTTCATTACCGCCATTACCGGGTAATATTTGTCGTAATGTGCGACTCCTGAATGCATCATGGAGGCCTATGATATGTTGCTAGATAAAGTAGTGTATGTAACTGTACATAATTAGGCATTAAAACACTCGTGTGGTGTTATTATGAAACTTGCCTTCGGCGCGTTTCATAAACCCACACTCGTCTTTAATACCCTTCATTACCGGGTAATATTTGTCGTAATGTGCGACTCCTGAATGCATCATGGAGGCCTATGATATGTTGCTAGATAAAGTAGTGTATGTAACTGTACATAATTAGGCATTAAAACACTCGTGTGATGTTATTATGAAACTTGCCTTCGGCGCGTTTCATAAACCCACACTCGTCTTTAATACCCTTCATTATGTACAGTCACATAAACTACTATTATAGAAATATGAAAGAATATATTAAAATCAATGTGACAATCACGCCCACGGGGGAAAAATTCTCTACGGTGATATTGACGAGGGCCGCTAGGTGTTTTAGTTTGTTGCACGTAAAATTTTGATATCAAAAGATGGTTTGTAGTGAAGATGACACTTTAGCAATAAAGCCGCATAGTTTTAAACTTGCAATTTAGAGTAGGTTGTTTGTATTGTTGAAAGTGTATTTTGAGTATAAGTATAAATTATTTTTCTTGAGCGAATCCACTTAGCTTTGTACCCGATGAACAATACTCATTATCTGTATTGTTAAGTGTGGCCACAACTGCCACTTCCAAATGTAAGGCGTTATAAGTGCAAATTACTTTTACACTAAATTAGTCTTTAACTCAAACGAAATAAGGTTTACTCTTAAACAAAGAGAACACAGATGTTGGTCACTTCGTAAGTGAAAGCACTTACGAAGTGACCAACATCTGTGTTTTCTTTGTTTTACTATACTATTAAAACTAGCTGGAAAGTGCTACAAAATGGAAAATAAGGATGTTCTCTTGTGTAGGTGGCTAAGGTGCTCTTTGATTCACTGAACCAGGGTAGTAGGTAAGTAAGTTTAATCAGTGCACATTCACTATGTAGGACCCACTTAGTAAAAGAGAATAGTAAAGAGGAAAGTACTAGGTTCCTCGAACCCCTTCAATAACGTATTAGGGACATTGGTTTGCCAAGCGTTTTCTATCGCCTATACCATGGCGAGTGCTCTGAAGAGCTATTTTCTCTAATCCCACCCTCCCCTTTCCGTCATAGAACCACACGAGCCGGTTTGCGATGTCATCGCTTCGCTTTGGAAAATATTCCCACGCGTACCAATAAGTTAGGCAATTCCTTTATATGCCGAACTATTAAAATGTGGAACTCTTTGCCGGCACAAGTGTTTTCTCCTTCTTACAACATGCGACCCTTCAATCGAAGCGTGAATAAGCACCCTCTCGGGCCAGCATGGCAGTGTCAACTGACAAGGCACCGTTGGTATCTTGTTAGTAGCCATTGGGACTTGGGCTCCCGATTATGCTTCCTATCAGGCGAACTGGACGACTATGTTGAGCCAATATAAAAAAAAAACCTGATAAGGTGCACCTAGTGCCGTAACGTCACGTAACGTTTATACAGTGCTATCGGGCATTTCGTTTCTTCGAGGTGCATAGATAATGTGACTGAGTAGTAAACATTGTGTTTTTAATTCCATTAGTAACGAATTTTACTTGTACTCGTATATTGGATAGCTAATAACTTTATAGTGACATTTAAAGTTAACACTTTATTTCCAGTAACTGTTTTGTGAACCTTCGTGACACATATTGGGTCCAGCCGGGGACCCGAATTCGAGTGGTTTACAGTCAATACTGGGGTTTCAATCGTAACTTGTGTGTGACATTTGAGTATTTGTTAGTATTAGATTCAATTGTAGATATTGTCAAGAGGACTTATTTTTACATCAGCGAGGCTTTGGTCTTTACTCCTAGGTTTTGGTCTCTTTTTAACACAATTTTTTCATTAGTTTTTAGGGTTTCGTACCCAAAGGGTAAAAACGGGACCCTATTACTGAGACTTCGCTGTCCGTCCGTCCGTCCGTCCGTCCGTCCATCCGTCTGTCACCAGGCTGTATCTCAACAACGGTGATAGCTAGACAGTTGAAATTTTCACAGATGATGTATTTCTATTGCCGCTATAACAACAAATACTAAAAATAAAATAAAATAAATATTTAAGGTGGGCTCCCATACAACAAACTTGTTATAGATTATATATTATGTATAGGTACGGAACCCTTCATGCGCGAGTCGGGCTCGCCCTTGCCCAATTTTTTTTTATTCTCTAAAATGATTTCTCCCTATTTACCGCCCCTTAAATTAATTTAGACCCGATTAAAATCTGATTTAATTAATTAAATCAAAGGCCAACAAAAATGTCGGCAACGGTTAATACTTAAATAGTAACTAAAACTAATGAGTGAAGTTGTGTACCGTCCAATTATCTCCTGGGTTTAACTTTCAATGGCGCCCCGAATAATGCCGTGTCTCTGTAATCTAAAACTTCTGCCACTTTTCCGTAACTTCCTCTTTTAAATTGAAACACTTTTCTTTTCAGGGCCTTTCAATCCGTTCTGTAAAATATAGTTGTCGGCTAAATCGAAACTCGCTCGGCTAGTTTCGAATACGGCCCGAAATTGGGAAAACACATAACGAGTCCTGGTTAATGATGGAACCCTAATAACGGAACCCTTTCAAGCCTGCTATTGCTGTCTCGTTAGTTTTATGTGTTCACGTCGCTTTTTTATAGACCTTTGCGTAACAGTCATTAAAAAAGATGGATTACAAATTCAGCATTATTTTAATTGTAATTACATAGAACCACCGTATAGCGGAATATTTTCAAAGGGAAGTTGTATATTTTCACAATAGGATAAAGGCCTCTTTACTCTCAGTCGTAGCGGCCCACACTAGTCGGTCGGTCGTGACGCCATGCCTCACGGCCAAATTGCGTTGCATTTCACACAAACAATTGATGAAAAACGCTTCACGAGTAACACGACAAACAACAAACCCACTTTATTGCACACCTCAAATACACAGGGTTTTTTTTCTTCCAGACAACCTTTAGGTAGCGGAGTAGATCAACAAGAGTTAGAATTGAGTAGGTGATGCAAAACAACTTTAAGCCACAAAAATTAACTACAAAAATAAAATAAAAACAATAAACATTCATAAATAACAATAATCAAATATACCTACATATAATACTTTACTTAGACATAATAAAAACATATAGCAGAGTAAAATAGATAGCAAACCACAGTCAGTCGCATAGCAGTATCGCATACGAGTAAGAGGAGCGATTTTCAACGCAGTGTAAATTAAGGTAGAGATAAATAGTGACGTTTAAGGTGAGATTTAAAGATAGCAATAGATTGTGCACGCCTTAGATCAGGAGGTAAATAATTCCACAGAAGAGTAGCCTGAAAAGTGAATGAATTATTGTAAAACTTAGAAGATGAAGACGGGACAGTGAGAAGATAATTTTGAGCAGACCTAGCATAACGCAAGTAACTGAAACGCTCTTTGAGGTAGAGGGGAGTGTTAGGGTTAAACAGTATATTGTACAGAAAACAGAGAATGTGAAAGTGACGGCGAGAACGGATTGGAAGCCACTTGAGCTGGGATCGGAAATTGGATACGTAGTCATACTTTGCGTAACCCAAATATCAACCGCACGCAAGTGTTTTGAATACGCTAAAGTTTATTAAGCTGCTCTTCCGTGATATCGAGATAAGATATGTCAGCATAATCCAAAATAGGAAGAAGTAGCGATTGAGAGAGCGCAATTTTAGTGGCGATGGGGAGAAAATTACCGAGTCTTCTGAGAGAACTAACTGCTGCAAAAATCTTCCTGCTAACCTCGTTCACTTGTGGCACCCAAGATAAACTGCGATCAAAAATGACACCAAGATTCTTAACTTGTTGCGAAAAGGGTATAAGCACACCGTTAAAAAAGATAGGTTGGACATTGTCAAAGTCAACCCTGCAGATCAGTTTTGAACTGCCAATCACGATAGCTTGAGTTTTAGCAGGGTTGACTTTGAGTATTTTCGCGAAGATAAAAAAAACTGCTGTTGTACTGTAGTATTTTATTTAGTGTCTTATTTTTCATAACTGATGACGATGGCAGTACAATACTGCCCTACTTAAGCAAGTGGCGGTAAACAAACAAATTTTTAGACATTTCGAGTAAATTGACTAAATGTTAAAACTGACGCCTATAGGCAATAAAACAATTCGTTCTAAATCCATTACCTTTTTATTTCTCGCTAATTCGTTCAGGTAATCTGATATAGAAAGTAATAATAATTCGCTTTAAGAGGGTAGAATAGAAATGATAAGCACAGAAATAACTACTTAACGAAAAATCAAATGGCCTCAAGTAAATGGAGCACATCGCCAAAGCAGATATGCCTACAGTGGCAAAACGAACGTCCCTATTCCCGTTCTCCCAACGTTCCGTCACCGGTGTGCCGATCTTTAAGTTTTTAACGTACAAATGTATTTTGTTACAGATAACATCCTTCAACTCCACAGGAGTACACTTCACCCCAGAGAAGAAGACTATGAAGGCACAGTTAAGGAGTGCGCTTTCTCAGTCAAAGGAATTATTTCAGCCCCCTCTAGTCTTTAAACTTCTGTTATTTGCAGTTTCGGGGTTCGCGTGTTTATTGGCGTGAGTGTTATTTTATGAAGTTTTATTATGTAGATAACATTTTAATTCTTTTTTTCAAACATGCAATGAAATCATAACGTAACTCGGCCGGAAGGACTCGAGAGAACTGCAAAAGAATTTCATACAAAATTGAACGCTTAAGTGGGGAAGGAATTTTGCCTAGCCGTGAAAAGGGCTACCTCCCTACGGTCGGCCGTCTATACCTACTCACCCGGCAAGGCCTTTTTCCGGTGTCTGCAGAAATGTACTATTGCGTAGTCACTGACTCACTGTACAAAATGATTTGCATTTATAGTCAGTTCACTATTAATTACACTAGTAATTCACAATTATGTAACGTTACTGACTGACAGGATCAGTATTTCATTCATGGCCTTGTATTTTGAGCCATAAAATAAAAATTCAATAAATAGTTTCCAAAGTAAACTGGTACATTTAATCAGAATACTCTACCAGTGGACTTTTTAAAAATCTCCAATGAATTCGTTAAAATTGTGACTTCCATCTTTTATGTTCGTCTTGAAATTTGCATTAAAGACACCAGGCCGACAAAAACTCAATTTTTGTTTCCTGAGATTCTTTTTGGTATCCGCCGTTATTAATAATTCAAGTACTTAAAACAAGTCATCCCTTTACTTGTAAATATACGCGATGTAATTACCTTAATTGTATTTTGTTTTAAACCATGAATACAAATATCAAAGCTTAAATTTTAAAGCTTGTATTTTGTTTTGTTCATAGGTATTCTTCGCTCAGGCTTTGGTTCCCGCAGCTATCCACAATTATAGAAACTTACCAACATGGGAACGGTGGGAAAACGGCCCGTTTCTGTGTAATGATTACCGGATACACAAACCTGCTAACTATGAACGGGACCTTACCGAACAGCAATGCTGTAATCCCCATCTGTGTGCCGGTAATTAATTTATTAGCCTGCTTTTCCATTTTAGCTCAGCTACGTAGCTTAGTGGCGTGAAATGAAAAAAAATGGCAATCTATACAAAATGACGCTAAGTAATCCCATCGAAATTTTTTCCACTTTTTTTTTGCACATCGATCGGTTAGCTACGTAGTTTAGTGGAATTGCGGCTTACCTAAAATAGGCATGCATTTTGCTTCTATCTCATTGTTGGTAAATGACGATGAAGCCGACGTCAGAGCCTTCTTACTTGATTTTATCCAAAAATCATATTTGCTGATATTCATCACACCAAACAAAATATTTCTTCCGCAAGCCATATCCTCAAAACCGAGTTCAACGTAAAAAATATATTTAAAACTGGATCGAATAGGTATCAAAATAAGCCATGGGCGAGAACCACATGAACCCAAAGGATTATTAAATTTCTACTATGCTAAACTCATTATGATCGATTTTCACTTCTCCAGAAGAATAACGACACCTTAGGACGAGCTGGCTACGATTTATACCCGTTATTCTTCTTTTGTTACTATATGTAGATATCACTAAGATGTTTACTTCTTGGGTATAGATTATGTCAAAGCAGCAGTTACTTAAAACAGCAACCGGAACTAATTAATAATGAACAGACAACATTTTATTGTTTATGAAATTGGGTGACGTTTTAGTCGTGAATGGGCGTGCCAGGGGGTGACGGGGGAGTCAACCACGAATTGTCATAAAAACAGCTGTTTAAGAGTTAATGCTCAACCCGAAATATATGAAATTTTATTATACGTCACTCTCTCTTTCTCTCTCTCTTTTAGTATCTTACGTAACCCTAGGCCGTTCACCGCCGCATTTTAGGTATGTAATGTACTTTTTAACCCCCTTGTTTCAGCACATCGCTGGAGCGGAAACGTATATCAACGGGATAATCCTAGGCTCCTTATCACTACTCCTCATCAGTGCCAGTAGCATTTTGATTTACTACATCGGCCAGAAGCCTTTAATGTTCTTCGCACTAGTTGCCTGCGCCATGTGTTCAGCGAGTTTGTATTGGACCAGTTCAGCTCTGTCCATCGCTATTCTTTTATCAGGCGCATGCGCATTGATGCAGTGTTCACTTAGCCTGCAGAATAACATACTTGTTAGAGTGGTGCCTACCACAGTAAGGTACGTTTTGCTACAACACTTAACATTAAATGACAATAATTCCGATGATGCATCAGTAAGGTATGTTTTGGCAGAATTTATTCCATTGTAAAAAAATAGCCAACAAGTGCATAATTCTCAAGTGGTTGTTAATAAAAAAATATATTTGTTTGTTGTTCTACTTAATATTTAATGTTTTTTTTTACAGGACCTTAGCATTAACAATATGTATTGTGCTAGGAAGAACGGGATCTCTCGTGGGAAGCATTGTATTCCCTTTGATGTTAGAAAAGGATTGTATGCTACCATATCTGACTTTAACTGGAGTTACCCTAAGTTAGTAAATCGTATGTTACATCTTCCTTTGTCAATAAGATATACCCGCAAAACATTCTGCAACGAGCTGAAATGTTATTTTATTATTACAGGTATGGCTGCCTTGGTTTACTTTTTCCCAAATCCCGTTAAAGAAAATATGGGGAGCGGAGACAACTGAAAATAAAATCTATTGAAAGACAAGTTTTATTTCTAGAAGAAATGGCTGTAGGTATTTTAAGACGTAACAGCCTAGAGAAGTACGAGTACCTAGCCACCACCTAACTGCCAGCTTACCTAATATATAAAAGAAGGGTACAGAAGAAGATCATCATCATCATCATTGACCTCTTGCATCTATAAAAGATGATTTAAGCAGCGTATATAGAAGTGCGGCACTTACGAACGTGACTCCATAGCCCGATTTGAAAGCGACAGAAGATACGGTGACAAAAATGAGACTCAAAGAATGAAATTAACTGATATTTTTTCTGAATATACAGATGCATTCTACAGATAGTAATCAACATACGTAGTTACTACTTATTCAACCGAGATTCCAACAGTTAATTTAAGAGATATTATACGGAATCCTCAATGTGTAATCCCGACTCGCACCCTTCTGTTCCTTATTTCTGATGTCTTAACGAAGCCAGTTCAAATTCCGTTACATCATGCTGACTGTTATCAATTTATTTTTGCAGTGGCTTCGTCACGATCGTTGACGTGTAACTAGTGATGTCCCAATAGGGTTGCTGACTCATTGTACATTTTACATAATGTTGTAGATTTAACTACAACAATGATTTAAAAAATACTGTGATATATTATCAATTTATCATTACCTGTTTGTATTTATCATTAGTTCTTTTTCATTATGTGATCTATGTAATCATTCAGATATTATTATACAAGAATTACTTATTTTCCCAAATACCTCTCTCTCTCTCTCTCTCTCTCTCTCTCTCTCTCTCTGCAATTATTATTCCCATCCGATGCTGGGGTCTGCTTTCTTCGTCTTCTGCCACTTCTTCTCTGTCTACCGCATCATCTGTGCTTACATCGCAAGAACTTAAGTCTAACTTTATGAGATCTGTCCATCCTCTTTTCGGTAAACCTCTGGTTCTAGACCCTGGGATGGTCAGGTTTAAAACCTAAATACCTACATCACATAAATTGACGAATGCATGTCGTCACGCAATTTTAGAAAGTAGTAGTAGGTACACATAGGTCTTTCATGACAGTGCAATTTCTACACGAAGGTCACGACGTGGTACATACTACGTACAGTTTGATTTAATCTATGTGCAAGAATAAAAAAGCGCACGAGTATATTTATTTAAGGCCAATAATTTCTAAACGCTAAATTGGTTATAAGTTTACGAAATGCTAGACTATACGGTAATACTTTTTTTACTCTGACTGTACAAGAAATAGAAAAAACACATTGTTTAGATCGTTGCATTTTTATAAAAGTAAGTAGTGATGCTGATGAATACGAGTATAAGAAATACAAAAAACCTGATAAAAAAACGTCATAATTTTCGCAAAAAATCGTTTACAGTGTATAGGGTTTTCCCGAGGTAGCAAAAATGTTCTGAACATGAAAAAATATTTTGTGTTACTCTTATAGAGGCAAATACTCCGTCCTGAATTCTCCATTGAATCAAAACTAACTATTCCATCACATTTTGTTATACTAGAAGTAGTAATTTGTTTTAGGACGGAACACAATCTGGCACGACACTATCATTATAACAATATTTGCAGCGTATTCACAAATTATATTTACACATGGCTGAATTTATATTATATAGGTGTGATACTATGATAAAATAACGCAAAGCAATAGACCGAACAGTACGCGAAACTCTCTTGGAGCTAATATTTAATATCAAGACCAAAAATAAGACTGAAAGTGGAACTGTGCTCGTTTGATCTTCAAGTGTAAAAAAGTGATAAAGTTTATTTGTAGTCATGAAAGAAATAAATACGAATGACGTCAGCGAGGATCATCCTAAAGGTGAGTTGAATGTTGTAGTTTAGTTTTAAGCTCTTGTTTATGGCCTAATTGACATTCAGGTTTTTTCAGCGATTTTCCGCCATAGTATGTATGTATGTAAACACTTTATTGTACATAAAAACAAGAAAAACACACTACAAAAGAATAAGCATGTACAAAGGCGAACATCCCTTTAAGGGATCTCTTCCATATTTTTTTATGACAATTTTATAGTACTTATTTGTATTGTATCACTTTATTGAATAAATTAAATGCTTACTTTTTAGGGTTCTCTTCCAGTTAACCTTTGTAGTCATTGCAGTATATATATATTGGCGAAAAACAAAGATCATTATGTTTTTACTGGTACTGAAAAAATATTATTATTTATGTTTTAGTTACGCGGACTTTAAAATAAACTAAATGCGTAAGGAAGGTCTCAAATATCCAATGACTGCTTTGCAGAGGTCGATCTTAGACTAATCAAAAGGCTTGCGACTTATCCTTCCGTTGTGTTCTTAAAGGCGCTGCTTTATGGTAAGGCAGCCCAAGAGGGGATCTTTGGTTTTTCTCGAGAGTAGCCAGTTACCATAAGAAGCCTAATGGGATACATTCACAATCATCTTCATATGCAGCAGCGTGTTTAGGACAACATTATTAAAAAGCGATCGCTTGAAATGCTCTTCAGATAAAGGTCAGGTAAGTTAATTACATGCTGAAAAGTGTTTAAATCTCCTCTTGGGCTACTCTACTGTTGTACCCGTGGACTGGTATGGACTGGACCTGTATATTTCTATTTGGAAATATTCCCAGTAAGTTCTGATTGTTTCAGGTATAAATAAACAAGCGGATTGTAATTTTTTTCAGCTTTTTTTAATTAAATTGAAATTAATAACTGAACCTGAACTTATATCAATAACGGTGTTATTATGGTCTGTGGATATTCAGTAAAGGAAACTGAAACGCGTACCTTTTTGACCCTTATTTTAATTGTAACAAGAACGAAAAAAGTACGTGTTTCTATTTTCTTGACTGTACATAACTATCTTTAGTTCGTCGGTATACTTCTAAAATCAATAAACGGGCAAGATATTCTGAATAAATAGATAAGCTGTTTGACACAGTTTACAATAAAATAATTAAAATATTTAAATTACTTCCTTTATATCTCTATTTATCAGAAAAAGAAACTGATTAACTGCTGTTGATACAAAAATATAATATATGTAAGCAATTTGCTGAAAAACATCACTTATAATTGATAGTCATATCCAAAACACTACATCTTATTATTAAACCAATTGGTAACTATCTGTATATTTAACCGGTTTTCCTCATTCATACTCGTAAATAAACCTGCCATTACTCAAGCGCTATGTACGTCACTATTTCCGTTAATTATAAAAAACACGCGTCGCGTCTTGGTTGTATGCGGTCAGCTATGGTACGTAGTGGACTACACGTGTTCGCGAGTGGAAAGAAGAGAAACATATATTGACAGAACTTTGAGACATGGAAGCTAGTACAAAACTTTTGCAGGGAGTTCCAAAACATGAAAGTGTAATAAAAAGTAAGTGATTAGCGCGTTTTTGTTCCGCATTTTAAATGAATAATTTACTTGGTACTAAAAGTATAAAAATATTTACTTAATACGTTTGTCGTGAATTGGAAACATTAAGTTATCCAGAGGTGGCTTCGTTTTTTTTTTCGATTGTATACGTTTTGTGAAATAATATGACACAAAAGTAAGTATATTCATATAAATTCTGAGATATTAAAATTGAAAAAATAAAAAATTATAATATGCGCACCTTCGGTAAACTTTATGTATGTTTCCAATTCTATAACAGATTTACATCTATAGATATTTTTTGGATATTTCCTTTAAAGAAAAACAAATCTTTTGAATTTACTATCTCCTTTTTAGGTCGTGATCGTGACGCTAATGCAGTCAAAACTGCATCCTTGGACTCCCTGGCTATAATTGATACACTAGAGAAGTTTGTAGGTCAGATAAGTTTTCTTTTTATCAGGGATACAGATATAATTTAAACCCACAGTCAGGTCAGGTGAACACTCAACTGAACACTCATAGTTTGAGGGTTTTTTTTCTCGTCATTGACATTTTAGCAAATATAACAAGTACCTACCTATAACAAATGGTAGTTAGTTACCTTTTTATGAATCCAAACGACAGTCCCAAGGCTACATCAAGTTTAATTACAGTTATACATGTATTTATCTCGATATTAATCTCGAGACCATGCAACGATCGACAATTTGCCGTGTCACTTAAGGTTAGCGTTTTTTACATTACGTATATGAAAACTATAAACATATCATAGAAACACGTAGTACTGTTAGTAGGCTGAGCACTGCCCAGGTTAGGGTGCCAGAGTAGGAACCTCAGGATGACGCGCACTGTATGGTGTCTAGGAGTACTACGTTTATTATATTTAATCACGATTACTAGATTTTGGAAGTATACTGACTATTATTTAACGAAATGTGTATTCGAAGTGTAATACAAAATATTATAAAGTCCAGGAGTCACACTTCAAGTAAGTGGTTGATGGTTTTTATCCCATGATAAACGCAACCATCATAGGCCCCCAGTTCTGTTTTATATCATATAATTTTATAATATATGAAATTCGCAAAGTGTAAGCCCTTTCGCTTTGCAGTCAAACAATATTTGGTTGAGCGGGATGGCTTGTTACGAAAGTCTTGGTCGGTATTCAGTCAGACACTCGATCCAATCCAGACAAAAAAGTTTAGAAAATCAATCATTAATTTCGTCTTTGGGCTTGCTTTGTTGCGGTTTTGTTGCAGTGTACGAGTACTTGCATCGTCATCATTGCATAATCATCTCATATAGGTATATTATCCATTGCCGGGCATGATAGGCACAGAAACATTCAAAGACAGAAACAGCAAATCTACTATCCGGTTCAAGTTACGTTACGTTTGCACCTTTGTATAATTAAATTAGGTATATTTTTTCTGTAACATGTTTGTATATTAATCTGCATCGTACCTGATAATTTAAATGATTAGTAAACATCGGAGATACTCGTAAGGGAGCAAATGGTATGTTTTCACCCATGTTAATACCTTAATTGTCTCCAAAGTGTAGTGGAGCTTCATACCCTAACATTATTGTTTTTTTCATAGGTTTAAGTAATACATATTTACATTTCATTCATTTAAACATTACATTGATGGTAAAAGTAGTTCCTGAGAAAAATATTAGGAGCTATGTGACGGACGTAAAGATGGACAGAGTCGAAATATACCTAAGTGTTCTCTATTTTTAACTTTTTGGTTAACAATTTTAAGAACGTTTATAATTGTCATATACAATACCATTGCGGCTGATGTCAAGTGCTCACAGTCATTGAAAATAAGTATAGGCTTTGGGTTTGGGTAAATTCAGAGAGGTTCATACAATGATCCCATAAGCGCGAGCGAGACAGATACTCGAAGGTCATTTTAACGGCTCACAGACTGAACGTGTGTACTTGGCATGCTATACTTTTAATAATTAATGTCGCATATCAATCTTTGAAAGCTATTTAATTGATATAAAATACTGTAAAGTACTTATAGATAATTAATTCATAATTATACTAAAAATCTGAAATTTTTCATAGACACTTTCGTGATGTGTATACTTTAATTTTCAGAAAATGGAGGCGCCAAAACTCCTATGGAAGTATTGGAAGAAGGTCTGGAGATATGTAAATTTGGTTATTTTAACTACAAACTGATGTTTGCGACATTAATGGCAGTATTCTCCTACACAAGCGTGACGACGACGTCTTCGTATATCCTATCCAGTGCAGAATGTGATCTCAATATGAGTATAATGCAAAAGGGAATATTGAATGCCATGCCGTTTTTTGGTGAGTAGCTGCAGTAATGATTATGCACATCATACATAATATTCATACACTTAGAGACATCTCTGCAATTTCACATTACTGTAACTAACATTGGTTTTGAGAATATGTACATCTTCACGAGTACCAATTTGTTATAACATATAATGTCTTAAATAAGTATGATTTATGAAATAATACTAACTGCTGAGTTTCCTTCTTTCTTTCTTCGGCTTTCTTCGGCTTTCTTCTCAACAAAGGTCTTTTGTGAAATGCCGGTAGGTTCAGATTCAAAGAAGTAAAATGCCCTTGTGTCCTGCTTGCAACTAAACTATTGGATTTGGTTTGGTTTGGGATTACCTAATATTATTTAAACTTGAAAGTGGAGGATTCAATATACCTAAGTGATTCAAGGACTAAATTCGAGGAATTAATTATTCTGACCTAATTTTGTATTCCACCACTTTTGACTTTTTAACTTAAACTAAGTATCTTTAAATTCACATTAAGACTCAAAAAAGGAGAAAGTCCTCTGAGTTAATTAATAGATACATTGTGTATGAAACAATTTGTCGTTGTGTATTGGTGTGTTGTACACGTAGCCTTTACCTTTACCTTTAGCCGTACCTTTGTATACCTACTGTACTGAAAAACAATTTGATTTTGATTTTGAGAGGGTTAAGAATTGGTGAAAATAAAAGTAACAATATGGAAGATGTACTTGCGAAGTTTAGAAGTTCTTAATTTTAATATGTCGCGATCCGAAAAAGAGATGCTCGTATTCCATCAATTTTTACGTATGGACTTCTCTCAGCCATTGTCTCTATAGCTTTAAGTAAATCTTACTTAAATCAAACAGAACCTAACAAAATGGCTGCTACTCGTAGTTTGGCCTTTCCAAAATCCATACAACATATAAAATAGCCTCACGGAAAAGTAGCCAACGAACGAAAATTCTATATCCACACAATTCTGATCGATCAAACAGATACAACAGAAATATTATGTTAGGGGTCATAGACCAATTTATAATTTTCTATGCGGAACCAAGTTCCTTACATTATATGCGTAGCAAACACATCCACACGTGAACTAAAGATAATCAATAACCACAAAAATCTGCATTTGACAACGCAATTGGCGCAGTTTGTAGTGCACCTGCCTACTAGGGTGGGTCATTTTTTTTTTCTTTTTTAATTTCTAACGGACACAGTTGAAAAAAGGTGCCATTTAGTGCCATTAATGGATACATATTTTTATATTTTTGTTTTATTGCCTCAGGATTAATCCAGAAAAAAGTTCCTAATGTATGGAGCACTAAAAAAAAGTGGCCTTGTATATTATTATTTTTTTGTTGCATTTCGTTTGTGATGCTTTACTTATTATACTCAGAATAGAAATGCATTAAAATATTGGGCCAAAATAATAAAACCAGATTTCATAACGCTCATTTAAATATGGGCATTTCTATACTTACTTAGAAAAAGATGTGAGGCAAAAGATCAACATCAATTAGAATGCAATTTTGGTATTTAGTTTATATTTTTTTTGCTATGCCTAAAGAAATAAAAGTATTAATTTTTTCCCCATACATCAGTGACCCACCCTACTGCCTACTGAGCCGGCGGTCCTGGGTTCGAATCCCGGCCAGGGAAAAAATTTGTGTGGTGAACTCGAATATGTATATCGTCGTCTAGTATCCATAGTATAAGCTTAGCTTAGTCTGGGACTAGGTTGATTTGTGTAGCATTGTCCCTTAATATTCATTTATGTATTTCCAGGGCAAGTGGGTGCCGGGTTATTCACGGGGTTCATAACGGACGCGTTCGGACGCAAGTTATTCCTCGTCTGGGGCCACGCCGGTATGTTTCTGTGCGCACTCATCGAGGGCTCTAGTCAAACGTATTGGATGCTGCTGCTTGGGAAACTTTTGGATGGGATATTGTGAGTAAAGTGTAATGATTTCTTTATTAAACCATTTATGCAAAGATCAAAGCAAAAAGATTTTTTTTAATGCGTAACCTGGCAGAAGAGACCTGGAATCGAACCCGTTACCTCTGGATTAGCGTGTTAACCTCTAAACCACCCTAACGCTAGATAACCTTTCGATTTTTCCTTATGCTTTGTGTGTCGCATTGTTTATTTGAAAGGCTTTATACTTTAAACAGAGCCCTGTCCCGCTATTTGTATCGGTGGCTTAATATAAAAAAATGCGGTGTGTACCCAGATTAAAAAAATACTGAGATATTACATGTACCTATACATTAATTTATTAATTATTTCTGTGGAAATAACACAGTTTTCTATAACCATACAGACATAAATCACAAGGTTTATTCTATGCAATTGATGTAGCGATATAGTAGCATAATTGCTAAGAGCACTGCTCCGGAAAATCAAGTATTCCAACATCCAAATCGCCAATGGATTACGTTGAATTATTCATTTACGATCAATTTCTGTGTCCATAGTCATGAATAATGTGTTTGTTGTAAAAAAAAACTTGCCAGGCAGAAAATCGACTTCAACCGTCCTCAAACGGCAAATTTTTTCATGCGCAAAATACGTTTGCTACATAACCCGGCTGAAATCTAGTTATTGATATGTATTATATATACAAACAGTCAGTATGTATATACGTACGATCACATTTATTTAGTCGTATGGCATAAGGTTGAGTCTTTCTGCTATAGTAGAAAGACTAGCATATCCTGAGTTACCTACTCAATACCTAGACTCTGCGATTGAATGTATAAAACCTCACAGTAAAAACAGACCTATCTCTAAATGCCCCCACTGTAGAAGTTTTCTTATCTAAATCATATCTGATTACGCCGTTACGGTAATAAATGTGATAACACTATAAGAGAAGCGTTTGTTCATATTTTATATCGTCATAACACTAATTGAGATACATCATAAAACGATTACTGAATACACTGATATACTCTTAAGGCTCATTTTTCTCTATGATCAAACATTTTTTTTAACATATCATTTTACTACTTAAAAGAGGGCAATTACGTTCTCGAATTTCACAAAATACACGCAGAAAACAGTTTTTTTTTCTTATTAATTTATTTTCGCCTGCACGCAATGGAAGCATGAAATAGCTTTGCTACTTTCTAGAACTCATTGAAAAGTATTATCGGTTCACTCATGTTTGACCAAACAACGTTTCAACAAATATTCATTAGGCAAACGAGACATTTACAAAAGTATCATATTACAAAAAGTCACTTAGCAAATGATTATTTTACAAACACTACACTTGACAAATGTGTTAAATAACAATATATCATTTAACAAAATGGTATTTCATAAAAAGTACTTCTTTTTCAAACATTATGATTTAGTCTGTAATCTGTAGTTGGGTAATTTATTCCGCTACTATCTTAGAATCTATCCACTATGCTCTACAATCTTTATCTACTAATAGAGCAAATTGTACATTTTGCTCTACGAGTTTTTTTTTTGTTCTGGCGCTTCGCCGACCGCTGCCGCGGTACGCTCGCTTCGCTCGCTCGGCTCGCGCGCTGTTGTGATCGCAGTTCTAACATAACCTAACCCATTAATGAGTCTATCCACTATGCTCTACGATCTAAAATAGTAAAAATAGTAGAGCAAATTGGAGAAAAAAAGTTAGATTTGCTCTAAAAAAAAAACAAACGAAACACTTGTCAAATAATACATTGTACCAGACGTTTTTAAACCAAGAGTAGTTTTGTCTAATAACTCAGTTGCTAAATGATTATTTTGTCAAATGATTATTTGTAAAATGTAAATTAAACATCTGATCATTTGGTGAAGTGAGTCATTTGTAAAATGACTTGTTGTAAAATGATCAATTGGCTAAACTTTTTTTGTAAAACTTTGTTTGTAAAGTGTAATTTTGTAAAATTACTTTTGGTCAAACGATAGGACACCGAATAATATTCACTGAATATAGTACAAAATATAATACAATATTTGTCAGATAAACGACAGTTCCCTACATTATAAACAAGATAAGAATAACACATGGATCGTCAAGTAAAATGTGGTTATGATGTATGTATACCTACTTTATCTCTCTTAGCAAATTACCCTAGCTATACACTACTCGCGAAGTTGACCGAAGTTGTGCGAGTGTGGAGAGACACTTCGCTGCGGAAACTTATACTTCGGCGAACTTCGGAATATTGTGGAGCCGGGGTCAAGATTCCGGATGTATATTTCTGTACGTCCACTTTTTTATGCTCTGTAGGTTAACGGCTTCCTCCTGGTTTTGACATAGACTTTGACTTTGATTTTCATATATAAATAAAAAATATATGTGTATACGTCAGGAAGGCTCTTATAAAATGAATAGATACACACGATGCAATCCGTTTATATTATTTTAATTAAATATTGGGCATCGTTGGATTCATTTTAATATAAGAAGCAATTTTTTTATAGACTACAAAAAAAATACCGGCCAAGTGCGAGTCGAACACGCGCACGAAGGGTTCCGTACCATCAATTAAAAAAACGGCAAAAAGATCACGTCTGTATGGGGCCCCACTTAAATATTTATTTTATTCCGTTTGTTGTTATTTGTTTATTGTTTTTATAGCGGCAATAGTAATAACATCTGTGAAAATTTCAACTGTCTAGCTATCGCGGTTCATGAGATATAGCCTGGTGACAGACAAACAGACGGACAGTGGAGTCTTAGTAACACGGTCCCGTTTTACCCTTTATATACGGAATTACGGAACCCTAATTATGTCCACTGGTTGATTTTTTTTTATTGTGTATTTGTATTTTCCAGTTTAAGCTTCACGTTCGGTGCCACAGCTGTCATGGTATCAGAGTTCACCCACAAGGGTGTAAGAGACAGAGTGCTGCTGGTCTACTCAGCATTTATGTCCATCTCACTCATCCTCTGTGCGCTGGTGGCGTGGGGGTTGCTCACTCGACCGTGGTACCTTGTTATCGCGGAAGGTTATTTTGGTAAGGAATTTTTGAAGAATTCTCTAAAACAATATATATTTTAGGTTGCTTGATATTAGGTAGGGTAGGGTAGGGTTATTTAAGAAATGTCATAAATTACTCAAATAGCCATAGCCAAGAAAGCTTTTAATGATAAAAAAAGTTTATGCAAAGCCAGAATATCGGGCTAAATTCGTAAAAGGCTTATAAAAGTGTACATCTGGAGTATAGCCCTTTATGGAAGCGAAACGTGGACAATGGCACAGCGTGATAGAGAGCGGTTGGAAGCATTCGAGATGTGGTGCTGGAGAAGAATGGAAAGGATAAGCTGGACGGAAAAAGTTACGAATGAGGAAGTGCTTATAAGAGTAAAAGAGAAAAGGTCGTTGTTAGAAACCATTGAAAACAGAAGGGGAAAGATGTTTGGACACCTGCTACGACCTGAAGATTACATAAAAAACATTATTGAAGGGAAGATTGAGGGAAGGAGGAAGAAAGGAAGACCTAGGAGATCTTATATAGACCAAATCAAGGAGAAAGTTGACGGCGTGTCGTATCAGGACATCAAAAAGAAAGTTGAGGATAGAGAAACATGGAAGTTGCTCTACCGACAAGAGCTAAGCTCTTAAATTTCTGATGATGATGATGACTCAAAGTTATATGACACGAATCTTGTTTTTATTGTTGTGATCGTCAACATTAAAAACAAATATAAAGGAAACTTCCGTGAGTCTCAGACATATTAAATTACATACAAAACGGGTTTCAGTTTAAAATTGTATGAACTGAATGAGAAGGGAATATTCTGTGTTGGACCGTTTAGTTATTTGCGCAAATTATTATAGAATTAGTCTACAAGACACTTTAACCCGTTTGCGGCGGAATTGTGGCCAAAAACAGACGCGTTAGTAGGTACACAAATTTTATAATAATAAGCGGAAATCGTTCACTCGTTTCATTCCCATTTTGTAACTAAAAGTTCGTAAAGATTAGTTAAGTTTAGAAGGAGGAAACAGACTAGAACGAAATATCGATTTGTATGGAAAAATAAGTAGTGATATTGTCTCTTAATAAGAGGAAGGAACTAACAAACACACGTTTACTGCTCGAGGATTAATAAAATGCAGTTACTGCTAACTTTACCTGATATAAGGTAGCTACCACCATAGAGTCGTCACCAAACATCGAGAGCACAATATTGTTTTTTTTTTCTGCATGGCTCAGCATTGCCTTACCTCATATAGTATTGTAAAGACGGAGATAGCAATTTATGTCGCAAGATAAAATGTCGCGTGTCACATTTATGCTAGAGTTGCTGGGTAACTTTGGCACCGATGGTTATAGTTTCTGCACAGACGTAATAGCAAATTACATGCCTAATGGTACGTATACACGCTTGCCAAGCCTGGGCAAGCCTACAACGCAGTTATATTGTTAGAGTGAGCACGATGTAGGTCCGTCTCACTCTAACATATGACTGCGTCCTACAGGCTTACCGAGGCTTTGCAAGCGTGTAAACGTACCATGAGGTGGTAAAGCAGGTGTTTGTGTCCACAAATATGCGATTTGGGGCTTTTACGAATTACCGCCCGTTGTTTACCTAAAGTTTTACGTCCTGCCTTGGTCAGGAAATTAGATTATCTCCCCGGCGAGCAATCAGATTATATTCCCACTTACAGCCTAGGCTAACGTAAAAAAATAAAAAATAACCAGCGATCAGACTGAAGCTTCCGTAATAAGTCGGTTGTAATATTTTAAAACGTGTTTTAAAAATGAATTATCTTTTTCAGAACTCCATTCATGGAACATTTACCTATATGTGAATTCTATTCCAATTTTGACAGCCATGTTGATGTACATGCATTTGCCCGAGAGTCCCAAATTTCTACTCTCATTAGGCAAAGAGTCCGAAGCTATGGAAGTAATCAAAAGAATATATCACGAAAACAAAGGCCTGCCAAAGGATTCTTTTCCCGTGAGTATTTAAAACTAAGCTTTTACCACAGAATAAAGACACTAAGCTATACGCGCTCTTCGAGAATTATCCCAAATATAAGAGTTGTGTAATAGTGTTGAAACTAGTAATAACAGGATGCTATGAAATATAGTAATTATAAAGTCTGGTGGGCCACTTATATTATGGGGATAAGAATTAATGAAATTTTGTGTTTGGTTATTTTTGACACGTTCTCGCCCGCCCGAGCTAACTATCGAAGAAATTAGGTAGAAATTGGAAAATGGATGTACATATATTATTCAATCTGGCTATTGAATCAAACTTCATCAGAATGTCAGCGATATTTCAAAAAACAAAGCTAACAAAATCGTGACGCAGTGCTGTCGTCCAATTATCTTTTGGAGTCAGAATTCAATAGCCAGAAGGGATACTCCGATGTTCGAAATTCGATAGTCGTATACTACCGTCCCTCTCCACCTCCTATCAAAGTATATTTAGGTGAGCGGAATGTCCCTTCCGGTTCGGTAACTAATCCATGTTACAATCAAGGATTGTACCTGTAACTACACGTAGAACTTACGACAACGTGTAACGTTGCCTCTATGGAGGTTAAAAGGGAGGAGCGGTATATTTTAAATATTTTTATACATCCAAAAGCGTGTACTGAAAAGTGTTGAATTGAAGGCGCTAACTATGGCTGAAAGTAGTTACGTTACTTAGCAATGGTTTGTTTATACATTTTTAATAAAAATAATCGTGAATTAAATTATGCGTTTCTCCTGTATCGGTAATGTTCACTCTGTCTAAAACGTTGAAATTTTTCATTCTATTTGGCTACTCTAACACTTGCGGACAGCTATTTACTGCTAACCGCTCTGGACGCTTTTTCAAATATGAAAGATACAGCTCTTCCCTTTTACTTGCCTAAAATAAATGCCTAAAATTTGTAGGTACAACGTTCTCAGCGCCATTATAAAAACTTGAGTGGTTACCCTCGTAAGTTTTAGAACTAAACTTGTTTTTGCAGATTAAATCCTTTAACGCTTCGGGAGTACACTTCACCCCAGAAAAAATCAGTTTAAAGAAACAATTACTGAACGCGCTCGTACAGTCGAAGGAACTATTTCAGCGCCCTTTAGTGTTTGGTCTTCTTTTATTTGGAAGCTCGACATTCGTATGTTTATTAGCGTAAGTCAATTATTATTATCCTGTTTATTTATTTTCAATCTTAGGTTAGGTTCTTTACTATACAGTTAGGTATATCAAAAGTAAATACAATAAAGAAACTACAGAATATAAAAACACATTATAAAAAACCTAACCTAGGGTGCCACCGGCAGCGAGGCAAGGCCCAGGTTACCGGAGGTTAGGGCTGCAGAGAAGGTGTTCAGGAGTACCTACCGCCTTCTGAATCTGACCCTTGATCCAGCCATCAAGCGACAGTCTCTTAAGGTTTTTGTCGAGACTCTTCGCTATTATTATTGTGAACCCATGACGTCCAAGTGAATACTTAATTTAATCATTTTTTTTATTTTCATCATGTGGTTAAATAATATCTAAGTTTGAGATGTAAATAGGAAACTTACTACCCTACAGCATAGATTTCGAATTTGACCGATGCTTTATTGTTTATTAAGTGTGTCACATGATAAAAGTTTCACGTGACAAACATCATAGGCCCTACATATTTCACTGTATACATTTGCAATTAACTCAAACTTTACGGTATGTGTATCGTTCATGACCGCATTATGAATTAATTTTAAATTTTTGCACAATAACTGGCTTATTGGAACAGACAACAACAGTATATCATTTCTGACTATAAGGACATGGTTAAAAAAAATGGCAGTCTGTATAATCTTTTGTGGCTCTTATGAAATGCTTTGCATTTACAAACGCAACACGATCCTAATTAAGCATTTTCTGTTGATAGGTATTCCTCGCTTAGGCTATGGTTCCCGCAGCTCTCGACTATCGTAGAAAATTACCAGTACAAAAACGGTGGGGAAACCGCCCGTTTTTGTGTGATGATCGACGGCTACACGAGCGAACTGGCGAGAAACGTATCTACGGCGGCTGCTAGCGATAAGTTGTTTGACGTTTGTGTACCGGTAAGTCTTACATTTTGTAAACGCGGACATTTGGAATACGCCAAATGTATTTTGCATTTTTTGACTCTCTTAAAAAATAAACAAATGGTAATCACAAAGCTTCTGTGGCTAAATGTATGAGTGTCCAGCTACAATATAGTGTAACACCCCACATAGCTCCCAGGCTGCATTTTAAGCTTATAACAGCTCTCATATGACTTATTTCAGCTGTTTAAGGGTTGTATAAGCTCTTATACAGCATGTGTTCTAGTTGGGACCACCAGGCCTATAGGCATAGGGCCAAACTGGATATTTAAACATTGGTTTTATATTATTTATAGCAACTAGCTAAGGTGATCGCCTTAATGGTTATATAGAGTTGATATTTCAGTGATCGCTCAGTATATGCTTTTTTTTCGTTGGTGCTGGTCTGTGAACAGAAGCCACAGACTTAATATTATAATTATGTACCTATCGATTAGTACAAACCCATTGTATTTCGTTAAACGTCGTCGCGGTGTCAAGTCAGTCAAGAGTTTAAAACAGCTCTTTTGGCGTGAGATAAGGTATATGTCTATAAAGATCATCAACTATACCACCCACTTTTTAGACTTAGGATGTAAGTAATTTCCAAAACCAATTTAAAGCCACGCGTAGACCTTGTGACTTGTATATTCACAAGATCTACAGTGCGTGAGTTGTCAGAATGCAATTCGCGTTTTATACCTGTCTCGCTCACTCTTACGCTATTCAGATAAAAACCTCTCAGTTTTCACCTAAACCCAATCTGAGAGCAATCTGTGGGCTCACGGACTGTACATGTTACTTGAAAATCATTTTGAAAAAGAGCATATAAAGATCTTAGGTATTTTTATAAATATGTCAATATACGAAGGTAAATTATGAAAGAAAAATGTGTGTTTTAATGTGGTATTTCCACATTACAACAGAATCTGTAAAACACATCTAGGATTTGTTTTCTTTTCCAGCATCATGCCGGAGCGGATACGTACATCAACGGGATAATCCTCGGTTTCCTATCCCTAGCACTCATAGGCATCAGCGGTACGTTTGTGGCCTACTTCGGTCAGAAGCCCTTGATGTTCGTGGCGTTCGTGGTATGTGCCATGTGTTCGGCGGGCTTGTATTGGACCAGCTCATCCCTACCCATTGCTTTGCTGCTGGCGGGGGCGTGTGCGCTGATGCAATGCGCACTGAGCTTGCAGAACACTATTGTTGTTAGAGCGGTGCCTACCACAGTTAGGTACGTACGCAGTTATGCCTATATTGTAAACCGTCTTGGCAGTACATTTTATTTAAAACTATCATGATGGCCCTAACGTGATTTCGTTTATAAGACTTATAAGAGTAAACGAAACCTACCTACTTTTATTATCCAACGTATTGATACAATTGGACTGACGACTGACGTTAAATTCTACAGCATACTGTAGTTATATGAATAAAATTAGCTTAATATGTCCTAAAACAAATAAAAAAAAATGAAAAAAAAAAGATTTTAAATGAGTATTATGTGATTTCAAAGGTAGGTATGCAAATTTTATGTTTTTTTTTCATTCTAAATTGAAAAAAAATTGTGTTCATAACTAAACGCACTTTTTCAAGATGAACATGGCAAATTACTTATTACTTTCATACGAATATTGGTACCCATAACATATAACGACGTCACGATTAGGTGGCCATTTGTATAGAGCGTTTTTAGCGCTCCGTAGGAATGCTGAACTTTGATGGTCATTTCTGACTTTTAGAGCAGTCTAGGTGTAGTTAGTCCCATAATAGACATTTGATCTCAATAAAAAAATTAACCGATTGACATCCTCAAAAAAAAATCGTCATGCCTATTCTATGCCCCATGGTAACTCTATATTCATAATATTATTGGAATTTTCAGCAAATGTTAATCAATAAGCGTTAGATCCATCAAACTAAGTTTAAATACTTATATACGAATTGTGAGAGTATAATATGATGAAGATGTTATTTTAAAGTTTTTCCCTTTAACGCATTTACTACCAGCAACGCATATATGCGTTCCTGTCATACAAGTTTGTTCCTAGACCACGCCCCCTGGCAGTCAATGTGTCAACAGAATAGCTTTGGACGGATTGAAAACGTGTACAAGTGAGCAAATGGGTACGAAGCACTAACCCATCCCATCCTTCAAATGATGGACCGAAGACCGGGTGCGTTGTCGCGCGCCCGCGACCCCGATACAGCATTCAAGGGCCTCATCGCCCGCCGCAATGCCCGCAAGTCTCCGGCGAAGCTATGACGGCTAGCCGGGGACCTTAGCAACTTCGACGAGAAATGGGTACGCTTTGGCAAAGACGGCAAACAACCAGCGGTTGAAGCCGGTGAATGCGTTAAGCTCTTTATTCAATGTTTTCCAAACATAATTTTGTATGAACCTATAGACCCAACAGTTTGATATTGATAACATTAAAACTTAATAATTCGTTTCCTTTTTTTCAGGACTTTAGCCCTAACGCTAATTATTATGGTAGGAAGAATAGGCTCTCTCGTGGGAAGCGTGTTATTTCCAGTGATGTTACAAAGAGGGTGCATGTTCCCATTCATGACATTAACTGTAGTTACATTATGTAAGTATGATTGTTTTAGTGTCATCATCATTTCAAAATAAACAAAATTAAAATAAAGAACACACAAAGAACAAATACATATCAACAAGTTTTTAGCGCTACGATGCCACCCTACCCTAAGGCATGCAGAAGCATCAGGTTCGGTGGTCCAATAGGTAGGACGCCTGCGTTGGCCCGGAAAGCCGTTGGAGATGCAGGTTCAAACCCTTCCAGAACCATTAAATTTCTAAACTTTTCTCTTCATTTGTAAACATTAAGTTTTTAGCGTTTAATATAACTGAAAGACTTTCGTTTTTATTTCATTAGTAAATGAAAATCAGTCCAAACCTTAACAAAGAGGGTTGCCCTATTGTAACTTCCTTAAAAAAATGGTGTCCTTTCAGTTTGAAAACCAATCACTTGCAGAAGGTCTAGTTTTCGATATTTAGGTAGTTATAATGTGGTTGTTTGTTTATAACATTTCAGCTGTTTTAAAATGCTATAGCGTATACTCCTATAGTTACGTTTCAAACTTTCATTTGCTTAATAATGTATTTTTAGTTTAATGTTTCCTAAGAATTTATTCTTAATGGCTGATGAAGTGATGGTTATTGTCATATTCGGTAAACTTGAAAGAGACGTAACCATTTTAAAATTGAACGTAGGTTATATTACGAAATAGAACCACTGACTAAATAATATACCTACTGCGACATTTAATCTAGAAGATTCGGGAACGAACTGAAATTTTATTCTATTATTACAGGTGTGGCTGGCTTACTTTACTTTTTCCCAAATCCGAGCAAAGAAAATAGCGGAACCGGAGACAAGTGACAGACTACAAAAAAGTTTTATACAAAGACAAGATGTTCTCTTGAAAATGAAGTCGCTATAGGTGCTTAGACCTGAACTACTAGATGCGACAGACCAGTGGAGCCTAGACAAGAATGTGATATCGAAAATAGAACGAAAAAGGTTGAATAAAAAAAATGGTGACATGGAGTTATTTTTTTATTACCAGATATATTATATCAAAGCCTGCTCCAATTTCTCGTTTCACTACAATACGTGCGCAAAAAAAGATGAATCAGACTTATCAGATTGATTCATTAACTGTGAAAATATAGTAGTTAATAACAAGCCAAAGCTTTTTGTAGGTCAGTCAACGCCAGGCCTGACCTGATTGGGTCACACCGAAATAATGTTGTTCACTGAGCTGTGCCCAATTCCCAGAGCAAGTTAGTGGGCAGGACATCTAATTTTGATGATATTGACTAATTTGGTATTTACTTTCGGTGATGATGTGGTGATATTGGGGTGAGTTAGTCGTTGTGGGAATTGCGTTTGAATCTTCACCTGACAGACTCAATATCGACCGAAGTTGAAATCTTGAACTTGTCATATCAGCAACCAGACAGTTAAGATTTTACATTTAAAATGTTTCTGAGACATAGTTTGATCAGAGCGCTAATTGGGAATAGTTTTGCGATGTCATTATTTATTTATTTCCAACATGAGTGTGATAACAACACATAGCAAAAACACATACACAAATATAGTAATACTGTTTAAACAACTAGAATTATTTGAAATATTAGAATTAAAAGCACATATCAAAATAATTACAAAAAATAATAATAATAACAATACTGTATTATGTCAAAATCAAATATAGATTTACACTAATTATACAATTTAATTTAATTTTTCAATTTTTGCTATTTGTTCTGCATCGCGTGAATGACACGTTAATATTTCAAAGGATATAATATGGTAACATGTGGTTCTCGCCTGTCATTTGTACATTAGGGATAAATGGGCCATTTTTTCTAAAGTTATACCCCACTTTTTTAGGGTTCCGTAGTCAACTAGGAACCCTTATAGTTTCGCCATGTCCGTCTGTCCGTCTGTCCGTCCGTCCGCGGCTTAGCTCCGTGATGATTAGTACTAGAAAGCTGAAATTTGGTATGAGTATGTGTATGTATAACGCCGACGGAACGGTAAAATAAAATAAAATAAAAGTTTTTTTTTCGGGTACCTCTTGAACACCTAAAGTTGGGGTGATTTTTTTTTTGTTTTCAACACTGGTGTGTAGGGTGTCGTTGAATAGGTCTTGTAAAAATAATAGGGGTCTTCTAACATTATTTTTTGATAAAGTCAGCAGTTTTGTAAATATTCGCTCCAAAAACAAAAAAAATAGTTTCCCCCCCCCCCTCTAACTTTTCAACCACGGGTCAAAAAAAACACGGGCCAAGAGCATGTCGGGCCACGCTCAGTGTAGGGTTCCGTAGTTGCTCATCCTTCACAATAAACTGCTATTTTACGCCCGAGGTTTAAGTTAATTTTAAGCTCTATAAAAAGGTCGTAAACGCCCTAGAAACTGTAATCACTTATTACCTTCTGGAAGTCAACTTACGTCCTTTTAAAGAAAAAATATGAAATTTGGCGATAACTCAAAAACGGCTCAACTGATTTTGTTCAATATAGTTTTCATTGAAAGTACTCATAAGGTCTCATTTACATGATTTTTTTGTTTTTTTTTGACTCGTGGTTGAAAAGTTAGATGGGGGGGACACTATATTTTTTGTTTTCGGAGCGAGTATTTACAAAACTGCTGACTATGAAAAAATTATGTTAGAAGACCCCTATTATTTTTACAAGACCTATTCAACGACACCCCATACACTAGTGTAGAAAAGAAAAAAAAAATCACCCCCACTTTAGGTGTTCGAGAGGTACCCGAAAAAAATAAAAATTTTGAATTTTTATTTTACCGTTCTGTCGGCGTTATACATACACATACTTATACCAAATTTCAGCTTTCTAGTACTAATGATCACGGAGCTAAGCCGCGGACGGACAGACGGACATGGCGAAACTATAAGGGTTCCTAGTTGACTACGGAACCCTAAAAAGGGGGGTGTACAACTTTAGAAAAAGTGGCCCAAATGACATGCCATTATGAATTTTACGCCTATCAAAAGAGCATAATATATAATTTCAATGAAATATAAAATTTAATTGCCGTAACAGTTGGATAGTCTATATCGCTTATATATAAAAATATAGCCTTAAGGTCTTGGATAGATATCAGTATTAAATTTGAATAGAGGCCCAGCTTTCCCTTTATTTTTTTTATGAAGGCCTTCGAAAATGGATGTCCTGGGTTCGATTCCCATCAAAGGCACGTATGTTTGTCAAATGAGCATGACTATTGAATCCTGAGGGTTTACTCTTGTTTCATGGACAAAGGTTTCTTCGAATTTTCATTGCATAGAAACTTCCTTTCATCGAAAACATTTTTTTTCTGAAATGTGAAAAATGTTACTACCTAACGTAATCTATAGGTTGTTTCAAGATTTCTGAAAAGTGTATGACTTCCGAGGAAAAATGTGTCTATGAAATGAATATTCTATGAAATGAGGTATTCGGTGAAGTGTTTGTCTATAAAGGAAGAGGGTCCCAATCCTAGAAGTATTCTTGGCATTTAAGTATACGAGTATCTATTTATGTCAAACATGGTACTTTTATTTACATAAGTGCAATAAACTTGCGAAAAGCTAATCAAGTAGGTAATCATAGTTAAATAAAATTTCTGTACTGTTTTAAACATTACTACACAAAGGCAAGAGCACAGTCTCTGAGGGCGTCAACAGAATTAATTGACATAATTTTACTTTTGTCCCAATTAAAAGTTAAAACTAAGTCCTTCGTTTGAACTTGATTATACGGACTATATAAATAAGGACACCCCGTATAACAAACTTGGACTTGGAAGATAAGTTGTTGGATGATATTTATATAAGGGACTTGAGCAGCTTTCGCCTGTGTGGGAAAGAAATAACTCCAAAATATAATAGTAGTTTATACAACTGTTACATAATAAGAGGTCTTAAAACACTGACGCGGTTTTATGAAGCAAGCCGAAGGCGAGTTTCATAATTGGATCACGTGAGTGCTTTAAGACTTAATTATGGAAAGTTGCATACACTACTAATTTATCTGCTCACAATATTCATCATCATTATTATACATTTTCTTTTATGAAGATATGAAATATTCAGTCAGTCCGCGGAGCAGAGTAATAAATGAAGTGACCTGCGGGCGTGGTGAGCGACCACTGGTAAATTGGTCACCTTAAAAGTATCATATTTGATATTTTGGAGGAGGAGATAAGGGTAAACCGCAAATTACTGGCCACCGTTCAATAACTGGCCACCTCATACTAAAAATTAACTCTGCCCACCTACAAACTAAATTCATTTTAGTATAACGTGACCAGTTATTGAAGGTAGGCCAGTAATTAACACCTTATACTAAAGTGAATTATGTTTGTAGGTGAACAGAGTTAATTTTTAGTATGAGGTGGCCAGTTATTGAACGGTGGCCAGTAATTGGCGATTTACCCTAGTACTGTTATGATATAATATCTCTGATTTTGGTCGCTACCAAGTAATTTATATCCTTATAGTATCTGATCTAATAACCACCCTGTGCCGTGCATCAGCTTGATGCGGCACCTTGCAGCTGCATGAGCTTTGAAAGAAAAAGTTTCTGTTGTGACAAGCTTTTATAGCCGACTGTACTATTCTTTGAACATCCATCAATGTGCTCACTGATACGATTCTAATGAGCGCAAACTCAGTAGGATTGCTTTAATCTATTACAGAGTTTCCACGGGAAGGTAAAAGTAGTAGGGCCACCTTCTTAGCCCCTTGAGCGCCAAGCGGCAAAGCAATTCACCGTGCCACTGACGCCAAACCAAAAAAAAAAAAGTGCTCCAAAATCAACAGAGATTGAAAAACACAGATAGTGGTTTGAATTAGTTTTGTTTTAGACCATTGAAATTTTTGACATCAATAGGCGTCGTTGGCGTCAGTGGCACGAATTCCCGATGACGTGATTTGCCGTCTTTGGCGGTCAAAGGGTTAGACACCGTTGATGTTGTTATTGCCGGCCTAGTTCAAGTTTAAATGAAAATTCGTAGCAATTAGTTTCCACTTTTTAATAAAATAATGAATGAACTTTCCAGTTCATGATTCAAAAAACCTATTCCTCGTTATTTAAAACTACAGGTATTGTAAAAAAAATGGTTTTTACAATTATTATACTATGCTATAGTACTCGTACTCGTATTTACTGACAATCGAGGTAATAATTATAACGTTATCAATCCCACTCTTACTAAGATTACGTAAGACAGAGATAGAGGAAAATATATGCCTGTTGTCATAAAAGTCATCCAAGCACACTTTCTCAAATATATACATTTATTATATTAGAAAGCAACGCGGCAATAAATGGCCATCCAACAAGGATTGTAAGGAAGCTGATATTGCGAACAATGCAAATACAAAATCGGCTCTTCTAGGTGAACAAATATAATAAAACAGAAGCAATTTTTCGTCCAAATTACTTCTCAAGTGACGTCTTGGGAATTTCAATTATTGATGTTGTAAGTCGTTTATTTGGTGCGCACCTTTAGAAAGACAGTGACCTAATTCGACAGTCGTCGACACTTACATGTTTATTAACATATTTAGAATGAAAGAGACCTAATTCAAAAACTCCATGATTTTGAATTAAGTGAGTATAATTCTAAAGCCCTAAAGGTGCGGGTGGATACCAAACTAAAAACCACACAAATCAATCAACTTCTTGAAGATTATAACTTTGTTACAAATTGGAAACTCGTTCTTTAATGATTTGAACTGATAACACCTGGTCAGTCCTATCTGTTGCCTCAGTAGGCGGCCTTTCCGGTCTTTGGGGTAACCATTCTACTTTTGAAAACATTTGATAGGGTGTGAAAAGTGATATCATTCCACTTTCATTTAAAATTGTGCTATAATATTATAGATATGTTATTTCATGTAAAATAGTTTTGTTGTAATCTTACCCCGGCTCCACACTATCTCGAAATTGACCGAGGCGAAGTTGTCCAAAGTATGAGTTTCCGCAGCGATGTGCCTTTCCACACTATCATTTTCGACCAGCTTCGGTCAACTTCGCGAGTACTGTAGTGCTAGTTACAGAAATTATTAAGTAACCGAAATATATTTATCTATTATGCCTAAAGGTACTCGTACAGATGCATTATGCGCGTTCAAGCTCAAACAATCCTTGTTCCTACCAGCCGTGAAAGCGTTAATTAAAAAACGGCTTGATAAATTAAGGCATTGTTTGTTCTGTCGAACGTATAATGAAGTATCAAAAATTTATTCAACTCCCGTATGAATATTTTTCATAATAACTCCACGAATAAAGTCTGCACCGTTGATGACATTAAAATTAATCTAATTGAAATTGTGTTTGCGAACACAGAGTAGACCAGTTGGTAAATAAAACCATAAAAGGTCTTCTTCAAATCAGTTGGTTCGTTGGTTCTTAGAATAGCTTTCGGGTTTGTAAGAAAATGTCGTACAAATCTCGACCACATAAGGCTGACCGAGAAACCCGAAGGCTGTTTATTAAAATTACCCAACTGTACTTCCTCCTTCATTGCAAAACAAAGCATTAAATCCTCAAACGAAGAAAAAATACGTATTGGACCAAAGATCAACCATGTACAGCAAACTAACTCTTCTCCTGAAGAACTCTTTACTGTAATCTGATTACTAAAAAAACAATGGACTACTCCATTCTAAGCCGCGAAGGAACTTCTAACCGCGTCGTACAATCATTCAATCATTCCAATCAACAACAAAAATATGATCCGTTGCTCAACTCATACAAATCCCTGATCAGTATTCAGCGCACGAATGCCGTAACTCGAGTCAGCATGAAAGCAATTAGCCCGGGAAATAGTTTTTCCTGCCCAAGAACTGATTCCACTCACGCGCCACCTTGGGGAAATAACAAAGTTTAACCGTGCCTGTTACGGGAACTTGTATTAACCACTTATTTCATGACATTATTATGTAATATTATGTAGATGTGTGGTGTTGTGGGGATGGTAAAATGTTAAATCATTAGGGTTCGTGTCTTAACCAGACGGCTTAAATTATAAATAATAGCACATAGTTCGTTTATTGCGCCGTGTTGTTGTATTACTTAATATGTTAGCCAATGTGAGAGCGGCATTGTTTTTCACGTTTCAGGGGTAGGAGATATTTTACTTATGCTGACATACTTACTTTTGCGCGGAGATCAAAATATAGAGAATCAATTAAATGTGATCATTCCTAAATTTTCAAAAAACGTCATTTCATATAATTAGAGGCATTTCAAGTTCCTCTTTTTTAAAAGGTGTAGGACAACTATCATGTTACATTATACAGAAGCACCTGTACTGTGTTATTAAGGCAGATTTAATACGCAAATTTGAAATTTACGGCTGTTCTTCTTGTTCGTATCAACTGTCATAATCCAATCATGTGAAGAATAATTGATATCATTATCAGCCCACATGTCGTCCACATACCCAGTCCTCCGCTTTTCACATCCATTCGTTTCCCGCTACTCTTTTCAGGTTGACGGTCCATCTAGCAGAGCCACCTCACAGAGCCATTCGTGGTCTCCACTCCAGAAGTCACCTGCTCTATAAAATTGGTCATCGGCTCTCGGAAGAAGTAATCATCATCATTAATCAGATATTTTGGTTATGTACAATTTTTATAAGAGTTATTTACTGAATAAAAAAAAAGTACTACATTGTCTCATTATTCCCAATTGCAAAGTCGGTCATTAATCAAAGCTTCCTCTACAAAAGATCCCAGTTTAGCAAATTCTTTGTTTCTGCCCGACATAGTTTAAATGAGTTGAATCGACTTTTAACTTTTTGCGGCAGTTGCGGGTTGTGGTTGAGATATCGGTTTTACAAAAGGTTTTACGATGTTTCGAAACGATAAGTTTATCTGTATCTTTCGCGTCACAACATATCCAAATGGGGTTTTATGCGATCCATTTTGCTTTTATTTACGCAGTTTATTTTGCGCCCAATGTTTTCGGTAGATTGGTTCGAAGACTATTGAATCCGCTTCATTGCTTAATTCTGTGTACGAACAGTATAGTATAGTCAACAAATCCAATAGACATTTTCGTATAAATTTGCCTTCAGGTTTTTATTTTCAGCATCCACTGTACTGCTATTACCGGTGAATTTTCGAATTTACATATTTTATTCGTAAGTAATAAAAATACGAAGTGCGACTATTCTCATAGATGTACGTGAAATAGATTGAGTAGAGCTCCAAATGAGTTCGAAACATGTCGGGCCGTTCCTGAGAATTTTTACGTGAGTTTATACCGTTTTTATAATTAGTATTGAGTAGTTGTTTGAGCGTTCGTTGCCTTGAGATTAGAGTAAGTATTTTTCTCGTCTCGCTGCATTTTGTTCGATAGATCCTACTGAGTGACTATGGAATTAAGTAACAATCACCTGAGTGAGAATCGCTTTTGTAATTGGTCGAATCCGCATCCACCCGTTTCAGTTACGGCTTTTCTTTAATTATAGATCCAATAGTTTGCTTATTATTATTAGTCTAGTTGATAATATTATTATTACTAGTCGTTAATGTTTATTAGTGAACGCATTAGTCTAACTTTCTCTTTTTCTCTGAATTCATGCCTAAATTTGAGCAAGTGTTCGCAGATTTAATCGGCCCTAGCGTGGCGCGTTTTCCAGATCTTGTTTATTGAACCGCGCAAATGATACTCGTTACCAACTCTCGTTAGAAACGAATTAGCCGTTTTTGCGCCTTTCGAACTACGAAATTATGCTACTCAAATTTGCGGAAAATTTTGCAGAACAAAATGTGATTAATATTGTTGAGATAGTTACTTTAGATCATTAATGGCATGATAAAATTAGAATTTTAGTTTTTAAATGTTTGTCTATAACGACTATTACCAAAGGGAAGGTACATGACTAGGGATGGGAATGCTCCTGGTTCTGATTTTGTATGATGAGCATCAAAAATCCCGGTTCTGGTACAGGATTTATATAGAAAAAGAGTACCGGGAGCTCACCCTATACATGGCACGATAGCACGAACACCTTGCTTTATAGTCGCGATAGATAAAGGATGAAGCACGAAATACATATAGAAGCGAGTGACTTATATACCGCCTAACAAACGCCAGGTTATGGCATCGCGTTTGTCGCCACAAATAAGAAATAAATTTTGTAATTTCTTTACCGGAATAGTTTATTAAACGAGACCATTTTGTCTTTCATTTTACTTTTTACTTTATTACAGCACTCTATCATTGCGCAGGGATCAAAAGCAAAAAGGAGAAAAGTGCCACAAAAGAGACTTACTGCATTTCCAAACCATATTTTAATTTTACCCATTGTACTTATATTATTTATTTTTCAACCCCCAACAAAAACCTGGTATAAAAACGTTTTGAAACCAGAACCTCATCTCACAGTGAGCGTTCTAGTCAATCCAGTTAAGTACTAAACAATACAGTTGCAGCAATATTTCCCTGTAAAATGGAAAACAAACGAGTAATCCGAATGAAACATTCAAAAACAAAGCCAACCACATCCAACATGCCCGTAGAAAGCTAACAAAAAACTATCAAACATAAAATGGCAAATCTGTTTCCAATGTACGTTGAAATTCCCGAATTTCATTGAAAAATAGAACTTCCCGGAGCTGCATAGTCCCAATATTTCGATATTGCATCGCAGTAGGTGGCGGAATGGCTCCTTAGTTTGCATAAATATGGAATCCTGGAACGTATCATGTTTGATTTCCATTTGGAAAGTCGAAGCTTGGTCTGAATTTGAAGTTTAAGCTAATGATGACGTATGCCTAGTGCGTTTACTTTTGTTTCATCATCATCATCATTTCAGCCTATTGCAGTCCACTGCTGGACTCGGGGTTCGGCAAGCGTAGTGTAGGACGCCCTCCGGCCAGATGGACCGACAACCTGAAAAAAGTGGCTGGTGGTGACTGGATGGCGAAAACGGGAGATCGGGCCATGTGGCGAACTTTTGTTTATCATAGATGAAATAAAGAAAGAATAGTGTCACTAGTAATAAATAATGTTTAGTCGTGTCCGCTACTTTGATTGCATTCGGAGATGTATCTCATAGGTACATGTAATTAGTCGTTAGTTGAATGTATTTTGGTCCTTTTTAAAAGTAGGTATCGCCAAGCCTGTGCCAGAGGCACGGAGAAAGAAGAATATTCAACACTCTTATTGAAAAAATCGTGTATCACATGGCCACTGATGTTACGAATAATGGTTTGCCATCGCATTTGGTCGAATAACCTCGTATTTCTATCTAATTTTATCTCAGAATTAAATTGGAAAAGCAATCTAAATACAAACTTATACGACAAAATAAATGTCATGGCGAAACATTATTCCCCCTATCTTTATACAGTAGGTAACTTACATTTAAACCCCATCTTCTTTGGAGATGCTTAAAAATCCTTTCAGTGGCTTATTGGAGGATAATATAAGCCAAAAGTTTGTCGTTCTGGAAATACGTGTTATTCCAGCTGTTTAGCCACCGCCTTCGTGGCTTCGATTATGCAACGTTACCCGGAGTCGGTACTCATTTTTCATTCATATTTCCTCGCACATAATGTAAATGTTAGAAATCCTTCTATGCGCTGGGATTTGTGGTCCATATTTTGACTAAATTTTTAACTGTAGATTTATTATCCGTTTGAAGAGTAGGTACAGAGGGGGAAGGTAGGAGGTAGGTAGAGTAGGTAGGTAGGGTCTGTACAACCTAGTTAATTCTAAATATCGTTTGGGCTTATTTTCTTATTGAACTTTCATTGAAACGGAGTCTGTTATGTAATCCCAGCTACAATTTCTCTAAATCCTCCGAGATTACTTAGGTTGGATTTAACCAAACTTTGATTCCAAGAATAACGCTTAATCTCGGTTAGTACCTAATGTCAAAATTCCATATTAATTTGATTTTACTATCCAAAATTTAGCTTTATTCTTGGGATCAAAGTTTGGTTAAATGCAGCCTAAGAAGTAAAATCGGAAGTAAATCTGTTCAGGTTAGGCAATGCATATTGTATCCGAGCCTGATTCGAGTTACGACCGCGTTTAGCTATAAAGCGCCAGCCTGCAATTCCAGAAGTAACCTTATACACATGAGAGTCTGATGGACCTATACTATATTTTTGCAGCGCTGTAAAAGAATCAACGTAAATACAGGTTTAAAACGCTGGATTTGAAGAGCAGGTACATGGTATAAAGTGGATGCCTCATCATTGGCATTAAGAGCACAGTTGGGCTGCTATTTTAGTAGACGGGTGGGTCAAGGCCTTCCCTCTCTTGTATCACTCTCCATTGGTTGCATACACGAGCATTTTTCAAAATATGTTCCGTGACGTATTGGAATTCCACCAAGTAAAAAAAAATTTTTTTTTGATAAAAACGCTTTTAATAAATTCTACTTCTTCTATATTCTTTAAAAATAATACGTGTTTCAATGTAAATTACTTAATTTGGCAAATAATCTACTTCGAACCTAACTACTACCACTGTGACATTCCATTACGTTACAACCTTTAGGTACGTTTTAAGTAAAGATTAATGTATTGTTTACAAATCAGTCTTTAATAAATGAAATTTAACACAATAATACTCTTTTAAAAATGAATAACATTTGCAATTCTAAGTAAATGTGTCTTAATGTAAAGAAATGTAAGCATATAAAATTTACAAAGAACAAAAACATTGTGCCCTCTGTGTACGGTTTGAATAATGAAACGCTTGAGGAGGTCATGACCATAAGGGACCTTGGAGTTAATTTTGATAGTAAGCTAAAATTTAATGAACATATCGATGAGATTGTCTTAAAAGCTTCGCGACTGTTAGGTTTTGTATTAAGAGAGTGCAAGAATTTTAGGAAAACTGATACGAAGATTATTATGTATAATGCCTTGGTTAGGAGTAATTTAGAATATTGCAGCGTAGTTTGGTCCCCGTGTTATAATGTTAACATAAATAGAATTGAAAAAGTCCAGAAAAGATTTATATCAAGTTTAACATACAGTTATAAGAAAAATAAGGAACTTAAAAGTTATCACGCACGTCTCAAATATTTTAAAATAGGATCGCTGTCGGCAAGAAGGCGTATGATGGATTTAATTTTCCTAAAAAGAATTGTCACCGGTAGTCTAAACTGTCCTGATTTACTGCTAAAAATAAATTTTCATGTTCCGTCTAAAATGCCTAGGCCAGGTAACTTAAGACTCTTTGGCTCAACTAATTGTCGCACCAATCTCAAACGACACTGTCCGATCTCGCGCATGTTTTCTATATATAGGGAGTTCCAGCACTGTATTGATCTCAACTTCTCATCAATCTCTTGCATAAAGGCTGCTCTCGTTAAGGAAATGTAGGCAAAATACAGTAGATTGTCTATACAATTTTCATTTAAGCGTATTTTATAATATAAGTTTAGTTCAAGGTACAATAAAGAGCAAGTAACAATTTATCTTAATTATAAGCTAGTTATAATTATTACTGCTAATTAGTGCATGCGGTGTCCTTCTGTAAGTAATAAGATACTTAGTTTTAAATCTGTAATTGTATAAAAAAGTGTAAAAGTGTACTTATTGTTGAAGGTCCAATAAATAAAATAAAAATAAAATCACAATAAAGATATAAAACAAAATCTTTCCATTACGTTACTATTTGGTCTTCATCATAGCTTAACTATCATTTTAAATTGAGATTATACTAAGAAACTATCATTAAGTTATATTTTTATCAACATTGTTACATGTTGTTCTAACGAATTAGATCTAAATTGTACCATTATCCTTAATAGTTAATATAAAATCTTAAAAATTCAATCACAGCCACAGTAGGACAAAGTGACGGGAATGGACCATTTGTCACGTTAAGGAACGACATGAAAGGTTTACATGGCGTGGAAAATAGCTTACAACTTCTACTAAATTTTCGGTCCATTTTTTTTTAAATGTAGTTCAGTTAGTGGTACTAATTAGTACTGTCCACCACTGAACATGCCAACACAGTCTGACCAGCATATCAAATATATTTGATAAATAAGGCAATCTGGGAGTTTTCTTTGGCGGTTCTTTCTCCTCAGTAAGCCTTTAGTGAACCGCTGGTAGATATATTAAATAAATAATAAATGCCCTTCTGGCACATGTGTAACTGTCTTTACACATTAGGCCCATCTGGCATGTATGAACACCTTTATTTTTAAATTAATATTTACAAAATGGGTAGTTTGCACAAATGTAACTTTGACAGAGAAAAATTGTGTTTTTCTCAGTCAACCTTTGACAACGGTATCTGTAAAGGTACTGAAACGTCAGGGAGGCTCAAATAATTAATATACGCGATATAATCCGTTTAAATTGTTTTATTCATACTAATTCCTTAAATCATTTAAAAAGTAATTGAATATTAGAATTAATTAAATGTACATAACATGTGTTCCTTGGTGGGATGGATGGTTGATGATTGAAAGATCTGACTCCAAATTAAAACTATAATAACGTTTCTACAAAATTTGACCGCGGCCGAGTATATAGGTTGATGTCAAAAATGAACGCGCGCGCTCTCGCTGGCGGTTCTGATGGTAAGTGGCCGGGTAGGTCCTCCCCGTCCCGCGCGTCCCTTCCTCAGGCGCTAGTGATGCGCCGGAACATCCTCCGGGGCCTTGGAAGATGCTGCTTCCAAAGTGGGAACTGCTGCTGGCTCCAGCAATGGGCACAGGTACTTAATCCCTCGTCGATACGTGCCAGTCATAGTTTTCACCTCTGCCACGCGTGCTACTCCATCCTTGCCTGGGAAGAGACAAACTATTCGCCCCAACTTCCATTGCATAGGTGGAGCATTTTCCTCTTTTAACAGGACCAGATCTCCGGGCTGTATAGGAAGGCTGGGTACACGCCATTTGTGTCTCTGCTGTAAATCAGTCACATACTCCAGCTGCCAACGTTTCCAAAAATGCTGACGGAATGACTCCAACCGCCGAAATCTGTCTGTTTTATTAAAGCCGGTCTGCTTCAAATCTTGTGAAGGTAATGATGTTAATGGTCTTCCTATTAGAAAGTGCCCAGGAGTTAAAGGATGTAGGTCATCAGGACTAGACGATAAGGGACAAATAGGACGGCTATTAAGGATGGCCTCGATTTGACTGAATAGAGTTGCCAACTCTTCAAACGTTAGATGCGTTTGTCCTAAAATGCGTCTTAAGTGATGCTTTGCTGACCGTACGCAGGCCTCAACTAGACCTCCAAAGTGTGGGGAATACGCTGGCTGGAAGTTAAACTTAATGCCTTTCTCAGAAGAAAACTCCCTCACGTCATCAGCATTAGAGATTAAGAAGTCTCCAATTTCCTTCGCGCTTGCAACAAAATTACGTCCATTATCACAGAAGAATTCTACAGGTTTTCCTCTGCAAGAGATAAAACGACGCAAAGCTAAGATGAAGGCATCTTTTGAGAGCTCACTGACAGCCTCAAGATGCACACACTTGTACTTAAGGCACACGAATATACAAAGATAACATTTCGTTATTTTACATCCCCTTCCCTTACGGTCGGTTATTAAAAATGGTCCGGCAAAATCGACAGCTGCACTTATAAAGGGATAACCGGGATTTACACGTTGTTCAGGTAACGAACCCATAAGAGGGCTTGGTGTCTTACCGCTAACCCTTCTACACCTAACGCACTGCCTCGCTGTGGTGCGAGCCAAGTCTCTGCCAGCAATAGGCCAAACGGACTCTCTAATGGTATAAAGCAATAGCTGTGGGCCAGCATGGAGAAGACGCAGATGTTCTTGTTGAAATAACAATTTAGTGAGCCGATGTTTGGCATGAAGCAACATTTGGTGGCGTGTGTCAAAGGGATAGCAGGATAATGTCAAACGTCCACCGACTCTTAATATGTTTTCATCATCTAAAAATGGATTCAATGAAATCAAATGACTTTTGGAGTTCAGAACTCCTTTAGAACGAAGAACTTTGATATCTTTTTCAAAACTATCAGCTTGAGACAAATATACAAGTTTCCGAAATGAAAGAGAGTTCATCAGGCTGTAGAGCACCCACCTTTTTATCGTTAACATTTCTGCAATTGTAAATAAATCGAAGCAAATAACTGAATACACGCTGAATAAATTTTAATTTTGAATATCGATTGAAGTCGAGTAATGATTGTTTACTCATTTCAGTTTCATGTATAGTGTTAATATGGATTTTAACTTCAGGCAGTTCAGGAATATTATTAATTTTATTTGAATCAAATGACGGCCACAGAGACTCATGTTGAATTAAAAAATTGGGACCATTCCACCACATATCTAAATTGTTATTTTTAATTACATCTACACCCCTAGAAGCTAGGTCAGATGGGTTAAGGTGAGTAGGAACATGACGCCATTGTGAATCCTTTGTTAGCTCTAAAATCATTGCAACCCTGTTAGCTACAAAGGTTTTCAATTTATCGTACCTCGTACCGAGCCAAGCTAACGCAATAGATGAGTCACTCCAGTATATTTTGCGAACTATCACACAACGCAGGGCGCGTTCTACGGCGTCTGCAAGCTGCGCGCCCAACAGACATGCACACAACTCCAGACGTGGAATAGTTGTCGGCTTAACTGTGGCTACCCTGGCCTTTGCGCATAGTAGTCTTACCGTGATGACGCCTTGTTTATTAGTAGATTTTAAATAAACACACGATGCATATGCTGTCTGTGAGGCGTCACAAAAGCAATGTAGTTCTATATGGGTGGGTTCTTTACACAAAACGTGCCTTGGAATACGTAATTCATGAAGATGCTTCATGTTGTTGACGAATAAAAGCCATGACTGGCTGATTTCACGTGGCACGGGTTCATCCCAGTAAATTTTTTCAATCCATAATTTTTGGATCAATATTTTAGGCTTAATTGTAAAAATGCTTAAGATTCCAAGCGGATCAAAAAGTTTACAAGATTCCGATAATATTGAACGCTTGGTAATTTTAGATTTATTCTCATAATTTGTAGGAAAATGTATGAAGTCTGACGTTGGATTCCAGCCGACGCCTAATGTGTGTGACGATGAGCTAATGATAAGATTTTTTTGTGCATTTTCCTGATCAATCAATATTGATGGCAAATTGGAGCGATACTTTCGTAAGTTAAAACACCCAGCAGCGAGTGCATTTTCTACAGATTTTTTTATATACACTAAATCGTCTTTATCGTCACTTCCGGTTAGTAAGTCATCGACTACGAAGTCGTTTTGAATTATTTGTTTTATTTTATTATCTCTACACTCCTCGCCAAGCTGCCACAGACAACGAGTACTTAAGAAACTAGAACTAGTCAAACCATACGTAACAGTGTTGAGTCTGAATGACTTTATAGGTTCTGTATTATTATCTCGCCACAATATCATTTGCAGGTCCCGATCACTGTCTTGAACTTGCACCATCCTATACATTTTTTCGACATCACCTGATAACACAAAGGAATACTGACGAAATCTAAGCAATATATTGAATAATGAATCTTGAATATGTGGACCTGCACTTTGTAAATCATTTAATGAGTAGCCAGAAGTCGTTTTAGCACTTCCATTGAAAACAACGCGTAATTTTGTCGATTCGCTTGAAAGACGTAAGACAGCGTGATGAGGAATGAAATAAGACTGCTCAGGAATCAATTTATTGGACTTGGATAAATGACCTAACTGCATACTCTTGTATAAATTGTGAATACATATTTTTAAGGTTTGAATCTCGTGCAAACCTTTTTTCAAGTGACAAAAATTGTCGTTTTGCTAAGTTAAAGGAATTCCCTAAGCAATCCGGCTCTGTCACGAGAGGCAACCTAACGTGAAAACGACCATCGTCATCGCGGTAAGTGTGCTTTATGAAATGGTTTTCACACTCAATTTCTTCGGCAGTTAACTGATTATTTTTTTGGGGGATTTGCTCTAGTGCCCAAAATTTTGTTAACTCATTATTTAACGATTCATTTGAGATGATGTCCTGATTTGAATTGAAAACAAGATGATGACATTGTACAGTGTTGACTAAGCAGTTGTTGTTCGATATGAACGAACCAGCTAAAATCCAACCGAGCTTGGAATTAAGAACAGTTAATTGGTTTGTATCAAGTACTAATCTGTCGGATTCAATCAGAGTCCAAAACAAGTCGGCACCTATGAGCATATCTACAGGCGCACTCTGATTGAATGTAGGATTGGCTAATTTAATGTTGCTAGGCAAGTTAATTAATGATGCATCAAAGGTTTTGTTAGGCAAATTACTTGTGATATGAGGTAGTACAAGGCATGAAATATTTGTTTCAAACTCGTTCTGCCTTGACTTTAACTTTAAACCACAACGTTGCAAGGAGTTAGAAAGAGTTTGATTTCCTACGCCCACAATGTCGACCCGGGTTGGCTGAGGAGTCAAATTAAGTGCATTTTTAACCTTGTTTGTTATTAGAGAAGTTTGACTCCCGCTGTCTAGCAGAGCTCGAATCGTTAGGCACTGGTTTGTGGTAGGATTACACACGTCTACTAAAGCAGTTTGAAGTAATACATTATTATTAGATGTGATTGACATACTTATTACATTGTCACAGTCCTCCTCAACCTCACCCTCTGTTGTAGCTATGATTGCGTGTGATTTGGAGGTGCTTACAGCCTGAGAATGCTCTTTATGCAACAAAGAGTTATGTCGCCCTTTACAAGAAGAACAAGGACCCAACCTGCATTGACGAGACGAGTGACCTTTGCGCAGACAATTGAGGCATAACTTCAACCGCAACACTTCGGCGATCCGCTCGTCAACGGGCATGCCCAGGAAAGAAGCGCAGTCGTACAGGCGATGGCTGCCGTTGCACAGGACACACGACACAGAAGTGGATGCAGTCGAGGCTGAAACTGCGAATGATTTTATGTGTGACTTTTCAGATTTATGAAAAGATGACGATGAGTGTGCTTCGTTCTTATAATTGCTGTGGCGTTCGGGCTTATTTATATGTATGGATTCTAGAACATCCGAACGACCTTTCAAGAATTGGAAGAAATCATTTAAAGATGGACTTTTACTGAACTTATTTTTATGTTCCTCCCATTTAACACTAGTGAGATTGTCTAGCTTTGCCGCAACCAAATAAATAACCAACGAATCCCATGATTCTGTTTTTTCACCAAGCGTATTTAATGCGCGTAAGTTTTTCGAAACGTGATCAATGATGAATCGTAAACCTTTAGCGGAATCGCGATGTACTGGCTGAATATTAAACAAAGAATGCAAATGGTTGCTTATCAGTTGCTTCTCATTATTATATCTCTCACAGAGGAGACCCCAAGCTTCCTTATAGTTAGCCGAACTAACCTCCAAATTACTGATGACACGAGACGCTTCTCCCTCAAGATAAGAGTTTAAATAATAGAATTTATGAATTGGTTCAATTCTGTCATTTTTGTGGATAAGCGAAGAGAAAGTATCCCGAAATTCGAGCCATTTGTAATAAGTTCCGTCAAAGTTCGCAATTTTAATAGTTGGCAATTTAAACCCCATAGAATTATTATTTTGATTGCATGAATTACGACAGGTTGAATTAGAATCGCCGTTTTCAGATTTATTTGATTTAAATTCATTTTCATGTTTCTCGAGAAAACATTGTGTTTTTGCAATAAGTAATGAAAAGTCGTGCTCAATTTCTTCCCTTATGTCTAGTTCATCTTCCAAATAATCTTGGTTTAACGATTCTATCTCAGACTGCAATTCATCAAATTGCGCAAGCATTTCACGAAATCGCTCTAATCTCTGACTAATCATATAGTAATCGCTTCGTACAATAGATTCAGACTCAAGGAATGTATTTAAAAAGTTCCTATACTTCGTAATGCGACCCTTGACAGAGCTTCGTTTGGCATTCAAATCCTTTAAATCGTATTTAACATTTGTTTTTGGAATATTTAACTTTAATAAACCTTCTAAAGGAGATTTAGGGGCTTGTTCACCACTTTTAGACATATTGATTACGAGTATTCCACAACACAATCACTGAACCACAAAACAAAACGAAATAATTACAAAACAATAAGAATGATACGTAACTTTAAGCCTGTTTGCGTCCCAACACAAGTAGGTACTCGCTCGGCCACCGCCGGCGCAGATAAGAACGGCTCGAGAACAAAAGCGCATCAGCTGAGGCCGCGCGACTTAGCAACTGGAATGCACATTAGTATTTAATATAACAAATGCACTTTACGATTATAATTTATAAAACGATTGGGCCGTTGTTTGTATGCAAAACAAAACGGTGAAATGTGTATTGATGCTTAATTATTTATATTTCAATAGAAGAATAGTTTAAATTACTTGCACTTGCATAGAAAGCTAAGCGGTAAATAATTGTTTTACGTTTGAAACACTTACTTAATTACTTTTGTTTAGCTTAGTAAATATAGTAATAACCGTTTATTGGTATCAATAGCGTATGTATAGCATAACAATAGGCTGCGCGGCTAAGCATGAATAGTTGCAATAAACAAAGAAAGAAGAAGTGGCAATGCTATTCAGGCAAATAAGATGAGAAAAGATCACTGTAGGATGATTTTAAAGGATATAATAATTAGGTGAATGACTGGGCACTTTCCTGGCTAAGCTGTAGCTGCGGCGCGTATGTCGACTGACCGGCTGGCTTCAAGCTGGATAAATAGATGTTTGTTTTAAATATTCACTGCCTTATTATATTCCAACGTTCTGCGACGTAATAGGGCATCCGAAACGGCGATTGACCACAATGCGAACTAGTTCCAACGATGCAGTTGCAGTAAGTAAGGTCCAATGGTCGGCGCTCTGGAATGATCTTCCTATTGTTCTTCCTTCCAGTGTATTCTCGTTATTGTAGTATCACGTCGGGGTCACCAATGTTCCTTGGTGGGATGGATGGTTGATGATTGAAAGATCTGACTCCAAATTAAAACTATAATAACGTTTCTACAAAATTTGACCGCGGCCGAGTATATATGTTGATGTCAAAAATGAATGCGCGCGCTCTCGCTGGCGGTTCTGATGGTAAGTGGCCGGGTAGGTCCTCCCCGTCCTGCGCGTCCCTTCCTCAGGCGCTAGTGATGCGCCGGAACATCATGTTTTAATAATGTTATTATTTCTTTAACTGTTTTTTTTATTGTAATTGTTTTATCTGTATATTTATAGGTTTTAATTTAAAATTAGTTTTGATCGTAACTCAGGATGGCTATAAAATAAAGCCATTTCGGGATTAAAAATAATAATAAGTATGATTATATGGATTATGAATAAGCGTTGTCTTTTCGTGTTCGTGTCTCTACTTCATACCTCGTTTTGATCTTATGATATAATGAGATGTGGCCCCCGCTAATACAAAAAGTTCAAACAAAATGTACGTAAAAAACTATAATAACTTTAGTAATTCTTTTGGCCCCTTATTGGAGCCTGTTTTGATTTGAAATTTCGTTTGTATTTCGTGGAATTTTGCATTCGATGATAGTTTTTAGTTGAGTAAACATTACTTAATTGCGGACTAGATATTAATTGTTGTATAAATGGGTCTTCTAAAATATTATTGATGTAAATAAGAAAAAAACTTGGTTAATGTATATGTATAATAATAGCTAACTAAACATTTTATGAAAAGCTGGTTCTTGAAATAGCGTTACACCTACTAACTAATGAAACCATGCCGTAATTTATAAAGAAACTGTTTTTTAATTAACTTGTTTTCGAAACGGTTACTTGTCAATAAGAGGTGACGTTTCGTTTCATCGAAAACGCGTAACGACTCTGAAAACCTAGTTTTTAACTCTATCTGCTTTTGCTTACTCCTTTTACTCTGTAGAAACTGCTTATGTGTACCCACTGTGCTAACCATTTCTTTTGTGTGCCGTCGTAATTAAACAATAAATTGTGTGGCTAGGCTAAGATATTCATACGTGGTATTGCTGAAGCCTGTAAAATTGGCTCATTTATCTTGTAATTTTAAATAAGGTTTAAGTGTAACATAATAGTAGTAGCTGTATTATATTTTTGTTCATAAATTAGAGATTTTTTTTTTCGATGAAAAGATTAATTTAATTATAGGTACAACTTTTTAGGTATTTAAGTCTTTTTTTAAATTGCTTACCTACTACTACTATTTAATTTTGCTCAACTTTACTATTTATAAATAAATAAAAATACGATGCTAATGGTAATCCGTGCACTTAAAACCAGCGGCATGTAAACCATGCATTTTCGTTCCATACGTCACGTTTTTTTGTTCCCCTAATACAATACGTATCGTAGAGGATGTGACGTAAGTATGCCGGCAGTTACTTAAAGTGAATTAGTCCTTTGATTTCTTGCAATCTACTACTTCTAACCTCTTAATAAGTTACTGCACAAGTCAATAAATTAAAATTCATAAGAATTAAATCTCAAAGTGGCTCCTTACCTTCAATACGTCCCGTTCGTATTGGATAAAAAATATGACACTCCGTGACGCACGTCCAACTTTTTGCATTTTTAAAGCGATACTGACTGCCATACCTAAACAACGGCTATAGTTAGGATCGTAACCACTGATTTGTTTGTTGCCACTGATATAAAAACACAACTATTTTGGTAGTTTTTTGTTGTCAAGTAGGTAAAAATGACGTGACGTAGTGGAATTTTCCACCGAGGTGGTTTTGGAGGACATAAAACAAATTGTAATTTTTCAATTTTATTACACTAGGCGTTAAAAGGTTCAAAATCAGTTTAAGACTATATAATCATTTCACACAATAGCCATAGTCAGGCCTAGAACGAGACAGATATACTTAAAATTCGCTTCAAAGTTAGCAAAGTGTACGTGGGACACCCAAAAATCGGTACCTTTCCTTCGATTTTTTTGACAAAAAGAATACTTTAAGTGGGTTTTAAAGGCAGTCTTTACCTTAATTCAATAGAATATAAGTAACTTTACAATTTTTACAAACAAACATTATACTTTAGAACAATATTTAATTGAAAAAAGGGAGTCCAAAGTCATGGGACAGCGATATTTGTATCAAATATTTAATTTGAAAAATGCCCACACCCTTCACTTGTTATCGAATTCATCAAAGTTATCCCGCCGTCTTCTTTTCGGTCTGTCTCTGCTCTCTGATGATTTGTGAATTCCAAATAAACTATTTCTAACTAACTTTGTTTGGTGTGTGTCCTATTTTGTATGACGCTAAAGTCTGTACCCACACTCTTCTGAATTACTACCATCCACACTATCTTTACCCCACTTACCATTTTTCTAAATCCTCAGGACTACTAAGAAGTAAAATTGAACAGTTCATGTCAGGCAATGTGATTCGAGTTACAACTACGTTTAGCAATAAAGGGCCGCCGGCCTGCAATTCTAGAATTAACTTGACATCAATCTATCTCCCCTGCCCACTCATGTCAACTCTTGATTGTTTATCAAGCAATAGGGAATTAAAACCTTTATTTATGCGTGTCTCACTACTGGACAAAGGCCTGTCATCTTTGGGACCACTGGTCTCTATTGGGTGCATACCGCCATCTTCTTTTCGGTCTACATGATCTCTGATGATTTATAAGTCCCAAAACTTGGTACATTAGACGGCTTACTACCTTTACCCAGCCTTAAAAGATGCTCACATTTTACTAAATCCTCCGAGACTACTAAGAACCAAATGGGAAGTAAATCTGTTCAGGCCAGGCAATGCATATTGTATCCGAGCCTGATTCGAGTTACGACCACGTTTAGCTATAAAGCGCCAGCCTGCAATTCCAGAATTAACCTGATACGCATGAGTGTCACGTAAGGACCTAACTTTTTGCAGCGCTGTAAAAAGAACACTTAACGTAAATACAGGTTTAAAACGTTGGGTTTGAAGAGTAGATAAAAGTAAGTATATAAATGGATTCATCGTATTCAAGCTCCTAGCTATTAGGGAACGCTTGTGACAGGTCGCCAGCAGTCTCATTTATATTTTTATGGACCATTAGAATAGACATGTCTCGTATAATGGCAACCGTTGAATTGAAGCGTATGAAACCAAACACATTATTTTAACCATCGGTACTCGTAGCCACACACACACACACATCGGTTGACCGTGTCGCCACGCCCCATGACCAATAGCAAAGCATTTTACTCAATCTAACGATATAATTATATATTTCAAGCGGCTTTTGGAAATCAAAAGAGAGCATCTCCTCTAGAGTATCTATTCTGTTAGGTACCAAATTCAGATGAGTTTCTGGGATCGCCCGGAGTAGGCAGAAAAATTGTCTCTGTAAACATCTGCGTGGTACGTACTCATAAACAGTTTACCCATAACATTGTTTCTTAGCGCTAGTATACGCAGCTCAATACAAATAAATTTCATTGCCGCGTTCAAAGCTGTTAGCAGATTAGTATTTGATGGATTGTTTTGCCGGAAGAAAAAGGTGGTGAAACATTTTGCGCCCTATTTCAAAAGGCTCAGGGTTTAGCTAGTTCAATGTTGACGAATGTTCGTAGTGCAATCACAATAAATGGTTCAGGATATCATAGTGTCGGGGGTTCTTGATATCATTGACCTTGCGGATTTTTGAAGGCTTGAGACACAACGAAGACTGATGTCACAAAAATTCAAAAAAAAAATGTCTAAGTGCATTCGGACTCACGCACGAAGGGTTCCGCACTATCATTATAATCATTTGGGGGTCCCCATAATAAGCCCCTTCAATTTTTATTAACTTACACCATTTGTTGTTATAGTAGTCATAAATACTAATTCATATATTACGGTTGGAAAGATACAGTCATGTGACCGACAGACAGACATACGGATAGACGGACTGATCGTGGAGGCTTAGTGCTATGCCAGTCCGGTAGAATCCCTAAGAAGCCAAATGCCACTTTGACACTGCACTATGATCGGGTCTCGACGCATCACGAATAGCCCCAGCGCAGATCTGATGGACAGCTTTGCTTTCCAACTTTGCCCAAAATGAAAGCACATTCGTAGATTTCAGGCACTCTAAGAAAACAATACACAATGTACAACTTTTGTAACTTCGCAAAGCCGCCTGAGAACTTTATTTTGTTCGTTATTTGTGTAAAATGTGACTCAATTCGTCGTGAGACGTGGCGACGCGGTCTATAACTGGGAGCGAACGCGCGCCGTCTTCGCCCTTCAAACAAAGGCAGAAAGCGGAGCCGAGCACCTTAGTGTACGTTGAAATCGTCTGCTGCAGCTGGCTCCACATAAGTAGTGAGTCCACCTATGAATTAGAGGTGTATACGTATAAAGTAGCGACCAAAAATGTTATTCCTCTGAAGCTCAAATACTGGTTTATACTCTGACAGCGACAGTGTGGTTATAGCTTTATCCGGCGACGCAATTTGTCACCGCTGAGACGGGTATGACAAGCCTCCAATATTAGATAGCGAAACATTCTGCTGTCTCGGAACAGACTCAAGTGGAATTTGTTTTAAACATTACTATCAATAATGGGAAGTGTTGATGTGATTAGGATTACAGATTAGAGGTACCTTTGCTATTCCGTGAAATGCCCCACTTTCCATGTACCTATTTACGAATAAAATATTAAAGATTTAAAATTGCTGGTGGTTCATAGTTATTCAATAATATTAAGAGACATGTTCTCGAAGATAGAAGCACTGAATACAATAAAAACCGACCAAGTGCGAGTCGAACTCACGTACCGAGCATTCTGTACCTACAACTGAATGATTTTTAATTTTTATTTTCTGTATTTGTTGTTATAGCGGCAACAGAAATAGGTCATCTGTGAAAATTTAGACTGTGTAGCTATCACGGTTCATGAGATACAGCCTGGTGACAGACAGACGGATGGACGGACGGACGGACGGACAGCGGAGGCTTAGTAAAATAGGGTCCCGTTTTTACCCTTTGGGAACCCTAAAAAAACTTTGGACTTTATTTAATTTTATCCATGTTGATCGTATTTGTGTTTGTTTCCATTGTTTACCGAAATCGCCTCGGAATGAGGATTGAACTTTCATTTGCATGCCCATCGCATTAACGGGGACCGTGTTAAGTCCGCGCTGATTTAATGCCCGGTATTCCCAATGGCGATGTATCGGAAACTGCAATGCGGTAACGCACTCTCAGGTCACCTGTATTATGGCATTAACTTGCTTATATTATGGATCCAAACATCAAAACGCAATGGAAACTTCAATTGCGCATTCTCTTGAGGGCAATACCTGTGTACCATAAGTTTACAGTGACCGTCCTTGCTAGTGACTGCGTAAACGACTTTTATGGAGAATTGTATCCGATAGGGGTACTGGGTGCTGTACTATTCTCCATACAAATCGTTTACGCTGTCGATGTCGCTTGAGAGTACGGTCACATTCACTCATGTAAGAGTGCTGCCAAGTTGTGAGTCCAGCACCTCTAGCACAACTGTGACTAGCGGCTCTTCCTCGACTTAGAAATATTACCTGTCTCTATCTTTACAGTACTGTGAGAGAGAGACGGACGATGCCATGTCGCGCGACAAGTGTCGCGAACCCAAGTTGTGCTAGATGGCTATGATAGTTGACTTTAATCGGACACATCAATATACGTCGCAAAGTGAGCAAGCGTGTTAAAATGATTCCGATTTCGTCGCCAAGATCCGAATCCATCTTAAGAGGAAATACCACGGCTCATTTACCAAAAAAACGATGTTTCGTTCTCGTCTGTTGTTTCGTTGTTTCGTTGTGGTCTCGCCCTCCTCCAAAACTTAACGAATCTTTACGAAATTTTAGGGCCTGAATGGGATGAAAATGTTCTGTGTCGAACCGTTTCAATGTTTGTGGTTAATATTATACAATTTGTGTAGAAGGCGTCTGTTTTTGTATTTCCTATCACACGATTTATATAATCATTTTCGCAAAAAACGACACGTTCCGACACAGGATATTCGTTTCCCATTCTGTTCCTAAAGATTTGTTGTTGTGAAGCAAAAAACAGACGAGAACGGAACCTCGATTTGTATAACCCAGTTACGTTAAGTTTGAACCATTTGTATGCGACGCCATAGTAACCAGGAGCAAGCCTAATGCAAACTGATAATATAGGAAAAGGGGCAGTGATATATCTTCCTAAGTGTGTGTCACGTATGCTTTATCATTTATTTGTAAAATAAAAGTATCCCCTTCCCCTTTTTTCTTGACTTCTGTAAGGTTTTTTAGCTTATCTAATTCCTACGCTGAGAACTCTTATTTTATTACGCGTAAATACAATTTCTTATAGTTATGATTGATAAAGTGATGGCATTAAGCAATTATTAATCAAATTGATTGTCTTTAATCTGTAAGTAGGTATCCATTCCTAATGTCAGCAACTTATATAGATATTCAATACATGGACCTATTTGTATATGTATAGATTTTGGTGTGCCTAATAAAGAAATGAAATACAAGGTAAGGTGGATTATTCAAATATTTAAGTGGTACAAGAATACTGTTGAAGTGGCGAGATCCAATCTCTTGGAGTGCTATGGTTGAGCGGCGAGAACATTGAAGGTTGTATCCAATTAAGACGATGACAATTTCGTACAGTTCAACGCTATTAAAACTGTAACGTGTCTGTTAACCGCAGGCTTTGGTTTTCACTACATACAATATATTCCACACTAAATGAATAAATGTATTTCTTTCTTTCTTTCCTACAACACTAGTTGTGGACCACCTTCTTGCTAAGGTTACGATACATGATGTATGGCGTGACCGAAATTACGCTCGTCTGGCGCGCGTCCTATGAGTAATTTCATTTGGAAACAAAGTCAAGGTGAGAGGAATTGCTAAAGATTGTGGGTTTACAATATATCATACATACAAATAAGGTGAAACGATACGTATAAATAAATTATCATAATGTCATACTCGTAATCATAATCATACACAAATCGACCTGGATCCAAGTTGGGCTATGCCTGCACTATAGATACCCGTGCTGGACGAAAATAATACATAATTTAATAGAAAACCCAGAAATAAATGCTCACAGTGGCCTGGCGTGGATTAAAAAATATTTACGACCAGATTTCACTTACTTGCTCTTCAAGATCATTGTACAAAGGTGTTCAGAAAAGCCTTGTAAGGTTTAAGATTTGGCAAATCGATGGGACTCCGATTCTGAGGACGCCACACCACTCATCATCTCATCACACAAATATTGGCTCCCTTTGGGATTCAACTCATGGCGCTAATCGTGTCATCAAATCATAAAAATACCTATTTAAACGTTTGTCCATGAAATATTCTTTTTCTATCAAATGGCACTGCCGAGTCTTATTTAAAATTATTCTGTTTGATCGCCGAGGCCATAGAATCATTGAGATAATCCGCTATCAGCCGAGCGAGACCACTATCCTGAACGTCAAGCATCATCGTAAAGTTGCTAGTTTATTTGTTTTCTATTGGATACAGTTTGCTGAGCGGCCTCAAGGAATACGCAATTTCATTCTACTTTTTCCTACTTTTTACAGGTTACTTGTAAATCCAATTCTTGTTATTACCTATGATCCAATTGCTCATAACTTTAAGACCTGTAAACTGAAGAGGTATATTGCCTATGAAGTTGAATGTATATTTTAAGATCGTAGAGGATTGCTAAATGATCATCATCATCATCCTCCTAGCGTTTGTCCCGTCCGGAGACCGCTTTCCTGCATGTTTGCTTCCACTTCGCTCTATCCTGGACATCGTTTTCATCTAACCCGCAGCTGTTCAGGTCCTTCTTTATAATATTGAGCCATCGAAGCCTTGGCCTTCCCCTCCGCCTACTACCCGGAAAGGTCAGGTCAAGTGCCCTGTTACCGACGTATTCAGACGTCCTTCTCTTGACATGCCCAAACCATTGTAATCCACTTTCTTGGAGCTTATTGCTAGTAAATGATTTCTGAAATTAAAAATTATCGACAGATTATACAACCTTGACCTAGTACAATATTAGAAGCTTCAAAAAATGGGACACAGCGTTCTGGGATAAAAGAGCTAAAATAAATTGTAGACAGGGTAAAAGTTAGTTTATAACTTCAGATGTTGCTAATGAAAAATCGAGATTCCTTCCATAAATTAAATTACAAATGGAATTCTGTTAGTTTATTAATTTTAAGGCAACATCGCAACGGAGCAAATTTTAATATATTTCATGACGATATAAGATAGCCGGAGCGAAAAATAAAAAGGTGTCTGACGCACTCCGTAAAATGTATTTAATTTATTCAGTTTATATTTTTTGTAATGATTTAAATAGTGAACCAATTAGTAAGTTATTTTAAATTATTTATAATGTGAAAACAAAACGCAAAGAAGAATTAAATATTCCTTACCTACATCAAGGGCAGCCTAATTGCTTATAATAATAATAATAATAATAAGCATTTATTTTCAGGCAAAAAACCCATAGTTACATACAATTTAATTTAATTTGCCGCCGACAACTTCGATCGTTAAAAGCTAAACACAGGCGAAGATTTAGCCAACTTTTCCTTTTTTTATTTCCGAGGCATCGTAAATTTAGTGTTCTACGTGCCCGAAATGGGCTACACCATTTTATTATAATTTTAATCTGCCGCCGTATGAGCAACGCAGGGAAGTGTACCTGAGGGATACATTTACGAAATTTGTATCGACCTAGAGCGGAGTAAAGTTCAGACGCTCTTGTTAAGAAAATTGGAAAGTCAGATACGTTACGGTTTTATTCTAGTATACCTAACATTAAATGTTACTATTTGGAAAAAGACGCTAAAGTTAAGATCTTAAGATCTTATACAGAGTGGAACAGAACTAGGATTTTTCTAACAAACAAGGTATTGTTTAGCCTTAGTGGGTGGTATACTTTAATAAATATTGACACAAAGTACAATGCAAGAAGGGTTCTGTGTCAATATAAAAAAAATAGAAATGTGCATTTCCACATAAAAAACAGAATCGATAAAAAGATTCTATTAAAAACGTAGTATACTTTTATCGAATAAACAATTTAATATTCGTAACGTAATTTCGAGTTATTATAGCGACGGGTGGTTCAAACCCTCCTGCCCAAATATTAATGTTTGGATCCAAAATTTTTGACAGAACTTGGAAGATCCTCATTTCTAGTGCCAAGATTAAGTGCCTATTTTGCCGCCAAAATATGCTATTTTCTATGCTATAAGGGAATCTGGTTCTGTGGACGCCACGCTAACGCCACTACTAAACAGGTACCTACTTAATTATCTTGGAAGCAAGAAGCAAGTATCGCCGTAGAAGTAAGTAAACCTTGGAGCGTATTCTTTATACTTTCAAATTTTTTAACGATTATAAAAAGAGCACTCAAATTTATTATTAATATTTTTATTTCATGATTTAATCTCATGTGCTTAATATTTTTCCTTCAATCAATCTTCTCATGACTATATATATTTTTAATACTAATAAAATATTTTCTGCAGAAGTATCCTACTAATAATACAAAAACTAACACCACAACTATAACGTCAAGGTACAGCTTCTCCCACCAGGGCATCAGCGACGCCGGGGAGCGAAGATGCGGCGCGCCTCCTGTCTTCACCACGTGCTCCACCCAGTGCACCAGCTCCTTGCCGGGGGGGACCACGCGGTCGTGGTATATCTGGGACAGTTCTATCGCGCGTAGCTTGTATCTAGAATAGAATAGCATAACTTTTTGTTACCTTAGGGAATATATCATTCACCTTTTGATGACATCTCACGATTAGATTTATCATTTGACATCTTTCCCATTATGTCTAAGATCCAGGCCGGGGCTCCTAGGCACTTGGCATTTGGGGCCTCCTCCTATGAGGTGAACATTATTATGGTGTAAGTCCTGCTTCTGGATGGGGCTCCTAGACTGGCTGCTGGGCCCCTAGGCCTGGGCCTTGTGGGCCTAGGGTTAAATGCGCCACTGCTAAGATCTCGTCAGTTATGTCTTTTTTTTCGATTTTGTTCTATTTGCAAGTGTGAAAGATTGATTTCTTTGATACGAGTGCTTTCTATTGCTAGGTATTGATTTCTTTGATACGAGTACTTTCTATTGCTAGTCAGGTCGTTAAAGTGAAATAACAGGCCTGCTTGAACATCAACAACCACCCGAATTGACAAATTTTGTATATTGAGCCTTATTTTTTTACTGTGGGCTTGTCAATATCACTTCTAGTTAAAATTATATTTTGATGTCTATTATTCCAGGCTGCATCAAAATATTATGTACAATATGTACATGTCAATCATACCGCATGTCCAGAAGACCAGCAACACCAAGCATTTTGCTGTTGCATGTTCACGAGGGATGACAATGATTTCGACATAGATGGTATATTCGGCTCGCTTTCGATCAAAAACCATACTCAAGTTAAATTATGAAATATTCTTCATTAAATCTATCTTTAGGTATGTGTACCACGCTACTAACGTTGGATCCTGAAGCATCCTCTGTATGGCCACCTTCAGGTCCTCCACAAGATTTAGAGTTAGGCCAACTTTAATAGTACGCCCAAATTGAGCTGCTCTATTAACATTGGTCGAAATAAAGAGGTATTCCTATAGTGGGCACTCCAAAATGGACGGATTCAATCGTAGATAAAAGGCCTCCATGTGTTATGAAAAATAAGCATTTTGGGTGAGCTGAAACAAAAGTTCATTAAGACAACTGTTCATGCATCGCTTCGTACATGTGAAAATATTTAAACTTTCATCGGTATTCGTTTTTGTAGTTACCTTCACATTGTTTATCATTCTCAACAAAGTTTACGCAATCTTCTTCAGATATCTTCTCTATACCAGTAGATACATACTTGAATTAAGGCGATTTATATGTAATATACAAAAGTTTAACCAGTTACTTGCAAACGAGTGAGTACATCTGAACAGATATCATGAATAACAATAGTAATGCTTACCTAATATACTTTGTTGAGGTGCCCATGGTAATATATGCACATTCTTTGGCAAATTGGGCAGGACATCCTCGTATTTCCATATCACAGTTTGTTTCAAGCTAGCAAATATGTTTAGCAAGCTTTTGGTAATATGTTCCGGGATATCTTTGCTCCTCCAAGTTGAGCCCATGCTGAAGTAGATGAAGCCATATTCAGCTTTGTCTAGGAGTGTTTGTAATTCCTATAACAAATGAACATTCACCACGGTTCCATTTTCAAAGGGTTTTACGATTAAACATGTGGACATTCCGAGTTTGTCATACCAGATTAATCACCCGTTACCCTCGCTAACCAGTTGGATTATGGGGAATCCACTCTTGCAGAAACCGGGTGTTTAAAGCTTCGACATCCTCCTATTCTTAATAGTATTAAGTATAACATTATGTAAATATTATTACAATAAAATAGTAATACGGCGATTAAAAACAAAGTTAGTAATGGTATTTTTTTTAATTATCATGAATTTGCGCGGGTTGCATGAAAAAATAATGTTTATTGTTTAACTAATTGCATTCTATTTAAAAATATCAAATCGTAAAAAATATATACAAGGTACAACTAAGTAAAAAAAATGCTCGTTACATCTTCCCTTAAAATGTTCATCTATAGCTCACATCGTAACCTATGCCACTCGAATTTTTTAACCTCTCTTATACAATTGTTGCATAAAATACTATAATTTGTTGTACTTATGTCTGTATATGTCTTAGCGGAGCGTCAATGCACGACAAGCTAAATAAAATACATGTGAGAAGCTTACATTAGAAAGTGGTTTTGTGGGAACTTCGACGTGGTATCCTCCTACAAATTTGAAGTTTTGAGGCACACTTGTAATAGGTCCATTCCCTATGAAGTCATTTGACAATACAAATGATGCATTATTGATAAGTTCGTCATAATTTGGCAGAGGCTTATTTTTCTTCAGGAATAGCGGTGCAAAGAATTTTTCGTAAAATCTTTTTTCTCGGGGTAAAGTTTTCATCCTGAAATGATATTATTATCAGCCACGGAATCATCTGAAGAGCGCTATTTGAGTTTAGTAGTCCTAGCTTATTTTTTTACTTTTCAGGTTGACGTGCTATTCTTACCATTTATAATAATACCATTGGATTTGTATCCACAGCTTCTTTACTCTTTGCAACATCGAGTGAAATGGAGGGATAGCTGAGGAAAGATAATCGAAGGCATAAGCGGGATTTGTTGCTTCATCTATGAGCCGCAACGTGGTCCAATGAGTGCCTAATGAATATGCCCAAACCATCGGACAGTCGTAATATGCCGCTAAACTGAAAATATTTTTAACAAAAAAAGAACCGACTTCAGTAAAACTAAAAAGCCGAAAATAACCCGTTCAAGTACAGATTACATTTGACTCACCCTTTGAAATCGATCCCAAACCACTCAGTTATTATATTTATATATTAAAGTTTACGTGAGGTTTGGCACCGACTTCAAAGGGTGAGTCAAATGTAATCTGTACTTGAACGGGTTATTTTCGGCTTTTTAGTTTTACTGAAGTCGGTTCTTTTTTTGTTAAAAATATTTTTTTTTCGCTTTTTAGTGATTCATATAAAATACTTATGGCGGGGTGATCAGGGAGGTCTTGAAGGCATGCATCTCGTTTGAAATATCTCCTAACTCCTAACTGTTAAGGAGTTGTACCTTCCATCATCAGTTCAGCATGAGAAGATGATGACTGCCATATGCAAATACTTAAATAGTTTTAGAAAATACATGAAAATTATTATGAGTGCCTATAAAATTTCAGGAATTCCTTCGATTCCTCATGGATCTCGTCATCCGATCTTCACCAAAATTTTATGGGACCAACCTTGAGATGTCTATTCATGAACCTAAAAAGAATTTTCCAAATCGACTCATAAATGACGGAGTTATGAGGTAACAAACATTAAAAAAAAAAAAAAAAAAAAAAAAAGACACAACCGAACTGAGAACCCCCTCCTTTTTTTGAAGTCGGTTAAAAATGGTTAATAAGTGACTTTCCTGTGATATCTCTAATAATTATTTATTAATCTTCTTCTTCTTCTTCTTGTGTCGGTTTCCTCAATGCTGAGGGTCGTGACCTCTGTTCATCACTCTTCTCACTCTGTTATTTATTAATAATATTATTAAAAGTACACGTATATCGTCGTTTAATTGTACCCGTGGCATCTACAAGCTTCGCTTAGATTACTTCATAAGATTGTCTCAGATATTTAATTAAGTAATTTATTTAGAACCCAATTAAGTTGTGTGCCGTTCTAAGAATGCTTTAATACTTTATCTCTGCTCTGGTCTAGCCGAACTATGACCCTGAGTAATTCTTTCTCAAATTTATGAAATATGTAATGTATCATTTTTTAAATGTGGGTACACACCACAATTTTTGTATTAAACCATTGATACAAAGATCAAAGCTCAAAGAAAAAATTTAATGCGTAACCAGGTCGAAGAGACTCGAACCCGGTACCTCTGGATTGCCGGCCCAGCGCGTCCGCCACCCTAACGCCCAAGCAACCTTTCAGATGTTTCCTTATGCTTTGTGTGTCGATCTTTGCGTTATTTATTTGAAATGCTTTACACCTCAGCTTTGATCTTTGTATTAATGGTTTAATTATATCTCAATTAATTTTATAGGTACCTTCTAAGAAGCTAGCTGAATTCTTAGCAATATTGGGGTGAGATGAATCAGTACTAATAATTTGGGAATATTACTCTCCTACCTTACCTCCTCTCCTCTTTTGCCTAACCTCAAGCTTTCATTTATTTTTCCTGAGTATTTTTCTTTCTCTTGCAGATAAATCATTGTTATTTGCCTCATGGCATTAAGTTTGCCTATTGTACGATTTTCGCAATATATAATTATTTCCGGGCCGATACTGATAAGCTTATGTTGTGCTTTAAGATGTCAATCAAGTACTATGATCACCATGTCCCTGTTTTATTATCTCCAATATAATCGTTCTTGGATAAAATTATTTATTACATAAAATTACCAAATGATACTCGTACTTCAGAAAAAATATTGTATTTGGCGATTTCGCGGACGGTTACCCGACACCAAGAAGTTAAATATGTCGCTCGTCGCCGAACGTTTATGTTTATTTTATATTATTGTTTTTATTGATAATATGTATGTTAGTTTTAAGGTATTTATCTATGGGCCAGTTACCTGGAAATAAACGATATTGATTGATTGATTGATTACTTACGCCTGATACATTTCAGATTCAATGAAATCACAAATCACTATATCGAATGTCACACTAGGGTCGTTCAGCAGCGCCAGCATCTCCCTATTTTGGAACGTAGCTTCGGCCACCTCCGCACTATTTGCTTGTAGGTATTCTATTTCAGCATCTTCATTTGGTGGTTGGCTTATTAAATATGCAATATTTAGAGAGTCGTCCTCTGAAATTAAAACAAAATAGTAGTGCCTAACTGATCCGGCGGTCCCGGTGTCGAATCCCAATTTCACCAATAAACTATGTAAATATTTCTTTCCATTTTTGAGATACAGTTTGTTAAACATTAGTGTATAAATCTGCATATATCAACCCTCATCTTTTGAACATCGCTAAGTATTCAAAGGGGTTGTCACTGATATTAAAATGTTTTAATTTGATGAATCTTTTTTACTTTTAAATTCAGCTTTACAATTATAATAGGTCGCTTGTAGATCACTCAGATGACACTATCCTGTCAGCCCAGTCTTTAGAAATGTTCCACCCTGTATATGATATTTTACGTATATCGTCGTCTTCTGTCCATTGTACAAGCTTTGCTTAGTTTGGGACTGATCGAATTTTGTGAGATTTTCCCTTCATATTTTATTTTCTTTAGTTTTAATTCCTAAAAAAATGCACTCACTACTAGCCTTGCTGGGACTCGAACCCAGTTGAACCCAAACAGCATCGCAAGGTGACTACATTTTTGTTGCGTTTAGAATAACATTTTATAAAATAAGAACATATTCTGCAGTTAGTGGCTTGGGTACATACTGTAACTTACGTAAATTTGGAGCAAAGTGACAGAAAGTACCCAGCAAAAAGTCTGAATTTAAGACCCCTTATTTTTGATATAAAACTTACAAAAAACTCATAGTAAAAAAGAGTAAGTGCAATAACTTTTTTATTTAATGATATTCTTACCTGCTATAATATTTAAATGTGTACTACTCAGATCAATTTGTGTGAAGTTTGCCCTCGGTTTATTTTTCAACGGATACGCTGAGACGTAAGTGACCTAAAATAAATATACAAATAATTATATATAGTTAGATTTGTTTTATAATTCATCATCATCATCATCATCAGCCCGTATATGTACTGCTGGATTAGGGCCTCCTCGTGCATTTTCCATTCCCTGCGACTCCAGGCCGCGTGCATCCACTTTCTTCCTGCGACCTTAACTTTGTCGTCTCTCCATCTAGAGGGGGGTCTGCCCACGCTTCTTTGTCCCATTCGTGATTGCCACTCCAGTAGCTTTGTAGACCAGTCTTCTCGCCTACATACACGCCCCGCCCATCTCCATTTTAGAGTAGCGGCTTTCCTAGCGATGTCGGTTACTTGAGTTCTCCGTCTGATCTCTTTGTTTGGAATGCGGTCTCTGAGTGTTATCCCCTGCATCGCTCTCTCCATCGCTCTCTGAGCAACTTGGAGTTGATGCACGGTTTGGTGGGTGAAGTTCCATGTTTCTGCTCCATAAGTCATAGTAGGGAGTACGCACTGATCTTCCTTTTCAGGCTCATAGAAAAAAGGGCTTTCGGACAGGACAAATGAAAATTTGGCAAAATGTTACAGACGGGAAACAAAAAATTGTGTTTTAGATAGGTAACCGGTTGAAAAATCAGCCATAGCTCGCGATTTAACCGCAGGTAATTACGTGGTGTAATTACACCACACACCCATTATGCGTATACCATACATTACGTGTGTATTACTGTTCCCATTACATCCTTCATGATAGCAATGTCATGGGATTTTTGATGATGGGCTCGTTATTCGGTCTGTTTCGTGTTACAGAAAATAGCCTATAGAAATATGTTTTATGAATACAACAAAGTCGGTTAAAAACAACAATAATACAGCAATAACAAAAAGTAGTGACGAAAATTGCATTTTAACTTATTTTTAATGTTTATATAAAAAATCATCCATATGCTGAGTATGATGATCTTGAATGAAATCCGGTTATACTCTTTATGAAAACTATACAAGTTTTCATTTTTTTTTTAATTATTTATAAGAATTGCAGAAAATTTATACAAATAAGGATTTTTGTCCATGGAAGTAAGTTTCTTTTCATCTTATATCTCTTTTCATCTTGTGGATAATAATAAAATTAGTAGGTAAAGGTACAATAAATATCTACCCATCGATATAATCAAATTGCAATGTTTTTATCCAAACGTCCATTTAGCAGTTTCTAATTACTTCATCAAATCTTAGATTATTTTAAGAAAAACCACAATAAATCGACGTCGCCTGCTTGCTTCCTAAACATGTAGTTTAAATAATTTTATTTATTTATTTATTCAAATTAGTTACACAGCATTACAGTAATTAAACCAAGGCACTGTGAACTACAAAATTATACAGAAAATAAAAATAAAAACTTAAATCTAGTTTGATTTATAATTTTTTATAATTGAATCTTACTCACCTCATGGCCGGCATTCATCAAATGCCTAACATATCCTACGCCGAGTATGTTCAGACTCCTTATCGGCATTGGTGCTAACATAAGTACTTTCAATCCAGACACACACGCCAAACACGACATCAATATTATTGCCTTCACATTCATTTTCAATAACACTTCGCTAAACCACGACAAAAATATTCGAGGTTTGTTACTAGATTATTTCCCGTTAGACGACCTCTACGTCCACTGAATTAACTTTGAATTTCATTGAAAGACGTATTTATGTGAATATGCCAGATTTCATTTTATATTGTTTAGATAAGATATCTAACTGTTAGATGCAAAGATAAGGATGAGAAGTTTTGTTTATGTATAATGATTGTCTTATCTTACGAATTATCAAACTTAATGTTCCGTATTATTATTAAAAATTTAGTAACATGTGCAAAAATAACACTTCGACGTATTTTAGCGTCAATCTCCCTTTAAACTAGTTAATTTTATACAAGAATAGAACGCCGTTTAACTAGTCGAACCACTATACACTATAAACTCGATTTACGGTTATTTGACCAACATTAATGTTTACAGATTATATTCCCATTCAACTTTTTAATATGTAGGTACTAAAGGAATACCACATCGTGTAATACTTCAAGTAAACTGAACAAGAGTTCGACAGTTCACTGTTGTACTGCGCACTGTAACCTTAAATATGACGTTTTGTTTGTGTGCAGAGGAGGAAACGCTACCGAATACCTACAACGAGCCGCGCTCACATGGCATACCGTGGCTTTGCTTGTATCATGGTATAAGAAAATAAGGTATAGCACTCCGGAATGACAGGCGGGACTTTTGGCGTCATCACGCTATGATTGGTTGGTTGGTTCTGTCAATCCGTTTCTGATTTGCCCGTGGTGTATCATAATACTCTTCGATTCCCTTGTTATCTGTATGAGTCTAATAAATCGTGAGTGATCACTTTCAACACGGAACCCGCTCCGTGGGCGCTGTGCTCGTAGCGAGTTTTCGCTACATACGCATTTCCCCATGTTATCGGCTACACGCGTAGCGCTACGAAATCCTTGGTTACCGAAGTGTTAAATCAACGATTACGACAATATAAAACTTAGTCAAAGAACATGACGATAGTAATGCATAAATGCATAATCATTATTTTTTGTACGACTGACGGCAAACATTTTTTTCCTTGTAATTATTTTGTTACTATACAGCGGCGTCTAATTAAGTGACGTAGAAAGTCTCACTAGCCAGAGTGCCATGCCTTATTTTCTTATACCATTCTTGTATATAGTGCGGCCATCTGTGAACTGAAGGTGGTCGCCACAATCTTCAAACACAGTCCATTCGAACGCAGACACTGTCAATCGTATGAAATTTCAGAGGACAGCCGTAGTGCGATTCAGCGTCACCTGTCCGTCATTTAATCAAAAAATCTAGATTTGTTCATGTTCATTTCATTTCATGTTTTATTTTGTATTTTTTTGATGGGTTTTATTTAACACGGAAGTCATGCATTAGTTATAAACCAAAAAAACTGATACTGGCAAAAGCTTCGAGCCGCCATAAACGGATGATTAATAAAAATAATAATCTAAATCTATTTTTTTTTCATTTCATTAGGTATTATTAACAATTTATTTACATCATCTTGTCGCATTCTCCTTTTAAGTTTTGGAATTGTGGTTACAGTAGCCTGCAAACTTCTTGAGCATAACCGAACCGCAGTAGCCGATTTACGTACATGGGCATGCGCAGATCCGCCATTCTTGTTCTAAAAGTTTGCCGGCAACCATAGGAGGTATTTATTTAATTGAAAGGAAAGAGACTGCTAATATTTATCGTATAACGAAGAGTCGCACGAGTTATTTCGTAGAATTTTAATTCCTCTGTAGACATAATTTTTTCATAATTAAATAAATAAATATATTAAGGGACTAAATATCATCCCATTGATTGGGTCAAGTTAGATTTGTTTGCTTCGTACTAAATGATTCAACGAAAAATTATTCTAGCACTCAATATCGACCCGTTTTTTGTTATTTGATTGGATACTACGAAGACTTTATGCAGAACGAAACCTGCGATTGTTTACTGGGTACACCAATCTATACAACAACGATTTTTAAATGTAGGGAATACACTCGTAAGGATCTATAGGGCTTTTTTAGTTATGCAAGCCCAGAGGTGTTTTAAGAAACGAAAAGGGTTACTCAAATTTATTAGAATCTGATATCCTTATTTGGGACTTCTGGAAATGTTCCAGACAACCGTATTGGAAACTGTACCGGGATTACCGACGGCCGTCGATAGCGGAGAGATATCCTGCCTAATATTAGCGGAAACGGAAGAAAGTGCTGATTTATCGTAACTGGGTCAGTGTTGCCAACCTAATAACAGAGATACTGTAAATGTCTGTTCTTTATGATATCTATATATCATAAAGAACAGACGTATAGAACGAATATTCATGGGCTTGGATAGCATTAAATTGCTCGCGTATCTTCGAAACGTGGCACCAAAATGAACACACATTAAACATTTCTGAACCTTGGAAATCATTTACTGTCTATCTCTTTGAGTATATTAAGGACTTGGGGTATTTTTTTTTTTCAGACACAGAATAAAGCGACTAAGGTATATGACAGACCGATTAAGGTTAAAAATGGCGCTGACAGCTGGCATCTCATTTAATGGGAAATGTTAAATATCCAATATTTCAGATTTTAACGTGTATATTCGACAAGGGACGGTTCGACTATTATGTTCTTTATGACATCTGTGATTTGAATGACGGTTCTGGATTCAGGATAATCCTACACTACTTTAACTAAAGTTTACAGATAAGTTCTAAGTGTGCAGAATCCTATGCCAGCCTGAACCTATGTCCTATAGTACGCACACACAAGCGCTGATGTTTACTGAGTCGACAATCACGGTGTCGCTAGATAGCATTCTAGCGTACAGACACTACGTACGTAGTGTACTCACTCTGTACACACCTAAACATTGATCCGATGCTTTCTGTAGTCTGTTTCTTATGTTTATAAACTTAGAATAAATACGCCTAGAAGGAGAGTCTTCGTACAACAGATTTGCGAAAGATGAAGCCGGTTTTACGTGTGCGTGTCTACGAACTTATCATAGAGATGTGTTGCTTGTGACAGATGCGAACACGGACGAAACTTAGCCCGAAGCTTACTAAAACTGGCTTCGTTTTCAAGCGCTGACTAGATTTTTAGGCATATTTATTTTAAGTTTTTAAATTAGTGCTCGATTTTTTTTTAGTTTATTGGTCAGATTTCTTTCCTCTGCTGTTGTGGCGTGCATTGACTTCTAGTCATTGTTAGCATTATTTGAATACCATTTTTTTATTTATCCCTTTTTGATGAAATACGTTAAGTACATTAAGAAAGACTTCTTAAGTCCCAAGTATTATTCAATTATGTGGTCTTTTGTATTGTTATTCCCTTACCCCGGCTCCACACTCGCGAAGTTGACCGAGGTTGGGCGAATGTGATAGTGTTGAGAGGCACTTCGCTGTAGAAACTTATATTTCGGCCAACTTCGCCTCGGTGAACTTCGCGATAGTGTGGAGCCGGGGTTACGTTTGATGTAAACTTCAATTTCTTGGACATCGAGGATTAAGAGAATGACTTTGACTGAAATAGGTAATTATATTTTGTACGTCTATTTTTTTAATTTTTTTTTATGAAGAGCAAGCAGAGAAGGACATAAATAAGAAACAACTTAATTATAAATTGTGAAATAAACGTATAGGTATGGAGCTAGCTCCTCAACAGTTCTCACTAAGACATATTTAGATTATTGTATGTATTGCTCTATATGTACTTACTAAAACTTTCTATTAATTACCCATTACATTATTAAATAATGACTGGAAGGTAAAATAGAGAAAGTCATTTAAAAATGTCTATTTTTCATAATACTTTTTTTGTATATTTTTTTATGAAAAATCTAAGTGTTGTGGTATTTTTTGTTCATACTGATTGACGAGGCAATACCCTGTCTATGCTATATGTACACGATATCGGCCAGTTAACGTGGGTTAACCCAGTTCCAACGCGTAGGCACGAATGATATTAGGCTCCGACGTAGGCGTTAGCTTTTCATAAATGTCAATTCCCACGAATATTGTGCTCAATTTACTTACCCTTCGTCGACGTTTTTATGAAAAATTGGGTTAATGCAGCGGGTTGACATTGATAGGAATTTTACAATTTTAGATTTTATAGAGCTATAAATAATTGTCACAAACAAAAGTTTTACAACTGAGCTACATCACAAGTAGCACACAGGCTGAATAAGTACTTATAGAGCCCTTATACTACTTAAATTAGCTATACAGGGGCTGTATCATAGAGTGGAGCGTAGATGTATGGAGAAAAAAAAGTTGTCTGATCGACCTTTGTAATGTTGCCTATAGATAAGATATTTATGAATATTTTAAATCTAGCGAGCTTCACTAAATTAGTATTAGATTTATAAAAATGGGTTTCAACTACGTGAACTTACTTACTTAAGTTAAAATTCAGTATTAAAAAACATATACATTAATATTGTTGTAATAATTTCTATGCAATAGATATCTTTTATTTCAAGGAGGAAGTGAGGAATGAAATTTAACTATAATCATATTATTATTACCATTATTTATTTTTTCTTCTTTTTTGTATATTGTGACACCTAGAGACCTTATACATCTCTAAGAAATTTAGGTTTAATAATTATTGTCTATTGTAAATTATTCACATTGACGCTGAGAGACCTTATACATCTCTGTGGAATTAAATTAATTAAGTAATTATATTTTATTGCATGTTGTGACACCTAGAGACTTTATACATCTCTGGATACATTTAATATTTTAAATTGATCGTTTTAATTTTATTTTAATATTCCTACCTAACATTGATTTGGAGTATCTATATATCTCCTATACGTGTACGCATGTCTTGTCATGTTTGTCTCCGTTCAGACAATACAGTACTCGGCGCGGACTTGGATTCCACCCTTATGTTGTCGATATACCACTGATTCGTACGAAACGCTTTGCGTCTACTTTCCTTATGAGGACAGCTAAGGAATGGAACTCTCTTCCTGCGCACCTGTTTCCTGAAAAATATAACTTGGATCTCTTCAAGTCGAGAGTGAATAGGCATCTTCTAGCCAAGCATGCTCCATCTTAGGCCTTATTGTCACTTAACATCAGGTGCAATCGAGGTTAAATGCATGGGTATTTTGAATAAAAAAAAAAAAAAAATGTAATAATTAGTTATAACACTAATGTAATGTAATTGTTCTAAGTATTATTTACGAAAAAATGACTTACTGTTGAGTTTCTTTCGGCTTTCTTCTCAACAGCGGTCTCCTCTTGCGAAATGCCGGTAGATTCACAATCTGACTTGTAAAAGTGCCCTTGTGGCCTACTTAGTGAATAAATTATTTCATTTCATTTCAAGTAATACGAGTATGTGTTTAAAACAAATTTACTCGACTTTCATAAAAAAAAAGATTTTGTTAAAATACCTATGGGCTCGATCAAAATTTTCAAGATGACAGTAGAGGGCTTAAAAGTAGTAGGTATTAAATATTTTTATTATTATTTTTATCGTACACCTGGCAGCCTAAATGCAACGCTTTAAAAGTTCTGAGTTGAATTTCCAAAAAAAACATCTCGCACCACCCTACTGTATAAGCTTTTATTGAAGCCTGTATGTTACCTGAGATAATATTACTACATGTAGTTCATATATCTAAATTCAGCATACTAAACGCAATCTTAGATGCAGCTTTATTGTATAGGTAGCACAAAATAATATGTTGTCTGACATTTTAAAGAAGAAAGTGAACAATGGAACAAATTATTAAAATAAAGGTTTTTCGATATCACTTGATATTTTTAAATAAATAAAATTATTACTTTCTCTTGTTCCCAAAGTAGTTCAACTAAAATCCGGTCTATATATATTAGGACTTGTTATAAACCCTAAGAGTAAACTACAAACATTGTTTTAACAACTTTAGCCGTAACAAACACCCGACTTTGTCTATATTAAACCACCACCTTTTGTCAAAGCAAACTACTAACCTATTTTAACTTCACATAGTTTTAGGGTACCTAGGAGCACCTATTTATCTACACTAAGTAAAACTAGATAAGTTTGTACGAGTTTGTACATTTGGTCCCACCACGGACGAATTATTTATTGAGACTGTTAATCCCTATTCTTACAAACATAAAATCGCGTTCCGTCGACCTGTTGGGCATTTTGTCATTTGGGCAAGTTGTCGACATATAGGTATTTGCCATAGTGCTCCTGCAAAGAGCCACAGACCCCAAGCGTCTTCATCAACCCCTCTCCTTCCAAGTCAATTTAGCGAGCCAAATAGGAGAGTTCCGTAGACTCAACGGCCCGGTGGGGTCACTTGGTCTAAGCGAATTAAGATTTTTTTATGACTCTCTTACTCGCCCTATCATACTAGCGGTTTGTGAGCGTTTACAAAGCGGAACAAAACGAGCTCGCTGCGACTGTAGCGCCACAGGAGCTATCTTAGTACACTCTGGTACAAAACCCAGCTATGAGCGTCGTCGCCCTAACGAAGTAAGTCCTATTCTATGAACTAACAGTCTTTAAAATTATTGGTCTATGGCGCCACCTACTAAAGTTCAGACAGGACTTTAATGGAAGTAACGTGCAAGCTAAACAATGCGTAGACTTTAGTATTTAGATTATCTTGAGGCTAAATCTTCGTGGTTGAGAATCAGGTCAACATTTACTTTGGATATTGTTAAACCAACTTTACTACGCAAACCTTTTACAATATTTGGAATACAAAAATGTGCTTAACGTCTGAATTATCCTTACAATTTTTTTTATCTATCTACATATATAAATCATCACCATATTTCTTTATTGCGGCATAGAAACAAGACTCGAAGTAAAAATCAAATATGTACATTTCAGATTTCTTGAACATAAGTACTACAATATGCGTACGAAACTTTACATTCTGACATTAAATAAGTTACTCTTTTAGTGATTGCGTTAAGTATATAGGTACATAGTATTACATATACAGGGTAAACATCGAATACCTGGAAAAAATCTTTCATCTGGACATTGTAAACTACAATAAGGGTCATCAAAACAAACCGGAGACACTGGAAGTATCAACTCGCGGCACGTGTATGGGGCACGTAGCCAGTCCGGCAGACGCGGCCATAACGAGCGCGACGTGGCCGCCGACCATTAGCCAGGGCAGCCACAACAATACGATTATAACGTTGTACACTAAAATATTTTTTACATAGACATTGTAAACCACATTAGAGTCATCAAAACACACCGGAGACACGCTTAGAGTATGAACTCGCGGCACGTGCAGTATGGGACACGTAGCCAGTCCGGCAGACGCGGCTATAACGAGCGTGACGTGGCCGCCGACCATTAGACAGGGTTGCCACAACTATACGATTATAAAGTTGTCATATATGTAAAAAATCTTTTATTCAGATATTATAAACCACAATAGGGGCGTCAAAACAAACCGGACACACACTAGAAGTATCAACTCGCGGCACGTGCAGTATGGGACACGTAGCCAGTCCGGCAGACGCGGCCATAACGAGCGTGACGTGGCCGCCGACCATTAGACAGGGTTGCCACAACTATACGATTATAATGTTGTCATATGTATATGTAAAAAATATGTTACTCAGACATTGTAAATCACAATAGGGGCATCTAAAGAAACCGGACACACACTAGAAGCATCAACTCGCGGCACGTGCAGTATGGGGCACGTAGCCAGTCCGGCAGACGCTGCCATAACGAGCGCGACATGGCCGCCGACCACTAGCCCGGGGTTGCCACAACTATACGATTATAACGTTGTCATATATGTAAAATATCTTTTATTCAGATATTCTAAACCACAATAGGGGCGTCAAAACAAACCGGACACACACTAGAAGTAGGTATCAACTCGCGGCACGTGCAGTATGTGGCACGTTGTCAGTCCGGCATACGCGGCATAACGAGTGCGACATGGCAGCCGACCATAAGCCAGGGCTGCTACAACTATTATGATAATAAGGTTGTAAATAAATGTACGTTAAATATCTTAGACCTCGACATTGTAAACCACAACAGGGTCATCAAAACTAACACAGAGATGCCATAACTACATATCATTATAAAAAAAAAAAACACTATTACCTAGGGCTGCCAAAACTACACCATTATGACGCCTGCCTGCGGGCGGGGGCCACCTACGTGTAGTACCTATGGGTTTATAAGGAACTAAGTTCTTTGGAAGTTGCTGAATATTGTTAATCACTACACATCTATTTAATTTATTTTCTATCAGTAACATAATGTTATAGCTAAATTCGATACACAAGCGTTAAGCGGAGAAATTACATGCGGCTCGCTTCAGAAATGGAAATGCAAATAACATATCTCTGTGAAATATTATACGTTTGTGCTAATATTTCAATGTAAATAGATTTATCTTATTGTCAACAACATTTATATTACACATTTATTGTAAAATCGGAAAAAATATTAATAAAATAAACATTTTAAAACAAATAGTACATCCTGCATCCCTAAGTAGAGCCCTCTTTATAGCCTACCGTATCCAATTGTATGCGGACGGGATTTTTATACCGACGAGGTGCTACGTGCACTTCTACAGGCGCGGAAACCGTACGAGGAAATGCACTCTGACTAACTGTAACATGACCAGTGATCGGATAATCGGAGGCTTTTGCCTGCCATAAGTTTGCGTAGCACCGGAAAACGCTAAGTTACTATAGAGTTAGTTTAAGCTCTCGAATTGTGAAGGAATAGTGCTTATTACTAGCTGGTGCCCGCGACTTTGTCTGCGCACTATTAGTATTTCGAGTAGCTTATATTAGCGTGGGGTAGAAAAGAACTAACATTATGACATGACAATATCTTTATTAATTTTAGCCTATGTGTTATTCTGATGTATACGCTATATTATTGTAAAGTTTCATTAAAATCCATTCAGTAGTTTTTACATGAAAGAGTAGCAAACATCCATCCATACTTACAAACTTTCGCGTTTATAATATTAGTAGGATAGTAGAATAGAGAAAACGAGGAGTTTTAAACTATATGAATAACCAGATATTATACAAAAATAAATAAGTAAGGTAAATGCTACCCAATTATATGGTATACATACCCAATATTTATAACTTTTAACCCAATTTGAAAGCAAGGTTAAAAAATAGGGTATGACATTTTCATGTTCACCTTAACTGAGACATGCCAGAGTTGTCTCACGGTAGTTTTCTTTCCTTTAACTGGATGATCTTTGTGGACTGACCTAACTATTGCAACAGTGTTAGGTGTAAAAATGTTGACTACTATCTCCAGGTATGATTTATTTTAGCGTAAATGAAACCGTTCAGAGACTAGTGTAGTGACAAGTCTTCACTATCAATCCACAAAATAATTATATCACTCTAATACCTATTATAAATTAAATGTGTTTGTATGTTTGTAACTTCACGCTCAAACGGCTGCACCAATTTTGAAAAAACTCGGTATAGAGGTAGCCAACAACCTGGATTAACACAGGCTATTTTTATATCCCGAACGCGGGTAACACCACGGGGTTGGGTTGTAGTATAATATAAATATCATTGCTACATATGAATTTAAGTGTGCTATAAAACAATAACCCATAATATGCAAATTTTCTAACTTCCTTACGCCACTTTAGTCTCAAAATTTAGACAGTTGCGGTACCGGTATTTTCACGAGAACCTCAGAGACACACCGATAATAGCCACTTCCCGTAATGACAGCTAAAGCTAATCCCCAAGGATTACCCACCGCCATTACAACTCGGGGACAATTTCAATTTGAACTTGTCAAACCCCGATAATCTGCTCACTATCCATTAAGCCAGGTTAGCGTTATCGTTTAATGTATTTATATAACCTGCCCCTCATCTACAGGATGCCCCGATAAATAACGTGGATCCAAATTGCCGAGCACACGTGACGCTAATTTGCGAACCTTTGACTTGCCGAGACATAGTACCGGCAAGGATAGGGGATCTTGTAATTGTACACAGGTTTAGTTAATTTAATAATTGCCTAAAGAGCTTAATCTATTAACTCTATCTCTATCTCTCTCTCTCGCTCTCTCGCTCCCTCTCTCCCTTCTTAATCGTTCCCCCATTACTAGGAAATTAATCGATCAGTGATCTGCCACCTGCTGATCCGGTCCGTCTCCAGGTGGAGCGCAACGGTGGGCAACTCCAGCTGTTCGGAGATCTGGTCCGACTATCTCCTCGGGCTTCGACTTCTGGGTCTTTTGCCTTCAAATCTATTAATACACTTTGTATTTTGTACCATTGTTAATCTTCTATTCACTGACCACAAGGTAGCATAACCACCAGAAAAAAGGCACTAGCATAACGAAAATAAAATAAAAGCAGGTGTAACCCCAAAAGCAGATGTAACTTCATGGTGAATGAACAGACACAAAATCAATGTATCGTTTTTTAGTACAAATCCATTTGACTTTTGTTAAGCTCTAAAGAAAATAACTCAAATACGAGTTTTAGTTTGATTTTCGGCGTTTGACACAATGTGATGTTTGACCTCATGTAATATTTCTCAACTTTTGTGATTGGTAGCAAGAGTTATTTAGTCACGTTAAAATTTCATATTGTAACTGTCTTATTTTTGAGTACTTACCTGCAGGTATTGCCCTGGGGTACTGCACATATTCGTTGTACATTAGAGTTACCTGTATGTCTCCCTGTAATCGAAGCAAGCTAGAGTTGGTAGTATCGATTTACCGCTCGATTGAATCTAGTTTCCGAACTGGAATAACTATTTTCAGTTCAGGACCGTGTGAAAGGGTATTTGAAGAGTCACAATGCAGAGACATGAAATTGGGAAAGGGTTCAAGCTCTACATAGAAAACTGATTGAAGTGCTAGAGAAAAAATATAGAAGAATTTTTGCAAGAGCTGATGTTTCAGAAATTTGCCAAGTAAAGCAAGATTGAAAATATATTTTATGGTACCTAGCAGTTTTCTGTTTGATGTTAATTAAACCCAACTTTACTTCTTATTAATTTACCTAAAAGAAAGACTACATTTTAGATATTGACCCAAACGTATTAACAAATTACCTATTAATTGGGTATCGTGACAAACTCTAAGGACGTAATGAAAGCCCTAAATAAATAAAAAATGTAATTTCAACTGTGTAAGGGCCAAAACTTAATGAAAACACATCGTGGTATGACGCGACATCGTGCCACGATGCGGCGTCGTATCGTGGAAGTATATAAATTCAAAATCTCTTTTATCTCCATTGTAACAAGATTCAAAATACAGTTTTCAATCTCACGTCGTCGCGTCGTGACACGATGCCGCGTCGTACAACGATGAAATGGCCTATCTTTGTCATTGTGCTACTTTGGCAAGTAACACAATGGTAACGCAATTTACTACTGATTAGTCAGGACAGAATTACTGCTTATTAGAGCATTTCTCAAAAAGTTTGTACATTTACTTTACGTCTTTGTCCGGGCCGGTTCGAAGCTTGTAATAAATTAAGAGACGATATCTAATATAATCTGACCTTGAAAACTTAAAAATAAGTTTAGTATCTCTAAGATAATATTATTGTCTGAAATCATAATGCATAATATAATTTTATAAAAATATTTTAAAATATTGGGTAGGTCTCATTTGTATGGCAATGCAAATGTCCCCTTAACAAAATTGTAGTTAAATTATCGATTTTCTGTAACAAAACTTAGTGTTTCGGGTTGAGTGTTGTGTTTCATTACAAAAGAGATATCTCAGAATTCATAAAAAATAAGTATTGTTGTCGTTATTTAACGTATATATTTATAATAAAAGATAATAATTTGTCCTAGAAAAAGTTCCAATTTTGTTTCCGGTGTTTGTTACGCTATTTTCATAGAATTCTGGGGTTTTGTTAATTCAATTGTAGTTTTATAGGAAAGTGGTAACACTAGGGATATTTTTAAGAGTGGCCATCTTGGCATATTGACAGTCTATCAAACGCAACGGTAGGAACACGCTCGCCGTTGGTGGCAACCGAAAATTTTAACTCCTTGTTTGTTACGGGATAACTTGGTAAGTTTCACTTTTTCTTCAGTTTTGTTTCAACTCATCACTTAATCATATTATGACGACTAAGATACAGTACATACAATATTCGAGTTATTCATTAAATTCGGTTAAAATATTTTTTAAAACGTCCGAGCATCACTTCGTTACTTTCTTTTTTGTTACTTTTGAATCGTTTCGTATGACTAGGAAGTGAAGGTAACAAAAAAGAAAGTCTAAGGAGTAGTATAGACTATAAAGAATGACGTAATACAATATATATATTTCTCTTTAAAAAAATAATAAATTTATTTTCAATTTTAATAAAAACATATATTATAAAGCAAAAGTTTCTGATTTTGAGTAAAATAATATTATTGATTTCTTTTCTAGCTGAAGAAAAAAATGAGGCTTTTTTCACGTTTTTTTTTTGTATTTTTATACTGTACAAACGATATGTTTATTATCATTGGTAATTTTATTGTAAATATTAATTGTTAAATAAAACCACTTACGTCACCCTTGACCGTAAAGCGGGATTTACGCCCGCTTCGCGGGACGAAAATCCCACATCCCGGCCAAGGCAAGACGTAAAACTTTAGACAAACCACGGGCGGTAATTTGTAAAGCCCCAGATTGCATATTTATTAGGGTGGATAATTTTTTTTTCATTTTTAATTTCTAACGGGCACAGTTGAAAAAGGTGCCATTTAGTGTCATTAATGGATACAATATTGTTATTTATTTTTATATTTCCGTTTTATTGCCTCCAGATTACTCCAGAAAAAAGTTCCTAATGTATGGAGCACAAAAAAAGTGGACTTGTATATTTTTTTTTGTTGTATTTCGTTTTGTGATGCCCTGCTTATTATAATCAGAATAAAAATACATTTAAATATTGGGCCAAATTTAAAATAATAAAACCAGACTTCATAACGCTCATTTAATATGGGCATTTCTATACTAACTTAAAAAGATTGCCCTGTAGGTACTGTAATACTCTGATTTTACTGTACTTTTTGATGTTTAATTTTATTATTATTTGGATTCTTTATTGTGATCTGATCACGTCTACAAGTAGTCAAAACTGCATTTTGTGATTTATTGTAATGTTCCTATAAACAATACTCTTGAATAATAACAGAAGATCTCATGTCAATTCTGCTTGAATGGCACATTATTTAAGCACTAATTAATCTGTATGATTATTTTTTGTGATACATAACTAATCATTATATAGTAAGAAATGTAATTACTATTAAAGTGAGTTGTTAAGCATCTAATTAATATTGTAAGTGTACTAATTGTACACTATGCTTAATAGTTCCGTTTTTGTTACCAAGGTTCCTATTATTGTTACTGTCCCTTGAAAATATTAGAGGTTTTTGTTGTTTTTTTTTTTATTATTTGTTTAATAACATACATTTAATACATGTTTAAAATATAATTTAGATGGTCTTATAAATTATTCTTCAAAGATATTTTAAATAACTCAATTTAATACGCGTGATATTGTAATTTCAAACCTGAGTTTTGACTAAATGGTAACGTACAAGAGTAGTTACCATTATATCTTTAACTTATCGGAATATAGTAAGCAAATTTTATGAAAAAATATACGCGTATTGGTTAATACTATGTTAACCAATAAATAAATTCAATGTAATTCGTATGTGTTTATTTTATTTCTCGTTTGAATTAGGGTAACAAAACCGGAAATTTTGATTGCCTCGGCTCAATTAAATAAACTTTACAGTTAAAATTACACATCTAATCTCTGTCAAAAATTAATAAACTGAATCCTTAAATAACAGTTAAATAATAAGTAACAACAAAATCATTAAAATGTGATATTTTTTCTTTGTTACGACTATCCGAGAAATGTACAAACTTTTTGAGAAATGCTCATTAATCAGAACAGAAAGATCGGCCAACGATATGTCGGGCTATGCCTAGTTTGCACATTAGTTACGGCAGCAATAAACACACGATTTTAGAATTAATAATTGTATGAAGCGGTTAAAACTCACGTGAAATTGTCAGGAACATGTTTCGAACTCGTATGGAACTTTCATCAGGAACAGCTACAGCGGCGCGGTAAATTTATCACTTGAGTGATGAATAATCAAATATGTCTCACGAAAGTTTTAATAAAATTGTTGTTAGATTTTTATTTATTTTAAACTTTATTGCACACTATAAAAACGTGGGTACAAATGGCGGGCTTAATGCCACGAGGCCTTCTTTCTTACTATTTTAACCCGGACCCTAAAAGGATGAAGCAACTAAATGAATATGAAATTCGTAAAAATAAATATTAACAATAAAACAAAAGGTAAGGCCCCACACAGGCGTTGATTTATTATCTACCAAATCTAGCAACTTATGTCAACCCTCCAAATAAACTTTCTCTCCATAAAGCATTGTTTGCTTTCTATTTACAAAAACAAAACGCCCACATAAATCAGGGTAACAGGGCCATCTGTTGGCTCTTATATAAATTCATAGCACGTCATAGGAGCATGTGACGTGAGTAATGGACCTAATATTTATAGTGAACGGCCTAGGCTGAGGGTGATGTGTCAAAAATTAGGGCAAGTTGCGAACTTGGGCCTAAGAGATGGTAGTCGTGAAACTCGTGAATACGTCAAGAATATCTTAAACTAAACATAACTTCATTATATAAAGAATGATGCGGGTCTAACTCCTCGGGGCCCAACACATTTTTAGTGATCCCAGACTAGGAAAAAGATTAACAACATGTTGATTGATATTTTAGAGGGAGAAAAATACGACATAAGGGAGCATTTAACCTCCGTCCAAAAGTCATAAATATCTCTACTTTGAAATAATTACTTAATTTCCAAATGTTTCAACTTAGGTACCACTTAAAATACATTGCAAATGATATAAAAGTCAATATAATTACGTACACGAATTTCAAAAGGTTACCAGAACACAAAAGATAGAACACGGAAATGGGCAAATCCAATAAAAACTGTTATAACCAGAATTTATGCTACTAGTCAATAAAAATTGCTGAAAATTTGGCAAAATAAGGACAACTTTATCTTTAAGGGTATGTAGGTTACCTAGGGTTTTTTTTTTCAAATTTACCCCCCAAATCTGGCCCCTGACTGAAATCATACATATTTATTAACGCTCACCCCTGAGAGGGGGGGAAAGTAGAAAAAATTAAACTTGGCTCTATAACCTACAACATATCCTGATAGATAAAAGTTGTCCTTTAATTTTGCCAAATTTTCCATACATTTCAATCAAATTTTCTTGAACTATACGGCGCGTGATTTTTAAAACTTCAGTTGTTATTTAGTTAGTACTGGCGACGGCAAATGTCATTTCAGGAAACGTCTAAAAAGCATAGTTTTTTTAGTACAAATATTCGTTCGGCTGATAGCTGTGTAGCGTCATACAAGGGTAACAAGCATGAAATAAGACGTGGAAGATTTCATATCCATAAAAAAACATCATCATTTTACTTCGCTTCACTGATGGATCGCGTCCAACACTACCTAATTCCTTTTTATGTGAGTTTGATTCATGGAATAATAAGTACATTAATGAAAATATGTATTTGTTAAATATATACTAGTGGATCTGTGAGATGTTTAGCTACTTATGAAACTTCCTTTCTTGCCTCTTTCTGCATCGGCTCTACAAGTGCCCCGTCCACTGTCACTTTAGTTTTCCGATTATTTTGGCTATATAAGATCCGTTCATGTTTGTATCTATCAGAAGCATAAAGATAATTAAAATACAAAGAAAATTTAAACCCGGTCTACGTTCCAAAATAAGTTTGTAGTGAGTATTGGACGGTTTCCGTTCCGAGTTAATTAACTACCGACAGCAAACAAACAACATCACTACGCGCCCTAGGTCGTAAAATCAACGTTTTCATCATTATCATCTCAGCCGAACAACGTTCACCGCTGGAAAAAATCCTCCCACGTTCAACAACAGTCCTGTCTACGTCTAACAGCCCCGTGATCTTCACAAAATTATCGATTGAATTTGTAATATGTCAGCTAATGCCATGTTGCGTCTTCCCGTACGTGGTCGCTACTTAAGAAACTTCATTCCCTGCCTCTTTCTGCCGTCGGCGTCGGTTCTGCTCCGTCCACACCGTCACTTTAGTTTGCCGATTATTTGGACTACTTACAATAGTTTCTCTGGTTCTCTTGCGGATTTCATCCTTTCATGTTCGAATTTATCAGAATCATAAAGAAAATTAAAACAAAGAAAAATTCAACTCGGACTACGTTCCAAAATTAAGTTAGCGGTTAATATTGGACGGTTTCCGTTCCGAGTTAATTAACTTAACAACCGACAGCAAACAAACAACATTAACAGTAACACACGCCTGTGAACCAAAATTTTACGCGTGCAAGGTACGCGTTAATTGAAGGAAAAACATTTTAGAAGTACACTCCAAGCTGAGATTTATTTGAATGTATAATGGCTTATCATCTTTTTCTTGAACATACTTGAACAAAGAATATAATTAGGTACTTTTCTGTAGTAGAAAAGTTATCTCGCTTTCGAATAAACGCTATTCCTGAAAATACACAGAAAATGGGTGATTATTTGCGCGTCTTATTACTCCGCAATTATTGACCAATGCATAAGTTAGTAATTCTCTTAAAATTTAATTGTTTGCATTATGTTACTATTATTATATATCGACGTCACATGTACTAAACACCTAATGTTAAGTTTACTAACAAATAATATGGATCTTTGTTATCTGGCATAAATAAATAAATAAATAAAAGCAAACAACATGATTTTGATAATTATTATAAAAAGACATGACTACAACGGGAAATGGCGTACCCAATCATATGGTACGGTCGGGGACAAACTAATCAGACAATTTAAAAGCTTAATGATAATGACACTTATTTCTTTAATACATATACGGACATCAAGAAGAAGCGGTGGTAGCCTAGTGGTTAGGGCATGCGACTTTCAATACGGAGGCGTACCAATGAGTTTTTCGGAACTTATGTACGGAATGTCATTTGATATTTACCACTCGCTTTTCGGTGAAGGAAAAAATCGTGAGGAAACCGCCTAAGCCCAATAATGCCTAGTTTCCCCTCTGGGTTGGAAGGTCAGATGGCAGTCGCTTGCGTAAAAACTAGTGCCTACGCCAAATCTTGGGATTTAGGTAGCCGACCCCGATTGAGAATTCATTCTCTACAAAAAGGGACAAAGGCTAGGAGGATGATCACATATACGGACATCAATTAGCCATATCATATAACACAATACCATCAAGAGATTTTTTCTTTTTAAAGTGGATACGTCTGCTAGTGTACCTAAACAAAATGCTTACAATGAAGCGAAAAATTAAAAAAATAATGGTGTAGGAGGGGTTCGAACCCGCGTTTCCAACGGCTTTCTGGGCCGATACGGGCGTCCTACCTATTGGAGTACTGAACCTGATGCCAGAGCCATTGATTTTACCCCGTATTTAGGTAATTTGTTTGCCAGTGTATTACTTTAGTTTACTACCGCAATAAAATGTGACTTATTCACGCAGAAAGTATCTTTTCGTGTCCCATATATTCAATTACTTTAATCGAAACTTCTTATATAAATAAAATGTATCCAACTGTCCCATTAAGGAGTAGTTTGCATTTTTCATACCGAGCAAAATAAAGTTTACCCTGAAGAGTAGAGAAATACCTAATTAAAATGTGCAACGTGGCCTGTTACGAATTTCAAACTAGGTGTACGAAGGTGAGTAGTGAAACGAGTCTGGGAAAATATTTTAAGTGCGGGTGTAATATCATTTCACGTCAGCCGCGGACGTAATAGTACAGGGCCATGAAACCCTGGGTTTTTGGTGCATTAATGATTTGATGCCTAATATCGGCCTAGTGTTAAATCTTTCGTGCACCGAATACCCCGGGGTATGTACATTACATACCTAGGCGAATTCGCGTGAAGGTCTCAAGACGCAAGTGTTTGTGCATGTGTCATAAATATGCGATCTGGGGCATAAAGCCCGTGAAGTTACGTGTTGCATTGAACAGGATCCCATTTGCGGCATAGGATAACGCATACACTGCCAGGAGGCGTGGCCTAAGAACAAACTTATATGACGGTAAACGCATATATGCGTCACTGGCAGGGAATGATTTAGCGTAAACGTGGTCAGTCAAAGAAAAACAAAATTGGCGCAACACGAATGATAATTGGGAAAACAGTTATCGCTCTTTCACCCTAATGTCAAATAACCTTTCTAATTTTTCCTTATGCTTTGTGTGTCGATCTTTGCATTGTTTATTTGAAAGGCTTTACACCTTACAGGTCACGCATTTTTTTTTTTTTGGACTTTGACCTTTGTATTAATGGTTCAGTATAAAAACAAAACCGGCCAAGTGCGAGTCTGACTCGCGCACCGAGGGTTCCTTACAAACTTTCACTAATCCCATCTTAAATGGCCTGGTTGAGTTAAGTTTGACCACCTGAAATGTATGGCGCCGGATACAAACGAGGTGCAAACTTTTGAGTTTATTTATTTATTTATTTATTTATTACATACAAATTAACAGTACATATGACCAAAACATTTGTATGGTATACAAAAAGAAACACAAAAATTAGTAGGTATACTCAAACATAAAACAAGATAACAATAAAAATAAAAGTAAAAACAGTAACATCTAGGTAATAAATAACACAAGATAAAATAATGTACGACATATCATAAAGGCACGTTTACGATTATTTATTACTACCTACTACTTGGAATAAATAATGGCAGACGTATATCAACATCTGTAGTGCTTAGGTAGGCAATGATTTTCCTGCAAAATGCACCAACACTATCAGCAAACATATCAACGTCCTCGGCTTCAAGCATAACGCGGTTTAGGATGCTAATCGCTCGCGCCGTTGGGGCGTTAGCGCCGCGGTGGGTGCGCGTGGCGGGGCCCGCCAGCAGCCGGCGGGGCCTCCGCGCCGGCACCGCGCCGCCCGCGCCGCATGCTCGCGGTACCAGCAGACCGATGCGTTGTGAGACAGACGGATTATTCACTTTATTATTGAGGAGACAATAATAATGTACTATAAGCAGTAGTTTGCGCCTCAACTCAAGCGTGTGAAACCCGACCATACCCGTCACGAAAAGAGATGGATACAAGAATGGATAATGGCCATACAATCGCTTATACACATATCTATCAAATTTCTTTTGGATTTTTTCCACCATGAGGGCATATTTGTCCTCATGGGGATCCCATACCAACGCTCCAAATTCCAGCCTGCTACGAATATAAGCGTTGTACAGCATCATAGCCACCTTGATAGTGGAGAACTGCGAAGAGAGTCTCATAATGAAACCTAGCGTTTTAGAAACCTTTTTACATGTCTTTGTTATGTGCTGTCTGAAGTCAAGTTGTTTGTCCAGTGTCAGTCCTAAGTCTCGTATATCGTCAGTTTGTTGAAGCACAACGCCGCTAAGGGTGTATTCGGTAGCTTGAGGTGAGCGTTTTCTGGAGAAGGTAATTTTCATGCATTTAGATGTATTAAAATGCAACCTGTTATCCTCACTCCATTTCGCAATAGCATTTATGTCGCATTGTAGTTGTGATTGGTCACGGCTATCACCGACACTGTGAAATAATTTAATATCATCTGCGAACATTAAACACTTTGCCGTGCTGACGACATCCGGCAAATCATTGATCATAATTAAAAATTGAGTAGGCCTTAACGGCTAAAAGTAGGCTTTAACTTAACGCAATCGAGTTCTCCAAATATGATGTTTAAAAAGGACTAAATTTTTATGATTTTATTACAAATGTATAGTTTCCGATTTTAACAAGTATTTGTAGTATGTGACGATATTACATGCCAAATTTCATAGTTCTAGGTAATCGGGAAGTAAAGCCTGACCAGAAATATATGAGGATGCGCCATATTGCGGAATTTCACTGGAACTAATTTCTTACACTGGCAATGATTTTATGATGGTTTGTCAACAATGTCAATGTCATTCGTGGTGCTTTCTTTAAAAGACAAATATTTAAAATTATCCAAAGAAAATGCCGAAAACTATTTACACTCGTGAACGTAAGATTATAAATAAAGTGTACACGTGTTTACTACACGAAAAACAGTCAGGAAAAGAGTGCATTCCATTAAATTATATTATGAGGTTAATATAGTGGAACTGACAGGTATTTAAACTAATGTCATTATAGTGGGTTGCAATTGGTTGCAAAATTGTTGCCATATAAATCTTATAAATAGCGCCCTCTTGACAATCCTCATATATTTCTGGTCAGGCTTTACCCTATCATTTTGATTCCCGTGAGCATTGCGACATAAACGGCAGTATCTTTTTTTCACGTAAACGTAGAAGTTTTATTTTTTCACAGCTTCAAGAGACTGTAGACCTGAGTATTATGGTGTTACTTTCAACTCGATACCTCCATGCGTTCTTGAGATAAAGGGTCTGGACAGACAGACGGATGGATAAAAAAGTAATCATAATAAGGTTTCCGTTTTTTCCGATTGAGGTACAGAACCCTTATAAGGAGACATTACATGTTTCATAAATTTATAAATTGATTTATTTAAATTATAAAAACTGCACTGTCATTCCGTCATTCGTTATTCTTTCGTTCTGCATTATAGCTGGCGTGTTAGTGCACGACACCTTGCACTTTGTGACTATGCGCTGAAACTTGGCACAGTTGATCCTTAGGTGGTCTTGAGTGAATTCAAACCGGTAGACATCGATAGACACCGCGCGTTTAGTGGGGGGGAGGGGGGGGGAAGTTCGACGCTGCCGCGCTTTAATTAATGCAACATTTCTCTAAAACTATACTTAATATGGCATGTGATATATCATTTTCGGATAAATTAAGGATGAGGAATCTAATTTTTGGACAAAAATAATGCACTTTCTAACAAAATAAATTGAAAAAGTAGAAAAAACTGAAAAATGTTATTTGTGTTTTTTTATATAATTGCCAATTATTTGAAAAGTATAACAGTAATCTCAAAACAAAAATATAGTCGTAAAGTTAGACTTATATAGTTTCTAAAAATATATAGTTTATTATATATTTCTGTTGATCCATGGGAGATAATAAATAATATCAAGCGTAAGTCAGTGCGATCTCAATGCATGATCGTCCGTGAAGTAGGGTTTAGGTACTGTGTTAAGCAATATTTCTCTAAAACTATACATAATAGGGCATGTGATTTATAATTTTCGGTTAAATGAAGGATGACCAATCTATTTTTTCAACAAAAATAATGCACTTTTTTAACAAAAAAGATATTAAAAAGTGGGCTAAACTGAAAAATTACATTTGTGTATTTACATAATTTTCAATCATTTTAAAAGTATAACAGAAATCTCAAAACAAAAAATATAAACATAAAGATAAACTTATGTAGTTTCTAAAAATATATAGTTTATTATATATATCTGTTGATACATGGGAGATAATAAATAATATTTAGCGTAGGTCAGGGTGATCTCAATGCATGATCGTCCGTGACGTAGGGTTTAGTTAATGTTTTAAACACACAAAAAGTGCATATTACCTATATTTTATTGTAAATGTCTCTTAGTATTTTAAATGAAACTACGCAAAGTAATTTTTTTTGTATATATTGCAGGATCCACTGCACTGACAGAGGTCTGAAGATTTAAGCTGCCTTTTCTTGCATTTGCACCTAATAACCTTCAGAAAATACATGCTTCTGCAGCAACAGGCAATTCCGTCCATGTAGGCTCCCAGTTATTGATGTCCAACCCCAAGTAGATGGACAGGGTAGTTTTTGAGCCAGTGCTAACTGATCTCAAACCCCCCTTGATACACAATAGCTCTTTAGAAATGCTGATATAAAGCGGCTTTGGTCGGTGGAAGGTGTTCTATCTGCTGGTCTTCTCTTCTTCGTCGAAAACTTGGCATCAAACAGCGTTTATCGTCTTTAGTACAGTCTCATACCTTCACCTTCTTTGGCCACGTATGCCGCCGGGGGGCGGAGGCTATTGAGCGCTTCTGGTCCACGGAAAGGTTGAGGGTACCAGGCCACGAAGAAGATCACCTATGTTATGAACAAACTAAATAAAAGCTGCAATAAATGCATCATCGTTACTACAAAAATGCACGAGGAAGGCGGCTATCAGGTAAGAATGGCGGCATGTTGTGAAGCTTATCACCAATATCTTAAATGATTACCACTCTCACTCTGCCGAGAGTGAAACCAACGATGAAGAAGAGGTCATGTAGGAAAGGTTTCCCAAGCTTCAAAAGCACTTCTCTTTCCTTTACCATTGAACGAAGATACCGTGTCACACCCTGAAAATACGGGTGTTTTATACATATTTGTTTATTTACAGGGCCACAGAGAGCAAGAGTATTAAGATACCCTCTTTCACACATTCACAGGATGTTATACGGTATCTTGGTTCAATGGTAAAGTAAAGAGAAGTGCTTTTCAAGCATGGAAGCCTTTCCTGACCTACTGTAGGTTTCGAGTTAGCGATCAAGCGACGCATTGAGGAGGTAATGGCTTCCATCGAAAAATAGGTCTTAACATCATATATATAGTTTTTCTGCTTTTGAAACTGATATAATAGAATAATAGGATCTCAAAACTTAAAAAAGAATATTGTATATCATAATTATTATTTTAGATCAGCTTCATGTACTTCAGTGAATTAGCTCCATATATATATTTTTACCAAGATAGACCAGCAGATAGAACACCTCCCACCGACCAAAGCCACATTGTATCAGCATTTATCAAGAGGTGGGCGTTTGGGGGTCAGTTATCACGCACTTGGGATAACTACTTGGGTTGGACGAAGGTCAACAACAACTGGGAGCCTACATGGACAGACTTGCCTGTTGCTGCAGGAGCATGTAATGTCTGGAAATTTTTAGGTGCAAATTAGCTGATGCAATTGCAAAAAAGGCAGCTTAAATGTTCAGACCTCTGTCATTGCAGTCGATCCTGAAATATATACAATAAAGTAATTTGCATTGCGTAGTTTCATTTAAAATACTAAGAGACATTAACAAAAAAATATAATATGCACTTTTTGTGTGTTTAAAACATTAACTAAACCCTACGTCACGGACGATCATGCATTGAGATCACCCTGACCTGCGCTCAATATTATTTATTATCTCCCATGTATCAACAGATATATATAATAAACTATATATTTTTAGAAACAACATAAGTTAAGCTTTATGTTTATATTTTTTGTTTTGAGATTTCTGTTATACTTTTAAAATGATTGAAAATTATGTAAAAAACACAAATGAAATTTTGCAGTTATATAGATTAAACTATATGTTTTTAGAAACTACATAAGTTTATCTTTATGTTTATATTTTTTGTTTTGAGATTTCTGTTATACTTTTAAAATGATTGAAAATTATGTAAATACACAAATGTAATTTTTCAGTTTTGCCCACTTTTTAATATCTTTTTTGTTAAAAAAGTGCATTATTTTTGTTGAAAAAATAGATTGCTCATCCTTCATTTAACCGAAACTTATAAATCACATGCCCTATTATGTATAGTTTTAGAGAAATATTGCTTAACACAGTACCTAAACCCTACTTCACGGACGATCATGTATTGAGATCGCCCTGACTTACGCTTGATATTATTTATTATCTCCCATGGATCAACAGAAATATATAATAAACTATATATTTTTAGAAACCATATAAGTCTACCTTTACGACTGTATTTTTTGTTTTGAGATTACTGTTATACTTTTCAAATAATTGGCAATTATATAAAAAAACACAAATAACATTTTTCAGTTTTTTCTACTTTTTCAATTTTTTTTGTTAGAAAGTGCATTATTTTTGTCCAAAAAATAGATTTCTAATCCTTAGTTTATGCGAAAATGATATATTACATGCCATATTAACTATAGTTTTAGAGAAATGTTGCTTTAATTAAAGCGCGGCAGCATCGAACTTCCCCCCCCCCCCCCCCCTCCCCCCACTAAACTCGCGGTGGTTCTCGATATCTACCGGTCTGAATTCACTCAAGACCACCTAAGAATCAACTGTGCCAAGTTTCAGCGCATAGTCACAAAGTGCAAGGTTCCCATACAACAGCGTGCATTATCAACCCAGCTATTAAGAGAGCCTGATCATTTAGGCGTCCTGTTTTATTGACACAATTACACAGTTAGATAAAGGCGGCACAAAAGAGAAACACAATCCGATTCCGACGTAATTACAACCATTATTCAGACCGATTTGAAACAAGACACCAGAGCCACGAGGTTTGGAAGAAAATGAAACTGCTGAAATGGAATAGAAAACATAAATTGTTTATTTTTAAAATTTATTTACAATAGGAATTGGCGATTGGATGATAACTATTTTTTTTATTCTTTTTGATTTTCTATTTTTATATTTTCATATTAAATAACAATTCCCTTTGTCATATCTTTGTGACCTTTTTTGTCACAACTCTTTCAGCATCTATATCAAACACTACACCATAACTCGTCTGCAATAGACGCAAAGGCCTTTATCTTTCAGCATCTATAATTTAAACTTGAAGTGATATGCTTTGGTTTCTCGACGTACTTCAAAGAATACTCGGGAATTCTTAAAATTATACATCGCGTCTAGACTGATGACGCGTCTAGAATGTTATTTTAGATATTTACAATACAATAATATAAACTTAAATAATAGAAGGTTTTATTTTATAAATGTTTTCTTACACGATACATCTCCATTTTTATAAATTCCTAATGGCATTCCCTTTGCGAAATCTTTTACCGAGATAATGATTACGAAAATCTGAGCCGACAAGATAAAAATGTAAGGAGAGACTAAAGGATTTCACTACTGTTATCACAACGTTTTGCTAAAACCTATCTTTATTTTGTGGGTTCCGCCAGTAACAAATCAGAACATTATGCACCTGCGAAATAATAATGGGAATATTGACGAAAATCATGACGATTACGATCTTCATATTTATAAATCAAACTCTTGTCCCTGTTCAATGTATTTATTCACCAATTGCACAAGTTACAATTAAATAATAATGCCACTATGATAAACCACAATTATAGCCTCATAAGTTGCGGTTTCGCAATGCGATAGTGGTGCTACAAACAGCTTTCATATTGCAATAATGTGCATATGTCATATTTATGCATTATAAAATGCCAAGTGCTATTTCATCAACCTACTTTAAAACATTGCATACCGGAATATGGCTCAGACCTTCGTTATTCTTTTGAAATAAATATTGAATTGTATCGAAAATAGCTTGCCTGTGGATAGTTTTGGCTTTATTATGCGAAAGTTAATTAAAATTCTTGTAATATTTATTCCTCTTTCCTCTTTGTTTACGCCAGAGACGTTGAATGATTTTCAACATGGTATACCAAAGATTAAAAAAAAAAAAATCTTTGCCAGTGAAATAAATTTGTACCACCAAAAATCCGCAATATGACGTGGGCGAAAAAGCTACTAGAATGCTTTAATATAAGGTAATCGGCCACTTCAACAGTCCAACAGGAACTGATCGTGTATTCGTGTCGCGCTTGAATACTACTATTGGTCAACACTTCTCGCTTGTGATTGGTCAGTTTAAATTGAATGTTTCCAGTAGAAGTCGCAAACTAAACCTTATTTAATAAACGGGATTATTAAGTTAAGTAGGTAACCATTATGTCTATTTTTTGTTGGTGATTGATTGCTATTATGTTTCAGTTCCTTTGATGAGTATTCAGTTGTCACAGCGTACACGGCACATGTTTTGATAAAATTTAATTGAAGCCCGAGCTAGCTGGAGCTAATAATGAAGGTACAAGAACCAATAACTCCCTGCTTTATGGAAACTTTATATATATTTAATTATTGATATATCTTAAATTTTATGATGTACACGTAGGTATAAAATACAATTCATCTGCTTTGGCTAAAATTTTACTTACTTTAGTACGATGTGTTTTTCTTCTGTGCAATAAACGTTAAAGATGTAAAATTAAGGCCAGCTATGAGACTTGCCAACGCAACCCTAAACAGGTAACTTTCCTGGAAATGAAACCGCTTTTTCTCGTAAGAAGCCTTAAGTTCTGAAACAGTTTTACGTTAAAGCTGGGAATACATAAAATACGAGTTTCCGTGGCGAGCCGAGAATAAACATTTTATTTAGAAGAGCCCAATATAGAGCACAATGCCTGAGTATATTGTTCGTTCAAGACTCGCAGAACAAAGTTTTGCTTCAATGAAACATTGTGCACTGCTTACTAGTGCATCCTTTTGTATACTTAATTTGTATTAATGTATAAAAGAAAAACTTACTTCCTACCTTCCAAGACTTACTTTTCTCTCTTATAATATTACAATTTACGTTTCTGTATATTATGATATTTGTCACATTTATGGCATAAAATAAAGTTTCCAAAATTATAGTTTAGTTCGTTGTAAAGTTGGCCTAGGTAAACCTACCGCTGGTTTCGATGGTACTTCCTTTTCTCTTAACGATCTGAACAGACATTTCTCAGCTGCTCTCTCTGTTGACAGTCATATCAAGTCCTTTACGCTTTCCGATATTTCGTCGCTTCCGCCCCTTGTTACAGATTCCTTTTCTTTTTCACCTGCTTCTCAGAATGACGTCAAAACAATAATCAAAGCTATAAAATCTAAAGCCGTTGGATGTGATGATGTTGGTCGTTATATGGTGGTGTCTGTTCTGGACAGTGTGCTCCCTATAATTACCGACATTATTAACTTCTCGTTGTGCAGTGGCGAATTCCCTTCACTCTGGCGCAAAGCTTTTGTTATTCCCCTGCCTAAAGTCAGTAACCCGACTTCGCTTAGCAATTTCAGGCCTATTTCTATACTCCCCTTTCTGTCGAAAATCGCTGAATCGGTTGCTCATAAACAACTTTCGTGTTTTATCTACTCTCACCAGCTCATGAGTCCCTTTCAGTCCGGTTTTCGACCTAGTCATAGCACCTGCACTGCACTCCTTAAGGTGACTGAGGATATCAGACGGGGCATGGAGGATCAATTGGTCACGGTACTTATTTTGATCGACTTCTCCAACGCATTTAATACTGTTGACCATGACATTCTTCTTGCCCTCTTGGAATATCTGAATGTGTCGTCTTCTGCCCTTAGTTGGTTATCTGCATATCTTCGGGGTCGTCAACAGGCAGTCCGGGTTGACCGGTCATTGTCTGACTGGTGCGACCTTGCCACTGGCGTACCTCAAGGAGGAATTCTGTCTCCTCTCCTGTTTTCCACCTTTATCAATTTCATTACCCCCGACTTACGTTCTTCGTACCATCTTTATGCAGACGACTTACAACTCTACGACCAATGTAACGTGACTGACCTTAAGACTACCATTGATAAGCTTAACTTGGACCTTTTGCATATCCAACGTTGGTCGGAAAAGTTTGGGCTATTTGTTAACCCTTCGAAGTGTCAGGCCATTGTCATCGGTAGCTCCCGCCAGCTTGCTAAGATTAACCTAGACTCTGTCACGCCTGTACGCTTCAACGGCACCACTATCCCCTACAGCTCCAGCATCAAAGATTTAGGGATTGTCTTGGACAGTACTTTGAGTTGGAAGGCGCAGGTTGCCGAAGTTAGCAGGAAAGTTATGGGTTCTTTACATGCTCTTAACAAACTCAAAAACTTTTTACCCATTAAAACTAAGATCTTATTAGTTCAGGCGTTAATTTTACCCATAATTCAGTACGGTGATGTGTGTTATCCAGACTTAACTGAAGAGCTTATGAATAAATTGGAGAGACTTCTTAACAACTGCATTCCGTTCATCTTCTGTCTTCGTAAGTATGACCATGTGTCTTCTTACCGCTCTCAGCTTGGCTGGTTTGCTATCCGCGAACGACGTGAAATTCGAATGCTGTGCACTCTGTTTTCTATTCTCAAAAACCCAATATCTCCCGAATATCTCAAAAACTTCTTTCACTATTATGGTGTAACCCGTGACCGTCAATTTCGCTCCACTGGCAATCTATCTCTGTCCATCCCTCGTCACCGTACTGGTTTTATGTCCAAATCGTTCACCGTCCAAGTGTCCCGCCTCTGGAACCGCCTTCCCCTCAAGATCAAGCAAGCACCGAACAAATTCGCTTTCAAAAAAGGTTTGCGTGACCTCTACGCTAGCAGAGTTGTGAATTCTTAGCTAAGTATCTGATTAGGATATTTCATCTGTATTTAATAATATATATGTGTATATATTATATGAATATATGTATTTATCTAAGTATTTATTTATCAAAACTTGCCTGAGTTAGTTGCACCGCTCACAATTTATCTGCTTTGCCCAAAGGTTGACTGGTAGAGAATGCCTCATGGCATTAAGTCCGCCTTTTGTACGATAAGTTTTCTTTTGTGCAATAAAGATTAAATAAATAAACCGTTTAAATCCTTATCAAATGAACTTTGTCCTTAGCTTAATGTAAGACTGATGATGTACATTGTAGCAGTCGAATGTTTCACACTGAATATTTTCGTTCCTAATCTTGCTTCAGCATCTTGTGAGAACTGGGTTAGGCTCCGAGATGAGTAAGTATAAAATACGGTACTTACACACATGTCTCGCTCGGGCTCCGTTCATCTTACAATCCTTGCCAATAATAGAAACCACTTAAATCTGATTCTCTTTTAGAACTGAATATTTCGTGTCATTTACTATCCACAAAGAATGAAAACTTTTAGTGTTATTTTTATCCTTTCCCGCAACAAGATTTCTACAAATTCAACACAATACAAGTACTCTATATTGTATACCTCACAATAAATACAGGAGAAATACAACGAAGGAAATTACAATTAGAAATAAACAACCGGAGATCTTATCGCTACAGAGCGATCTCTTTCAGACAACCTTAACGACAGATGTATACTTTGTTTATTGTCTTTATTACTATTAATATTATTGGCCGATTTCACAAACTGAAATAAATAGTGCAATTTTTTTTAAGTTAATTCGAATGACTATAAAACACTTATAGACCTTTTCGGTCTCATAAAAGTTATAAAGCATCCGTCACTCTAGTAGTCACATATTTATAAGAAAGTAACGCATACTTCATTAATTTGTCATAATATTATTAAATTACTCGTAAAACATTATTCATTTATGTATGATTTAAAATTAATTACCCAATAATCAATAATTAATATTTAATGTCTAAAATTATTTACACTTTATCTAAACATTAATCAACAATTATAATATAAATCGTCCTTTTGTCGAAGTTGAAATCTCCAATTATACCAACACCGATATTCATTATAATTAACACAGGCATTTCGCGAACATTCTCATTATCATGTTTTAAACCCTTGAGATAGGACGCAGCTTTATCTAAAAATGTGATGATAAACACCGGACCCTCATGTGAATTATAGCTTGAGTTAATTAACGGCTTATCATAATAATTAAAAACCGTTTAGTGAGGCAATGAAGCCTAAATGCTACATGCGTTGGCAGTGAAGGAGCGTATCTAGAAAAGACAATCTTGTACCCTAGAATACGGGTGTACCTATTCTAGGGTACAAGATAAGACAAGATGGCGGAAAAGGAGTTTATCATTGGGATGGTTACGATTTAACCAATTGCCAGTTGCATGTTGGATTTTGATTCAATATTTCAAAAGAAAATATATTTCTAGTTTTTTACCGAGAAGAAAACAGAACAAGCAGCGGGAAATGTGCATTTCCACTGACGCGCAGTGAAAATTTTTACTATACACCTAGTATATCGACATAGCATGCATATCAATATCTACGAATGAAATATGAATACTGTACTTTCTACCTGGAATAATAATAAAATATTCTTATTAACTTTTGCGCCAAAGTAGTATCTTCTGCCATGTTACTCGGTGTGATGTTTTGGTGCCGTGACCAGGATGAGACTATTCTCATCCCGGTCACGGCACCAAAACATCATACCGCTTCTTGCTGTATGTATTTCCTTGTTCAGCTGGACGTTTTTCATGGCCATTACTGCACGGAAACACTTTATGCGAGTATTAAGCGTAATGAACCGTAAAGATAATCGTGACATATTAACTAAACGTCCCTACGGTATACTGCCTTAGATTGGCTTGATACAGTCATAGCACAAATATGTCTTGATAAGGGGTTTATAGAATAGAATAGAATACTCTTTATTGCACACCTCAAGAAGAAAGAAATACAAATACAAATGACATTTACTAGTTTCATGGATGTTGTAGATCTTTTTAACAACGAGACTGAATTTTGTAGGTTTTGATGGGTCATTTCAAACTCTGTTACCATGACATTGTCCGAGCAAAAAGCTTTATTTTATTGGATTTAGTAGGTATTAAGTTAAATTTGGAGCACTTTTTAATTAGGTACAGACACAAAACTTAAAATTTTATTTAAAGGCCTTATTATTAGTTTAGGAAATTTTTAATATTTTATTTTTTGTAGTAGGTAACGGAATTTTATTTGCCATGGGCGATTGTCTATTACAAAATTAGGATTAGCACGGCCGATAGTGTAGTCTTGCATCGAACACGTAATATACACCTAAAACATATTAATAACTGTATCAACTCCCAATCAATTGGCGTCACGGCAAGGTAATTATCATATTAGATCAAAAATTAAATGAGTGCTAAATCTAAGGAGCCTCGCGCATGCAAATACACCTCTAAACTAAATAGTTTACAGGCCCACTTTTGAACACCTAGGCAATGTAATACCATTTTGTTGCGGAAAGTGGTTCGTAAATTAGGCGCACCCGGATACGGTCTATCAAGGTGTAAGCGTCCTTTTTGCGCCCTTGATGTTGCTTTTAGATAGTAACGAGAAATTAGGATCCTCTAGGGCCGAACGCGTGATTAATACCACTAAAGTACCCTTATTTTCGTCGGAAAATTCCTCTAACTTCTGTAGTAAAAGAATAACGATGGAAACTTTTACCAGGGAAGGCTAGCTTTTTATATCTCGTTTTAAGAGTATCCTAATCGAATCGCAGGTATTTTTGCTGCTATATTTTCTGTGGAGCTACGCAGGATTGACGTATTGCTTTTACGTATAGGTATATCGGTTTTACAATGTGAGGTTTGTACCAAGTCAAATAAATGTAACTTTAGTAACGATGTCGCGTAACATAATACGTTGTGTATGTATACCTTATATTATTTAAATCTATTTGCTTACTTGTTTGTTACAGGACGTCATATCCACCTACTAATATTATGAATATGACAGTTTGTGAAGAGGTTTAAACAAAGTAGGGAATTAGGTATTTCTTATTAAATAACGCGTAAACAGTCGAATGTATTTAAATTATTACATAAGATAAATTCAGAATTACCCTGATATCAACACAAACAACACACAACGACAATTTTATCAAAACTTTTTTTTCAATTTTAGGCCTTTTAATACGTAACCACTTTACCACTTCAATCGAAACCACCGTGACAAATTGATATTTCCGAAACAGTATCCACAAATTAACTGAAATGAGGAACGGTTGTTCAAATTTAAGGAAACGATGAAATAAAGCGAATAATTAATTCAAAATATTCGGACTCCAGAAGCAAACGGTCTGATATCCTAAGCTTACAGTAATCAGACATTTCGGATAAAGCTTGTTTGAAATATTCAGAGGCGTAAATCAATTCACTCTTTGACTTCGCGATGGAAGTTCGAATTATTTGAAGTGATGCTTGTTGTGTAGGTAATTTAATATTGCCGCATCGTGTTTTTGATAATCGTCTGTTGTCCGCCTGAAAGAACAAATAAATTACTGCTGTAAATAAATTTTGTTTCTTTATCTCATATCTATCCAGGGAAATACGCTGAGCTCCAAATATAGGCTACTAGCTTTTGCCCGCGACTACGTCCGCGTGGAACTTGGAAGTATGGAAGCAACCTCGTGCAACACGATAGACATCCACCTAATCACCTTAATTAATAAAAGGGATTATTAAAAGCGCCTAAGCAAATGTAAGAGCAATTGTGCTTTTGGTCTAATAATTACATTTCCTACAGGGTCATCAATGTCATCATGAATTACTTACTCACTTTTCAATCTTTTTAGGGATAATTTCCAGGATGAAAACTATCCTATGTCCTTCCTCGGATCTTAAACTATCTCCATGCCAAATTTCATCAAAATCGATTCAGCGGTTTAAGCGTGAAGAGGTAACAGACAGACACACTTTCGCATTTATAATATTAGTATGGATGGTATTACGTTCTTTTTTTATGAGGTACGGTTCTAGGGTACGTATTTGAATATCGAAAATTGAAATATCGACGTACAAAATATCGACGGTTAAAATATCGAAAATTAGAATATCTAAGGATCATAACGTCGAAATTCAAAATATCGAAAGTATACATTATCGAATGGTACAATTATCGAATGTTTAAATTTCGAAAATCTGAATATCGACATATAAAATATCGAAAATTGAGACTTCGAACGATTCTAAGGTCGAAATTCTAAATATCGAATATCTATATTACCGAAAGGTACAGTAGTCGAACACTAAAATGTCGAAAATCTGAATATCTACAAGTGCAATATCGAAATATTATTACGTCGAATGTTAAAATATCGAAAGTATTTCGAAGCTTTTAAATAATATTTGTTCCTAAAAGTAGTAGAGCTTTAGCCTTACATATTATGGCAGCCTAATGGCTGAGAAAATCCGAGTCTAGGGCTCTCGCTGGATAGGACGCGTGCCAACACAGAGCACCCTAGAGTGTTTTTGTAAAGCCGGAGGCGCGGAGGGAGTGCAGCTCTCGCCCGCCGTGACAAAGGTTGGGAGCCGTGCGAAGCGGAGCGGCTGAGGCTGGTCGCCGAAGGTGACCAACAAGCCGAAGCTGCGGAGTGGAGTACAGGCGACCGCGCTTTGCCACGCAAGGTCGGAAGGGCTGCTCTCCCCGCAGCGTTAATTACCGTTCGGCATTTGGGCTTTCGGAATGTCAGCCGTCGATATAATGACAGTAGATATTAAGATCGTTCGCTTTTTCAATTTTCGATATTTTAAACGTTGGCTTTTTGATGGTTGATATTTTGGGTTTCGATATTAACATATATCGATAATTTGATTGTAGATATTTTGAACTTTCGGTATTTTAGCAATTCGGTATTTGACTTTTAGGTATTCCAAACGTCGATATTATGATAGCAGATATTTAGATCGTTCGATATTGTAACTTTCGATATTTCGACCGGTGACTTTTTAACGTTAGATATATTAGCTTTCGATATTCAAATACGTACCCACGGTTCTAGTTATCGACGGCAAATTCTCAATAATAATGAACTTCGCTCAATCAAGAGGTGCGTGGAGCTAACACGTGCCATTTGTGTCTACTTAGTTCAAAATATTTCTAGACAACAAACAGGATCGATACGGGCTGTGCACATGCCTTATCTTATATGTAAGTGGGTTCCATAAATGCACAGACCACTCATAAATGCAATGTAAATTTGGTGCTCCTTAAAGTGCCTACTTGATAGCCTATTCGAACAACCCTCGAGGCTTCGCGCGCGCGCAGTCCGTCGAATCCATCGTTAAGTATTTTCAATTAACACTTTCGTTTGTGTTCGAGTAGGTATCTACTCAATTTCACGGTCGGCTGATCAAACATTCAAGTCCTCCGTCCAACCTTAAATATCTTAACATTATTATGAAAATATGTTCTTTCGGTGTACTGACGATTTTTCTCGGAGTTTGTTTTGAAGGAATTTGAATTTTATAATAAATTAGAATAACTTAACTTTCAATATCAGTACGGACGCATCATGTGGATACATGTGGATAAACTTCTATTATATTTACAAGAAAAAACATGTGGGTAGACATTACACAAATAACCAACTTAATGAAACAGCGCCCAACATTGTGTTACATCATATGGCTGCAGTTTTCAACAGGTTATGTTGCATACATATTTTTATAATAAAATTGTTGATATTAAAAAGCCTTTAGTGCCATTTTATTTCATATTCAGTAAGCTATACCATCTAACCAATAACGATTCCAATAACCAACAAATCTCATAAACACGGATTTAATAAACATTCGCACGTATCAAACAACGAATAACATGACCGTATCATTCTTTCATAGCCAATAACAGCTGGTGGGCACATAACGAAAAATTATATTGGCGCGGCTAGCACGACCACGGGGTGTCCTATCTCAACTCCGGAACATTGTTTCCCATTTGTGAAACGCTAAATTTTCATTTGTCTAAAAGTTTTTTTTTCCGAAACCCGGTAATATTTTTAGGATTGTATGAGCATAGTTTTAAAGAGCCCAATAGTTTAGGTTAGGTTTGTTTTATAATTATTCTGAAAAATATACCATTTTGGAAAAAAATGGCTTTCGGAGAAACGAAAATTTGGTGAAACTTTACAGATGGGAACCAAAGATCAGCGTGTCAGATAGGTTACCTATGACCACAGCCAGAACGAGTAGATTTTTTGCACGAGAACATTTTCGGTAGTTATCAAAGATTATTAATTTAACAACATATTTTAGATACTTAGTTATAAATATAGAATTACTTAAGAATGTATAACCTATCTTGGTATGTACCTACATGTGTATCCATTATGTCCTACGTCACTGCTAGTGCCATTGGGTAGGGTTCCTATAAGGTTGGATGTGTTGCCTCACTGGGTAGCAAGGCTAATGCGTTGAGGAAGGAACGAGCCCCTACGATCACCAGAGTTCGCTTAGTTTTTTTTTAAATTGATACCTATATCATCCAATGATTTCATGATACACGCTGAATACCCAACCAGGCAATGTGATTGTTTTGCGTCTCTCATTTCATATTTTTGCCGACAGTTAATAAAAATTGTTTATGTATAGGTAAACAAGGTATTCATAAAAGGCAACTGTTATTTATTTGATATTTTTGATATATTTTTTTATGAAAAGCGCGTTCAGGGATTAACTTACTGGTATACCTAAACCCACCCTAACGCTGTAGGCTATCACTATCACGTCCATTAATTGCCCCCATTTAGGTAAAAGCCAGTAAGCTAACATACCTACGCATCCAGACATTTCATTGTTTATTTTTCTTATTCTTGGTAACATGCTAGCCTCCTTGTAGGGACATGGCAACAATAAAAGCGTTAATGAGGGAATAAGCCTGTCCCTCGCGTCGGCTGTCCACCGCTCTCGTAAAAGATAATGAAACCCCGTTATTAGGAGACATGTGTTACATTGACAACGTTTGAAATGCGACATGATTAGTAGTCCAATCCTCTAGCAAACGTACCATCATACATATCCCGAAAAGGGTTAGTGGAAAATGCGATGTAACACGTATTACAGGACAAGGATAAAGAATCTTATTAACCTTTTGACTGCCAGGGTCATTGATGGTCACGTTTACCGCCTGATAGAAAAAATGATAAGTCAGAAGACATTGAATGCGCCAGGGGGCATGGCTCCGCCTCCAGGTTTGTGTCGGACCAAATCAGCTCGTGATCCTAGCCAACTCTTAGCTGTGGATAGATGGGGGGGTTGGGTTGCATCACCACGTCCCACAACCAATTGGGTCGCGTTTTACACTGACAACCAATCAGATACAATTTGACGACGCGTTTAGCGCAGTTTGTAGTGCACCTGCGTACTGAGCCGGTAGTCCTGGGTTCGAATCCCGGCGGGGTCAAATATTTGTGTGATGAACTCGAATATTGTTCCTGGATCATGGATAGATAACATAACATCCACATATACTCGTATTATGTAGATATTGTCGTCTAGTACGTCTAGACTAGGTCGATTTGTGTAAGATTGTCCCTTAATATTTAATTACCTATTAAAAGAAAAACAGTTCTTGAGTAGCTTTTCCAGAGATCAAAATAAAGCATTTTCTGCTTAGTGATTTATGATGTGGACTAACTAGGTTGATTTATGTAACATTGTGTTATATTAGGAGAAGATATAAAACCAAAATATGTTCATTCGCTTTAATTTTTCTCTATTACTTCGTTCAATCCATTCTCAGTGTCTCAGTTTAAAGATTTTTGAAATTTGGTATGTACATACAAGTAGGTACATATAAAGTAACACTTTATATTTTACGTCAAACCGTCGCAGAAGCTCACAGTCATAACACTCAGATCAGCTGTAAAACCCTTCAAGTGATTTATGATGCCCTTGCAGCTATTCCGAACTGTTGGACAAGGGACGCGTTTCATGACACATTTTATAGTTTAGCCAACAGCCTGACAGTTTGGGATGTGCATGACAAAGGGACTGTGAGATTCGAGCATTCAATCGAGGGCGGGAAATATCGAGATTACAAAATAATTGTCGATTAAATATACTATTAATAAAACATGTACCACTACAATTCAATTTTTGTGCAGTATAAACTGGCAGCGGTCGGGCTAAAAATAAATCCAGAAAATACAAGGCAACTGACAAATAAAGATAAACGCAACATGTACTTTAGGAAATACCCAACTTGATTATAATATTGATTAATATTCTTCATAATTATTCATATTACTGTAGTAGTTTAGTATTATTTACGAAAAAAATACTGACTGTTGAGATTCGTTCGGCATTTCTTCTCAAAAGTGATCTCCTCTTGTTCTGAAATTCCGATAGATTCAGACATTTTAAAGTGCCCTTGTGATCTGCTAACAATCATTTTAAAACTTGGCGCGACGTTGATATGCTTTATAAAAATATATAGGTATATCTACAATGTAATAATGCGGGCGAAGCAACCGAAAAACCTTCATAACTTAATAGAAATCTTAATTTCCATAATCTGTTAACAAAAACGGACAAATTGTCCCGTAAACATTTCCAATTCTTTTGGCAAGCCGCCGAACGACATCGGAGCTGTTTATGGTTTCAATTAGACCCATCCGTCACAATCCATCAATTCTGTTTCATCATTCCGCTTGGTAATTGCCATATCATGTTGATCGCTACTCATCTAGAAAGCACTTTAATCAAAATTTTGTGGAATGTGCAATAAATTCACATGTTAAAAGTGATTTTTGGATATTGGAATCGTATGGCAGATAAATAAAAAAATAAAAAAATAAATATCGGACAACCTCACACAAATCAATCTAGTCCCACAGTAAGCTCTAGTAGGCTTGTGTTATGGACACTAGACGACGATATACATACTTATATAGATAAATACATACTTAAATACAAATAACATCCATGACCCAGGCGCAAATATTCGAGTTCATCACACCAATATTTGCCCTTGCCGGGATTCGAACCCAGGACCGTCGGCTCAGTAGGCAGTTGCTTAACCACTGTGCCAACCGCGTCGTCAATATGATGGATCAATAGATGCTCTATTGTGTTACCAAGCGCCTCATTCTAGGCACATCATGGCTTATGTAACAGATTTATTATTATATAGATTATTTTATATTCGAGTCAAACTAGCATAACTGTTGATATCGCTTTGTTGTTGTGTCATATAGAGCTAATATTGCAGACAGAATGTCGCATTTATAAGGAAGTTTAAATTAACTTTCAACATTTTTAATCCACAGACGGCGGCGTACAGTTAGTACCAATTCAAGCAAAAAGGCACAACCGTGCCCCATCATTTTTAGGTCAAGCAAATTAAGCCGAATATGGGCAATCGGGGGAAATAATTAGTGTAGTTTTGAAAACTGGTACAGTTTATACCCTATGGTGTCTAGATGAACATACTAAAAGTCATCGAGGGTGGGGGCTGTGCTAAGGGAGTAGGGGGGTTTGAAGGTATCTTTTCAGATTTTTGCTCATAACTCGAATATTTTTAGAAATAGAATTATTATTATTATTATTATTATTATTATTATTATTATTATTATTATACAAAAGTTTCTACATAAAATTTCCTACAAATTTGGTCATATTCATTTTTACTCTACGACTAATACTTTGGGAGCTACAGGGTGTGTAAGTTAATAAAAATAATAAAAAGTAGTTGTTCAAGAAAAAACGTAGTTTTTTCGTAGTTGTTCATCATAAAACTTGTTTAGTATGTTCATCTAGACACCGTAGGGTATAACTGTACCAATTTTCAGAACTACACGAATTATTTCCCCTGATTTTATTAATTTTCTTGAGCACATCTCTGACCCTGTCTTACTTCCTTATTCAAAAATATAAAATAAGTACTTATTTTCACAATCAATTGTATTTTTATCACTATTTCAAATTCTCGAGTGAATTACCATGGACCACTACTTTTAAATAGGAGACCATTTTGGTAAGTTAAGCAATTACGCGTAATTTAATATTTTAAATGTGTTTATCTATATTTGCACTACAGTGCCTAAGTCGTAGATTTGTTTTCTAATGGGTGTAATATCATGTTACCTACTTAAGCTCAAAGTTACTTCTCTGGGTCGTAATAACTGATCAATTTTCTTTCTTATCCAAAATACAAGATTCGGCTTAATACAAGATTATTAATTTCGTCAGACATCGATGCGAAAGGCGGCCCTTTTGAGTCAAGCCTAATCCCTCACGTAATTATATGAAACCCCCCCTGGGAACCTCCCTTATTATAAATGTCAGCCTGTTTTGATGAGCAACTAAAGTGATTTGGTTGTGCTATTAGAAAACAATGGAAAGCAACACAATATATTGTTTAAGTTTCCGCGATTTGGTCATTGTCTGATTTATAGTTTCAAGTCTTTCCGGTGGACATTTGCGAAATTAAGGATTCCAGGGCCTAATTTTCTTATAAAATGCCTGTGAGAATAAAGAACGTTCCTTCTTCTATAATCCGATGTAATAGCAACAAAACCTAGATTCATACAACCTCTTAACTTTTTACCACCGAAGAGACGAATTTTGTTTCTTGAACTGACAATGACCCTATTATCATTAAAAAAAAACCGATTTAGGCAAAATTTGGGGTTTACCCTCGTTTTATGAATAAACGTTTCATCGAATTTTCTTTTCTTAGAAATATCATTTCATCGAAATCATTTTATTTTTCTGAAACCATAAAATATTTTGGAATATTATAACACAAACCTAACCTAATCTATAGATTGACGTTTTCAAGATTTCTGAAAAATATTACTTCCGAGGAAAATATTGTCTCTGAATTCCGGCAAGGGCAGATATTTGTGTGATGAACTCGAATATTTGTGCCTGGGTCATGGATATTATTTGTATTTTAGTATGTATTTATATTTATATAAGTATGTTTATCGTCGTCTAGTGCCTACTTCGCCCCTTGCCTGCTATACGGCCACATCTCAAAAAAAAAATTTTTTTTGATTATTGCTGATTCGTATTCAGAATTGTCTAATTTACGACCTTATTTCGAGAGATATAAGAAAAGGTGTCCTTAAAAGCCTTTTTTCCACAAGTGGCCTTATGGATCTGACCAAAAATCGTCAGTTGACTCCCTGCAAGACAGCCACTTTGGAGTTATGGCTGTATAACATTAATTTATAATAATTTTTTTGAGTTGCGTCCCAAAGGCATAAAGATTATTCGAGTGTTATTCCGATGAATCCCTTTAAATATAAACGAATTAAAGGGCATTTGATTGTGTCATAGTACCTATAATACTTATTATTTATTTCAAATTCGTATAGCATAATATTTTCTAATAGTTTTAGCCGCCTTTTTGTATAAGTTTATTTGTTTTTTTTTATGTTTTTTTTTAATAAATTTTTTCCTATTATGTAGTCATTTATATAAAATTATAAGTTAAATTAAAGATCTTTTATCCAATGAATTGCGTCGTTACTGAAGACAAACAAGTCTGCAGGGTCGCCGTTATACTGTGAGTCTCTCCAACCACATCGGTAGAGGAAGTCTCGGGATCGCCCACTCCCAGTTTTCGAGGCAGAATGAAGCCAGGCGGTTTTGCCGTGGAATTTATACTTGCATCTCTGAGTAAGTCGGGTGATTTAAGTTGCAAGTAGGTTAGAATTTGATTGCAGCAGGTCTCGAGCAGTATGGTACGGTGGGTGCCTCGACTTCAACCCATGAGGCGGGTTTACGAACTCTGCATGAATGGGCAAATCGAGACGACCCACGACTTTTTGTGCTTCGTGGACCAGTGCCTGATGCCTTCTTAGTTTGGCGCAGGCTATATGACTCAACACAGACAAAACAGAGGATTACATCATGAAGGTTCCTGATATACATCGCATGGTTTAGTTTAGCTATACGTCTATCCGATGCACGTGCTATTGAGTCAAACTGGCGCGCAATACTCTGCCGTGGAGTGAACTTGGCTGAAACCGGTAGTGCGTAGCACATCAGCTGTTGCTCCCCAGGTTATAGTTCCCGCTAGTCTGTGGAGTATGTTATTCCGCCTCTGTAGCTTTTCCCAAACTAATATGTGGCGCATAGGTGAGACTGCGGTCTAGAGTTGTAGCCAAGTACTTTGGTGTAGGATTTAATTTCATCGCCGTCTCTCCGAAGCCCATTTTTGGTCCATAATTTGCTTCTGAGTTGCAAAGATGGAATGTCGCAACTTCGGTTTTACTAGCAACGGACTGCAGTCGCCATTTTTTAAGTATTTCCCAAGATATTCCAGATCGCGAGTTGTAGGTTGAACAGGAGCAGGGCCAGGACCGATCCCTGCGGTAGTCTATTGTTCAGCTTCCTGACTTTGCTTGGAGTGCTTCAAGGTAGATGATAAATTCCCTTATCGCTGAGCATAGAGTTAATTAGTCTCACAATCTTTCAACAGGGCACCACGGTCGTGAGCTTATAGAAAAGTCACTGTCGCTATACGGTATCGGATACAGCTGAGAGGTCGATAAGGACTGCCACGGTTTCTCTTTCCTCTTAAACCCAGCCTTTATGTGTTGTGAGCTGCATTACCTGATCCACGCAGTTCCGGCCACTAAGGAATTCAGCCTGTTCCACAGGAACTATTTTGTCGGCAATAAATTCGATTCGATGTAGATTAGCCTTAGCCTCTCCAAACGTTTGTAGACGTAACTAAGTAAAGCAATGGACGGTAACTCTTTGGGTCGTCCCCTGGCTTACCTGGTTTCAGTATGGCTATTATTTTGGAGCGGTTGAACTAAAGTGGAGTTCTATTATTCGAGACTATGCCAGAATAGAACTGTGAGTAAATACCGACTCACATAAATTGCTACTCTGAATCGAACCAGTCTGCGTCCAGTATTCCTGAACCTAAAAGTAGAAAAGCTGGATGCACTTATTATCGCTTACAGTGATGTTTTTACTTTAACAAAAGTTGATAATAAAGGTATTTTAACTATTTTGGTGGGTGTATTTATATTTTCATGTAACCAATATCCCATAATTTTCTTGTGCGGTTTTGGACGCATCTCAAAATTTCAACAAAATGTGTCTGCAATACGGCCACAACTCTAAGTGCCCGACTTAAAGGTCTTGTATCTTAAAACATATACATGTTTTATACAGAAAAAATGTATTCATTAGAAGCATAATATCATCTTGAGTAAAAAGAGCTAAATCAAAAATGAATTGACCCAAAACTCAGGGAGTAATCCCCGTTTTACTACCACGCACTACGCTGCCAAAACTTTAACAAGCGATTTCTCGAAAAAATGGTTTTTTGAGATGTGGCCGTATAGCAGGCAGGGGGCGACTAGAGCTTACTGTGGAACTAGATTAATTTGTGTGAGGTTGTCCGATATTTATTTATATATTTTTATGAAATGAAAATTCGATGAAGTGAAGCATTCGGTGAAGTCTACAAAAGAAGAGAATCCCAAAATTTGGTAATATCACTACATAGTATAAAACAAAGTCGCATCCTGTCTGCCTGTCCCTATGTATGCTTAGATCTTTAAAGCTACGCAACGGAATCACGAAAGTTAACACTACTTTAGAGTAAAAAAAAACCCTAAAAAAACTGTCTTTTTGATTAATTTGTAAATTCAATTTTCTTTATTTCGATACCTGAACAATACTTGAAACGTTACAAGTTCAGACAGTAAACTAACTTTTAAAGCTTATTATATTATTGTTTAATGAACTGCAAAAACAAAACAGAATTACAGAAATTGTTCTTATATTTTCAGAAATCAGGCATCGCTACACAAAATAATGTTCTCCAAAAGATGAAAGAGAAATCACGATCTTGTGAGTGGTCCACAACGTTCAGTTTTTTCGCTTCGAGGATTCTAAAAAAAAACTTTACTGTTTATCCACTAAATGTCAGTTTTCATACGCCTATACCGTTTAATTGCTTTTAAAAAACCGGTTAAGTGCGAGTCGGACTCGCACACCTAGGGTTCCGTACAAACGCTTATCCCATCTTAACCGGCCGGGTTAAGTTAAGTTTTCACCTAGTAAGTATGGCGCCGGATACAGTGTGGTGCAAAATTAACGCAACCGGTCACGTTTGTTGTATGGGAGCCCTCTTAAATATTTATTTAATTCTATTTTTTAGTATTTATTGCTATAGCGGTAACAGTATTACATCATCTGTGAAAATTTCAACTGTCTAACTATCACGGTTCATGAGATACAGCCTGGTGACAGAGGGACAAACAGACAGACGGACGGACAGCGGAGTCTTAGTAATAGGGTCCCGTTTTTTACCCTTTGGGTTCCAATTAATCCACTATCAGATTTTCGAGTTACGCCTATACCGCTTAATTGCTTTAAAAAAATCGCGTTGAAACAAATAACCACTCTTTCCAACTTCTTTCATATTATTTCAAGATTAAGCAAGCCATTAATTATACCAGACTGTAAGTAAGACTTAATAGCCTAATTAAAATATAACTGACTTCTTAAAGAGTAATAATTTAATGAAAACGTTTATAACCACCCCCTGCTTAATTCACTTTGGAAGGATAAATCGTAGATTTTAATTTCAACAATTAACTAACGAGCTACAGTTTCGCCTAGGGTATTCCTTGGATGAATTTATCTGAGTAATGTATTTTCTTTATAATACGATTAAGCTTTCTCGTAACCAGCAGCTATTGCTGTCAACAGTAATAACACTAGGGTTGCCAGATGGTATCGTAAAGGAGGACATGTCCTCCTGCATTTCTGTAATTTGTTTACCTAGTCTTACTGATAAAGTAAATTACAAAAGAGTGGTGGCTTCTGTAGTGCCTTTATTCTGTGATAAACCCTCCTTTAACTTATAAATAAATAAATATCGGACAACCTCACACAGATCGATCTAGTCCCAAATTAAGCTCAAGAAGGCTTGTGTTATGGGTACTAGACGACGATATACGTACTTATATAGATAAATATATACTTAAATACATATAGAACAACCATCACCCAAGCACAAATATTCGAGTTCATCACACAAATATTTGCCCTGGCCGGGATTCGAACCCGGGACCACCGACTCAGTAGGCAGGTGTCTACAAACCGAGCCAAACGCGTCATCAAATTGAATTTAACTACAACGGCCTGTATCGTACATGGTCTTTAACTAAGCTTTAAAATGCTGAATGATAAACACAACACTGCATGCTTGGCTGCAGCAAGTTTTTGCTGAAGTGCCTAAAATGAAAATGAAAAAATAAAAATTAAAAATGAAGAATAAAAAATGCAATTTATAAAATGAAAATACTTTATTATTACCTAACGATAAGCGATTTCAAAGAATATACCAAGTATCTTTAACTTAACTGGTATACTATTTTAGTGTCATGAAATGCTTATCTCTAGCATGCAGTCATAATAATGTAATGTAATAAGAATGAATGAATGGTGTGTAAGTTATGTTGATAAGAATCGACTTTTTCCAGGGTCCATGCATATTTGGAAAAAATATACCTAATATTATTATGTAGATATGAACTAGGCTAAATTCCACGTTTAATTCTAATGACATTCCAAGATATGTCTACTTTAGCGTACCTACTTATAAAACTAAACTTGTCAACGTCAACTGTGTGCAACTTGAAAGGCAAAAATCGATACATTATTAAAATTTCAACGGCAACAGAATCAGGTCACGAGTTTCATTGAGTGCCCGAATTGCATTAGTAGAATAAAGAACATCAAAACCAAACGTGAATAGTGCTACAAACTTCCAAGGAAATTACGGCAGTGCTGAAAGAGTTCTGAAACTTTGTTATTAAATTTTATCTCAAGCGTAACAAAAAGTAAAGTCACGCTTAATTCAATATGACAGAGGTGTCAGTTTGTGCCGAGTTGGCAACTCGCTTAGCAGCAATGCGGGGAAAGAAACAATGGCTGATTTTTTGGTATTTTGCTTATCTCTTTATTTTAATCAATCTTCTTTTGTACTTGTGACCTTAGCTCTCGTTGTAGGTACTGTCACTTATTTTATTAACTCACTAATTTAAGCCATCTGTTGGCGAAGGTTCAAAATGATGTAGCCGACAACTGATTCACATTTACAAACTATTTAATGATAAAAAGAAGAATATTTACAAAAAAATGAATTCGTTTGCGTTTAGAATAGTAAGTCAGTGCCGGCGGGCGCGCGCCGCGGTGCCGTCGGAGGAATGCGATGCGCTGGAGTTTGGAGCCGGCAGCGGGGCAGGGCCGCGGCGTCAGCAGCATGTAGCACGGCGGCGGGGATTTTAGGGTTCAGCGGGCCTATGAGAGATCCCGCGCGTTGACAGGCTGGGCCCCTTGGAGCAGGTCCCGCTGGTCCAATCTTGTGGGTAGTGGGCAGAGCCTATTGTAGGCCCTTCTCAGTGTGCCCGTGGTGGTAGTGACGTCGGCGACGCGGCTCACTCCGTCGCTGCCAGGGTAGACGGCGGCCACTCGTCCCAACAGCCATCTGCTAGGCGGCAGGCGGTCGTCCTTCACCAGGACCATCTCGTCTCTCTGCAGCTGGCCTCCATCTTTGCGCCATTTGCTGCGGATCTGCAGTTCTGAAACGTACTCTTTATAAAAGCGGTTCCAGAAATGTGCCTTAAGTGCTTCAATTCTCTTATATCTTGTGAGCAGGTGGATTTTTGCGTCTTCGACCTGAGGAGCAGGAAGCATTGTGAGAGTTCGTCCAATTAAAAAATGCGCAGGGGTTAACGGAACTAAATCTGATGGATCAGATGAAAGTGGGGTTAAAGGTCTAGAATTAAGGATGGCCTCTATCTGAACCAATACCGTGCTCATTTCCTCGTAATCTAAATGAGCCATCATTAATGTGCGCTTCAAATGATGCTTGACTTGCTTGACTGAGCTCTCGGCTAAGCCGTTAAAGTGTGGACTATAAGCTGGACTGAATTTAAAATCTATTTCCTGCTCAGCTGCGCAAGAGATAATATTGTTTGAGTTATGTTTTAGAAATTTAGCTAATTCATTGCAAGCCCCCACAAAGTTCGTTGCATTATCCGATAAAATGGTGGCTGGCTTGCCTCTGCGAGCTATGAATCTATTTAACGCGGCAATAAAGCCGTCGGTGGTCAAATCAGTGACGAGCTCTAAGTGGACTGCCCTCACTGCCAAGCAGACAAAGACTGCTATGTATGCTTTCTTTAATTGGCAACCACGTCCTTTTCTGCTCGCTATCATGACTGGGCCTGCATAATCGCATGCTATATTGTTGAACACGTATTCAGCCTGCAACCTTTGTAGAGGTAAGTCACCCATTATAGGCTGATAGGTTTTGCCTGAAAATCTACGACAAGTTATGCAATCTTGAGAAGTTTTTCTACAAAGATTACGGCCGCCTACGATCCAATACCTGTGACGTAATGTCGATAACATTAATTGTGGTCCAGCATGTAACAATGCTTGATGATAATAATGGACTAATATTTTTGTAATGTGGTGAGATGCGTGTAATAGTATAGGGTGCTTTGTATTATAGTTATAGTATGAATTTGAGAGCCTGCCTCCAACTCGTAGAAGGCCTGCGCTATCCATGAAGGGATTTAGTTTTAGTAGTTGATCTTTTGGTGAAAGTGAGCGGTATTGTGATAAATTTAAGCATTGCTTGCTAAATATGTCACTCTGCACCAGCTTGCATAAAGTTTGCAATGACAAATTGAGCTCTGCTAAGTTTAATGAACCTGTATTTTTATTGTTAATATTTTTACAATTGTGGGCAAACCTATGTAGGTATGCTATGATCCGTTGTAATTTACAAAATTTTGAATATTTATGGATAAAACTATTTTCGCAATCTGGACTACTAGCTGAAACATGACATTGCAATTTGACCTCCGGTAAATTTTCGGTCTGTATGCTCTGAGGTTGCGCGGGTTTGTGGATTTCCGTTTGGTGCAGGAAAGGAGGTCCTTCCCACCACAAAAGTGAGGCTTTAAGCTGCTTCGCATTCAGACCTCTGGATCCGATGTCAGCAGGATTCAGGTTGGTAGGTATATAATTCCAGCTAGCAGGGTCAGATATTTTTATAATTTCATTTATTCGATTTGCAACGAATTGTTTTAATTTTAGTGTGCAAGTTTTGATCCAGCATAGCACAATAGTTGAGTCACACCAATAGTACCAGGAATCAATTTTTAACCGTAGTGCATTAGACGCCTTTTGTGCCAACTGTGTTGCTAAAAGCGCACCAAGTAGCTCTAACCTTGGAATCGTCAGGTTTTGTTTTATTGGGTTAACTTTGCTCTTGGCTAGTAGCAAGTGTACCTTAACATTGCCACTATTTGACACGGTACGTACGTAGGCGCACGCCGCATATGCTTTGGTAGAAGCATCGCTAAATGAATGTAATTCAACCTTTATAAAAAAATCTGCTAAGACTCTGCGAGGGATTCTAATTTCCGCGATTTCTGGTAAATAGTTAGTAAAATCGTTCCACTGTGACTCAACTTCGGCTGGTACCGGACCGTCCCAGGATATATTTTTGGCCCACAAAATTTGCAATAATAGCTTAGCTTTTAGCAAACAGGGATTTATTAGACCGAAGGGATCAAAAATGGCGGCGATGATGGATAGAATTGCGCGCTTAGTTATATGTTTAGTTCGTGGACTGTTAGTTACCGAGAACAATAGCTCATCTGATTTATATGACCATATTAAGCCTAATGTTTTTGCGTAATCATCCTTGCTGAGCTTTAGAAATTCGTCGCTATTGTTTTCTGTAACTAAAGTGTCCAGTATACCTGGTTTGTTAGAACGCCATTTACGAAGATGGAAATGTGCGCTCTCTAGTGTTTGAATGACGCCTTTGCAAGTTTGAATCAAGGTAGCTTCGTCATCATTTCCTGAAATGAAGTCATCTACGTAGAAATCATGTAAGATTGCTTCACCTACATCTTTATCCGTACATTCTTGGCCCAACTGTACTAAACATCTGGTGGCTAGGTATGCCCCAGAAGCCATTCCATAGGTAATTGTATTGAGCTTGTATTGCTTTATTGGCTCGGCTGGGCCAGAGCGCCAAAATATCTGTTGTAAGCTACGTTGATTGTTGTTTACATAAATTTGTCTGTACATTTTCTCGATGTCGGCACTCACAATGAACTTGTGCTGTCGGAATCGAATTAAGATGCTTAGTAAATCGTCCTGTACAGTTGGCCCAATATGTTGGATGCAATTAAGTGACTTGCCCGAGCTTGTCACAGCTGAACAATCAAAAACGGTACGTAATTTTGTTGTAAGGCTACCCTCGCGACAAACCGCATGATGGGGCATAAAATATGAAATTTCGTTTGTATGTGTGTCTGTCTTTTCGGACATGTGTCCTAAATCCAAATATTCCTGAATGAATTCAGTGTATTTTTGCTTGAATTCTGGGTTACGTTTGAATTTACGCTCCAGTGATTGGAATCTTAATAATGCTTGTGCTTTGGAATCGCCTAAACATTCGGGCGACTCTTTAAGAGGTATTGTGACAACGAACTTGCCATCTGGGTGACGTGTCGTCGTTTCAGTGAATATGCGCTCGAACTCACTCTCACCTTTTGTGTGGATTTGTTGAGTGAGAGGTACGGCTTCTAGCTCAAAAAACTTTTCTAACTTCGAATCTAGCTCAATGTTGTTGATTAAATTACAGTGGACTGTATAATAGGTATGCTTTTGTGATTTTTGCTGTGATTTTGTTTGTATGGAACCCGTGACAAGCCACCCAAGGGTTGTTTCAACTAAGGTCGGTTTGTTCTTGCCTAGGTTTATTTGATTGTTTGTGAGAACCTCCCAAAAGAGATCCGCGCCCAGCAACATCTGCACCTCGGACGGCTCTGAATAGGTTGAGTCCGCCAAATGGATGTGAGGGGGAATATTGAATGAATCACAGCTGATTTTTGTAGTGGGAATCATCTGGGTGATTTGTGGCACAACAAAACAATTGACGTCAGTTGTGTACCCACTTTGTGTGATGGACGATATGGTCACGTCGCACCTTTTTGAGATTTTAGACATTTGTTTATTGAGTCCTTGCACAAATATGCTAGTGGAATATGTAGGTAATTTTAATTTCGATGCAAGTGATTCGATAATGAAACTCGAAGTACTCCCGTTGTCTAAGAGAACTCTTACTTGGTGTGGATGGCCATCAGAATCATTTATGTTGATGATGGCTGTGGATAAGAGCACCTGACAGCTGTGAGTAGAGGACAATGTGATGTTATTATTTTCTTTTTGCACATGTGTCTGCTCATTTACAGTAGGTAATACTACACAATCAGTTGAGGTGCCGGCTGTGCTAGGTTTGGACTCATGGTACTTATTACTAATATGTAACATGCTATTGTGACGTTGGGTGCAAAAGCGACAGGAGCTTAACCTACAACGTTGCTCGTCATGCCCTGAACGCAAGCAGTTCGTGCAGAGATTCAATTGTTTAACCTTATTGATTCTAGTTTCAATTGGCATTGCCTTAAACTTTGAACACTGGTAAATGGAATGGTTATTCTTGCAAACAGGACATGGATATTTATACTGCGATTGGTTTTGTAAATTGTTGACGATGAATGCCTTTGGGCGATTGTGCGTGACGTCACTGAACCTACGTGGCTTGTTTGAGGCCTGTGCTTCTTCCATGGTTTCTAGCAAGTCCGCGCGATTTTTTAAGAAATTATTAAATTCATCTAAAGTTGGAAGACCCTTTAAATTATTGCGCTCGAACTCCCAGTCTCGAACTGTGGCCGGGTCTAGCTTGCTAGTTACCATGTGTATGACCAGAATGTCCCAGTGCTCCGTGGGTAACGTCAGAGTTTTCAAAGCCCTCAGGTTTTTGTTAATCGCATCAATAGTGTTTCGTAAGGCCTTTGAAGACTCTTGGAGCACAGGGGTTATGTTAAACAACGCGTGTAAATGGTTATTCACTAAGATTCTATTGTTATTATATCGTTCGCAAAGCAAATCCCACGCGACGTCATAATTGTCAGAGGAGAATTCTAATGATTTGATAACAAGTGAAGCACCGTCTTTTAATGAGTTTCGCAGATAATGAAATTTATGAATATTCGGAATAGTTGGGTTGTCATGGATAAGCGACTTATAAGTATCGTGATACTCTAACCAGTCTTGAGAGCGTCCAGAAAAGGTAGGTAAGTGAATCGTAGGTAATTTAATATTGGACCCACCTGTGAGAGCAGTTACGTAATTAGGCCCCGTTACCGAATTTACTTCTAGCGGCGCAGAGGCGGCCCCAGCCGCGGCGTGCCTGCTGAGCAGCTCCTGCGCAGCAGCCACGGCGCCGAAGTAGTTTGTCTCGAATGTTTCTCGTTCCACGTGCTCGTCACCTGGAATTTCCGCAACATTTTCTATGTCAGTTTGATTTGAATCGAAATCATTGTACATATCTTGGATTTTACCTAATCGGATAGTTAATTCGTGAATTTGCAAATTATTTAAGGCTTGGCTAGGCAAAAGCGTGTCTAAATGGGCTTTAAATATGGTAAGTTTTGATTTAAAGGAAGCTCGAATCCTTTTTAATAATTTAAGATCCATCGTGGCTTGCAATGAATTGAAATCGCAAAAGAAAATAATTAATCGATAATCTTTTATGAAGTCTGTTCAACAAACAAATATTTTTTACAGTGGATTATATCTGGCAGCTGTAAGGAAATAAATTAATTGGCACGTGTACGAAATCAAAATGATGAGTTGTCAAAACTTTGAAACGATACGTAAATTTAAAATGGCAGCGGGCGTGCGGCGGCGGCTTTTAAGGCAAGCAGAGGAAGTCAGGCAAGCAAGCGCAAACAAAGAAAGAAGCGTGCACGGGCCCCTGGGCCCCCTGCGCCGTTCACGTACGCAACGGCTCCTGGAATGTTCGAAATAAATGTTAGAAACAAAAAATAATAATGCACGGCGTTGATCCAGACAGATACACACCGTAATTAAGGCCCTTTGTTTGAAATACAATGACAATGCAGAATGCAATTCGAAAAAGTACAAAATTTATGAAAATACTATTAAATCTGAGCGGAAATCCAACCATTAATAGGTAAATTTGTTGATTAGAAAGGTTATTTTAAAAATGCTTAATATTTGAGCGAGATGGAAATGGATTAACTTTAGGTGACGTGAAACGGAAAATAAATTTTATGGAAAATTTAGCAAATTGAAATTAAGGTGGATTAAATTACTATTGCGCAATGTGATTTTACACTAAAAATTGGAACGAACTCACAAATATCCTTGCAAACCCCTTTTCCTGGTTTCTCGAACTGGCACTGGAACTGGTTAGGTACGTTTCTTGAAGTGTATATTGTTGCGTTGTTTCTTGAAATGTCTTATTATTGTTGCGTTGTTGATACGCAGTTGATGCGGTGAATTTTGAAGCGATGATTCCTCCGACGTACTTAGCTGGATATTAAGCTATGATGCGAGAATGCCGGGCGCGCGCCATAAGTAGTTAACTTGACCTCGCCGATACGTTATTTTTTCTTTCTTCAAAAATTAATGCTTCTGGAATCTTCTTAAGTACGTATCCGGCTCGAAACTTGTTGGCGAAGGTTCAAAATGATGTAGCCGACAACTGATTCACATTTACAAACTATTTAATGATAAAAAGAAGAATATTTACAAAAAAATGAATTCGTTTGCGTTTAGAATAGTAAGTCAGTGCCGGCGGGCGCGCGCCGCGGTGCCGTCGGAGGAATGCGATGCGCTGGAGTTTGGAGCCGGCAGCGGGGCAGGGCCGCGGCGTCAGCAGCATGTAGCACGGCGGCGGGGATTTTAGGGTTCAGCGGGCCTATGAGAGATCCCGCGCGTTGACACCATCAACTAACCAAAAAAAAAACAATTTCTTTAAGAGTTTAACGTGTTTATTTATTTATTTATTTAATCTTCATTGTACAAAAGAACGAAAAAAGCAGATAAGTTGTGGGCGATGCAACTAGCTTAAATAGGTTTTAATAGATAAATACATATATTTATTATATATACATGATATATAAATATAAATCAAAACAGATATGCTAAGATTTCTCCATTCCGCTAATGAAGAGGTCACGCAAGGATTTTTAAAATTTAACTTGTTCGGGGCTTGCTTGATCTTGAGGGGAAGGCGGTTCCAGAGGCGGGCCACTTGGACGGTAAACGAGTTGGACATAAAACCTGTACGGTGAGAAGGGATGGAAAGAGATAGATTGCCAGAAGAGCGAAATTGACGGTTAAGAGTTAAATCATAATAGCGGTTTATGTGTTTGCCACATCTGTAGCTTTTTAATATGGTAGGGATATCTATCCGGGAGACTTAAGAGACTGAACAAAGAGCCTTTACATCAGCGGAATCAACAAGCTACTTTCGAGTACGAATAGAATAAGTTAATATTGTGAGAAAAATAATTAGATAATTAGTGTGACATTAATTATAAATTTTTCCCTTTATTTGATGTAGGTGGGTCATTGTCAGATTTAGGTGCGCGTCTTTCCGGTGGACATTTGCGAAATTAGGGATTCCAGGGCCTAATTTTCTGATTAAATGCCTGTGAGAATAAAGAACTTTCCCTCTTCTATAATCCGATGTAATATTTAGCAACATATCCTAGATTCATCTTGTATGAACTTTTGACCACCGAAGGGACAAATTTTGTTTTATGAACTGACAATGACCCAGGTATGGATGGATAAAGCTGCATATAGTACATAGTCTTAAATTAACAGTTTTGAAGTTTGATTTACTTTAAGTAAATGTTTACAATGAAGCGAAAAATTGGAAAATTCAGGCAGGGTTCGAACCTGCGTCTCCAACGGCTTTCCGAGCCAACACGGGCGTCCTACCTATTGGACCACCGAACCTGATGCGACAGCAATTGAATTTTTGGTTTACGTTAGCAGATGTTACTGCTTTAATAAACATAATTGCTTAAAGTAATATTAACGAGTTGCCATATAAAAGGAAATAGATGTCATTCCCCAAATTTACATGGAGTGGTTTTGATGATTACGCCCCCTGCGGAGAATTAAGAAACAAATTAAATATTTTTTCAATCCTTATTCTACGAAATAACAACAGTTTTCTCATCACTGCTTGAGCAAGTTTAATTTAACCGAAGTAGGGCGGACTAGTTCTGAAGTTTGATGTAAAACGGCGAAACGACCGCGTAACTCACGGTCACAAGTTCGAGTCCCGCGGGGGGCAAATGTGTTTTGGTCAAAGACCTTCGTTATTACTCGTGAAACGGTAGATAGTAAAACAGACTTATACGAGTCTACGTAAAGTATGACGGGGTTGAATAGGGACCTGTTTTAAAAGTGCTTAGACTTTATAGACGAGATGACAATAACATACTATAGGTAGATATAGATAATCGGTGAGACTTCACTATAAGGGTGCGTCTCCACTGAAACGGTGCGGAGCGGAGACGCGCGGGATCGACCAATAGGCTAGTAGACCCAGTTTTGAAATATATTTCAAATGGTTGATAATGATCTTACTAGCTCAAAAAAAAACATGTATTTTTGTGAAAGCTAGAAAGCTAAATTATATCAATTGAAAATTAGAAATTTCATGAACAGTAAAAGCGCCGTCCGCCATTTTTGCCTTTTGCTAATCTGTGGCGTGACTTAGAATTACCTGTAAATATTCGAAATTCGACCGTCGTATAGTGCCATTCCGCTCACTCCAATATACTTTGACAGGAGATCGAGAGAGACGGCACTATTCAGTCGTCAAAGTAGACTTTCAGTTTTGTTTACATGACCGATGACGTCACTATCATAAGCGAAAATGGCGGACAGCGTTTTAAGCATTTCAAAATACAGATTAAAACCCATATTTTCAAATTCATTTTTTTCAGCCATCTTTCTCTTTTATGAATTGAAAAATATATATTTAGGTTTCCCTTGCTAAATACTATACGGAATAAACATTAGTTTATTTTGTAATAACATTGACATGAGTCATCTAGCCTATTACAAAAGTGAAGTGGAGCTGAGATACAGATTTCAACTTGGTCTATACCTGAGACTGAGTGGAGACGTGGGGAATAGTTCACACGTCTCCTCTCCGCTCCGCTTGAGTGGAGACGCACCCTAAAGCTGCCTGTCCGCAGAACCGGAGCCGAGATGTGTAAAATAGCCTTTTGTTTCGAAGAAACTTATTTCGTCGAATGAGGTTAGGTTAGGTTTAGGTTTGTTTTATATCCCCCCCGAGGGTGTCCACCTTGTCGTGGTGGGGGGGCTCGGTACCTGCGCTTGGGCGCCGCGGGGAAGCCAAGAGACATCAGGCCTCCCTGCGGGCCTACGGGCTAAGGCGGGTGAGGGAGACCGAGGAGGAGACCGGCGGAGCATGACTCGGGTGGGCACTTCGGTGTTTGTGATGGACTTCACCTCCGTCGGTGGAGGAGACCGAGGAGGAGGCTGGCGGGCCATGACTCGGGTGGGCACTTTGGTGTTTGTGCTGAATTGCAACCCCGTCGGCGTTCGGGGCTAGGGGCTTCAGTCCTCCCGTGGCGAGCCGAGGAGTAGGGGCGTTTGCCCTCCCTTGGCGTGGGGAGTGTGTCGTGGGGTAGGGGCGTTTGTCCTCCCTCAGCAAGGAGGGTGGGACTGAAGCACCGTGTGTCGGTGGCGGTCCCCGCTTCCTGGGGGCTTGGGGAAGTGGGTGAGGGTAAGGCAAACTGCTATGCTACAGTATGTCTTGCGGCGAGGGTTCGCCCTAGGTTGAAAGTGCCGGTGGTGTCGTGGTGGCATATTCGTGATCCCATGGCACCACCACTACGGCACAGGTTGGCAGCATCCCAGAGTTTTAGTGGGTAGGCTAGTCCTTAGGACTAGATGACCCCACATCACCAATGCGAAATATTTGACTCTACCCCCGAGGGATGTCACGTTACGTAGTGGTATGCAATTCAATGCATTTATCCGGGTTAAAAAAAAGGTTTATTTTATATCAATCTCAAAATGTAAATTTATGAAACATGTAATGTCTAATTTTATATGTGAATAGTGGGTACCACATTTTTATATTAAACCATTGAATACACAGAAAATTACAGAAAGCTCAGAGAAAAATTTAAATGCGTAACCTGATGGAAGAGACCGGGAGTCGAACCCGGTACCTCTGGATTGCCGGTCCAGCGCATAAACCTTTCCGCCACTCTTACGCTTTGATCATTGTATCAATGGTTTAACCTATGTTTAATACTTAATATATTAAACATAAAAATGTTGCAAATAGTAGAAAACTATGTTTTGAGCTAGCAACAATCTTTTATAGTTTTTTAGTGTAGTAACACTGTATTATGACTCCATCCATGGCTGTATCCGTGCAGCATGTTATAATTTTAAGTGAAGTTCAATAAATGGGTTTACATAATGTTTAGAAGCTGTTGTTTTATTAAACAACCTCAAATAGTTTACGGTTGCAATGAAAAATGCTTTCTACGACATGATTTTTCTCGAACATGTAATGAAATGTCGTCATAACGTGCGTTATGACGACATTATCACGGCTTCGATATTATCACGTTTCGGGCGGAACAACTCGAGAGAACTCTAAAGGAATTTCATACAAATTGAAGGCCTAGGCTCGGAAGTATTTATTTTCTAATCATGGCGTCTATGTTCATGAACAGACTAAACAGCTGAATTAAATTTTTTGAGGTGTTTATTTTTTTATTTCATTGCATAATGTTTGACAAAAGCACTACACATGCCTTAGCCGTGAAAAGGGCTTGCCGGCTTTGTATCACTATCTGACCTCCCTAGGGTCGGCCGTCTATATACCTACTCAGCCGGCAAGCACTTATTTCCCGGCGTCTGCAGTAATGTACTATTTCGGCGTAATGAAACATTACGAAAATTAATTCTAGGAGTCAATATAGACCCATAAAATGGACCAATTACATTCCTCAGATTTGAATGTTCTTCTTTCAGGCTTCACAAAGACGCAGCCTGATTGGTTAATTTTTACAAGCTTTTATTTAACTTGCATTGTATGTATGTATGTTTGTTTGGGTAGAATCTTGCAACTCAATTTTGAAGCAGACATCGCCAACCAATTGAGCTGAAATTTTGCATACTTACTAAACTTTGATGACAATATAATAATATGGTAAGATGGGGCTGATCTGATGATGGAGCCGGAAAGTGGCCATAGGAACTCTACAATAGAAAAAGCAATCCTACCGAGTTTGGGCTCTTTAGAATTGTCTCAGTGAGCATTTGATGGATATCCAAAGAAAAGTACAGTCGGCTATAAAAGCTCGTCACAAAAATGAAATTTTTGACAGAAACTTATTTCCGCTTCGCTTCATTGTACAGGCAGCATCTTTCGGATTCGATTATGCATTGAGACATTTTGACGGTGATTTGCGCTTTAACTATATGACTATTTTAATTAAGCCATCGAGTAAAAAAAAAGTATCATCCGAATTTAGTCCGTGACCTATTGAAAACTGAATGAAAGAAAACCAAATCAAAGCCGAAGAAGAATGTATCTCCGGCACCAAATTATTTGTAAATAGGGTGATTTAGGACTTCCCTTGCGCCGGAAAAATGACAAATGCTCACTTGTTTTCAGCCCAATCGTGTGAGAAATCGCAAAATGAAAAGTCCTTTCATGTCGAAAGGACTCCGTTAAATGAGCTGGAAAGAGAAGAGTTCTCAATGATACGAAACCGCCGTCTGGCACACCAAAATGTAATTCAGTACAAACATTATTAAGTATTAATATTTAGTCGTTATAATGGCGATTAACAAAGAAATATTTTTTTGGCCAGCAGTTATTAACATCAACATGGTTAAGTTAGAATAGTTATTTACGATACAAGTGTGGAAGGTAGGTGATTTCAGACGAGTGTGATTTTTTGTCACGAGCGAGGTACGAGCGAGTGATTAAACAAACACGAGTCGGAAATCATCTTACACACGAGTTCCGTACAAAACTTTACTATGCATGTACGAGAAAATAGAAAATACTTTAATACTCACAAAGACTGTTTACATTGGAAAAAAAGTATTTTGATTTGATTTATCCAACAAGAAGCCGTCGTTCACATTTTTTACTTCTTCAATAACATTTTTCGGGTTTAAATTCATGATTCGTCCCTTTATCTCGCCATTATTTCAGCAGATTTGCACAAAACAACTTCAAAATAGACTAGACATCAATAAAAAATGGCGGAGTTATTTGGAAACCGCGCTCGACATAATCTCCTACTGCGCATGTGCAAAAGTATTTTTTTAATATTCGTCTTATGTCAAAATGGCACAAGTTGGCACAAGCGCGTGTATATTCAGCCAAATTTATTTAATGAATAACGATTTAATAGTAGATTGTACAACAAGTGCATAAAACGCACCATTTCAAACGAGACGTTTAGGTATCCAAGCGAGCTTGCGAGCGAGGATGAATATAAAGTCGAGAGTAAAATGCGTTTTATGGACGAGTTGCACACTCTACTTTTCACTTCGATTGCGAGGAAATGAAACTAGATCATGTAAATGTACTCGTACTTAAAAACAAATTTAAATAAAATTTAAAGTTACATTAGAGCAATGAGAAATATTCAAAGTAATAGTTTTTCATGGCATATTTAAACATTTATTTATTTATTCATTTGTTCATTTTTAAAACGTTTTGTTTTTTATATCGATGATAAAATATTGTTGTATATTGAATATATAATATATTGATTTACCAAAATAAAAATAAATTTAAAAAGTAATAAATGATAATAAAAATTACAAGTTTATTCCAAGAAGTTTTATGTACTTTGGGTGTTGGTATCTTTGCCTTGGTCGTAGAATGCTATACTATATCTATGTCGTAGAATATTAACGAAACGAAATAAAGCAAAGAGTATATTCTATGAAGTTTTAAGTTTTTTTTTATCTGTTTATTAAGGAACTTTTATCATTGGTATTATTATGTCAGCTAAAACATGTTCCAGACCTTCCGATCCGATCCAATTTATCAGAAGAAATCGGATAATGTGTAGTATATTAGAAAATCGGATCGGATTGGATCGGAGGGTCTGGAACGGGTTTAAGTTTTAAATTGTTCGCGTGGCTGTTAGACCGATCGCCTTGGTCTTCGACGACGATTTTACTTTATGCTCTAGAGCATAAAAAGCGATTTTATGTCGTCTACGCACAGCATAAAGTCGAACTTTTAGAGCATGAGAAGTGAAAAAGTATAAATAGCGGGCTTTATGCCTTAAGTCATTCTCTACCAGTCAATCACTGGGTTAAATAAAAATATGTAGTATGGAGCATGATTACAGAGTATAGAATACAGACACAGTATAGACAAAAGTTGTATAGCGATAGGGAAAATTTGTTTTATAATTATATAAATCTTACTGATGTGAGCCAACAAAACCACAGACTGGAAGCTCCAAAATTCCAAATGAAAACTCAGCAGATCGCGTAGGCGATGACGACGTGATTTGAACTCTTTCTTAAGGGATTGGCCAGAGGTAGCTCATAATCGGGATCAGCGAAAGACGAGGGGGGAGGCCTTTACCCCAGTATATTTAATAACAATCATTCAGAAGGCGGTACTCCTGAACACGGCAATTTTTCTTTCCGCAACCCTAAACGCCGGCCACCGAAAGGCCCTGCATCGTTACCGGCGGCACCCTAGGTCAGATTTTTATTAGGTAATGTGTTTTTTTTTTTGTTATAAACATATCACGATACTGATATCTGCGACTCGGCTAACTGCACTAGTTTTTCTGAACAATAACTCCAAAACTAAATAATATACCAAGTATCCATACTATATACTATAATATTATAAATGCGAAAGTGTGTCTGTCTGTCTGTTACCTCTTCACGCTTAAATCGCTGAATCGTTTTTGATGAAATTTGGCATGGAGATAGTTTAAGATCCGAGGAAGGACATATGATAGTTTTCATCCTGGAAATTATCCCTAAAAAGATTGAAAAGTGTGTAAGTAATTCATGATGACATTGATGACCCTGTAGGAAATGTAATGATTAGACCAAAAGCACAATTGCTCTTACATTTGCTTAGGCGCTTTTAATAATCCCTTTTATTAATTAAGGTGATTAGGTGGATGTCTATCGTGTTGTACGAGGTTGCTTCCATACTTCCAAGTTCCACGCGGACGTAGTCGCGGGCAAAAGCTAGTATATTTATATATTTCATGATACAAGCTTTTGAATTCTACATAGGTACATTAATTCTATGGTATATACTGTATTGATACATCATGGTGTAACAAAAAGTCGCTCGCTTTATGATTCTTCAGTGAAGGTCGTCTTGATTTTTTCCCATATCCCTTCGATATTCACGAAAAAGGTTTGTTTACTCCTCACAATCGTATTTTTATTACAATAAATGTTTATAGCAACAAATGTCTACTCTGTTTAATGCTTCTCGTAAAATGCTCGATAATAAATTTAATTATATAGAACATGGTATTGTATAGGTTTCAGCTAGTTCAGCTTGATAAATTTTCTTGTAGATTTTCAGGGGTACAGTCGCCATGAGATAAAGAGACAAACATCTAAACACGCACTCTAACCACTACCATAATAAGAGTCATGTTCAGATATTTATGAGCGCCTCGTTCGTTCCAATGATGTACCTAAATAAACATAAATAGGTACTACAATTGTGTGTGTGGTATTTTTTACATGAAACTGTAAGAGGAGTCAATTTGAATAAAAATGCTATGCAAAGTCCTACGGCAATATATTGCAATATTTCATGCAAATACCTACTGCAAAGAAAAAACTTCGAATTGTTTTACTAATTAAGTAACAGTTTCTTACAAGACTAATGAAACCCTAGGCATTCTAAGAAACCCTATTACTTGCTTGGAAAATAATTACGTTCTAGTGATTTCACATTCTCTCTCTTAGGACTAATTAGATAGGTACTTTTAAATAAGTATGGCAAAATTAATGAAAATGAGCAAATAGACGGAAAATATCACCTAAAATATTTTACTGGACAAATATTTGAGGCGTTATAATAAAGAAATAGTTTCATTATCTAACACAGTAGTCTTTTCCCGAAGTTCACCCTGAATTTCTGATATTATAATTATTAAGAATGTTTTCTCGTTATCATCAATTTCTTTAAAGTACATATTTGTTACGTTAATTAATGTAATGATCACGACTCAATGGCTAATTAATACGTTATTTAATTATGTTTAACATCAGTGATAAGTTACCCACACTTTTCGATGTATAGGTAGTCTCAACCGATAGACGTCCACTGCTGGACAAAGGCCTCCCCCAAACTTTTCCACAATGATCGGTCTTGCGCCCCCCTCGTCCTATTTCTGCCCGCCATCCTAACCAGGTCGTCGGTCCGCCTCGCTGGGGGCCTTCCCACACTGCGTCTTCCGATCCGAGGTCCTCAGTTAAGATTTAAGAACCTTTCGCCCCAACGGCCATCGATTCTACGAGCAATGCGCCCCAACCACTGCCTCTTAAGTTTGGCGACTAGACAACCTTGGTTCTCTTGCGTATACTATGTCATTCACGTATAGGTAGTCTAAATCATAATTTTATTTAAACAAATACGTTTACTAACCAAATTTTTTTTTTTTTTTGTTACAAATCTTACCAAAGCGAGTTTAATGCACAAGCTATCGTAGTTTTAAACCAATCACTTGTTTTTTGCTTTATACCTACCTATTCAACATTTCTAAACCTTAATTTGCTCATAATCTGACTTGGCAAGCATACTCAACCATAAAAAGTCTTACGAAAACCATCATTTAAAGCTTCCAAAAAATGCAATTATCTGCCGCTTATTAAGTGGGAGCTCGCATTTGCCTAACAACGTTCCGTTAATTACTGTTCTACAAAAAACGGGTTTTTCTCACGCCTACCGGGAGATTTATCTTCGCTCCTATTAAGGTGCTCTTTATTTTGCTAATGTTCAGGTATCTAATGTAGTCTCAAATTATTGGTGCTATATATGTACGAACGTGAGAAAAGACGTAAATGACTTTCTAGATTAGGTATTATTTTACAGTTTTTTTTATAAACTTATACCTGATTGATACATAAAGATATAAATGTTAAAAATGAAAGTGTACGGGGATTCGACGTCTCGGCATTTCTTCTTACCATGCTACGGAACCTTGAACTTTGGCCTACATACGGTAAATGTAGATATTGCAATCATCATGAAGTCTTACATAAAAGAAGTATTAGCATAACATAACAAACAATAGAGCGGTGTTAAAGACTGAGAGAGAGCCCAACGGGGTGTTTTTCAACCCACGCCATATAGCGGATTTTTAGTGGTACTAATTTTTTTTACTAGCAACGACACATTTTTGGTAACTGACGTTGAAAATCAGTGAATGTCACTGATGTAAACAAAAAGGAAACACGTCTAAAGCCTGACCAGAAATATATGAGGATTGTCAAGAGGGCGCTATTTATAAGATTTATATGGCAACAATTTTGCAACCAATCGCAACCGCACTCTAATGACATTAGTTTAAATTCCTGTCAGTTCTTATGGTAACCTCCTAATATCATTTAATGGAATGCACTCTTTTCCTGGCTGTTTTTCGTGTAGTAAACACATGTACACTTTATTTATTTATAATATTACGTGGACGATTGTGAATGGTTATAGGCATTTTCTTTGGTTATTTTTAAATATTTGTCTCTTAAAGAAAACACCACGAATGACATTGACATCGTTAACAAACCATCATAAAATCATTGCCAGTGTAAGAAATTAGTTCTAGTGAAATTCCGCAATATGGCGCATCCTCATATATTTCTGGTCAGGCTTTAAATATTCCGCAAATTTCAAGAATTTTTTATAAAAAAAAATAAAGCCAACAGTCCAAAGTGATGAAAGTCAATTTTATTTCAATAGGATTCAGTTTTTATTTCGGAAGAAGAATAAAGGATTGAGAAGCATTCCGGTAAACAATGTTTTAAATTCGGTTAATGACAAATCCTTGTCAAGTTGCCACTGATGTTTAATAATGCAAATATTGTATGCACATTATTGCCATACGAAAGCTGTTTGTAGCGCCACTATCCCTGGGCCGGTCCGACATTTATTAGGCTATAAATACCATTTGCTCTTTGATCTTAATGACTGCATTCGTAGTCGAAATTTTAATGTCTTTTCAACAGAATACGATAAAAAATTGGGCAAGTGCGAGCCCGACTCGCGCATTAAGGGTTCCGTACCTATACATATTATATTATAATCTATAACAAGTTTGTTGCATGGGAGCCCCCCTTAAATATTTGTTTTATTTTATTTTATTTTTAGTATTTTTTGTTACAGCGGCCATAGAAATACATCATCTGAGAAAAAAGAGACGGACGGACGGCGAAGTCTCAGTAATAGGGTCCCGTTTTTACCCTTTGGGTACGGAACCCTAAAAAGTAGCAGTAAGTCAAAAGTTAACAGCTGATTGCGTGCGGCGGCGCCATATTGTTTTATCTGTCAAATGGGCGAAAAACGGCTCGAGCTTGTCGCGCGCGGCAAATACAACCATCTATTCCTTTGGGTACATACAGATAGCAGAAAGCTAGAACTAACATACCGGTATGTAGGTTAAATGCATACTTAGCCTCGCGTTACCGAGGTTACTACTACATTAAAGAGGTTTCTAGTTAACACGCTTTTGTGGGATGACACTTTTAAACTAAGTATAATGAACACACATCACAGTAAATAATATTATTGCCGCATGAATTTTGAAGCTCTTACAGAGGAATGTGAATTGTGAACCGGACATTGACTATTTTTCATCAGTGGTAATGAATAATTACCTCATCATACGCAAAATCACTCGGTGTACCGGGTTTTTTTGTTTAAGACATGACTGATCTGTATCAGGCACTTTCTGTGGTATCAGGCCTGGTTAGCCCTCACAAGTCAGAACCAGTAGTCGGACTTTGTGTGGGAGTATAACCTGCTAATGGGATTATCTCCGCACCTCAGGAGCGTAGCGGGAATAAATAGTTAGTAGTACGGACTAATTTAATAGGACTGTCAATCCTATACAAAGTCGCATTACACCGACCAGCATCAGCAGGCAGTCGAAGTCGCGACAACAAACGAATATGTCATGTCTTGCTCTCACGGTATTGAAAGTAAAGTGAAAAATAGTCGCGTGTCACAGTCACAGTTAAATGCTCGACGTACAGTTGTAGAAAGCGCCACTTTAGCGAATTGTGTTTCCCATCGTAATGTGTGTGTTCTCTCTGTATACTGGGACTTGCTAAGTGCCAAGAACTTGCCTGTGGTGCGGCTACAAGTTGGTAGAACGTTATTTTATTAGGCATCTAGAGTCCTAAATTTATTGGTACATAAGGGTCGTATGTAACTAAATTAAATAAATAAATTAATAAATATTAAGGAACGATCGTACACAAATCGACCTAGTCCCAAACTAAGCAATGCTTGTACTATGGGTACTATAGATGACGGTATAAATAATGTATAAATACATATATAATATATGACATACGGAACTGAAACGTGGTCGCTCACGATGAGCCTTATAAGAAGGCTCAAAGTCACTCGAGAGCAATGGAGAGGGCTATGCTCGGAGTTTCTTTGCGAGATCGAATCAGAAATGAAGAGATCCGTAGAAGAACCAGGGTAACCGACATAGCCCGAAGGATAGCAAAACTTAAGTGGCAATGGGCAGGGCACATCGCTCGTAAAACCGACGGCCGCTGGGGCCATCGAGTTCTTGAATGGCGACCACGCACCGGATGACGCAGCGTGGGTAGGCCCCCCACAAGGTGGACTGATGACCTGGTGAAGGTCGCTGGAGTCTGCTGGATGCGGTAGGCGCAGGACCGGTCCTGGTGGCGTTCTCTGGGGGAGGCCTATGTCCAGCAGTGGACGACTTTTGGCTGATAATGATGATGATGAATGATATAGTATATAATATACAGATAACATCCATGACCCAGGAACAAATATTCGAATTCAACACACAACTATTCGTCCTTTACCGGGATTCGAACCCAGGACCGTCGTCGGCTTAGTAGGCAGGTGCACTACAAACTGCGCCCACAATCGTCAAAGTAATAACTCAATTAATTATGTCGTAATTGATATTGAATATTATAGTATCTTATGTGGAATACATGTAAAATCTATCGGAACATGCTTGCTCCTTTAGATTACTCTAGTACTTGTTCCAAACGACTCTTTAACCCCGACTTTGCTGACATTATATTACAAGCGCCAAATTTCGAAAAGAGCTGGAAATTAGGCAGCCAGTCTGCACCAGATCGTAGTTGAGAAGATAAATGTTATCTTGATCACCCTTTAGATTTGAGTTCTTCCAAAACATGATTAATATCCACATTTACGAGTAGATTTTATCTGTAAAATCAACTGGATAAATCTTTTAAAATTTAAACAGTAGTTAAGTAGTTGCTATAGATACGGTATGACTTAAGTACTGGGTGTGGGGGTGTTTTTCAACCCAAGCTATTTTGCGGATTTTTAGTGGTACTAATTTATTTTACTGGCAACGACACATTTTTGGGAACCAACTGTCGTAGAAAGTCCGTGAATGTCACTGATGTAAACAAAGAGAAAACAGGACTAAATATTTCGCAAATTTCAAGTACTTTTTGCATAATAAAGGCAAAACTATCCTCAGTGATGAAAGTCAAGTTTTTTTTTATAGGATTTAGTATTTATTTCGCATAAATAACGAAGGATTGAGCGGCAAACCGGTAAACAATGTTTTAAATTTGGTTAATGACAAATCCTTGACAAATTGCTAATGTTGTTTAATGATGCAAATATATGACGCATGCACATTATTGCCTACTGGGCCGGACCGACACAGGTTAGGCTATATGTCAGTACCTACTTAATGCTTAGGTAAGTAAAAAGACTGAAGTAATGTGGCGTGTACAAAGTTTATGAAAAATATCATTTTCTTCTTACAATCAAAAACCTAATTTAGGTTATTTCATTATTATTTTTAAAGATAAATTTATGAATTCCAATTACGTATTTTAATATGTCTATTGAATTATCCAACGAAACTGGCTTAAAATGTTGCAGAAAGTCCCGAGATGTATTTATCCCGCACCTTTCATTAAAGCCTGTGTTTTGAGTAATTCGGTATTAAGCTGAAAGCGCGCGGCTGTAAAGAAGAGTGCCTCGGCTCGTTATCAAGCCAGTAAACGTGAACCCGCCCGCTGTTACTACTTGTTTCTTTAATATTCTTTGGGAGTTTAAAATGAAACAACTTTCACCACCAAAGTCGAAGGATAGGTAATGTTTTCTCGCGACTCTTCCGCGTGGGATCTAATTTAGAAATATTTTTTCCCTTTCTTGATTTTTATTCCTTCAAAGCATTATCGTGTTTTGTATTCCTTTTGTACTATTACTATAAGTACCTACCATAGATATTATTTGATATTTACATTCTCCAATGGATTTCCCTCCTCCTCCTCATGTGAGGGTTGAATGGATACCCATTTGAGCGATTTATTGGCGATATCGTAGATATATATACCATACAATACAAATCCACCTTATTGCACACCTCAATTACACAGGGATACAAAACATGACAGATATACATAAAAAAAATAAAGGTAAAAAACACGCGGTTTTATCGCTAAATAACGAGGTCTTCCAGACTATCTTTATGTAGCGAAGTAAATCAACAAAAAAATTAATTGAGTAGTAGGTGTGCAAAACAACTTTAAGCCACAAAAATTAACTACGAAAAATAAAAAACCAGTAAACATACATAAATAAGAATAAGCAGATGTACCTACATATAATACCTAAATACATATTGCAGAGTAAAATAATAGCAAACCAGAGTCAGTCGCATAGTAAGAGGGCGATCTTCATTGCAATGTTATTGCAACGAAGATCGCTATCATTTAAAGTTTAAACCAAATCTGAAAAGTAGTGTACAGCGCTGATGTTATGGACAGATATGATAAGAAACGTTGAATTTAGTACCGAGTCCTTAATCATTAAGATATCACATTTCTACTTATTTAAATCGGGTCGGACCTATATACATAATAATTCAGCTGTAACAGAAGGCTGCGGGTATTGGAAAGACCCCGGATTGCCACAAGAGACTCGAACACAAATAGATCCAGACGCAGGACGGATGCTGCTTCGTTCAGTATACCTAAATACCGTTAAATGGGTTCTGTCCGATACTATTATGGGTTACGAATCTTGCACCCAATGGAACTCTATTACGCTGTAGTTTTCATACCATGAATTCGAATATTTTTAGGGATTTTCAGTAAAGTCATAATTGTTTATATAACTGGGCTGTGTCAGGCACTGTAATTTTTTTGCTAAGAATAAAATACGAACTTGCTTTTCAGTGAGACGACTAGCGAGAAAGAGGGGAGGTTTTTGCCCAGCAGTGGGACACACACAAAGAGGCTAGATAAAAAAAAGAATAAAATATATGGAATAGTTTAAAAAAATATTAATAATCTTATATCTCTATCATCTGATAGAGATATAAGATTATTAATATGTATCCATATGTATATTATCATCTGATAATATACATATGGATACATATAAAAGATATATAACACTCAAGTAAACGAACATTTTAAGCCCTCGAACATTTTGTACTCGTCACACACACGTTCTAGTGTAGGGATTCCCATCCCTTGCATTCCCACTTGACCGGTTCTTATATAAAAGCAAATGCCTTGTGTCGTTTTCGAATCTACCTTTTTTGTATGAGTTTTCGCCTATGCCGTTTTTCAAAAGGATTCTGTGTCCACGGAAGTCTTCCTCGAACTAATTTACTTCCCGAAACCTTCCTGTAGTAAGAGGCGTGTCAATAAATATCACCATATCAGGTACGCTAACGCATCTGCCAACAGGGAGCTTGGAGGACATTATGGTGCGACGTGCAAATGGCTTGCCTGTTTTTTGGGTCACGGAGGTGTTTAGCGGTGAAATAAGGGGACGCTCCAAGGCGCGGTTAATTTAACTTGGAAGACATTTTCATACAGGATAGGTAAACATATTGTCAAATATAAATATTTTTTATCGCTAGTTCAATCAGTTCTACGATACTCCTTAAAGCAAAGGTACTTGCAAGTTTGCTAGCGAGTTAATCCCAGTTTGTTTCGACGCGCTTACTGAAGAAGCTTATCAGATATAGTTGTGCTTTTTTTTATTTTTAAGGTTCTATTTCACACTAAAATATAGGAAGGAGTGAGAACCACCTATTCATTCACAAGTAAGTGAACATTATCCACCAGATTTTTTTCTACAAATTACGTGAAAAAAGAAATGTGTATATATAAACTGTGTAAACATTCATGGTTCGCACATACAATAAGAACGGTTTTATGAGACTTATAATATACAATATGCTACTGAGCTTTGAAGTTTGCTCACCAATATCCTTGTGGAATAGTTAATGTTCCGGTGCTAAAAAGGGCTTTATACAATATTGACTGACTAATTAAGGTTGTAGTTTTGAGCCTTCTCACAATGCTCATCGTGAGCGATTTGTTTCAGTACCGTAACGACAATCTGGCACCATACACAGGTAAAAAACTTTCGTCACTGGTTTTTATTCGCTGTTTTAGGCTGCGTTTCCACCAGTACGAGGATGCGTAGCAAAAGCGAGGAATGTGTTTTTGTTAACCAATAGAATCAATACGCTGAGCGAGGATAAGCAAATAAAGTTATTTCATTGGTTTACAAAAACACATCCCTCGCCACGCATCCTCGCACATCTCTAGTGGATCTGAAGCCTTACTGTTGATGCCGACTCTGACGCTTTTTTTTTATACTGGAAACACCTTATGCATCCCGTCCGATCGGGGGTGTGGGGATCCCGAGCAGACCCGGTTTATCCACTAAGAAACAGCACGTTTTCATTCCACATCGCGTTTGGTGAGGTCCACAGGATCGCTTACGCATTCTACTGTGTCCCAGTTTCTAGTTTTAATAAAACATAAATAATTATCTTTTATGCCTCAAGAGCACCGACTCAATTACCCACTTCTAGACCATTAATTTGTAGCAAAAAGGTCATTAACCGGCCGCCTAGCGTTCCTGGCAGTCAACTTGGCTGCCGTAGCTCGAAATAAAGATCACAATGAGGCGGTAATAAGTGCTCCTGAAACGAGCTACAATATAGCGAAAAACAGTAAGGACAGCACCTACGGTGTCCACCTGTGATAATACCTTCGAAACAGGTTGTTATTTATTATAAATTTGGGAATTATAAATTAAAAAATGTAAATACTCGTACACGCAGTAAGTCATTTATGATTTGAGGGAACATTAGGTATACCAATAAGATAAGGACCGTCGGCCAAACGCGCTACACGGGGTAAGTGCACCTACCATAAACATTTCGAAAAGTACAAATGTTAGTTGCATGCAACTAAGTAAGCTAGCTAGTCTAGGCAGGCAGACTCACTCTCGAGTGCCCCAATTATAAATGTTGGGAGTGGCAGCATTGGAGGAGGTTGAAATGATAGGAAGTCTGTGTAGTGATACAGACTCTGTACATCAAAATAATGGTGCAGAAATTACAATTTAATTTATATATAATTGTCCTAACACCGTTATGAAGTTGTATAAACGATTGGCAGCAAGTCATCACTTGTTCTTACATTGGTTTTATTGGTTCGGTATTAATTGATTTCACAATAGCCGGGGTTCGATGCGCTGTCGTTAGCGATGGGTGACGTGTGTGACGTATGCCAGTGACGTTAGGTGACGTAGCCCGGTGATGTTGTATGTGACGGAGGTTTGACCAAAGTTGCCGTAGCACGATTATGCTTCGCGACTCTCGTCGCGCAACATAACCCTACCTATCACTTTCTCACATTACTGCATAGAAGGAGACAGGTAATTATCACGCGCGAGAAATAATCGCGTGCGACAGTTATGCTAGAAGTGCTGATGTATCGTAGAGGTTTGACGAAGTGGTGCGTGACGTTATGCCTAACACGTTAGTAGTATAACATTACCTTTCGATATTCTTATGGTAGGTGCACTTACTATACCTCGTGTGACGTGCTTGTTGACTGACCTTACACGCATCTAAAACATAAACCCGTCTTTAATGTAACTAAATAAATATCTAGGAAATTCTTACACATTGTCTCAAAATAAGCAAATCTCGTACAATAGTCGCAATCGAAGATAAATAAATACACATATACAAATACATATAGAAAACATTGAAACTAAGGTACAAATTCGCGTAGTTGTGCAACCACCTCAGCTAATCTCATCAGCACCTCTAGCACAACTGTCACACGCGATTATTTCTCGCGCGAAATTACCTGTCTCTTTCTGCGCAGTAATGTGTAAGAGTGACGGGCAGCGCTATGTCGCGCGATAAGAGTCGCGAAGCATAATTATTTCATTCGTGGTACCGCGGTTGGCAGAGGGTTAATCTGAGGTTCGAAATTTGAAATTTGAACTTCGAATGGTGTCGCATTATCACGTTCTTTCAAATACAGTTAAAACGACGCCGAGAGGAAAGAACGATACGAACTCTAGACAAACGTAGTGATTACATACTCTTTGCTCTAGACCAGAGATCGTTGCCAGTATTAATAAAAATTTAAATATCTTTCTAATTTCGGGTTTTATATCAAACGTCATTAAATATATTTTCTCAAAAATTGCATGTAATGTTGCCTTACTATCGCTAGATAGAGTACAGTAAGTGGAATATACCGAAGACTTTTTAGAAGTGTCCAGTAAACAGCGAGATTTTTAATTTGGAATCAATATTTGTCCAGTAAGTAAGTATGTAATTCCTATTACGTATCAAGATATTTGAATATCGAAACACGATTTACATCGTCACCGACCTATAAAAAAAACTAAGGATGTGAAGGCGATGACAGGTCGTATATAAATGTAAAAAGGATGCATTCCACAAATTGTTTTAATTATAAATACAGTGCGACAGCAAATTGTAGAAATTAAAAAGTGGCGTCCCTTTTTCATAGATCAAATAGAAAGAGACGACATTGCAGTATACACTTGCAATTTACACTAAGAGCAAATGTTAAATAAAAAGAGGTTAGCACTATTGGCAGTATAAACGTAACTCAAGATGCATATTTAAAAAAAAAAGTAGCGACAAGGTTTAGTGCGGAAGTTTGTATGCAGCGTTTAGTTCATAATTTTGTGCTGTGTAAAATGACAATGATATTTCGGCATTCCTTCCTTTTTTATGTCGTTTAGAAAAAACCTCGGAGTTAAAATTGAAGGTAAGCTTTATGATATGAAAATTAGTTAGAAAATACAACAATGTATAACAATAATTAAATTTTATCTTTAAAACTTAGATGTGTAAGACAGTGCAAATAATTAAACGCAGTATTCATAAAAAAAGAAATTAACCCTTTATTTGGCAAAGACAGAAAAAGTGTATATTTCGTATTTTTTTATTTTTTTTTGGTCTTTTAGGTATAAAATGTGATTAGAAAAAATAGTAAAAAAATCTAGCTTTTCCAGTTTTCCTGAAAACTAATGTATACCACAGTATACAATGCCAATAGAATGAAGTGAAGTGAATGTATACTGTGATATACAATGTCAAATATGCAACAGAAAGGTAATTTTAAATAACAAAACAATTTATTTAGAAATTATTATTTTATTTTGAGCGAAAGCTCAGGGAACATTTCCGGGGGTCTTTCCCTGTCACAAAACAAAGCTTTACATTGCATTTCAGGCAATATACCGTTGTCAACTTCTGGCATATCAACTATGCCCGTTATAATTTGTATGGCAATAAAATCCACAAGTTCATGGTCGGTTAATTGAATCTATTTCCCAGTGTTTTCAACTGAGTAAATGCTAGTCTGTTCTGTTATGAAGGATAGGTATTATATCAGGAGAAAATAATTTGTTAAAATAATCAAGGGATGAATCGTCTGGTATGTCTTCGTAATCGCCGTCATCTTAGTGTTCTAGTATAGCTGCATGTTGAAATACTGCTTTTTACTTTTTAAACTTTTTAATTTTTTTAGCCCGCTTCGCCACAGGGGCAATTCGTTTTTTAGCCGGAGTTTTTCTTGTGGTTGATGGTGTGGCTCGAGGGGTAGCATTAGTTATAGATAGAAGGGACGGTAATGAAGAAATTAATGGCATATTTAAAAAGTCTGGTTCCTGTGTCGATGAACGGCACATTTTTTGAATTGTTGGGGTCAAAGGAACATTTTCTTCGGCGCAACAAGGTTCTATTTGTGTATTAACTCTTTCTGTGACGTCTTCATCAAAGCTACATAGTAGACTTAAGCGTTCAAGCAAAAAATCCAAGAATGGCGTTGAAGACGAGCATTCAGGGGAAGAAAGGCCCCTAAATAATAATAATAATAATAATAAATTTTTATTGCAGGCAAAAAACCCATATCACACAAAAAATAAAAATAAAACAAAGTCTTTAAAAATTAGTTATTCGTTGCAATAGTTGCACATTTAAAAATAATTAAAATTAAAATACAAAGACATTAAAATTTCAATTACTTTCGGTTCGCATCCCGATGCAGAGACAGCCAGAACCTGGAAATTGGGCTGTTCATGTCGTCGTTGATTGCGGCAAGAATCGAGTTCTCAGAGGTGCGCAGCCTACCCCAAAATGATGCTACTCTGGATCTGATGACGGCAAAGAAATCAGGCACACGAGCTTCGGTGAACATGCTCGACGCGCTGCACCATCTGGGTAACCTCATCAGGATTCTGAAGGCGTCATTGTATTGAACCCTTAAGGTGTTAATTGCTTTCCTGGTGAAGTTTATCCAGAGGTGGCTGGTGTAAAAACTCTGGCAGTAAGCTCTAAAGAGTGTCACCTTGACCTCTTCGGAGCATCCTCCAAACTTACGCGCGAGCATGTTGCACCTCACTGATAAGGCTCTACTTTCCCTCTCGATGTCTTTGTCGTCCTTCAAATTCTCCGTAAGGATATGTCCAAGATACTTAAACTGTTGCACCCTACGAACAGGTAATCCATTTAAGTAAACATCTAAAATTTTCTCCGGACTCCTTCCTGCCTTAAATATGAGGACTTCTGTTTTAGACTCGTTATACTTCATTCCGTGAGAAATGGCATATTTCTCACAGAATTGAAGCAGCTTCCTCAATCCCTCTGCTGATGGGCTAAGGAGCACCATATCATCCGCATAGCTGATACTATTAACGCACACGCCACTTATGTGGCATCCGATCCTTGTGCTCCTCAGCCCCTCAATCAGGCCATTCACATAAAGGTTGAAAAGGTCCGGAGAAGTTATTCCCCCCTGACGAACACCGCATTCTAACATATACTCGTTAGATGTCGAGTCACCCCACTTTACACAATTAGTTTGATTTCCGTACCAGAATCTCAACAGATCGATGACCTCGGTGGGTACAGTAGTGCTGCTTAATTTGCTCCAAAGTATGTCATAGTTCACCAAGTCAAAAGCCTTACTGAGATCAAGAAAACATGCGTACACCGATGTTTCCCGGTTAGTGTAGTAGTTAACCGTGTGCTTCAGACTCAGTATGGCTGAATCTGTTGAGACTCCAGGTCGGAAGCCAAACTGCGCATCATCAATCTTGTAACCACCCTGTATCGTAGGCTGCAGCAGTCGCTCGAACACCTTCCCAATCACCGTACCTAAGGAGATTGGTCGATAGTTGCTGGCAGACCCCAGGTCTCCCTTAAACCTCTTTTTTATCATCGCATTTGGTTTGAGGGACAATATTTCGCAGATCTATTCTTTACCACATGCTGTTAAGAAGCAAAGAAGGAAAAAAAAAAGCAATAACACCCCAAAACCAAGCTGCATTCATATTTGGCAAAGTATATCCCGGTATACATACAAATTAAGTCCGTTCTTGGCAAAGTATATCACGGTATACATACAAGTTTAGTTGCCTTAGTGCCTGTTCTTGGCAATGTATACTGTGAGATACAAACAACTTTACGCGATTGCAGTTAGTGGCAATTAGTGCAAATCGAAATTAAAATCTGACACAATCCAATGGCAAACATTTACAATTATACCTAAACCGCATTTCACCCCAAAACATTGCTATAAATATTTTAAAAAGTAATAAATACTTTGCGAAGCGTGTGTGCACTCCGCAGGTCCGCCAATTTGACCTTCGACTGTCGGCTGAAAATTTTACCAGTACTCAGAACTATTTTTGCCTAAATAAGGACAAATTGTGTGACCAGATAAAATATTAATTTTTCACTTAGATGTTTCGGAAGACTGCGTAGATTTTTTTTTTGTGAATGTATCTCACAGTATACGACGTCAAATAAAGGGTTAAGGCGGGATTTAAATTAAAAGACAAAAATTTCAAATTTGTTTGTGTGATCTATTACAATAATTCAGCAAAAATGAGTTCAGACGAGTGATTCCGAATAGACGGCACTCCTCCATACTTAAAAGCGGAGGCAGAGTTAGCTAAAATAATTTACTTCCGACTAAATCCAAGGAGATATAAAAAAATACAAGAGATTAATTAAATGGAAGGAAGAAAATCAAGTTAAAAATTGGTCAGATAATGTGTGATAAGGTCAGAATATTTCAACAATCTTTCTGAGACAATCGGATGGCTACAAAGGAAAGAAATCACAAATATTCAGCAGCAAAATATAGTTCAAAGTTCTTAAATCAAGCTCTAGATGATAACCATTTTGGCGATGAAGGTAAATAAATGCTGCCACTATTTGATAACGATATAACTATATCTTTTATCCAAGTATAAACTCATAATTATTTTTGTTATAGGTTGTTATCATGGGAGTTAATGGTGCCTGCGACGACGAATATCACAATGTGTAATAATAAAAATGGGATATAACAAAAATATTCATTGGAAAATGGCTGAATATGAATGTCACCTACAAAATATAATTTAATCAATTTTTTTTGTTTAATTTTTGAGAAAAGCACTATACTTGCTTCGACCGTAAGAGCCATCCTGGCCTCGTATTATATCCGGATCTCGCCTACGGCTCGGTCCGTCTAATTCCTACTCGGCCAGTATGGCTTACTTACTGGTCTCTGCCTTAATGTACTATTACAAATGAAGCGAAAATTGAAAAAATTAATGATTCGGACAGGATTCGAACCTGCGTTTCCAACGGCTTTCCGGGCCAACACTAGCGTCCTCCCAATTGGACCACCGAATCAGATGTCAGAGCCATTGAATTTTTCAACCAGTTGCTTCGACATGCCTTAGGGTGGCATCGTAGCGCCATCTACCGTAAAGATTTAGACTTTATCGTCGGCACCATCGTCTCAAATTTGTTGAGAATCGATAGGAACGATGTGCTACACCCGAATTACTTATTTTTATTAAAGCAGTAATGTCTAAATTTAATGATTCGGACAGGATTCGAACCTGCGTTTCCCATCTATTATCATCATTAAATTTTTCAATTTTCGCTTCATTTGTAAACATTTAGTTTAAGTTAGCAGACGTTACCTACTGCTTTAATAAAAATAAGTCATTAAATATAATTCAGTTATTGATACAGAACTTTGAAATAAGCTCACTAAAACATATACAAGCGAAATACCGAAGTTGAATACCCGTATGTTGTATGGAGCCGAATACCGGTAACCGAACCCTGCTTTAGAGTAATCCCACAGGTAAAAACCTAAGCTTCTGCTACTTTATTCCTTTACCGCGGAACCTTCTGCAGGAATTCCCGGGATTCCCGCGAGTAATTTCGCCATTCCTCAGCACGTGACCGGAATCCGAGTTTCGCCAATAAAGTAATTATCGGACACCTAATTGCATTACAGTTCACTGGTTAGTAAAATCCAGGTCACGAAGTTACTGCGGCGCTCTACCTGCACAATGTTTTGAGATATCGCCTTAAGGATAAAGTGGTATTTGCAAGAATCGTTAAGCTATGCCAAATCGACGCATTATTACCCTTAAAATATACTGGGTGTGGCTTGTAACTGCAGTAATAAATTTAGACATAGACTACTACCCTTCTAAGTGAACTATAGATGTTAAGCAACTTAAAAAATACAGTTTTGAGATGTTTATTCTTTCAAACCAATTAAAAAGTGTTTTCAATGGAAACCGCCCAATATTTACATTGCCTTCTTCTCACTCACTAAGGAGAGAGAGAGTGCAATGCTCGTAGCAAGTGTTCGCTGCATACACATTTTCCCATGTTCATATCGGCTACGCGCGTAGCGCTACGAGACTTCTGGCAGCGATTAGGAGTGTTTGCTAAAAACAATGTTCTTTGAAATGGGTATATAAAGTAAAATACTAAAAGTAATACAATATCTGGGCAATTTACTCACTTTTTTTTTTCGATATTTTGTGTATATTCAATCACGAGATCTTTCGATCTAATTAGGAGAAAAAACCAGTCCTGTGTCTGTGTGGGACAGTTTTTTTCACCTAATTAGATCTTCGATCTTAGGCTGGACAAATTTTAACCAATTTCGGTACAGGGATAACGTGACATCTAAAGATAAGACACTTTTTACCCGGCTAGGGTTCAAAAAAAAATATGCGTAAGAAGTTGCGGGCACCTGCTCTAGTGATGTAATAATATTGAAATAATTGGTACTTTTATACTTAGGTGAGTATAAACGTACTAATTATTGTATAAGTACACTGCTGCTATAACAAAGGAATATGGACGTTCTTTGTGGCTCGGAAATGTTTACACCCCATATATTTGAGAACAGAACTTTTATTGACTGTAAACTGGAACTAAGTTACGGCATCAAAACTTTGTTAATCTCTTATAAGCCATTAGTTCAGAAACAAAAGTTTTCTCCAGATTGTCGACATTGTAACTGAAATTACATTGTGATAAAACACTTCATTGCGCTAAGCTGACTATGAAAGATTTACGGCAACGTAACGTCTACAAAAAGACACAAATATTATCGTGATTAAATTTTCAGCGATGACCTTGATAAGTTGACATATTAAAGGTTAATAATATTGTTCACGCCTATCATTTGCAATTTAACTATTTAACTCGCCATCTCGAATTTAACCTCCATATTATTATTATATTAATTTCAAAGACTGAAAATGATCATTAAGATTACCTACTTCGAATAGAGCACATCGCTAGAGTAGACATAATAGTGAGGAGATCTCAGACAGTTGTCATTATACCAATAACTTAGCTCCTGGGTTTATAAGCCACCAACGACCAACGATTGCAGCTATTACTAACATACTAGGCGGCGCCCGCGACTTCGTACACGTAATCTTGTACCGTAGTTGGATAAAGTATCCTGTAACCATCTTAGGATGACCAGCTATCCGTGTACTAAAATTGGTTAAGATTCGTCCAGCCATTTCAGCGTGATGCGAAGACAAAGGAAATTATGAAAACAGAAATAGCGCCAGACTGGCACCGTGCGCCTATACAAAACAAATGACGATCCTGCATCACGCTTCTGAAATTACTCCTGAAATGATGACCCCTTTCAATACAAATCTATAATTGTATAATAGTATAGAAGTATTCGAAAAAAACAGTTAAATTAAGAATATTTTGAGGACTACGTTACACATTACAAAGAGCCAGTGTGTTGGTATCTTGTTTGTGCCGACTCGAGGGATTACACAGCAATCTAGGTCTCGAGAGGCAAGCCATTCCTGAAATCACACGTAGCCATTCAATTTGTACAAGCGTTCAAATCCGCGTCGCAGATTGCACAATAAATTGAATAAAAAAATATATTATTATAAATTACTAATTGGATTTTCATAAACAGCTATACCTATAAGCCCTTCCTGATTTTATTTTGAAGAATTCTTTCCCAGTGCATAGCTATCTCTAAAATATCACTAAAATTATACTTACTAATACATTTTCACTGCCATTGGTGTTTAAAATATCAAAAAAAAATTAATCTAGTTTCTACTAAGTATAAAATCGACCCAATGGTTCATAAAAACAATTTTTTCTTTCTCTTATAATTTTCTTTTCCTCCCTAATGTTTGGATTGATCACCCTGTGGGGTCGGATCTCTCCTATAGCTATTTACTTTGCTATGCCGCTATAACTACAAATACTAAAAATAAAAATTAGGAATAAAAGTGGTTATTTAGGGGTTTTGATGTTTTTCGCCCTTGCGGTTGTATGGTAATAAAATACATTTGAAATGTTCATAGAGTATGTATTACTATTGCCACTATGACTACAAATAACACTTTTTGTTTTCATAATACAGATACGGTACCTACTTCCACTTGTTTTTTTTCCTCGCACATCCTTAGCTTTACGTAGCCACCTTTTATTGAATTTATCTTTTGAAAACTCCGCCGCATAGTTAACATAACCATCGGTAGGTGATCACCGAACCTGTGCCATTAGTGGTTAAATCCAAACAATAGCCAACCACCCCAACGGTAAATTTCAAACCTCAAAACACATAGGGAACACTATTAAACGCAGTTTGCTCATTAACCACTAATTGGTCATTAACATTATTAATATTCCCAACACGGGTAAGCCCAGGCGAATTTGGGGCAATTATTATATTAATCTATTCACTAGATGTAATATTGTTATTTATTGGAATAATATTGAATAATTGTATGTCGTTATCAATGCTGCTAGTGTAATAAACATGTTTGCCAGTAAAAAATATTTACATTAAAATACACAGACGCTGACACTGACATTTAAAAATCAAAAATATATTCATACACTTAAAAATATGTTATAATAAACTAAAATGGATTTTGGTTTAATAATCATCATTACACCTCATACATTTCTTGACAGATGATTTAAGAGGTAAGAGGATATATCACTGCTCCTTTTCCCATACTATCAGTTTACGTTAAGTTTGCACCTGGTAACTATGGCGTCGGATACAAATGAGGTCCAAACTTAACGTGACCGGGTTATACAAATCGAGGTTTCGTTCTCATCTGTTTCCTCCTCCAAAACTTTACCAATCTTTACGAAATTATAGAAACTGCAAAGGAAATATTCTGTGTCGGACCGTTTTTGCGCATATTATTATATAATTTGTGTAATAGGCGTCCGTTTGCGGCGGGATTTTGGCCAAAAAATGAGCAGTGGTATAACTACTTAACGCATTCGCTACCGCGTAGCGCTACGGGCTACGCTCGTAGCCGATAACATGGGAAAGACCGTATGTAGCAAAAACATACTTACTACGAGCCGAGCGCCCGGCTACCGGGTTGTTGGTGTTGAAAGTGTTAAGCAGCGTATGTATGCGAGAAACAACGCCTTTCGTGACTATGTAACCCTACCCGCGACAAACACATCCACATTTTCCACATGTTAGTTATAGTTATTTATAAACGTGAAAGGAAGACAAATAAATTTTAAATAAAATAAATACTAAGGGACAATCTTACACAAATCGGACTAGCCCCAAACTGAGCAAAGCTTTTATTTATTTATTTATATATTTAAACTTTATTGCACAAAATACACAAGTAAAAGTACAAATGGCGGACTTAATGCCATAAGGCATTCTCTACCAGTCAGCCATAGGACTAAACAGAAACATTTGTATGGTGCAGGGTCTTTTATGTAATCTGTTACATGAAACAATTAAGTAACACATAAGTAATACCTTAATACCTTATATACAAATATATATACAGTGTGTTACCGCCAAGTAGGCTTTTCTTAAAGTAGAGTAAAGTAACATAGATCTTTAACGTATCTATGACCTTAATATAATTAATTAACTTAAATTCAGGATTTATTAACTTTCTAACAAAATTTTAATTGCCAGATGTACAGTAAAGTAAATTGACAAGTGAGTGTTAAAGTGATAATATGAGTAACGACAATTACGCTGGTACACCCACTACATTGAATGTGCAGATTTAAGAAATTGAATTGTGCAGTTAATTTACATAATTATCATAAGCTAATACATGCGAACAATTACTTATGGATCATAATTATTATCAGTTTTAATAAATGCCCGCATGCCGGTAACAGGCTGTATATGTTAGTACTTTAAGCATGTTTTAAAGGAAATAATTACTATATTACCTTTGACTACTGTTAAGTCGTCGCTACACTTGTTAATGCCTCATTCGGCAACATAATGCGTGCAGTAGACTCCGATGTCAATTAATAATACGTGATAATGGCCCGGGGTGCTATAAAGCCAGCCAAGTATACGCCAAGAGCTAGTGACTTGAAAACTACCTTAAATAAATTCAATAGAAACTATTAAAAGTAATTTTAGGACTAAAACACAAATCGTAATACTCGGACTCAAGACGTGTAACGTTGCGTCGTGATGTCGTGAAAACGGTTCCATATTGGGTTGCATACATTTTAAAGCCATAATGTTGGTGCGCATAACCACTTTTGTCATAATAGTCCTTGCGCATAAGGTGTATAGTCATTAATTGATCCGCATAAATTTTATGACCATAATGTTTTTACGCATAAGTAAGGAATGTCATATGATTTTGGAGCATATCAACCTGAATCATAATCATTAATCGTCATAATGTTCTTATTCATATCGTGCATTGGCGCATAATACTGAAGAACATAAATATCAAGCCCCTAATTTTGTATTTCAACATCAGCCTGGTTTTCAGGCAGCAGTTAATTTCTGAGGGGGTCGCAGTTCTTTCAAACCTAACCTAACCTACTTTTCTGGCCGATGTTCGTATTTGTAGGTTCACAATTCTAACCTAACCTAACCTAACCTACAACAATGAGGTCAGTGTGGAGAAGGATTTCTTAATGCGGGGGGCTTTGCCCCCCGAGCCCCCGTCTCCCTTTTTGTTTTTGTGCTCATGTAACTTTTGTATCATTATTTCAAATGTTATAAAGTATTATGATTGGTACATGTGATATAACTTGTACTATATAATTTCTATTGCCATTAATTATGAAAACCATAATTTATGCTTGTGTTCCTTCGTACTATCAATTATTATGACATTCAATAATATTACTTGAAATTTTGTGCCATACTAAATTATGCTTATGAAAAGCCTGCCAAACAACAATTATGACATATAAAATGTTATGCAAATAATAATTTATGACAGATAACATTTATGAGGAAAGCCATTATGCGAAATGAGTTATGACAATCAAATTTATGACAAGAATTTTTATTCCACTAGAGGTGATCCCCGTGAAAACTTTAAAGTCAATGTCAAAATATTATTTATTCAAGTACGGCCAGTTACAAGCACTTTCCAATCGACAGATGCCGAGATCAAAACAATGAATTGATAAGACCATTATTATAAAACAAAACGTAGTATCAACAACAAAAGAAAAAAAAGGCTCTTCAAAAATACAAATAAAAATTATATATAGAATGTTCCTAGACTAAAATTCTAAATTTAAATATGTGAATACTAGTTTATGCAACTGTTACATCATGTGAGATCTTAAAACGCGAGCGTTTCAGCTATGGAGATTTTTCAATTATCCAGGTCCCACTCAACCAAGTTTTATAGTAGTGATAGCTGTGCCCCGCGGTGTTACCCGCTCATCCCACGGGAACACTAAATTTATTCGGGATGAAAAGTATCCTATGTCCTTTCCCGGGTCTCAAACTATCTCCATACCAAATTTCATCTAAGTCGGTTCAGCGGTTTAAGCGTGAAGAGGTAACAGACAGACAGACACACTTTCGCATTTATAATATCATCAGTATGGGTGATGTTAATGATGAAAAATAACGGTTAGTAAATATTATTTAAATGGAAATGAAAATAATAAAGGTGTTTACTGTTATATAAAATAAGTTTAAATCATTAAATTCGGTGTAATTTCTTAAACCTCGGCTCTTGGCCTACGAACCGTAGTATACTGTGGTCCAGATATTGGCAATTAAGGCACGATTGTGGCCTTATCAACACATTATGCAAGTTATCGAGATAATAGACACTGGCCTAATATCACATTATTGCATAATATACGTATAAACAGGGTCGCTTCTGGGACAAATGGGCTCTTGGACGCTGTTTCAATAAGTTTAGTTTAAATTCAGTTAGAATTGGTACTCATAATGTAATGCTTACTTATTAGCGACTTGATTTTAACATTCAAAAAGGTTTATGTTTTCCTGATCGAGTATATTTAGGTAGCGAAACCCCTATTTATGAAATAGTGATTATTTGCCTGTACTGTAGTTTCGCAGATATGAGAGGTACGCGAGAGAATTTCCCACTAACTTTTTTGAGCTTGCTTTTCAAGAAAAACGGAAGTGAATTAAGCTACAGTCTGAGCTCTCTCTCTTAAGATTTAGGAGGCGGGCGGACAAAAAATGTAGGCGGTAGCCATTACGCGCGAGGTCAGAAAACAAATGTTATCATGTGCGTTATTCTAAATTACATTTTCAATGCTTTTGATAGCTAAGCGTATTGTGAGATCTGTAGATTTTGGATATTAACATCAGGGAGGCTTTCGCGGTTGGATAGACGAAATAAGAGTTTATTTTTAGTCGGGTCCACTGCTAACCTCACAGAAAGAGCTAATGGCAACTACTTTCTAGCTAACAGTAGTTTGTTTTTAGTTTCAATAAAGTTATAGGCAAACACTTTGAACAAAAGGCAAAAACAACTACTGAATGCGGATCTACTCCAATACGAAAGAAAGGCTACGTCGTTATAGACTTTCGAAAATAGGGTTTTTTGTTAGAATACAGTTAGATATTCGACAGCATTTACTTTTTGACAGTTGAAGACGTTGAAGGTGTTATGTTACAAAAATAAAATAAGGAGTAAATTGCGGTTAAAGATATTTTATTTGTTTTAGAAGAAGTAACTGTATCGATATGATATGGAATGACAATGTCAGTAATAGAATGTAGAATAATGTATATTATATATTTTTTTGAAGAAAATAATTGTAATAATATACTTATTGGATTAGAAAAAGTTCATTGTAAAACATTCACGGTGAAGGTTTGCATAATATAATTCAAACTCAAACGTAGCCTAACATCAATTTTAGTCACTTTTTTAACAAATATAACATCCAGTTGACACAGATACTTACATAAACAAACGTTATAAAACGAATGAAGGTGTTTTTATTGCAACATAACACCCTCTGTCATGTCAAAAGATTAAAATAAGAAAAATTAAGTACACGTTTGCGACTATTTACGAAAATAAAGACCATAACAATTTCTTCTAATTGGTAACTTAACGACTTTTTTCAAGGAGGATGACCTTTTTTCTATACACAACTCCTTTATCCACTGAGTCTAAGGCATTTAAGGTATAAGTATGTACAAAACTTAAAATGTGAATTCATTAAGTAAAAACAGAAAATCTAAAATGACGAAACACCTTCATTCACTTCATCAATTGATTAAGAAAATCAACAATACAACGAACCACCAATATTACTCGTATAGAAACATCCAAAATAGCCTAAACCGATAGCAAAAATCTTTTTACCCAAAACGCTGTAGTTCATGTCCCATGTATGTTTTGTACGGCATTTATGACCAAAAGGAGGGGTAAATGAACCCTGAACATTTTCTTTCCTGCTACAAAAAGTACACTGACCAACGTAAAAACCCATTCGTTCTGGCTCGACGTTAGTAGGGTACAGTCATAAAAAGTAAATCGGGCATTTTATTGAGGTCTACTTGAGGCTGGTTTGAAGAACGGCGGGATATTTACATACGTGCCTAGCTTATATCTGATATATAGAATTTTTATTATGTGCACCCACCAGTAATCTAGGGTCAAAAGCTTTAAAGTCCATATTCTATACTATGAAATAACATTTCAAAATTGTGTTTAAAATCAGTTTTTATGAAGAGATTTTCAGGAAAAACCTTAACAGTGCGATGCGGGATTAGAAAGGGGAAGTAAAAAAGTATTTTTCTGCTCATCACGCCGAAACGACTGGAAGGATTTTAACCAATTCTGCATTTTAAATAATTTCACAAAAAAAAAACGTAGTTTTTCTTTCTGAAATTTCACAATAAAAACGTAGTTTCTTTTTCTGAATATTAATGAAAAAGTTTGGATTTTTGTAACTCAATGCAAGTTTTTATATTTAAAATTCTGGGCATATCGGGAAATTACATAGAAAGATTGTTTCTAAGTAGGTAAACAGATTTGCACTCAAATGTAAATAAATAAAATATCGTAAAAAAAATAAAAATCGACCCATTTTATCCCTATAAACGTTATATGGATATACAAAACCCTTTTAATATTATTCCTGGAAATGCTTTTCCTAAAGCCGTCATAAGTGATTTTTACTTGTGAGGGTCAAACCAAGTGGAATTCAATGATCCTCGTGGTTCAAGAGGCGAAGCAAGTGGAATAAAAAAATCCTTATAGTCCGACGTGTTTAACAGCAAGGTATCGAAATTCTTCGTCGTCCGACATGTCGGCCAACGTTTTCGAACCACGTGGCCGGATGGTAAAAATTGGGCAAGCGCGAGTCCGACTCGCGCATGAAGACGGACGGATGGACGGTCAGCGAAGTCTCAGGAATAGGGTCCCGTTTTTACCCTTTGGGTACGGAACCCTGAAAAACGACCTATTTGTCCACGTGGCAGCTCCATCAGACACTGTATAATTTACAATTCTGAATTCACGGCGCTCATTTGAAATGAATAATAAAGCGTGTTTACGTTTTCAAACTGTACGCAAACAACAAATTACGCGTCTGCCTGTTTCTACTGCGTCTGGCGTAGACTATTTAGAAACAGCTCTTCATTTGATTCAATTTTCTTCTATTTTATATAACTAACTTCGTTCGTGAAACCCTCCGTTTTTACTGGAATCGATTAAAAAGTACTAACCTTTTTTCTTTCTTTACGGCTTAGGTTCAATTGTCGATAGGGCCTGCATCCGGGGTGCGGTAGATTTTAACTCAACAGCCTGACAGTACAAGTATGTAGGATCTTCATTTCAGCGGCTATATAGTATAGAGCCTTTGATTTCGGTGATGGTAAAATCTCAAATATTTTACGAACTACTAAGTTTATAGGGTAGGCCTTTGCTATGAATATAAAAAAAAACACAATTAAAAAATTACCACCGAAGTCAAGCAAAATTGTTCGGCTCGGAAAATCGCCCTAAAGTGTCGAACTTTGAAAACTAGTGAATAATTTTCACGCAAATACGGAGCCGCAATTCAATTCACGTGTTAAATTGAAAACGCAACGCAATTTCAAATATACTGACAGCATTGTCTAACAATCGTTTAATAGTCTATGATCACACAAAACACAATTTGATTAAATGCCCCGAATGCTCTGTTTACTTAATATCTTCCAAGAGTTTAATGTGTTGTTACCAGCACATGCCCCTGGCATATATTATTGTATCGTCAAATTCGCTAATATTATCTATTATATATATTTATGAAACATGTACACACACCACAATTTTTATATTAAACCATTGATACAAAGATCAAACCTCAAATAAATATTGAAATGCGGTACCGGGTTCGAATGCCGGTCTCTTCTACCAGGTCACGCATTTCAATTTTTCTTTGACCTTTGAGCTTTGTATCAATTGTTTATTATCTATATGTATTTCAAATTGATTTTATATTTATTTTATATAAAACAAAGACTATCGTCCCACCAGAGCCCCTATGTGATGAACTGATGAGTTTGATTTTAGTATATATCACGGCTGTATGACATTTGAGTTATTAATTTTGCTGTTTGAGAGAGATTTAATTAACTGATTACCTTTTTACAGGATAACACAACTATAATAAAATAACTAAAACAGGATTTTAAATAACAATAAAAACTCATTTAGACAGTACTGTATGTTAACGCCATTCATCTTCATCCTAAAAGGAACTTAATCCCCCTTGTCTTGAACTTTTGTCAACCTGTAACATCTGAAAGACATTCCAATATATTGCTAGATTATCAGTTTTATCTCCTAGTAGTTATAGTTCATTTCAAATATCAAGGCCAGATTCCACTTGAGACTACACAATGAGTTTATCTTTTGTTGACTTGAGTTCCCAGAGGTGCGCCGGGCGGTTCTCAAGGCATTATGCCATTAACGATGTCATTCGGCGGGCTTTGGTTTCAGCTAACGTTCCCTGCGTGTTCGAGCCCCCAGGGTTATGCCGTACCGATGGCAAAAAGGCCGGATGGCCTAACATTAGTTCCATGGCAGACGGGACGGTGTCTCTTATGGGACGCTACGTGTGTTAGCACGTTTGCACCGTCATACTTGAGCCACACTACTAGATCTACCGGGGCCGCCGCGGAATGTGCGGCAAAACTCAAACACACCAAGTACTCTGCCCTGGAACCAAGGTATGATTTTGTGCCAGTGGCAGTGGTGACTGCGGGACCGTGGGGTACTGAGGCCAGGCACTTCATAAGGGAGGTGGGTCGCAAGTTTAGAGACAGAGGGTCTGATCCTCGCTCTGGGTCGTATCTGGTTCAACAGATTTCGTTGGCCATACAACGTGGGAACGCTGCCAGTGTGATGGGAACGTTTGGGCCAGGTGCGACTCGGGGTGAGCCTTTTTAAGTTCTTTTCCACCTTCCAAGATCAAGATCGATCTATAACTTCGACGAAGCCTGTTGCGGATGTCACGTTACTGGTGTGTTGTATGACGAAGCATGTCGCTGATTAGATTTTGTATTCTCTCTGACGATGCCTGCGTTGCGAATTTGACTTTTGTTTTGTTGACTAATTGCTTTATAATCTCAGCTTTTCAAATTGACACGTGTCGTTATTACTTTACTTTGGTTCCATTCTTACCGTCTTAAGTGAACTATACCCGGAGAGATTATTTCAATGCAGGCTTCTATCTTCTCTAACTCGCCTATTAAATGAATTTCAAAACCACTTTAGGCGGCTTGCTTGATGTATGATACTTTTTGAAAAATTTCACATCTGTAAGTTCAAGTCTGGTGGTGAAGGTCACTGAAATCCTATTTCCAGCAGCAGACACTTTTTGATGATATAGCGTTTCTTAATATTATTTCAGCTCTCCGGGAATAGTTGCAATAATAATTGGCGCTAATCCTGAGCTCGAAGCAAAATACTCGCAAACTTTCATAAAACAAAACTAAGTGATTATAAATACATCTAGAGACGAGCAAATTGCGATATTTTCTCGCTATCCTAACATCGATTCTGTTTATTACTTTATTTCTCAACAATGCTTCCACTCAATGGAAGACCATTAAATTGTTTAAGTTTCTCTAACCCAGTTATAAATTTGCAATAGTTTCCAAGAGCCTTAATTCTATCACAGTAAAATAATAAAAAACAGTATATGAAAAAAATTATACATGTAATGTCTCTTTTTTTAATTTACCCACATGGTGGAAGAGGCCGGGAATCAAACCCGGCACCGGTCTCTTCCATCAGGTTACTCATTTAAATTTTTCTTTGAGCTTTGATCTTTGTATCAATGGTTAATATAAAAATTGTGGTGTAGGTATACCCACATTAAAAAAAATGAGACATTACATGTTTCATTTTATAAATATCAGCGCCCTCTCTCGCTTACTCGTTAAATACTGTAAAGTAGTGCGGTAAGATGTGAATATTAACAAAAAGAAAGGACAGTAACAGAAAAAAAAAGGAAACTGCAGAAGCTGTGGAGTTCTATGGACTGGACAGTGGACATGCGGTTCCTTTTTCTAGTAATGGATATCTTTCAACCGACCTCAAAATCATCATAATTATGATTTGTATTTTCTTAATGCGTAAAACATCTACCAGCAAACAAGTTTGTATTATTCCAGCGATATGACGCCAATTTACCTATTAGTTATACAGATGCAGTTGTTGAAAATTTAAAGTCACTAGCGAGCCTGTTTATCCAGCTTACACAATCACTGGAGGCAATATACTGCAAATGATAATTCTACTACTGTTCATTGGATGTTCGTGCCAGCGAGCGTAAAAGTTTAAATTAAGTTAATTTTCGTAGAATGGTGGCGTCCACGTGTTACATTCGATTACCGAAGTTACACGCGACAACTTTGTCAGGACATTTCATTTGTGGTAAAAAAAAATTGACTTGACTTGAACCGTATCAAGGGTGGCTATGGCTAGCCGTCACTACCAATAGTCGGACTCGTGTGGGAGTATAACTTGCTAATGGGATTATCTCCGCGCACAGGAGTGGGGAGGATGACGGGGCGTACTGGGCGCATGGACTGTGTCGTGAATAGACTGAGTATAATCTGACTTAGGGCAGGAGGAGAGGGTCAGGCAAAAATCCTCTGTGATGCACTTTTACACTTCTTACCTACATATTTTGTGACGGTGACTCAGGGTGCCACGGCAGACAGTTTGGAAAGCAGACTTGATAGAAACTACCAGTTCAGACAGTGTGCTGACAAATATGTCATAATACAATTTTAGTATGTTTTATAAACAAGTTTTGGTTCAATAAGTACCTATTCCATTCCTTTGCTGCGGAAATTAAGTTAACTTGTAATTATTCATACTTGATGAGGGTATAGGGTAGGAATGACCCGATATCTACCGCAGTAAAGTTGGAGTAGTGTTTTGTTGAATGGACGTTACATACGTAAATCAAACAAACTTGACGGGGTTATGGTGTATACATTCATTTAGCAGAATATACGGGATATATAATATATATATATATAACATCAATCCAAATGGGTCAGTAGGGAGAAGTCAGAAACTATAAAAAATAGGGAAATCTGTTCTTATGAACCATGGCGTAGATTTTAGATTTAATAAAAACTTTTGTTTTATACATAATCCGGTCGAAACCGCTATAAACAATGTTATAATACGATACGCGATTACTTACATAATTTTTGTATGAGATTAAATAAAAATTGAATGCTGTTACTATTAAATCTAAAATCGACGCCATGGTTCCTAAGAACAGATTTCCTTATCTCTTATAATTTTCGTGTTCTGCCTACTTTATTAGGTACCCTGTAAACTATATCTAATTTGGGTTTTAACCTACTGAAAAATCTAACAATTACATGTCTATAAAACGCAACCAGTTAACCTCCTGAACAAAGTTTCCATGTAATCTGATACAAACCAGGGAAAGGCCGCAATAACTTTTAATGCGGCCCCTTATTAGAGCCTAGATCATGTTAAGGCTGAGCTAGTACTAGTTTAGTGTTTGCTTAAACACTAACACCATATTTCATACAAAAAGGTACCTTAAGAATGCAGCCGTTTACGCTTTTCTTATAATGGTACCTATACAAAATACTGTAGTACACGACATAAGCGCCGAATGCTAGAAAGTTCTTTCTGATTTGAATACTAGGAAATTATTACTGACTGTATTCTTGCACTTACCGTTTGTAACTTGAGATTAAACTGAAACTTATAAAGATATGATACGATTACATCTGTGACTATGTAATTTAACTCATCTGCCTGAATGAATTTCATCTACATTGAAGTATTGAAATATTAGTTCCATCCGAACACTAAATTAAATTATGCTGTATTCATTGAGCAAAATGAATATCATCCCTTTGAAATCTACTATTAATAGATTCACAATGTTATTTGTCTTTTTTTTTTTTTTTTTTATTATTTATAGAGGGTTTTACATATGCCACCCTCATCGTGGCTCTCATACTCTAAACATTCCTTATTTTGATTACATACTTAACTAGACTGTACACAAGCTGAGCCTCCTCCGAGGAAGCAGACGCGAGGATGCAATTTATTCTACCGAGATCGTACGTTCTTAAGTTGAGGAGACGTCGCTGCGCTTCGCCCCGGCCACATTCCATTGTCACGTGATACACATCTTCCACTACCCCACATTCAGTACAATTAGGCGAGTCACTTTTTCGCATCATGTATGCATAACTATTCAATGGGATATGGCCGGAGCGAAGTCGAAAAGCGATTATTAAGTCTTCCCTACATATTTTACATAAACTAAACCACGGAGACCGGGGGAGTGAGGGCTGGATAGTTTTGTACCATATGCCTTCTGTACGGGACCTTTCATCAAAATATTCCGACCAATTTTGGAAGCACATATCTCTGACCCTAAATAATACGTCAGTAAACCATGGCACACTATGGAATGTGTCACCCGTTACGGCTGCCTCCCTGGCCAGTCGATCCACTTCCTCGTTCCCCGTGATACCGGAATATGAAGGAATCCATTGAATTACCACCTTTTTATTTGAGGTGCGCAATTGCAAGAGCAATCTAATAATAGAATACGCCAGTGGAATGCCCCTAAATACGTAAGTACAACGGATCAGATGTTACAGGGTACTTTTGGAGTCCGTTAGAATGACAAAACTACTGTGGTTAACGCTCACAATGTACGACAGGGCTTCGACGATTGCAATCATTTCAATTGTCATTATAGATAATTATGTTATCCTTGATCTTACCGAATCTCCAGTCTCCCAATCCAAAAAAGCGGCTCCGTTACCAGTACTTGTCTTTGACCCGTCCGTGTAGATTTTATAATAATCGCGGTAGTTATCTCTAAGCATTGAGGAGCATATTGATACTAACTGAGAACCGTTGTATTTACGCTTCGCTTTGTCTATGTTATCCACAGTTGTTTTTAAGCATTTACTTAAGTTTATATTAGTAACCCAGGTATCCAGTGTAAACATTTCTAACTGTTTACTTGAGAAAATTGACACGTGATTAAGTTTATCGTGCATAAGTCCAAGCAAAGGTTTTTTTTTTGTATCGCCAGTATGGGTTATGAAATGAATCTGTGAGATCAGGCAAAATTTCTATTAATTTATTACCACTAAACGATTTAGATTTCAACCACATTTTACCAGCGAGGTATTCCCTCCGTACTGATAAGGGTGGCAAGGTCAATTCAGATTCCATAACATGTATAGGCGTACTTTTCGTAAATCCCCCGATAATTCGTAAACAAGCGTTTTGTAGCTTATCTAACTTGGACAGATGTGTTGAAGCGCTATTCCCGTATAAGAAACTTGCGTAATCTATTCGACTTCTTATCATTGCAATATATAAACGTCTCAAATGAAGTTGATGAACCCCCCACCCAGAGCCTGCCAACACTTTAAAAACATTTATGTATTTGAGAATTTTTTCATTGATTTCATTGATGTGTTTGCCCCATCGTAAGCCTCGATCCAACCAAAGTCCCAAGTATTTAACGGCGTCCACGACTTGCAACGGTAAATTATTAATTTGAATGTTGATATTATCTCTCCTGAAGCCCCTTTTAAAATGACATATTTTGGTTTTATTTGGCGAAATCTCTAACCCTAAGCCCAACAACAACGAGTTTATTTTATTTAAAGCCTGTTGTATTTTTAGTTCTCCATCTGCGGCATTATTACAGTGACAGTAAATAGCAAAATCGTCGGCATATTCAGAAATAAATATCTCTTTTTCAAGAACCTTGCAGATCTTCATTGTTACTATATTAAATACAATTGGTGATAACGGGTCCCCCTGCGCTAATCCCCGACTAGTGTTTCTTTCTAATACTTGATTATTGTCTAATTGGATCTTTAAATTCCTGTCTTTTAGAAAATTCCAAACATAGTTGCATAACCTACGTCCTACTTTCAATGAGTCTAGGATCGAGATAAGTACCGTGTTTTCAACATTATTATAGGCACTGTCAATATCTAAAAAGCAACCCATGGTTGATAAACCTTTTGAAAAACCGACCTGAATTCTCGAAACCACTACACTTAAGTTGTCCAAACATGATTTACTTTTTCTAAATCCCATGGTATTTTCAGAAAACTCATTATTCCTTTCCAAAATCCACTCAAGTCTACTATTAATTATTGCATGAAATATTTTGCATACACAAGATATTAACGATATAGGTCTTAATGATTTATCTTGATCGAGTTCTCTGCCTGGTTTCGGGATAGGTACGATACCAATGTCTTTTCACTGTTTCGGGACAAATCCTTCCGCATAAAATCTGTTATATAGGTGTAGTAGAACCTTTTTACCATCCTTAGGCAGATTATTAATCATTGAGTATGTGATACCATCGCATCCAGGAGATGTATCCTTTGACTTGATACACTTATTTAACTCATGAATAGAGATATCAACATCAATAGGGGAGTCATAATTTGCCAATAGCGGGGTAGGTGATACAACATAGTCCGGAGCCAATGTACTTAAGAGTTTATCAGCGGTTGCTGGATCAATAAGTTGTTTAGGAGATCTGTGACCCTACATCCAAGCCATTTTTGTCCACATCTCACTCGCTGTAGTATTCTCATCTATGGAGGAGCATAGTTCCTGCCACCCCTTTCTTTTCGCCTCACATATATAATTATGAGCTTTGGTGGTACTATCTCGTAGATTATCTAGGTTGCCTGGAGTAGGGTTCCTTCTAAACTTAGATAGGGCCAGCCTACGTTTCGCCACTGCTTCAGATAGTTTAGCACTCCAATAAGCCTTGGGTCTAAATGCAGAGTTAGCTGGGTTGCCACACGTATAATAGGGTATATGAGAATCAGCTGCTAGATTAATATGATGTATAAATTGGTTATAATCTTCTTGGAGATTACTGGAGAAACAAAAATCCGAGAATAGCTCTTCTAAATTTTGTTTATACTTACTCCAGTCAGCCTTCTTGAAGTTTCTTCTCTTGACTGGGGTAGCAGGATCGGAACAATCTATCGTTGAAAGCTTAATACCGAAGTGATCACTACCCAGGGTTTCATTGAGGATAGACCATTTCAAATCCAGAGCAATATCGGTACTAACCACGCTAATATCAGGAGATGATTTTTGTAGCACACCATCAGACAATCTCATCCAGGTTGTGTCTCCATTATTCAAAGAAATTAGTTAACTGTCTAAAATGGAATTTTGGATGAACTTACCCCTCACATCCGTTTTACATGACCAACTAGAATGATGACCATTAAAGTCGCCAAGAAAAACGGCTTTTTGTGAATTCAAGCTAAACACCTCATCCCAATCTCTTTGACATGTGTCAATTCTGCTAGGACAATAAATGGCAACAATATTTTCTACAAATGGACAGTTAAACACTCGAACTTTCAATATTTCAATTCCTGGGGTACTAATGCGGACATTTGATATTTGACATTTAATTGAGTTGTGTACTAGAATAAGTAAACCACCGTATCCGTCATCACGATCTTTTCTAAATATATTGTAACCATTGAACTTTAAAGTTTTTTCTGCAGATAACCAAGTTTCACTTACCGCAGCAATATGTATTTTCTCTAATCTTAATCATTCTTGAAACGAGTTAAACTTACCTAATATACTCTGGGCATTCCATTGAATCATATTCAGCTTAAACAGATTATTTGAACCAGCCATTGTTAATAAAATATAATAAACTTTTAGCTACCGGCCAATCAGAACACAATCCAGCTACAAATAGTATTAACCATTCTACACCCAATTTAATTACGTTTTTAATTTTATCTTGTATACTGATGTTACTAATAAAAATCACTTCTTTAACTCTATTTAGCAGCTCGCTTATTGTTGTTTTACGATTTTCATCTTTAACACCATCACTATCGCTGCATTCATTCTCATTATCTTTGTTCCAATCCATCCCGTAGAACTCTTCCCTATGTTTCATATGAAAGCTACCGACACTTGTTAGGCTTAATAACAAACACAACTCGTACCTACGCAAAAACGTTATTCACATAATCAACACGTACCAACATCAAACCATTCAGGATAAAATTTGTGTACTTAGTTACTTTATTGTAATTAATTCAATCTCAAATGGCCCATCCGAGATATCCTAGAATAAGTAACGATAACTGTTTAACGACCCAAAACGCATTTACATCCTTTTTAAAGCCAAACTTCCTAATGTCGACAGTAAAAACAAAACGCAAAAAATAAGTGGGTTTCCATCAAACAATTTATGTTCCTCATTTTTTAACAGTCTCCGGTGCAGAGCGCTCCTTAAATTCAGCGAGATTGTTTTGTTCTCCCCCGGGACACGTGTATCGAGGACACAACCGTCTGCGGAAGCGAATTATAAACAGAATCTTATTTCACACTGTATAAAGGATTGCCAGACTGGTTGGCTTCGGCACACTTTCGTGGCAGAAATGTGTGCAAGAAATGCAATGTACTTATGCGGTTCATGCCTTTTTGTCTACATTTCAACTTGGCTTAAAATTCTTTCGTATATCCGGATCTAATTTATCTGTTCTGGTTTCTGATATTCTGATATCCAGATGTCTGGATTTCCTGCTGATCTCGCCTTTCTCACCTCTATAAGTAATATTTTTTATTAATTCAGTTTTTGTTTCACACTTTATAAAGTATTGCCAGACTGGTTGGCTTCGGCTCACTTCCGTGGCAGAAATGTGTGCAAGAAATGCAATGTTGCCATTTTCTGTCTCACTTCATGCCTATTTTACTGACCGAGCGAGCAAAGCGTCTCTGTTTCAACTTGGCTTAAAATTCTTACGTATGTCCATTGTCCATATCTAGTTTATCTGTTCTGATTTCTGATGTCCGGATTTCCGGCTTTTATCGCCTTTTTCACCTATATATTTCTTTTTGTCAATTCAGTTTGTAGAAAGTTTTCAAAATGGCGGAGTTTTTTTTTTACCAGCCTATAATTGTGCCCCACTGCTGGCCAAAGGCCTCCCCTCTCTTGCGCCACTCATCTCTATTGCCTGCATGTTCCCTCCACTCGTTACTAAATGCATCCAGGTCATCCCGCCATCTTCTTTTCGGTCTGCCTCTGAAGGAAGTATTTTATTTCACACTGTATAATGGATTGCCAGACTGCTTGGCTTCGGCTCACTTCCGTGAGATAAATGTGTACAAGAAATGCAATGTGTGCATTTTCTGTCTCACTTCATGCCTATTTTATTGACCGAGTGAGCGTAACCGACATAGCTCACAGGATTGCACGGTTAAAGTGGCAATGGGCAGCCATGTAGCCCGGAGAATGGACGGCCGTTGGGGCAGCAAAGTCCTAGTGGCGACCACGTATAGGAAAGCGCAGCGTGGGTCGGCCCCCGACTAGATGGACGGATGACGTCGTGGGGGTAGCGGGGAATCAATGAATGCGGTCTGCACGGGATCTGCGTTTCAACTTTTTTTTAAATTCTTTCGTAAGTACGGATATTCTCCAGATTTCCGGCTCGCCTAGAGACCACGTATCTACCTATATTTTTTTTGTCGATTCAGTATTTCGAAAGATTTCAAAATGGCGGGGTTGAAAACGTAAAAAAATACTTAATCATTTCGAAACAAATTGGCCAGGTCTACAGCTCACAAAGCCACTCTAGCGCTTTAGTTATTTCAAACTACAATATCTGGAATTCAATTTGCATGTAGTTAAGTTTTTTGTAGAATTATTAACCATAGTCGTAAATGTCATAATGCATCTGAACACTAGATTTTATAATTCAAAATTGGCATCGTACAAACGTAGAAATTTTAACACTATAATTTGTTTGACAAACAATTATAGTATAATTAATTATGGCTTAACACTACTCGCAAAGTTGGCCGAGGTTTGGCGAATATGATAGTGTGTAGGGGCACCTCGCTGCGGAACCCATACTTCGCCCAACTTCGCAAGTAGTGTGGAGCTAGGCTAATATGATGATATTAAAATGGAGGGTTTCCAACAATCCTCCGTTTCTTTAAATACTTTTAGAGATTCACTTACCAAAGTAGATCAACAGTGACCATTCTCCTCATTTGGGATATATCTTAACGTAACATTGGCGAAATACCTCTGGCCAAAACGGCTAGAAGTGAAAGCCATAAAAAAATACATGCTTAATAATATCAAGCATATATCCATTTTACTGTTTCGTATGCTATAGACGAGCAATCCAAATTCACGTGTTCATGGATGAAGTGCCTGTTTTTATGAGCAGTCACATTCGTTTGACGATTAAATTCTACCAACGAATTGGTTTCGGAGAGTAGTTTTCAAGTTCTATTGTAAAGGTACGGTAAAATATAATATTTTAAGCCCAGAGATAAAACAATTTGAGAGACGAGATATATTTTTACGAGTTATACAGGGTGGAACATTTGTAAAGACTGAGCTAACAGGATAGTGTCATCTGAGTGATCTACAATCGACCTATTAACTATAATTGTAAAGCTGGATTTAAAAGTAAGAAAAAGTCATCAAAATAAAATATTTTAATATCAGTGACATGCCTACTAACTCAAAGGTTTCATTTACATTGTAAATTGACACCTGTCTTTAACTTAAGCGTATTCAAAAGATGCTAGGGTTGATATGTGCAGATTTTTACACTAATATTTAACAATCTGTATCTCAAAAATGGATAGAAATAATTACATAGTTCATTGGTAAAAAATGAAGTACTCAGTCTAAACAATTCCCTGTTTGCTTAAAAGACCGTCGATCTGTTCCACCCTGTATATGTTAAGCTCAGAGTTAAAACAATTGAGAGTCGAGATATAATTTTTTCGAGTTATATGTACGGTACGATCTGGAACTAATCATTTTTCTCGCTTTTTTTATCGTTGTGTAATACCCAGTAGGTATGTTAAGTTTAAACCATGGTGTCAGAAAAAAAGGTATGACACTCTGGCTATATGGTAACTTAATAATTATAAATAAAATAAAAATTGCCGCCAGTCGTGCAAAAAATGATTATTATGCATTTATGCATTAAGATTGTCATGATCTTTGAACATGAACAAGTCTTATTTTGTAGTAATAATTAATTTAAAACACTCACAATTTTATGAGCTAGCAAGGAAATCGGAGAGTATTGATACGCCACTGGCAACACAGAAACAGATTGACAGATCCAACCAACCAATCATAGCGCGATGACGTCAAAAGTATCGTCTGTCATTACGGAGTGGCATTCCTTATTTTCTTATCTTATAACATGGTTTAAAGATGGTTGTACCTACCTCGTTTCATTATTGTAAGCGTACGATCATCCTACGCAGGTAACGTATTTCTTAAAGATAGGCAATATCAATTATCCCTAATTTGTCAAGTTTAACACATTATAGCGCATCGGTAGACATGATTACCAAACTGACTTTCAAAGTAAGTTAATTAAGCGAACTAACGTCGTAACATCAAAGGTGTTGTAAACTCCTTTAATCAGCTCCATTGAGTAGCGATTTATGTCTAGATGTCATATTAATATGTTTTACCACACAATGAAATACAACATGTTATATTAATCCAGTGAATAAAGGGGTTTCACCTTACAAACGGTCCAGTAGTTTCGAATTTTTGATATGTTGTCTAGGATGGTTAGTTTTAAATGTATGCACATTTAAAACTAACCATCTCCGTAACTATCTCTCCTAGAAACAAGTTGTAGGATGTAAAATATAAGAAATTTAACTCTCTACAACACTGTTTAAGCTTTTTTCTAGCTAAACTACTTCTAAACGAAGATCTAAGCAAAAATCTGAAGAATGTGCCGGTTTTTTCAATATGGCGGCGGGCGCCGAATGGGGGGAATTGTGCATTTTGCATTTTAAATACTCATTAACCATCTTAGACAACATATCAAAAATTCAAAACTACCGGACCGTTTGTAAGGTCACCCCTAGTACTTTAGTCTCTATTCATCGAACTATATACTAGTTTATATCTCTTTTGATTTACGTTAAACCTCTAAGAGGACTGTACTTACATATTTTATTGGTTGTATGGGCCACACTCGGCGCGACCAGCGACGCGGCGGGCGGTTGAGCGAGAGATCCGAGCGCGGCGGCCATACGAGTGAGTGAGACACATGTACTGCGCACAGCTGCTGCTGTCACGTAATATTGTGGTATCTTCGTTAAACGCGACGCGGTAGGCTCAGTTTGTAAGCACTTGCCTACTGAGCCGGCGGTCCTGGGTTCGAATCCCGGCCAGGGCAAATATTTGTGTGATGAACTCGAATATTTGTGCTTGGGTCGTGGATGTTATCTATATATGTATTTATATATTATGTATTTCGTCGTCTAGTACCCATAGTACAAGCTTTGCTTAGTTTGGGACTAGGTCGATTTGTGTAAGATTGTCCCTTAATATTTATTTATTTATATTACAAAGGTTCCTTAAAGGCCATTTAGTGCAGCTCGCTTGTAAATACTAAGATACACTTCAAACCTTATGTAAATGCGGAAAAGGTATTTAATTAAAATACTTGCTTATTAATAAGATAGAGAACATTATGGTACTTAAATTGCTATAATTCTTTAAAAATACTGAACAAAATTATCCTTTCCAAGAGTAAAAAGTAATCTAATCTTAATTCAGAATTTAGCAAGTGGTTATTTTTTTAGCGTTCAAACTTTAACACACTTTTGCATACGTGAGTAGTCGTTACTTGGAGACTTGAAAAGTGCTTCAATCTTGGGGTTTTAATAAGAAAAATAGGTTAACTTGGAAGGGTTACCTCTTCACTATGGTGTTTTTATACTCTAGTTAAATTTTACAAAATGATCTAATACTTAAATAAAATGAAAGGCATTCCTACTTTTAATTAGGTATCATAAAATTGAATACAGAAGTAAGTACGTATTTAACTACGTCATTACTTATGAAAACTGTCTTAAGAGGCCTTATTCCTTTTAAAATGCTGATTGTTTTAGACATTTTTCTCTATGATCAAACATGTTTTTTAACATATTATTGATGTTACTACCTAGAACAGGGCTATTGGGATTTATTGTTGTATATTGGAAGCCTACAACTTGAAATTTTTATTGATAATTATTGTTTCAAAAACTACTCGAAATTTTCAAAATTCACGCGGAAAATTAGTTATTTCAACTTATTTTCGACTGCACGCAATAAAAGCATGAAATAGCTACGTTACTGTTACTACCTAGAAGTTGGTTGAAATTGTCAATATATTTGTCATAATATGAAAAAAATGAATTTTAAAAGGAATAAGGCCTCTTAACTTAAATTTACATCGCCCTAGGCCGTAAGTAGGATTTTCTGCCCGCTACTCGGGTAGAAAATCTCGGTTCCTGGCCAAGGCTATACGTAAAACTTTAGACAAACCACGGGCGGTAATTCGTTACACCCCAGATCGTACACCAGCGATCTGGGACATTCGCGAGTTCACCGCCTTTGGTTATGTAATGTACTTTTCATCACACTTGCTCGTAAACAAGGGTTTACATGCTAAAAAAACGGGCGGTAAGTCTTAAATTACGCCCGAGGGCGGTAAAAAACTTTGGTATGTTAATACCAAAGTACTACTTTTGTTTTATTTCCTCCAAAGTGTGATGAAAAAGTCGTACGTAACTCTGGTGTAAAGGAATTCCAAACTCGTGTCATTAAAGCCCTCGTCTTCGGCATTGGGCTTCTAATAGACACTCGTTTGTAATTTCTCGTTTACCACCCTTGTTACGTAATGTACTATTATAAGTGTGAATATGCAATGTCATGCATTATATAACCGAAAAGGGATGAGCTACTGATGATAGATTTTTGTCCAGCATTCTCTCGTATCTGTAGGCCGATTGGACGATGATCGTGACAATATACTGGATAGAAACTGATCAAGGGTATACAATTGTTGGCTTAAGTTGAAGTCATAACTTAATTTACATACTCATAAGTTAATTTGATACAATTTGGGGAAAAGCGGTAAACACTGTTAATATTGTCACTGTAACGAGTTAACACGAGCTACATCTTCTATCACATAGAAGAAACTAGTTCATGTAAGTGATATGTTTCTTCTTACACTTACGCACACACATACCTACTTACACTTACATGAACTATGTAGAGCGAGATAGCCGCATTAAGTTTTTTTTCCATAAAGACCTCTACTCCTACTTTATTTGAATGGAAATCCTATCTATAACAAACATACAGTTTCCAACTGTACTATTACTCCTCGGAGTATCCCGCCGGTTTTATTTACATGCCGTACAACGGGCGTAAATAACAATTTTATTCTTTTGGATCCGCGTAGTAAAAGGAAAGGAGGGCAGAAATGGGGATTGAACAATCCTGCGTGGGTGAGCGGATGTAATGTGGGTAGGTACTGTTTTTTCGCAGCCATTTGAAGGCTCGTTTCAACTGGATAGGAAACAGTTTAGGTTGGAATAAAAAAGTTTAGAAATTTAATTAAGAATTTTAGAAAAACTCGATTAAAAAAGCTGTCACTTATTGGACTAACACATTGAGGGTTCTTACTCTTCCAAATAGTCCTCTATACCTCCTAAAGTTAATCCTAATGCCAAACACCCTGAATATACTTACACAATATTTATTAGGTATATGTACATATGTGTTGTAAAGAGTAATAAAGATTTTTTAATCAGTGCGTCCTACTGAGCCAAAATGTGGCCCCTCACCACTCTTGAACGGAAACCGCGAATTGGTAAACGTAGCGTAGGACGACCTGTAACAAGGTGGAGTAACGACATTCGTAAGGCGGTTGACTGGAAAAGTGATGAAAATCGATCTCAATGGCACCAGAGAGACCTATATGCAGCAGTGGACAGCTGATGATGGTGATGATGACGTTAATATACAAAATATAATATAATCATCTTAATGAGAAAGATAATTCTATTACGGCTACCGAATGAAGTAGATTATTGTATAGTTCTTGAGCTTAATTGACAGCGATTCGTATTTTACCAGGATTTTTAATATTATCAAATATTAAAAAGAATAAAAAATAAAATATTACCAAAATTTTTTTTTTGAAAATATCCCAATTTGTGATGGATCATTTGATAAATTCCTCATTCTAAAAGAGCAGTAATTGGTCACAGCGCAAAAAATCATACAGTTGGACTATTAATTACTTAGGCGAATTTAGTATGGAATAGAATTTAGGATGTAGTATAAATAAAACTGTTATTTGTGTGTGTTGTGACTGTAAAATTTTCCACAAGGTGAGGTCATGTAGTGGGCCAATTCTTAGGTGACGCTGTTTTACATTTTTAATATTTTCAAAACTAGAGGGTACAAAATAGTGTTGGGCTCCCTGATAATTAATTAAAATGAAATTAGTTTTAACTAAATACTATTTGAGAAATATTGCCATTTTGGGTGACACCAATTTGTGCGAGTCCGATATTTATCTAGTAAACATATATGGTAGCAAGATCTCAGCCAGACGTTAATAAGACTGTGGAATTTAGGTCTTACTCGAAGGAAGCTACCCGGGATGCAATCGATTTGAGAGCAGCATCAAACGTAGTGTTCAACTGTTCGAGTAAGCATATTTCCGGCTGCAACTTGTTCCGACTTGCACACAACGGGTGTTAGCGCGGGAGCAAAGCCATATTTTTTTTTACAAATTAGTTGTTTTTATCTAATCCTAGTGATTATTTTGTTTATTTCTGGTTTGACGACGTCGCGTTTTTTTGGCGATGCAATGTATCATATCACTATCATTCATATCATAACGCAGCACACTAGTACATTTTTAATTACTTTACTTCAGCAGACAGGTACCGGTTAGAATACAATCGCTACATTTTGATAGACAGGTCTCTCTTAGAAAAAAAAACGCATCCCGAAGTTGCTGTTATTTGAACAACATTTTCCGAGTTTCATCAGGTTGGTAGCACCCACGTAGCACCTGATGATGGTGCTTATTCCGGGCCACATCCTCTCACAGTTGAGTAAGGCCTGTTCACTTAAAGGTCACTTAGTCTGATCACATGCTAGGCTGTTCCACAATTTCTCTGCTAATCTCAAAGTGTCATCTGACCAGCAAGCTGGTGGCCTGCTCTCTGATCTCTGGCCTAGTCTGGACCACCTCCGCTATATCGAAAATATTTTCATAGTATTTTATTGTCCCGGTTCCTGGCATTGTCGCCCCCCGCTGTCAAGTGGATGCTATTTAATTAGCGCTCCGTGCTCAGCTCAACCCTCCCGTTGACCGTCGTTGTGCAAACTTCTAGGAAATTCTCAGACAGAAATTATAAATAAATATCGGACAATTTCACACAAACTGACCTAGTTCCAAATTGAGCTCTAGCAGGCTTGAGTTATGGATAACAAACGACGATATACCTAATTACTCACTTGAAAATATATATCTAATATTATCATAAATAATAATGTATATTTTCTATGTACACACACATATTTGCCATTGCCGAGATTTGTGTTCGCACTACAATGGAGCCAACCGTGTCGCCTAAATTATTCATACTTATCAGAAGATGAATTTACCCGACCTATTGCATAGAAGGCGTAACCAATAGGGTATTAAAGGTAACATGATGTTGTTTCAAGAAAGAAGAAAACTTATCACAAACATATGACTGCGAACACGTCTGCGCATAATTTAATAAATTGAATAAAGTGTAACTTGAGTAATTGAACTTAGTGCTTCCTCGCTTTGCATCTAACTATGATATGTCACCGATGTGATTGTTTGAATTGTACAAACACATAGTATTCGTATGCATATTTATTCAGAATAACAGTAACATCTAGTTTATACGAAACCAATTTCGTGTACAAATCTATCCCGATACGGAAATTGAAGTCATCTTCCGTTTTGACTAGGAATATATAACTTCAGATAATAATATTTCACGTTGGCATTCACAGCGAACGAGGTCGTCACCCGAGTATTGGGTATGCGAGTACAATTCACAATAATGTCGTACTTCCCTATATTGCAGTTGAAATCTCGTTATAGATAAGGTATTTTTTAAAGCTAGGTTCATCCCACTATGGCAAACATTCCAACAGCCTGGGGGTGTGATGGTTGCGTTTATCACGGGATAAATAAGTGATAAAGCATCTGTCACTCACACTCGCATCTTGTCAAAACGTGGCGAACGCTTTGTCACTTATTTATTGCGTGATAAAAGCAACCATCATGGGCATGATTCAAATAATTGACAACCTATGGAACCATTGACGATAAAGGTGACATAATTGTTATATGTTAGTCACACTCACATAAGGGTATTGGGATAATTTTGAATAACTTTACGCTACACGATAATTCACGTAAATCAGTAAAGATAAAATCGCCTAGAATTATGTTATTTCACGTGTTTTATAGGGCTTCTATACGTAAACAAGCCATATTTTTTAAATAAAACAATTTAAATGGATTATATCGCGTATATTAATTATTTGAGCCTCCCTGACGTTTCAGTACCTTTACAGATACCGTTGTCAAAGGTTGACTGAGAAAAACACAATTTTTCTCTGTCAAAGTTACATTTGTGCAAACTACCCATTTTGTAAATATTAATTTAAAATAAAGGTGTTCATACATGCCAGATGGGCCTAATGTGTAAAGACAGTTACACATGTGCCAGAAGGGCATTTATTATTTTATTTAAAATATCTACCAGCGGTTCACTAAAGGCTTACTGAGGAGAAAGAACCGCCAAAGAAAACTCCCAGATTGCCTTATTTATTACTATGAAATACTTTTAAACAAAAACTCTATATATACAACTTTTAACACTAATTTGTTTTACACCGTTCGAGGCCCAAGGTTTCCAGTCTTGTGTCTTGCTTGATCCTTGATAAGATGTACAACAGGATCCCAAGCCGGTGGTAATGACAAACCATCTTCTCTATTGAAATTGGGATATTTTTTGATTTCAATAGCCTCGCGCAACATTCTGGGAAAACGTCGTTTCTCCCTGGCAAGGATTGAAGTGTTGTCAAACTTAATTGAATGGTTTGGTTTGTCCATGACATGCTCGCAGACCGCAGACCTGTTGCAACGACTGTGCTTGACATCGGCTACATGCTCCTTAACCCGTGTAGCTATACTACGTTTCGTTTTTATTTATTTATTTATTTTATTTTATTTATTTATTATACAGAATTAGCACTAACAGCTGAACCTTACGTGCTAATTGTATGATAGACCGTTTGGCCAATGTATGATAGACCGCACTCGCAGTCCAGCTTGTAAACGCCAGCACTCTGCTGAAGGATGCTGCACTTCACGGGCCTCAGGTATTGAGACATCTTCTTCATTGGCTTGAAATATGTTTTAATGGAAGCCCGTCTCAAGATGTTTCCAATCCTATCCGTGACCCCTTTCACATATGGCAGGATCGCAGGTTTACGCTCGACTGTAGGAGTCTTCACACGGGGTTTCTGGTTGAGGCGTGGTATCTTGAGCCCATTGGCCTAAAGCGCACGCTTGACATGCTGTAGTTCATCAGTCAAATGTTGGTCGTCACAGATTCCCTTGGCTCTCTGAAACAAAGATTTACCCACTGTAGCAAGTTGATTAGGATGGTGATGTGATTTGCCATTTAAATACCTATCAGTGTGAGTAGGTTTCCTATACACAGTATGACCTATTGTATTATCAGACCTTTTCAACACACTGACATCTAAGAAGGCTAGTGAATTGTCATTTTCTAACTCCATTGTAAACTTTATTTTCTCATGAATGGAGTTTAAATGGTCTAGGAAAACTGAAACACTAGATTTAGGTAAAATAGTAAAGGTATCATCTACGTATCTTTTAAAGATCCTCGGCTTAACAGGTGACGATGAGAGTGCTTTCTCCTCGAAGTCCTCCATGAAGATATCGGCGACAACAGGAGATACTGGAGACCCCATAGCCACACCATCCACTTTACACATTAGGCCCATCTGGCATGTATGAACACCTTTATTTTAAATTAGTATTTACAAAATGGGTAGTTTGCACAAATGTAACTTTGACAGAGAAAAATTGTGTTTTTCTCAGTCAACCTTTGACAACGGTATCTGTAAAGGTACTGAAACGTCAGGGAGGCTCAAATAATTAATATACGCGATATAATCCGTTTAAATTGTTTTATTTAAATGTGTGACAGTCGCGGAAACCGAAGAAAATATTAAGCCATATTTTACTGCAATTTGTGACCGACAACTATGGCCGTCCCACTCTGACATCCTACGTTAGAGCAGGATGCAAGTAATAGCCGGGCCACAAATTGCAGCAATACATAGCCCGTTTTGAAGCCGCTTTAAATTTTTAGGACGCTTTACGTCAAATCCAGAAATTTCACTCACACGCCGAACTCTAAGTCACAAGAGGATGAAATTAAACCTTATTTGAAGGCTAAGAGTTTTTATATCATATTTGTTAACGCTTATACGTACGGGGGCCATGGCAGGCACGGCAGCTAACGACCCCTTTAGGTGTTTTTAGCGTTCAAATGTTAAATATTAATGGACAAAAACAAGTAAGTAAATCATTTGGTATCAACGATAATTGACTGACACTTCCGGTGTGCTTCAGGTATTTCCCCAATTGCAATTCTTTATCGGTATGCATTTAACACGTTACACGTTACCCTGATTGGTAGCTTTTAGACTAGAAGGAAGCCTGTAAACAAACCATTCACTCAAACAAAATGGCGACTGCGTCAAAGAGCGACGAGTCAAACAGCTGAGCCGCTAACTCGTTGACTTTAGCTGCTGTGTCAGAATACGAAATGAGAAAGTCCAATTGATCAATTTGCCCAGTTGTTTGGATTGTTAGGTTACGAATAAAATAAAATATACAGGGTGGAACCTTTCTAAAAACTGGACTGACAGGATAGTGTCATCTGAGTGATCTACAATCGAACTATTATAATTGTAAAGCTGGATTTAAAAATAATAAAAGTCATCTAAATAAATTATTTTAATATCAGTGACAACCCTATTAATTCAAAGGTTTTATTTACATTTTAAATTGACACCTGTCTTTAACTTAGCAATGTTCAAATGATGCTAGGGTTGATATGTGCAGATCTCTTAGTTATTACTTAAAAGAAATTAACAGTTCAAACTCTACAAACATAAGACGTGACCTTCTCCAACGCTTCAATAATTTAAATGATTATTGTTGCTTGTTCAGTTAATTCTTGATCATCTATCAAAGAGAGTTCAAAATAAGGGATCAGTGATTTTGTTTTTTATACAGGGTGTCTTTGCCCACGGGGCTTTAAATGCAAACTTCAAACAGGGCATCTTTTATTCTGCAACTTTTTAAAAATATCTTCAATCTTAATTTGATTTTTATCATACAAGTTAAATGTTTATTTCAATTTACGCAATCCAATCCTAACTAAACAGCATACTCGTACTGATATTAAATGTTTATCTTTAAGAGAGATCAAAAATGTCAAATGAATAATCGCAATTTACAATGATTAAACTTTAAGGACTAATAAATTTTATGAATTATACATTTTTTAAATGTCACGAAACAAAATTAGACGTCATGCTCCCTGGAAACCCCACCGTCTGTTTTGTGATTTATTAAGACTTAATAATGATGTACACAATATGTACTGAATTAGTACTTACTTAAAAAAAAATGTACCTCAATAGATCGAGAGTACAATTAATTGAATTCGGGGTTGCTGTAGAGCATCTCCCCAGCAACCCCAAATTTATTTAAAAAAAAATTCGCGTAAATTTTACATTTTCTTGCAAATAAGATGCCTAAAAAAATTGTACTACTGTTTTTACCGTTGAATTAGTTATCTATAGCTAGTTAATTACCTAATTGTCGCTAGGACGCGAGCGCCTCCAGATCTCAAACGTAGGAAACTTGGTATTTGTAGAGTTCCGTAGCCAAATGATAAAAAACAGAACCCCTATTACTAAGACTCCGCTGTCCGTCTGTCTGTCTGTCCATCTGTTACCAGACTGTATCTCATGAACGGAGATAGCTAGAGTTGAAATTTTCACAGATGATGTATTGTTATTGCTGCTATAACAACAAATACTAAAAACAGAATTAAATAAACATTTAAGTGAGGCTCCCATACATCCCATATCTCGGTTCATGAGATACAGTCTGGTAACAGATGGACAGACAGACAGACGGACAGCGGAGTCTTAGTAATAGGGGTTCTGTTTTTATCATTTGGCTACGGAACCCTACAAATACCAAGTTTCCTACGTTTGAGACCTCTCGCTTTGAGATCTGGAGGCGCTCGCGTCCTAGCTACAATTAGGTAATTAACTAGCTATAGATAACTCATTCAACGGTAAAAATAGTAGTACAATTTTTTTGGGCTTCTTATTTGCAAGAAAATTGAAAATTTACGCGAATTTTCTTAAAAAAAAAATTGGGGTTGCTGGGGAGATGCTCTACAGCAACCCCGAATTCAATTAATTGTACCCTCGTATCTATTGAGGTACATTTTTTTTTAAGTAAGTACTAATTCAGTACATATTGTGTACATCATTATTAAGTCTTAATAAATCACAAAACAGACAGTGGGGTTTCCAGGGAGCATGACGTAAAATTAGATCAGGGGGCCTATAATGGTTGCTTTTATCGCGTGATAAATAAGTGACAAAGCATCTGTCACTCACACGCATTTTATCAAAACGTGACGGCTGCTTTGTCACTTATTTATCGCGTGATAAAAGCTCGATCATATGCCCGCAGTTAAGTAGGTAGAATCGAACTTAACATTTAAGCCCCATAGTCAGAGGCAGTCTGTATAATGCGATCTTTAAACTAATCCCGCTTGCCATGTAGCCATACATCGTCAGGAAATAGGGTACAGTTGGCAACATTACAGATAAAGACTTAGATTTGATTTTTTGCGTAATATGTCATTTGTAAGGTTTCGTTTTCAATTTTAGTCTCAAACTTAGAGTATTTTTATACGTAACCATTGAAATCAACTTTGTAATATTGTATAAGATTGATGGGGGTAAGTAATAATTTAGAAATTCTTTCTTTAAAACTCTAAATGTTCTCAACTCAATTAATTCGTTATCAAGTTAGTCTATTAATTTACAACTTCAGCGCATTTACAGTCTTATACAGGATGACTTCAAACTGATACTAGAAAATTAGTGTTAGTCTTGTGCCGTAGTCCTTGGCCAAGATTTTTTTAGGCTGACCACTTCTATTACTGAATGAAAAGTTACAACAGCCACAAACTGGTTTCATTTCAATGTTTTATACCCATTTCAGTCTGAAGATGCTTAAGCATTTGCCTGTTATGTAACAAAAAAAACTGGCCAAGTGCGAGTCGGACTTGCGCACCAAGAGTTCCGTAAACAATTAAGTTAAGTTTACACCTGGTATGTATGGCGTAGTATACAAATGAGGTGCAAAGTTAACGCAACCGATCACGTTTGTTGTATGGGAGCCCCCTTAAATATTGATTTCATTCTGGTTTTTAGTTTTTGTTGTTATAGCGGCAGCAGAAATACATCATCTGAGAAAATTTCAAGTGTCTAACTATCACGGTTCATGAGATACAACCTGGGGACAGACATACAGATGGACAGACAGCGGAGTCTTACCCTTTGAGTACGGAACCCTAAAAATATTATGTAAAAATCAAATGTGCCTATTGTTACATTACAGTACTCGCGGAGAACAGCACCCAGGAGGTGTATTTAATTTCAAATCATGAAATAGGTAGTCAAATTTTGCTTTTTAATTCAAGCAAGTAAAATATATTTTAACAACCGTACCCGGAAACTAGAGGCGTCGCAAAATAACGTAGCAAACGTTTGTTCCTAATTTGAAATGCAAAAGCACGTTACCATTTAGAAGCGAAGATTGAAATCGATCGAGAGAAAGGTTGTCTTCACAATGGGAGATCATTTTCTACAACAAGGATTTTACCGCGGCCTGGCCTAGCCCGTACATCAGATCGGGGGGCACGGCAGTGCCCCCGCCAAGTCGAGCGCGAAGCAAACACTGCCGTACCATCCTTTACTGGAACCATTTCGCCGCATTTTCAGGCCCCTATTTGAGCACCTCTGGATAAGACCAGAACGCAGAAATTTTCGTCATCCAGTAAACTATAATCACACACTTAAAATCCAAAATTTCAAGTCTGTAGGTCATTTAGTTCCGAAGTTAAGCGAAAGCAAACTTTCGCATTTACGACACTCACTCACTCACTCATGATCATCAGTAAAGAAGTAGTACTTCCCATAAATTCAGAGAGCTGAAATTTGGTACAGAGTTAGGGTTTAATGGCCACATAAAGCGAAAACTATAAAAATTGGCCAAGTGCGAGTCCGACTCGCGCATGAAGGGTTCCGTACCATAAAACAAGTTTGTTGTATGGGAGCCCTTAAATGTTTATTTTATTTTATTTTTAGTATTTGTTGTTATAGCGGCAATAGAAATAGATCATCTGTGAAAATGTCAACTGTCTAGCTATCACCGTTCTTGATATACAGCCTGGTGACAGACGGACGGACGGGCGGACAGACGGACGGACGGACGGACGGACAGCGAAGTCTCAGTAATAGGGTCTCGTTTTTACCCTTTGGGTACGGAACCCTAAAAACTAGGATAATCGAAGATCTGGAGTACTGTGATTAGAAAACACAAGAGCCCAACCAAACTGCTAGAGATCGACATACCGCCTTTACAAAAAATATTCAACTTGTTGTGTTCGGTTGGCCGCCGTCGCGACTGATCGTCTCTACTGATGATGGATCGCGTACCGATTCGACACATGTCGAGCGTTATTCGATTTCTACGACGTGAGTAAACCCGTTAAGTATTTTAATATTCAACTTGGTGGGCCGCTTCATTTGATGTCAAAAATCCAAGGTCTGAAGTATTTTGACGACGCGTTTGGCTCGGTTTGTAAACACCTGCCTACTGAGCCGGCGGTCCCGGGTTCGAGTCCCGGCCAGGGCAAATATTTGTGTGATGAACTCGAATATTTGTGCTTGGGTCATGGTTGTTCTATGTATTTAAGTATATATTTATCGATATAAGTATGTATATCGTCGTCTAGTACCCATAACACAAGCCTTCTAGAGCTTAATTTGGGACTAGATCGATTTGTGTGAGGTTGTCCGATATTTAGGGGAAAGTAGTACGAGTTGATCCCTCGGGGTAAGATGATCATTTGCGATTGTGTGAAAACTGCTAACGCCATCTAGTACGTTTATATGCCAAACTGTAGCTCCAAACACCCCCCCGCCTCAGTCAAAGTGTAATAGCGGTGCGTGAGACACAGCGTCTTTTACGTAAAAAAATAAAAATTGTGTGTGCTTAATCTAAGGTAAGGCTGACTTTGAGCTTATGTTACTTTTATTGTATGCTGTTAATTGCAATGACTGTTATGTTTGTGGCTTTCTAATATGCCTAATTTTGGTTTTTAGGCAACGGAAACATAGCCTCGTGCTTGGAGGTTATGTTTGGTGACATTGTAAAAAAAGTTTGATTTGGGGCGAGATGATCCCATTCCATGTGTACTAGATGATCCCCGGGGATCATCTTGTACATATGGAATAGATGATCTTTACAATATGAACGAAACTTTTTTTTAAATATATAATAAAAAATGTTTTTACTATTTTATTAGCCAGTATATCTGTCTGTTTGCTTGTCTGTATGTGTTTCTATCTTCAAATTGGTTATGGGAATTAAATATTTCTATTGCAGATAAATGCCGCGTAATTACAAAAGGAAGACCACACGCGGTCAGTGGTCTGAAGTAGAGCATGGAATATCGGAGCTATTTCTAATACCGGTATTCTCACCGATATTGAAATCTCAAATACCGGTTTTCCGGTATTTCGATATTTTTTCGATATTAATGTAAAACATCAAACATTTCTAGGAAAACTTGTTTAAATACGTTGAAAGTCTAGAATAAGACTATAAACATACTGGAATGGTTTGTATAAAACGTCGGTTCTCGCTGTTGAGGTAAAAAGTTGTGTGTGCTACACGAGAGCAAAGTTGTTTGCATCTTATGCTGTTGGGTCCCTCGCTACACTCAGGATTCTTAAGAACAAACATAGAATCCTTCGATTGCTCAGGACTCAAAATCAGCACTCGCAAGAAAAACCAACTTTGCTCTCTTTTTGCCCAAGTAACTATTATTCAAACGGCCTTAGGTAGTATTTGAGCGACCTCAAGCCTGGTGGAACAGGGATCACAAAAAACATAGCCAATCTTAAGTGTTGTCTGTAAAAGACGATCTTATTTTGCTGCAGGTGTTGGCAACAGAAGAAAACGCTCGTTCCGATTCTACACTCGTAGGCCGTGGAGAGCGATTTGTATTAATAATGTTGTTATTTTGACTTACGAATTAATGTAGTATTTATTAGTAGCGGATGAGAGACTGGCCTGGGCAGTCAAATCCTTAGCTCCTTTTAAAGCAGCAGGACCGGACGGCGTAATCCCGGGTTTACTCCAAAAGGGCTACGACCTGATAAAAGAGAATCTGAAGGAAATATTCAAAAGCAGTATTGCCCTGGGGCACATCCCGAAAGCATGGAGAGAAGTACGGGCAGTCTTTCTACCAAAGCCGGGGAAAAAGACATACCAGGATGCAAAGTCATTCAGAAGCATAAGCCTATCATCATTCGTATTGAAAACACTGGAGAAAGTGATAGACGCATTCGTAAGAACAAAAATAGGAGAGAGTGGAAAGCCACTACATGGAAACCAACACGCCTATATGGTGGGAAAATCCACGGAAACGGCTCTACACAATTTGACAATAAGGATCGAGAGATCTCTGGAAGCAAAACACTACGCACTAGGATGTTTCTTCGACGTGGAAGGGGCCTTCGACAAGGCGACCTTCGAAGCGGTGGAAGAAAGTCTAAGGAGAGACGGGATAAATCCTACTATTGGGTCCTGGATAAGCAAAATGCTCAGGGGAACGGCGAAACTCGGAGGAGAAGTAAGACGGATAAGCCCGAGAAGAGGCTTTCCACAAGGAGGATGTCTATCGCCACTAATGTGGTGTGTACTTCTAGACTCCTTAATTGAGAAAACAAATAAAGGAGGCCTATACGTACAAGCATACTCCGATGATGGAGTCATACTTGTACGAGGAGTGGCCCTAAATGTAGTCAGAGACATAATGAGGAAAGGGGTGATGGAAATATTAGCATGGTGCAGGGGCAGAGGATTGGACCTGAACCCCGATAAAACTAAACTAATATTATTTACCAATAAGAGGAAAACAGAGAAAATGAAGCCTATCAGCATTCAAGGTAAAGAACTCGAAGTAGTCAAGGAGCTAAAATATCTGGGAGTAACGCTAGATAGTTCTCTCAGATATAAAACACATATAAGAGAGCAATCGGCCAAGGCCATAAGAACGCTCTACCAGTGTAAAAGGGCGGTAGGAAGGAAATGGGGCCTGAAACCACATATGATACACTGGATTTACAAAGCAGTGATACTACCCAGGATACTATACGGGGCCCTGGTATGGTGGCATAAGGCCAACATCAAAGAATACCACAAAGAATTATCCAAAGTACAAAGACTGGCATGTCTTATGATTACGGGGGCAATGAGGACAACGCCCACGCAAGCAATGGAAATCATGCTCGGTCTCAAGTCACTTAAAATAGAAGCGGAGAAGAGGGCCATGGAGCAATGGTACAGAATGAAAGCATGTAAGGAATGGAGAGGAAGTTGTGTGGATAAGGGACATGCACTCATTCAGAGGGAAGCATGTTCGAAGATGGGGATGATCACCCAAAACAACGACCTTATAAAGAGACGAGAAATGTTCGATAAGAAATATAGGATACATATAGGAGACAGGGACAACTGGAAAATAGAGGTAGAACACCCCGTGACTGTCTGCTTTACGGATGGTTCTCGGCGGGAATCGACGAAACTGGCAGGAGCCGGTGTAGTGATACCGAAGCTGGGGAAGAAGGTACACATACCTCTGGGGAGGTATGCCAGCGTATTTCAGGCAGAGGTATGTGGCATAATGAGATGTGTGCAAATAATAGATGAATGCTCGCAGAGAGAGGGATCTGTCGTCATATACACAGATAGCCAGGCTGCGCTAAAAGCGTTAGACAAGCCGATGGTAAGCTCATCCTTGGTAATGGAATGTAGGGAAGCCCTAAACAAACTTGGAGAGCACACAAGGATTACGGTAGCATGGGTACCTGGACATCAGGGTGTGATAGGGAATGAAAGGGCAGACGAGATGGCAAGACTGGGGGCAGAAAGGGAACTCATAGGACCTGAACCTGCACTGCCAATATCGGCAGAAGTCACGAAAGGAGTTATAGCCAGACTAATGGAGGAAGAGGCCAACAAACAATGGCGTGAGACAGCGGACTGTCGACAATCGAAGATGATCCTAGGAGGCATAAACAGGAAAAGGACCAGGTATCTCCTGGAACTAGGTAAGAAAAATCTCAGATTATTAACAGGTATAATCTCGGGCCACAACAGCCTTAACAGGCACCTAAACGTCATGGGTGTAGTAAGTGACCCAAGCTGCTCATATTGTGGCCATGAGGAGACTAGTAAGCATGTTATAGCAGAGTGTGGCATGTATGCGATAGTACGCTATAGCATCTTCGGGAAAGATAAACTGGAAGAGGAGGAGCTGAGGGACATTAACCTTAAAGATGTCCTTTCCTTCTGCGGGAGAACAAGAAGATTCGAGGAAGAAGGCTGTATGGGAGCGCTGCCGGGACAGTAACCGTTGGCTCCAACTGGGAACTGGGCTGAATGAACGCACCCAAGCGATCGACAGCCCGCCTGTCTCCGGACGGGCGTCCCTACACCAAATCATCATTATCAGTATTTATTACTTCAAAACTTCAAACGACGCATCAATTGTTTAGGGAACTAATTTCATAATTATAAGAATTATTAACCTCCCCACTATTATTATTATAAGAATATTATTAAATAATATTATAAGATTTATTTGAGTCCCCAAAAAGGGAGACCGTTCTGACCCATCTAATTACCGTCCCATTGCCGTAACCTCAAGTGTTGTGTAAAGTTATGGAGCGGATCATCAACGACCAACTGATGCGACACCTTGAAGATCACTCCCTAATTAATGATCGTCAGTATGGCTTCAGACCGAAACGATCAACGAGCGATCTTCTAGCGTATTGATAAACACGGCGAGGCTTTGGCTATCAGCCTTGACATTGCCAAAGCTTTCGATCTGGTCTGGCATAAAGCACTTCTTTCCAAGCTTCCTGCGTACGGTCTGCCCATCCAGCTGTGTAAATGGATTGCTGACTTCCTGCATGAGCGTAGAATCCGCGTCCTCGTCGAAGGGTGCGCTTCGCGGTTCATGACAGTGAATGCTGGTGTCCCACAGGGCTCGTGTGTTATCGCCCACCCTCTTTCTTCTGCATATCAATGATGTGCTACCATTAGGGAACATTCATTGCTATGCGGATAATAGGTACGGTCCATGGTCGATATATTAGTGGGCCGGGAGCTTGTAGGGCGGAAATCGGCGCGATACGTGAGAATCTTGTCGTTGAACTGGACCAGGTTCTGGACCTCATTAGCAAATGGGGTTCTGTTAACCTGGTTGAGTTCAAAGCCAAGAAAACCCAGTTTTGTGCGTTCTCTACCAAGACGTCTTCGTTTCTTCCTACTCCTAGTCTCCAGAGCACTCCTCTTGGTTTGCGTGATAGCCTGAATATGCTAGGCATGGATATCCACTGCAATCTTAATCAAAACGAATACATCGAGTCACTGACTTCCAAAAAACTGGGGATCCTGAACAGAGTGCGTCGCTTCTTCACGCCGGACCAGCTTTGCCTTCTTTATAAGGCTCAAGTTCGTTCGTGCGTTTAGTACTACTGCTCGCATCTTTGGGATGGCCCCGCCCAATATCTACTCGATGGTCTTGACAGATTGCAACGTCGGGCGGTCCGGTCGCTGAGCGTTTTCTATCGCCTATACCATGGCGAGTGTTCTGAAGAGTTAGTGCCTCTTATCCCACCCTCCCCTTTCCGTCATAGAACCACATGTGCCGGTTTGCGATGTCATCGCCTCACCGTGGAGAATATTCCCACACGTACCAAGAAGTTAGGCAATTCCTTCATCTGCCGAACTATTAAAATTACCTTCTTATAACTTAATTGGGACCCTTCAAACGAAGCGTAAAGAAGCATCTCTCGGGCCAGCATGGCAGTGTCATCCCCTTTTTGCTTACCATCAGGCGAAGTGGAGCCACTATGTTATGCCGTTATAAAAAAAAATCCTCGTTCTAATATCGAAAATATCGAAATACCGATATTGGGAAAAAGCAAAATCGATATTTCAATATCGGAATTTTGGTCCGATATTCCGGTTTTTCGATATTATCGAATACCGGTATCCATGCTCTAGTCTGAAGAATCTATGAAGGCCGCTCTTGAGGCTGTGAAAAATGGTTTATGACTGTTATAATTGCTAATCTATCTCAGAAGACTGAATTATGTTTGTTTTTTTGTTCATGACGACAAAACTCGTCTGCCTGATATTTATATCAGTTTATAGACCATAGTCTAGATCCTTTAATTATTTTCAATAAATACGTTCTATGATTTCTGCGTAATTTTATTTTTTAACACCTCTTAATTCTCATAAACAGTTGTTAATTCTCAATAGGGGGTAAGATGATCATAGGGATCATCTTACCCTTACCATGGGAATCATCTTGTACACCGGGGTGTACAAGATGATTACTTCGTAAGGTTTTGGAAAAACGACAATATTTCCATGAAATCTAAACTAATTTATTGTTTTGAGTATGAGGAAAGTTAGATCGATAAATTGGCTAGTAATTAGTGCCAACATTTTTGGAATGCATGGAAAACTGTAGATTGTATGGTCATTCCCGCTTAAGGGGATCATCTCGTACTACTTTCCCCTATATATTTATTATTTATTTGATGAAGAACCCTCAGCTGGTCTCAGCTGTATTAGAGATATGGTAATGCCCCCTTCTACTATTGGTACATAAAAAAATCGACTGTCATTGCAAAAATCCAGCGTAGTGGGATACATCTAATTTAATCTAGCCTAATAATACCTACAGTTGAAATACCGAAGGTCAAAATACCGAAAGTTCAAAAAGCCGATATTCGATAAACCGAAGCTCAAATTACCTATTTTCAGAAAATCGAAAGTTGAAAATCTCGAAATTCCATAATCCCGAAATTTTTAAAATCTCGAAATGTTATAATCCCGAAAGTCAATAAGCACTTTAAAAGTGTCAGGACACTAAACCAATCTGACTTTTCCGTGGAGCCGATCTGCTCCGGTGCTGCGGGATGTTCAGCCCCTCCGCCCTAGCGTAAGAAAGTGCGGCACCTACGGTCGCCTCCGCAGCTTCGGCTTTTTGGTCACCTTCGGCGACCAGCCTCAGCCGCTGCGCCTCGCTTGATGCCCGCACTTTCTTACGGCGGCCGGGGGCTGCCCTCCCTCCGCGCCTCCGGGCTTTTATATACACTCTAGGGGTAGGGCAGACCAGACCACGTGGAATCGGGGTTGACATCTTCGGTTCTGTGGCAAGTCGATTAAGAAAAGGAAAGAGTCCGCGAAAGTGGGAAATTAAGTATGACACTAAATATTCGATATTATGATAAAATATTCTGTCATGGACGGCCAACCGAACCGAACTTGTCTGGAACCGAAGCTGTCAACGCTCGCCTCCGCAGCTTCGGCTTTTTAGTCACCTTCGGCGACCAGCCTCAGCCGCTGCGACTCGCTTGATGCCCGCACTTTCTTACGCTAGGGCCACAGTATAATAAAGAGTACTAACATACTAGGGCGGAGGGGCTGCACATCCCACAGCGCCGGAGCAGATCGGTTCCTCAGAAGAGTTCACTTATAAATAGTAGGTAAGTATAGTAGTAGGCAAGTAGGTTACGTAATTTAGGTTAATATTCTTTGTATAAAATAAACATTAGAATCTGTAAGACTACAGAAATACGAGATAATTCTCGAGAGTTTAAATAATATTCCGCATTACAACCTTCAGGCAGGATCATAGTCTTCGGGATTATAATCTTCGGGATTACAGTCTTCGGGATTACATTCTTCGGGATTACAGTCTTCGGGATTATCTATAATATTCAGTATTTCATCCTTTCGATCAAACGTTCTTTCGGGATTTTAAACTTTCGGTCAAATAAATATTCGATATTTTAATTTTCGGCCTTCCGTCCATAGGTCTTATGATATTCGGTATTTTGAACTTCGGCATTGTAATATTTACGTACCCGCTCGGCGAATGCCTCCCCTTCTGCTTTTAATACGCATATAAGTAAAATTAAAGGAAAACTCTGGACAAGACTAGACTGGCTTTTATACTTTATACTTACAAGATTACAAGAAGAAATAGTCGAACGATTAACTTTATTCTACTCGAACATTACACAAATTAAATAAACAAATTACACCAAAATATTAATTTCGCTCAAAATTTGGTCAAAATATAATGCATTGGACTAAGAGTGGCGGTGATCTAGATGGCGCTGACTGTATTTTAAAACGCGCCGTCGTTTGTTTTTCCGATAATCTTATATGGCGAAGTGGCAACCGGCCGCGTTACAGTCGTTTACGACATTCTTCTACTGCGCTTGGAAACGTTTGCTAGGGATTAGGAGGGATTATTTGCATTTCGTTGATTTCGCTTATTATTTCGTGAGGTTTGCTAAAGTTAATTGGGTCGTTCTTCTTTTTTACCTACAATAGTCCGTCCTTCGTCTTATTATGGCATCTCAGAGTAATCATATTCGGTTTTATAATGTTCGAAAAATCATCCATATTTTTCTATCTATCAATATTATGTAATCTGTCAGTTTCTCTAACCAGCATTTTTTTTTCAAACGTTTGTTTATTATTTCGTAAAATGGCGTGACAGAGTGGTAAGCTAAAACGCGGTCTCCCCTTAAAAGGACCACTCTGTCACGCTATAAAAAAAAACACAATAAAAAAACTGAATGGGCTGTAAAATAAGTTTAAATTAGGTAATAGTCCTAATAATAAAACAAATGCATTTTTTTTTTATTCTACTCTGAAACCTCAATTATCGATAGTTCAAAAGCCCAAAAAACGGAAAACCTTCGATTTAATGTAGATAAAAAAGAAGAACGACCCAATTAGCAGGTTGTTATAAAACAATATGCCCACGTTTCTACAAAAAGAAGTGAAATCCCACCAAAAACATTCTGTAAAAAACTAGCCAAGTCTCGATGGAGCTGCTTGTTTATCTCTAAAAAGTAATGAAATCTTGACAAAGTCATACCAAGTCTAAGGTTCCTTACTGCGATTTCTTTATTATTATAGTTAATGTTGTGTGACTTGGCCGTTGAAGGGTACACAAGGGTACAAAACCAGGTGCTCCATGACACCATTTCACCAATCTGTGGCCAGAACCGCTATAAGTCAATTTTGTTTACACGTAATGTTATTTCTGTTGTAACTACCTATGTTTGTTAAGCGAGATAATAGCCCATACTGGTGTACCCTTCAACGGCCTAGTCACACAGCATTAACAATAATAATAAAGAAATCGCAGTAAGGAACCTTAGACTTGGTATGACTTTGTCTAGATTTCATTACTTTTTAGAGATAAACAAGCAGCTCCATCGAGACTTGGCTAGTTTTTTACAGAATGTTTTTGGTGGGATGTATTTTACCTCTGATACCGTGACATTTTTGGGATGAAAAGTATGTCACTCTTGAATATATACAAATTTACTCATGGTATTGTCGTTAATAAATAAAACCGGCCTAGTGTGAGTCGGACTCGCGCGCGAAGGGTTCAAACACAGACATAATCACTCGACTTAAATATTTATTTTACTCTGTTTTTAGTTTTTGTTGTAATAGCGGCAACAGAAATACATCATCATTAGATACAATAAAAACCGGCCAAGAGCATGTCGGGCCACGCTCAGTGTAGGGTTCCGTAGTTGCTCATCCTTCACAATAAACTGCTGTTTTAAGCCCGAGGTTTAAGTTAAGACAGATTTTAAGCTCTATAAAAAGGTCGTAAACGCCCTAGAAACTGTAATCACTTATTACCTTCTGGAAGTCAACTTACGACCTTTTAAAGAAAAAATATGAAATTTGGCGATAACTCAAAAACGGCTTGACCGATTTTGTTCAATATAGTTTTCATTGAAAGTACTTATAAGGCCGCATTAACATGAATTTTTCCATATTTTTTTGACTTGTGGTTCAAAAGTTAGAGGGGGGGGGGACACAATTTTTTTTATTTTCGGAGCGAATATTTACAAAACTACTGACTTTATCAAAAAGTAATGTTTGAAAACCCCTATTATTTTCAAGAGACCTATTCAACGACACCCCACACACTAGGGTTGAAACGAAAAAAAAAAATCACCCCCACTTTAGGTGTTCGAGAGGTACCCGAAAAAAAATTTTTTTTTTAGTTTTTATTTTACCGTTTTGTCGGCGTGATACATACACATACTCATACCAAATTTCAGCTTTCTAGTACTAATGATCACGGAGTTAAGCCGCGGACGGACGGACAGACGGACAGACGGACAGACGGACAGACGGACATGGCGAAACTATAAGGGTTCCTAGTTGACTACGGAACCCTAAAAATGGAGTGCCACAGGGAAGTATCCTGGGTCCAATCCTGTTCTTGTTATATATAAATGACATAACTCATATTACAAATCACCGTTGTATTTTATATGCGGACGATATTTCCATTATTGTGACATCTGATAAAAAATCTAATACAGTTAAAGAACACGAACAGGACATCAACAATACAATTAATTTAGTAATAAACTGGCTACAGTCTAATAATTTAGTAATTAATTTGGACAAATCGAATTACATACAATTTAATAAAAGAAGGAATGCTAAATACACCTTGAATCTTGATATTCCCAGTATTGAAAATGTTACACATACCAGTTTCCTTGGAGTAACTGTAGATGAAAATTTAGATTGGAAGTTACAAGTTTACAATATAAGTAATAGGATTAATAGATATGTGTACGCCCTTAGACAAATTAGTAAGGTGACAAACTTCCAAACCGCTTTATCTTGTTATCATGCGTATGTAGAGTCTGTGTTACGCTACGGCTTACTAATCTGGGGCAATAGCACAAACAGTGATCGGGCATTTAGTGCGCAAAAAAAGTGCGTTAGAGCAATGTGTGGAATGCGCCCTACCGAATCGTGCCGACCAGTGTTCAAAAAGCTTGGGTTATTACCACTTCCCTCACTTTATATTTACGAAATATGTGTTTTTGTACATAAGCACAAAGACTTTTTTACAAAAGCCTGTGATAGGCATCCACGGTCCTGCCGAGACCCCGACAGATTGCTAACTGATGGTCCTTCTAGATCAGCCAAGCACAAGAAAAGTTGTTTGACTATGTGTGTAAAAGTATATAACAAAATACCCGGTGAATTTAAAGCTATGAATAATAATACATTTAAAAATAAGTTACACCAATGGATGAATAATAATAATTTTTATAGTATAAACGAATTTTTTGACATGAAGTAAACTGTAACTGTCTGTAGATATTTATTGTAAGTGTAAGTCATATTATTTTGTTTCATGTAAGTAGAGTATAGGTGTTATACCTCCTTGTAAAGCTGTCTTTGGGTAGCTATCTTGTAATTTAATTTGCATACCGTCCACGGTTAAACATGTAAACCTACCAATAATTGTATAAGACCTATGTATGTATAATGGTAATGTTTAGTGCAAATAAATGATTATCTTATCTTATCTTATCTTATCTTATCTTATCTTATCTTATCTTATCTTATCTTATCTTATCTTATCATCTACGAAAATTTCAACTGTCTAGCTATCACGGTTCATGACAAGAGACAGCCAGGTGACAGACAGTCGGACAGTGGAGTCTTAGTAGGTAATAGGGTCCCGTTTTTAGCCTTTGGGTGCGGAACTCTAAAAAAAATAACTTTAAATATGTTTAAAAAACAAAATAAAACTTAAGATAAAAAATCTAAACTTATATAAGTAACTAGCATTAACCCGCGGCTTCGCCCGCGTGCCTATATAATATACATCATCCTATGGGAACAAATGCTCTTTTTTCAGGATTAAAAGTAGGCTATTTGTTAAGTTAGGGATATAAAATCTGCAATCTGAATTTCCCTCATGCACATCCGTCCAGCCGTTTTAGCGTGAAGAAGTAACAAACATACACAGACTTTCGATTTTCTAATATTACTGGGAAATATCACAACTCCACTTTAACAAATCAAACCGAAAACTCAAGCACTCAAATCAAGCGATCTCAGCTTTTACTGTATCCAAATAAAGTTCACTTCAAAATTCATAACTCGAAGTGAATCTAAGACACCGGGATATGTGTGCATTTTATTTGTATAAAGCTTTTGTAATGTCCCGAGCCTCCGCTTATCGACTTGGGATATTCGAGATTGGTTTAATGATTCTAAGCCATGTTCTAAGTTACGTCATGTTCTATTGTAAGATATTGAGGTTCTCTTCGTTGATGAATGAAAAATGTATTATTCTGAGCCAGATAAACGTAATTCAGAATTCTTGACTTAACATAATTATTGAAAAGCTTGAATGTATTTATTACGGATGCAGGAAGTTTCCCGATCATTCCTCCTCCCGTCCCAACGCGCCGCCCGCCTAGGTACCGATTGACGAAGATCGAGATGCCACCAAATACTATTTTTTTTAATCTATCAGGATAACGCGGGTCTCTATCCATACCTCAAAAGCAAAAATAGAACCCCCTTATAGGATCACGAGTAGCTGTCTCTCAGTCCGTCTGTTACAACCGATTTGCTGCAAAACTACTGGACTGATTAAATTGCAATTTGGCGCAAATGCTTTCAAGAATTTTCATGTCCACTATATAAAATTTCAAAATCGGTGGCATTTTGTAATTACCGTCCCAAGAAACCATAAAAATTACACCCATACTCATATTTAGTAATTTCAACCCCATCGCACCCCAACAGGCGAGACGGTATTTCACGTCCACCACGTTTGTTTTTAAAATCGTTGTTGTTTTGGTAATCAGCGACCCGATAAACCATAGAACCATTACCCTTATTGAGGTATGGCATCCTCCTCTGGGGGAACTCAGTTGACGCCGATAGAGCATTTATAGCTCAGAAGAAATGCATTAGGGCAATCTGTGGAAGTGGACGTCGAGAATAATGTCAATTAGCATTTACTGAACTGCATCTATTAACATTACCTGGCCTATATATTTACGAAACAGCAGTATTTGTTAAACAAAACCCTGATCTTTTTCCACCTTTGACCAATGTATCAAATAGGCCCCTTAGACAGTATAAAATAGTCATACCACCACACAGGCTTAAATCGAGGAAGAAAAGCGCATATTTTATGTGTATGCAAATATTTAATAAAATTCCAGCTGAGCTAAAGATGCTACCAACTCCAGAATTCAAACATAAATTTAAAATAATGTTGCATGATAAATATTTTTATAGTTTCGCCGAATTTTTCAATCACAAATTTTAGAACTAAGGAATATGTGACAATAATTGTAATTATAATAATTAGGGTAAATAATCAAATCAATGTTATACACAATCCATAAAATTAATATAAAATGTGATTTTTTATAAAATATGAACTTCATAATAATAATAATCATAATATTACTCAAACATGTGTGTAGCAATGGCTTGCTGACCAAATTGTTCACATGCCTAACGGTCGGACATATCTTGGGTAAAATATAAATGTGTAACATCTTATGTACCATATGTTTTTGTGAATAAAAACTTTCTTTCTTTCTTTCTTTATCAGACTTTGTCACCATATTCTCCTCCTTTAGGGGTTGAATTCTCAAAAAACATGAAACACGTGCTTACTCATTTATCGTTAGAAATACTCCTTGGAAGATTTCAATAAAATAGTCTAACTAATCTTTTTTCCCCATACAAACTTACAACCCCCATTTCAATCCTTTGGGGGTGACTTTTGACAAATGCTTCTTTTATTGCACCCCTAGACTTTATAAGGACACGTAGGTTCCAAATATGGACTCTCTAGAACCAGCGGTTTAGTATTTAGATATTTCAACCCCATTTCACCCCAACAGGGGAGATGTTAATTCACGTCCGCCACGTTGGATTTTAAAAGCGTTGCGGTTTTCGTAATCAGCGACCCGATAAACCATAAAAGCATTAACAATGTTGATTTTAAGACTTTGTCACCACATTTCTCCCTTTTAGGGGTTGAAATAAAAAAAAAACCTGAAACACGTGTTTTTTTATTTATCGTTAGAAATACTCCTGTGAAGTTTCGAATAAAATAGTTTAACTAATCTTGTTTCCCCATACAAACTTTGGAACCCCATTTCACTCCTTTGGGGGGTGACTTTTGAAAAATTCTCTCTTAGTGCACCCCTACACCTTATAAGGTACCTACGTGCCAAATTGGACTCTCTGGAACCAGCGGTTTAGTATTTTGTCATTTCAACTCCATTTCCTCCACTTTAACTAATCTTGTTTCCCCATACAAACTTTGGACCCCCATTTCACCCATTTGGGGGATGACTTTTGAAAAATTATCTCTTAGTGCACCCCTACACCTTATAAGGAACCTACGTGCCAAATTGGACTCTCTAGAATCAGCGGTTTAGCATTTAGACATTTCAACCCCAACAGGGGAGATGGTAACTCACGTCCGCCACGTTGGATTTTAAAATCGTTGCGGTTTTCGTAATCAGTGACCCGATAAACCATAAAAACAATACCCATGCTGATTTTCAGACTTTGTTACCACATTTCTCCCTTATAGGGGTTAAATTTTCAAAAACCTGAAACACATGTTTACTCATTTATCTTTAGAAATACTCCTGTGAAGTTTCGAATAAAATAGTCTAACTAATCTTGTTTCCCCATACAAACTTTGGAACCCCATTTCACCCCTTTAGGGGGTGAGTTTTGAAAAATCCTTTCTTAGTTCACCCCTACACCTTACACTGAAAAAAATACCCAGTGGAGCCTACTGAAATTACAGTAAGCGTAACCGTTATTACAGTTAGGTTTACTGAAATGTCAGTAGGCCTAACTGTTATTGCATTAAGTCTTACTGTAATGTCAGTAGGCTCCACTGGATATTTTTTTCAGTGTATAAGGAACCTACGTGCCAAATTTGAACTCTTTAGAACCAGCGGTTTAGTATTTAGACATTTCAACCCCATTTCACCCCACCAGGGGAGATGGTAACTCACGTCCGCCACGTTGGATTTTAAAATCGTTGCGGTTTTTGTAATCTGCGACCCGATAAACCATAAAAACAATACCCATGCTGATTTTTCAGACTTTGTCACCACATTTCTCCCTTATAGGGGTTGAATTTTCAAAAAACCTGAAACACGTGATTACTCATTTATCGTTTGAAATACTCCTGTGAAGTTTCGAATAAAATAGTCTAACTAATTTTGTTTTCCCATACAAACTTTGGAACCCCATTTCACCCCTTTAGGGGGTGAGTTTTGAAAAATCCTTTCTTAGTGCACCCCAACACCTTATAAGGAACCTACGTGCCAAATTTGAACTCTCTAGAACCAGCGGTTTGGGCTGTGCGTTGATATGTCAGTCAGTCAGTCAGTTTCTTCTTTTATATATTTAGATTGAGTTTGTGTAACTCCCACTTAACTCTGTGGTTTTAGGAGAGATTTCACTTAAAGAGAGGGTCTATGTTTGGACAGCTATTTTAAAACCACATTTTACAATGCTGGCCGGTCTTTACATGTTTAATTAATACTTATCTTGGATAATACTCTGATGAAATATCTGTTCGTTATTTGTCTTTCATTTCACGAAATTCATCCACCCTCACCCTCATTAGAAAGATTATTATAAAAGTTATAAGTATGAAATTAATGTAAACACCTAATTGTGATCATGTGTTTTTATTATAACATACATACTTACAATCATTAATAACGAGCTGGCAATTATAAAAAAAATAGATCGACTTTGTAGTCTTAGTGCTTACATTCCACACATTTCTGTTTTATTCTTCTGAAACACCATCGAATGCTGAAGTAAAGTAACAGAACTATTACAGTAATAATGAATATGATTAAAGCAGCTAGGTCAAGGTATTCCTTCTGGTATGTCGGTGCCAGGAGAGCCGGAGATCGGAGGTATGTGGCCCCGTGTGTGCTGACTACGTGCTCCACCCAGTGCACCAACTCCTTGCTCGGAGACACCGGACGATGGTGGTAAATTCGAGACACACGTTTCATGCTGTCTTGGTATCTGAAATTTGGGATAGCGATTAGCGAATAGGGTAAAATGGTTTTCATGTAACGAGCATACCGAAACACACATTGAGGATGCGCCCTCTAATACGTGAATTGTCGATCTAGTGAGGGTTAAGTAAGCCCTTGGATATGGGTGATAAACTGGATACTATGTAGATCCTTGGATTATGATAGCAGTGGACATTTTAGCACTGACGTGATGTTACAACGTCCTGAATAAATTACAGCTATTGTTATAGTTGTCGTGACAGTAGTAAGTTAAGGAAACTTACTTCCAATCCGCAAACATGGTCTTCAATGCATCCCTCAGCTCTGACGGCAGGCTTGGGCTGTTGTCCAGTTTTATAGCTATTCCTTTCTTCACGGCCGCAGCAGCATTATTAAACTGATCACCGGCATGGGGAATCACGATCATGGGTACCGCGAAATGTATCGCTTCTATGAGCGAAAGTAGTCCTCCGTGGGTTATGAAAACTTTTGTATTTGGGTGGTCTGAAAATTCAGAGGTTTTCTTAAAGGACATAAACAATAATTTGGCATCAAAATCAAACTCGTTTAAGTTATATAGATGTTCTAGATGAATAATTTTTATAATACCATACCGCATTATGCAATTTAGAGAGATTTTTGCAAAGAAACCTAACCTAACCAACCTAAGTAGCTTGTATGCCAGGGCATTATACAAAATGTCCAATTTATCTCTTGATCCATAACCTCGACATTGTTGCATTGTGTGTTGAGTTGGCCTAGACATTGTCTTGTGGTACATTCATTGATAAGATGAATATCCAATAAGTTTCTGTCAAAAATGGCATTTTAGTGGCAAGCTTTTATAGCCGACTGTACTTTTCTTTGGATATCCATCAAATGCTCACTGAGACGATTCTAAAGAGCCCAAGCTCGGTAGGATTGCTTTTTCTATTATACAGTTCCTATGACCACCTTCCGGCTCCATCATCAGATCAGCCCCACGGTAACATATTATTGTATTGTCATCAAAGTTAAGTAAGTATGCAAAATTTCAGCTCAATCGGTGGACGATATCTGCTTCAAAATTGAGTTGCAAGATTTCACCCGAACAAACATACTTAGATACATACATACATACTTACATTGCAAGTTAAATAAAAGCCTTTAAAATGTATACAAATTTTATGCATAAGACCAATTTTTTCCTGAATAAGTACCGCTTGAATTTAATAATTACCAAATTTCCTATAAAGTTCCCCAGAATGTAGTATGTTTTACATAATAAACTTCATCGATCTTTCCAATTCCACAAAGGCCATTAATAAACAAAGTATACTAACTCAATATACTAATTTGAGGGGCCCATTCCATCAAATGTACATTTTTGGGAAGATTATCCAAGGGCAGTTCCATTTTCCATAAAACAGTTTGGTTTATGTTTCTGAACAGTTCCACGAGTTCCGTGCGTGTTCTCTCTTCCATGTCCCCCCCGGAGTTGGTGGTCCCAAAGCTAAAGTAAATAACGCCCTGCGGGGATGCATCCATTACGGCTTGTAAATTCTGCAAACAATAATAAAACTTGATTTGAGTTATTTTGATACGGCTACATTGATGAGGATTTAATGGATGGTCACTCCCTTTCAATTCACAACCATAACTCTATGGTTTAGGAATACGTTAAAGGCACAGGGACGTTACCAATAAATTTAATGTTTTAAGGTATGAATAAAATATATGTCTCAAAAAGCGAAATAGACAGATGAATACAAGAAAAAAGCACTAACATCCTTTTCACACGCGCAGCGAGTGATTGATTATTGCCTTTATCACGCGATAAACGAATGAAAAAGCTAAGCAAAGAAGGATGTCTTTTTTTAACAAGTACCTTCATATGTGAGGGTGAAAATGACGGATGCAATTATCATTTAGCAATCCTTACCTCACCATCACATAACTAGCGATCGCCGGTAAAAATGTGATTTTTAGATGTTTATTGAAAATACCTATCTCACTAATATTATAAAGGCGAAAGTTCGTGAGTGTGTGTAAGTGTATGTTAGTTACTTTTTCACGCTCAAACGGCTGAACTTGGTATGGTGGAAACTGGTAACTGACACCTTGGTTTTACACATAGGCTACTTTTTATCCCGAAAAAAAAAATAGTGTTCCTGGATGAGCGGATAACGCCGCGGGGCGCAGCTAGTAGGAAAATAAAGGCTTACCGCATCCAAATCCTCAACCGGCAACTTGATATGATAACCTGCAATTTCCCTCACACTAGGCGGCACCCTCCAAGCCGTGGCCACAGAAGGGTGGGTATTCACCAACATGATGGAGTAGTTGTTAGGTATATCGTGATAAGGCAGGAGATCTCTTCCAGTCGTCATGGCCGCAGACCTGAAGATAGTGTCGTAGATTTCGAGCTCTAAAGGACGAATTTTGAATCTGAAAAATGTTTTAAGTTTAAGAATGAAAATCGTTTTTTACCAAATTACTTCTACGAAAGTAATTGCAAAATTACACATTTTAGGTATAACACTATCACATCTGTAGAGCTTGAGCTTTCGGATAAAAAAAACGAATTGTCTAAAACGATTGAAAAATAACGGAGTTCGGAGTCGACTTCAAATCTCCTCTTTTTTAAAGTCGGATGAAAAGAAGGAAGTTCATTAGATTGAAATTGTTAAATAACTCCAATACTAGTATAGCGAAACTGTGTATGTATTTATTTGTTACTTTACCCACCCCTAAACAGCTAGACGAATTCACATGAACTAAGTTATCCCGAAAAAATACATGCATTTCCGTAGAATAGTGTACTTATATCTTAACGCGAGCAAAGCCGCAGGCAGTTTACTCTGTAGGTACTCTGTAGTTTTAGTTGACATTCTAACGTGTTTATCTGAAAACTAGTTAGAGCGCGGCCGAGGGTCGGACATCGGGTCACGGCGCGGCGGGACAGTTCGCAACTGAATCAACAACTGCAAATAGATGGGTGTTTCCGGTTTCTTCAGTATAAATAACAAGCATATAGCACAAATAGCATAAAGGCACAGGTACAGTAAAGTTTTCTAGAAGCCAGCAATCACTTACGTTTTTGCAGCATATGCACTAACTAAGAACCGTCGCATTTCAAACTGAGTAACTAGAATTATTTACGAGGCGTAATGTAACATGTTTTTTCTCTTTAAAACGTATCCTAATGTGTCAGAACAAGAAGTTACACTTTGTAATAACCTTTGTAATACTTTTTAACCTAGTTAGTTAATGTTGTATTTCTGTCAACTGAGAAAAAAGATAATCCACCAAATGTAGATAGGATAGGATAGGAAATAATTAAGTACTATGATTTTTTGTGGGTTAGATTCTTTTTCCTAAACTACGTCCAGTTCGGCCTCCTTGACGTATCCGTCAATGGCGAAACCTGGCTCCATGACCTTCACGAGCGTCGGTCATGTGCACGAATGTGGCTTGCAAAACCGAATTTGGTTTTGAAGGTTCTGTTACAAGGCGCACAATGCAACTCAACTTTAACATTCGACGTGTAGGTATAGGAAGGCTTTGGACGGGTCTTTCTGTTAAGGCGTTTTGCGTCGTCCTATAATACCGAGTCATACAAGATAGTAAGTTCATGACAATCAAGACATTTAGACAACAATCTCAAGGCGTCGTACAATAATCACAGTATCTCAGCTCAGTTTAAATTACGAGGTAAATTAAATAGAGCACTGTTCAGCCAGAACGAGGAAACATCCGCGTCCGCAGCTGTTGATTCAGTTGCGAACTTGCCCCGCCACGTAATGCCAGCGCGCCCTTTGACTTTATCAGCTGCACTCAAAGCTTAAATGCATTGCAGTCGTTTTTGAGAATGCCAACAAACAGTAGGATGCTAAGAGAACTTACTTAAAACTTCTAATTTAAAAGTATCGCAAATGTGGATGGTAATATTTATACACCGCACAGTTATTTATATACAGGGTGGAACATTTCAAAAGACTGGGCTGACAGGATAGTGTCATCTGAGTGATCTACAATCGACCTATTATAATTGTAAAGGTGGATTTAAAAGTAAAAAAAGTCATAATAATACATTGTTTTAATATCAGTGACAACCCTACATTTTAAATTGACACCTGTCTTAACTTAAACGATGCTCAAAAGATGCTAGGGTTGAAATGGCAGATTTTTACACTAATGTTTAACAAACTGTATCTTAAAAATGGATACAAATATTTACATAGTTCATTGGTGAAAAATTTTGGTGAAGTAGTCAGTCTGAACGATTCCCTGTTTGCTTAAAAGTCCCTCGATCTGTTCCACCCTGTATAATTATGCGACGCAATTGTTTGTGAAGCGTAACAACGGACCGACGCGTGTACGGACAAAACTGGAAGACGGAGACAAGCAACATGGTGCACGATATTGCGTAGACTACGAGTATTTGCGTGTGTCGCATCGAGTAGAGCCTCTCTTGCTACAAGTAAAAAGAAATCGGCTTTAAAGGCGTGTACTGACTGGACGCTACGGGGCATGTATAACATGTTATATCTCTTTCTAACATGTTACATTACACAAAGAAGTAAATACACACCTTAACCAACCAAACATTCGGTTACGCGTTACGTGTGAACATGCTTAACATTAAGAGGCCTTATTCCTTTTAAAAAATATTTTTTTCATATTATGACAAATATATTGATAATTTCAACCAACTTTTTGAAGTCAATAATACTTTTCCCGAGTTCTAGGTACTAACATAGCTATTTCATGCTTTCATTGCGTGCAGTCGAAAATAAGTTGAAAAAACTTATTTTCCGCGTGAATTTTGTCAATTCCGAGTAGTTTTTGAAACAAAAATTATCAATTAAAAATTCAAACTGTAGCTTTCAAATATATACCAATAAATCCCAATAGCCCTGTTCTAGGTAGTTACATCAATAATATGTTAAGAAACATGTTTGATCATGGAGAAAAATGTCTAAACAATCAGCATTTTAAAAGGAATAAAGCCTCTTAAGTAAAAGCTTTTGATGTTAAATCGAATAAATTGGTATAATTAAATCTATTAGAAGAATTAGGAAGCGCCCGTCTAAATCGAGTGCCGCAGCTCCAAGCTGCCAAGGACTACAGTTCGTAAGCGGGGATGAATATTCCGTCCATTTCAATCAGTGTAAGTAACCGTTCACGAAAAACTTTGTAGACGTACAACGACTTTGTATTAAAAACAATACTAACATTTTATATCAATTAAGAAGGTATTTCAAAAACTGATGATATACCCATTTATAAAACTATTATAGTTCGTATAGAACATTAAATAAATAATTATTAAGAGAGGGGAGCGAAAAGCTAAGCATAGCTTGTACTATGGGTACTAGACAACGATATAAATAATATATAAATACATAATAGATAACATCCGTTAACATTGTGTACAAATTTTATGCAAACCTGAAAAATTCAAATATAGTTTTGTAACTGACACCTGCATAGTCATGTCATAATATACTACATACATACCGCTGGAGCTAGGACATTTCGATTTTTGAATTTATCAACCCCTCCCTTTACGTGTGTAATATATATATATATGGTTAAGTTAGAACAAAACTTTAAATGCAAATTGTACACCAAACAAGGGAGAAACCACCTCATGAACACAAGCATAAGGTCTCTGACTGACAGAGTTTGTGGCAATCCGTAAGAAAGTACCGGTATACAGTAACTTTTCTTACACACATACATGAATATTCTTTAGAACAGCATCTTGTTTAGCATCTATACTAACCGAAGTATCCAAAGTTTCCTGACTTGCACGTGGAGTTCCCTCACCCGCTGAACGAAGCTGAGAGGTGGCAGGTATCCAGAGTTGACGTCTGTCGAATACGAGGGGTTGGGGACCTCGTCCATGAGACGTATCGGCTGCCAGTGGAGCTGAGTCGACACTGCCCAAATTAGAGGAGTGGAGAAGTAGCCAGCGAAGCTATGAAACGTTAAGTAATTTACTATACGCATACGAGTATAGACCGTCAGTTGACAACCAAAATTCACTAATTAACAAATACCTACTTAGAATAAAGCTCGTATCTCAGTGTTAATATACGAGGTATCGAAGATAAGTGACAGAAATTTTAGTGAGTTTTGTCACCAGGCGAGATATAGTCCGCTGGGTTCACGAACACGTATAGCTGATTTAATTATCAAGGTCGTAAAGAAAATGGGTCACTGTCGACTATTCGATTCGATTTTGATTTTGAATCACGATGATAAGTTTAAAAAGGTCAATCCTTAATTATACTGGGTCCTGTAACACAGGGAATCCTAGCTCAGGACCCAAAGGCATAAATCATTATGTTGTGTTGTTTAGTTAAATAAAAATCATTTTCATTTCAAATGTTTGTACACTCCTTTGCATGAATTTAAAGAGTTTTAATGTCCCTCTCAATAAAAAATCCTTTATTTAATTACTAGGAAGGATACAGAACTAAAAATGTTGACGACTAAAGAAGAAATATTTTTTCCCTCAGGTTTCTCGCCTTTGAACTTTCATTAAAACGCGGCGAGCTGCAAGTGACACAACTCATCTCAATTTTAGAAATACGGAAGGTGATAATTGTTATTCCAAAAATGCTATTCCTACACTTAGCAGTGCAGCAAATTTAGTATTTGGTATTTACATAAACATATTTTTTGACGTGTGTTTTTCTGTGCTGTTTGAATCACCTTATAGAGTTTGATGTGAGACCTGTTCTAATCTGAGAAAAGATTTGAATAATTGCAGTAATATTTTAAGGCGAGAGTTTGAGTGTGTTTATGTGTAGGTATATTTGTTACTTCTTCACGCTAAACCGACTTGGATTAACACATAGGCTACTTTTTATCTCGAAAAAAATTAAGGTTGAGCGGGTAACACCGCGGGGCGCAGCTAGAGATATATAAAGTCAATACGTACCCAGAATACATTTCCGAATCGATCCACTCAGCTACCACGACGTCGAACCTCACGTCAGGCTGCCTCAAGAAGGCTTGCACTGCTGGATGGGTCACCACAAGTCGTCCCATCGTGTAGGACAACATTTGTAGAAATGTGTGCTGATCTGGATACTCTATGGTCAAGTTTTGGTAGTATTCTGAAAATAAAGATTTTTGTTGTTATTTATTTAGATGATGAAACGATTATCGTGCCGCGATAAGTCTTAGGAATTTGCGCAATATCAAGGCACCTAATCCACATCAAGACAAGCAGCAATATTTCATGCTTGATATCATAGACAAACTTTTTTAGGTAGAACTGCGATTAACCAGCTATCATATTTATAAAACTTGCTAAATTATATACCGGGTGATAAATCCAAATGGGTCTGTAGGGAGAAAACGAAAACTATAAGAGATAGGGAAATCTGTTCCTAGGAACCATGGCTTCGATTGTAGATTTATTAAAAACCGCATTCATTTTTTTTTGTATATCTCATGCATAACCATTTTTTGAGTTTTCATTTATTGAATGATATAGAAAATGCTAATAATACTTAACATTTAACCAAAATTTGGAATTCTTGGCTTCAATATTGGCTGAGATCCATTAACAACTAGCTGGTCATCATGAGACCTTCATTTATTGAGTGATATAGAAAATACTAATACAACTTAACATTTAACCAAAATTTGGAATCCTTAGCTTCAATATTGGCTGCGATCCTTTAACAACTACCTGGTCATCATGAGACCCTCAATTAGTGAGTCATATAGAAAATGCTAATAAAACTTAACATTTAGCCAATATTTCGAATTATTGACTTCATTATTGGCTGAGATCTAGTAACTTGTTCCCATTAAAGCTGAATATCTTGGAAACTACTGGTCCTATTTCCACCAAACATAGCTAAGAACCATCTCGACGGAAAAGTCTTTCGATTAAAAAAAACCGCACTTAAATTGGTCCATCCGCTTGGGCGCTACGAAGCCACAGACAGACACACAGATACACAGATACACATGTTAAACTTATAACACCCCTCTTTTTTCGTCGGGGGTTAAAAATGGTATAGTTACTAATTTCAGAACATCACATTTTTTGTTTACAATGAATAATGTCGTTAATACTTACCGCCAGACGTCTCCAGATTAGAACTGATATCTATCTGCGTGAGATTGCTCGGCGGATTCTGCCAGGGGAACGTCGTAATGTATGTTACCTGGAAAAAAATAAGTAGTGAATAATAAAAAAAATAGTAAGAGACACTTCCACAAATCAATACAATCCCAAACTAAGCACACCTTGACCTATATGGAGTGTTTTCAGCGCTCCGTGGGAATTTTAAATAACGGTCATTTCTGACTTTTAGAGCAGTCTAAGTGTAGTGTCAGTGTAGACATGTGATCGCCATAAAAAAGTGGATCGATTGAGATCCTCAAACAAAAAATTGTCATCATGGCTATTAGGTAGGTAATGTATCTATTTATTGTAATTTACCTTATGATTTGCTTCTAAGAGATGTCGTACATAGCCATCGCCCAGGATTCCATGACTTCTTGTGGGTTCCGGAAAAATTACCAGTATATTGTATCCAACACAAATGTCAGCCAGAAAACTAAGAATGAAGAACAGGGCAAAAAATATCCCACCCATTTTCACCTGCAATAGAAATTTGGGAAATATAAGAAAGAAATAAAATCAGGCAAGGCATACGCTCAATATTTTTTTTTCGAGAAGCTAATAATTACGCATGCTTTTTTCATCTCTAGAAGCCTCCCGATAAATTCAGACGCGCAGTGAATATCTCAAATTACTCCTCGGTATATGATGTATGTTTCTGTCCATGGGTGCATAACAATTCCTACAAGAACTTTTAAATTCTCAGCGGTCGACTTACACATATTAATTGCTCTAAGTCAAATAGTAAATTTGTAAACCGATTAATCCAACACAACCATTACCTGGGCCATAATTCACTTCGAATCATAAATTGCTAAAATTGCACCACCTTTTCGCCCTATCTACTATCTACCTCATAAATAGTCGAGACATCAGCAGGTCCTAATTATGGCAGCGGGCCAAAACACGACTTTTATGCGCTGAAAATGGAACTATCACACTCCGAGGCCATATTTTATACTAAGCAGTTTATTACGTGTCATATAATTTGGTATGATGTCAGATAGGGATGAAGAATGTTATGTTATTATTTGCGATGTGAATGTTTGAGAAATGGGATGATATAACTTCAGATTGCAAGGAATAGGTACATTAAGGGTTAATGAAGGAATATTGCTGTCTTTAACAATTTCATTCGGTTTCGATACAAGAAAGTCAAGAAAATACTGATAAATTAAGATCCCAAGCTGCAGACACTCAATTCCCTTCTTAATTTTGCCTCTATTTGTCCATTTGGATATACAAATATGTTGAAACTAAGTCTTTTTTCACCCAAGGGAATGAAGCTACGCTGGCGGCAAAGTAATGCAATGCTAAAGCAATCAAACCAACCTACATCTCGCTCTCGCGCACCACAAAAAAATCTCACAAGGTTTCAAGGCGCAGTCGTATTTGCTGAGTCAAGTTGTCTCCGAGAAGTGGAAATATATCGTAGAACCGACCCAAATGGCCTGGTTGAGTTACTGCTTTATATTCAATGTGGTTGCGAGCCATTTGCCAGCATTATTGTATTGTCCCTTAATATCTATTTATTTATTTATTTATTCATCTGGCTCTTATCTTTTGCATCGTCACCGATAAGCTACAGAAGAATCAGCCACATCATCATCATCATATCAGGCGATAGACGTTCACTGCTCGACAAAATTCTCCACATCGATCGGTCTTACGCCGCCTTCATCAAATTTCTGCCTGCGATCCTAAACAGGTCGTTGATTCACCTTGTGCGGCCTTCCCACGCTGCGTCTTCAGGTCCACGGTCGCCACTCGAGAACCTTACTACTCCAACGGCCATCTGTTCTACGAGCAATTTGGCGACTGTCTGAGTTATATCTACAACCTTGGTTCCCTTGCGTATCTCATCATTTCAGATTCAATCCCGCAAAGAACTCCGAGCATAAGAGAATAGAATCTGCTACGCTGCGATGATATTGCTATGAAGACCACCCAAATATTACGTTCAAAATCAGGCACTACAACTATCACTCTCTGGTTTCTTATCGGAGATTTAGAAATAGACTCAAAATTAGGTGGAAATAAATAATCGTTAGACTCAGGCGTCGCATTGCGGAACACAATATTAGATTACCGTATGATAGTCCCTTTGCTATTCCAAGGCAAATACATTCGATCAACTATTTAAATTAAATTTAAAATGATGATAAAAATGATTTCCTCTCGACAAAGATATATACAAGTAAGTCCTATAAATCTCCGTTTATAATTGAGTGGAGTGTCAGAATAATCTTGGATAATTTGACAATGGTACAAAGACGCTAAAGATCCAGTAAGCTACTAAGGTGGAGATGGAAAAGTTTAGTGTTGAGTGGTGTTGAACGATATGATCTAGTGTAGTATCTAGAGACTTAGTAAACATATACTTAAAAATAATAATAAAGCAAAGTGTAGAAATAAATAGTGAAAGGGAAACCTTATCTGATCAAATAATAATATAGGACATTGGTAATTCGCAAAACTACCATACGCCACACGCCCTTCGATTATGTGACTATGATATATGTAATACTAATAAAAATATTGGTTTTATGACTAAAATAAAAATAAAACTTAACTCGTTTTGCATGTAAATTATAGTCTTGGCTTTCACTCTGTATAAGAAGTGTAAGAGGAAGCTCTTCAGGTGCTTAATGTGCTCATTTGTCATTTGTTACATTAAAAGGAGCTACATGAATAGAGTATTTTTAACTGTTGTCTGTACATTAGAAATGCGCAAAACGTGTTACTAGAGTGAAAAGAGTGATATGTACTCATTTAGCCGATTTAGCTCAGTAAATCTTTAGACCATATCGTTCACGAGTGAGTAGAGAACTAGAGACAATCCAGATTTAAAAGACGAAACGACGTGAAAAACGCGAGAGCGAGCGAGTCATAATGAGATGATAGATGAGATACTGAGCTACTTGAATCTTCAGTGAGCGAAAGAGCTAGTGAGCTAAACCAAATGATATAGCTCGTTTGAATCACTCACTCGCGAGCTACACATCTCTACTGTACATAGGAATGTGCTTTTGTGGTTCCTTCATAAGAGCTTTAGGTGTTCATAAATAAACAAATGCATGAACTACACGTAAATGCAAGTACGAAACTGTCGTTTACTGTATACTAACTACTTAGTGAACTTGCTGAGAGACTTTAGGGTAAACTAATCGTGTGGTAGTATGGCGGGGGTTGACGTATCATAGTAATTGATTCTACTTTGATGATAAAGGTAATTGCTTGCAACCAAGTTTAATATGGCTTTGTTTTTTGTTTTAATTAGAATACGTAGAAGTAACTGAGGGGAGGACCCAAAAGGTACCAGTACACAATATCTGTATGTATGTTCGCGATGATCTCAAAAACGACTGAACGGATTCCAGTGTGGTCTTATATATTTATCAACAAAGTGATTCCTGAGGAATTTAAAGTTTTAAGTAGGTAGGTACGTTAAGGTTTTGTGTAAATAATTGAAATATGACGATGTTTGTTGATCGATGTACGAGTATATTGTCAAAATCGACGTCAAGTTGCTTCTATCAAGATATATCATTAAAATTGCTATATGTCAGTGTCAGTCTTATTAGCATATCTGGGATAACTCGGGGCATCTGTACGAAAGTGATGTAGCAAAATATTTTATCGACAAAAAATATATCGAAGATACCGTCAAGATTTTTTTTTTTTTTTTTTTTTATGTCATAGGTGGCAAACGAGCAAACGTATCGCCTGATGGAAAGCGATTACCGTCGCCCATAAACACCTGCAACACCAGAGGAGTCACAAGTGCTTGCCTACCCGGAGGACGAAGATAGAATGCCTCTATGCTAGTAATTTCACCGGCTATCTTACCCCCACACCGGAACACAACAATGCGAACATTGCTGTTTGGCGGTGGGTTAGCAGGCAAGACGGTAGTAACAATCCGGACGGACCCTGCACGAGGCCCTACTAACATTCCGACAACATTTAAATGTTGTCGAACATATTTTTTCCTTTCATTATAAAATAAAAACAATAAAACGTATTATTCGTTTATTTTAAAATGGTTTTCATAGTAAGTGTACAATCAATATTCTTCCCATATTGGTCGGTATAAAATATTACCGTCTAGATGAAAATATCCACTTTATCAGACATGATATCGAACCTATTTATAGTAATCGAGAATATTCATTGAGCACATTGTATGAATATACCTATATATATATCGACATCTTTTTTATCGATATTAAATCTCTATGAACGAGCCCCGAGATAGCACAGGTATGCTTATTAGGCTCCTGACCGATTTATTCATAAACTAGCAGCGCGCCGCGGCGTTACCCGCGGTTTATCAGTTACCCGTTTTCCCGTAGGAATGAAGCATTTTCCCGCGGTAAAAAATAGCGTATGTTCATCAGGGGTAATGTCGGCTTCTAATGGTAAAAGAATTTTTCAAATCGGTCCAGTAGTTTCGGAGCCTATTCAATACTAACAAACAAACAAACAAATCTTTCCTCTTGTTTAGATAGTGTAGATAAGTCACCAATAAGTTACGTACCAGTTATATATAGCCAAATCACGCCAAACCAATTCTTATTCCAGTCCACTACACTTGTCCGTCCGCCTCAACAGCTAACTCATCTCGCGTTACTGAACCCAATCTGAGTTAGTTACGCGTTGGTTGCTCATCTGTAGTCATCTTCTCGCCGTTGCCATGGAAATAAACTCTAACACATTAGCGTAAACATCAATTTGGCTCGGTTCGGGATAGGTGTAAACAGGAAAATTATCAGATCCTTAATTGATGTAAACTGAAGATTCTTTTTGTGGGGTTCTGCATGGTAACAAGGAATTTGTACGTTCGTATTTTATGGAGAGAGATGACCGCTCTTTAGAGCTTATCACGTCAAAACATAATATATTCATCTAAATGAGATAGGAAATGTCGTAGTATCGTCTTGGCGAGTTAGGCAAAACAAAGAAAATGACAATAAAATCTTAAATTAATAACGACTTTTTTGGGTTTTTGTACATCCCTAAAGTTTATTTTAGACTAAAACAAATTTAGGAAATTGCTACCCTGCCGCATGATACCAAATATGCTGTGCGACTGTGCGAGGAAAGTGCCAGTAGAGCAAGTCACTAAAGTAGACGTAGGTATAGCACCATGATCATGGATAGATGTCATTAGAAACATTTTAATTAGCCCAATAATTAGTAAAAATACCTCTTGTTATTTTATTATTTCAGTTGTGGGAGTGTACTATATTTGTTCTTATCAACCACTACGCTTATAACATAAGCTTAAAATATCAAACATATCCGTAACATTAAAATCACTGAAGCGTTTTGTAACAAAATGGGAAAATTATAATTATATTGAATGTTAATTGTTGTCTTAATGGTGTATAATTGTGTACTTATATTGTTTAAGCACACCATCTTTAAATTTAAGAAATAAACAGCTTAAATTTTAAAAATATACTTTTTTATCAATGCAATAAACATGTTAGTTTTATTTTAAGTAAAAAGGTACTTACAAAATTTTGTTTACAGTTTTTGTAAAGAGATACAGAACCCTAATAGTATAGTGTCATGCTATGACGATACTTTTATAGCAATCAAAACAATACTTCCGCACAATTTATGATGCTTCCTATCGTATCGTTATCATATTTTGTAATCTAATCATCAATTAGAACGGTGTCCAAGCTGAACAACCACAGCGCTTCTATAGGTACATATATTATGAAAAAGGCTACTTTTGTATCTATACTAGCGACCCGCCCCGGCTTCGCACGGGTGCAATGCTATAGTATGCATGTATTATACATATAAACCTTCTTTTTAAATCACTCTATCTATTAAAAAATTGGGCAAGTGGGAGTCCGACTCGCGCATAAAGGGTTCCGTACTATAATCTATAACAAGTTTGTGGTATGTGGTAAAATTTCAACTGTCTAGCTATCACCGTTCTTGAGATACAGCCTGGTGACAGACGGACGGACGGATGGACGGACGGACAGCGAAATCTCAGTAATAGGGTCCAGTTTTTACCCTTTGGGTACGGAACCCTCAAAAAACCGCACCAAAATCCGTTGCGTAGTTTTAAATATCGAAGCATACATAGGGACACACAGCAGCGGTAGTTCAGTTGCCTACGGAGCCGGCGGTCCTGGGTTTGAATCCCGGCCACGTTTTTTTTGTTACGTCGCACTTTCAATTTGCGATTTCCTTGAAGTGTGCTGCATTATTTTATGTAGACACTGATTTAAATAAATAAGGGAATGTTATCGCAAGCGAGAGCGACGAAAAAGAAGCATCAACTTCAGAGAAACGAGACTCGAGGAGCGCATTAAATCCTTAAAGGCCTCTTAATAAATCCCATCCAAACTTACGCGAGATGTATACGAGACATTTCAAAATTTGTTACAGAGGAAATCGGCCCAGGGAATAATATTTTGGGAATAATTGGTAGAAACCTGAAATTTACTCTATAACATTAATGATTACCTACTTACATCTCACTTGAGAGTAGGACATTGTATGTTTAATTTCTCTATTATTATTAATTATTATTAAAGCCATTCCTTAATATCATACAATTTTATACATTTACATGCGAAATCAAATTATAATATTTGAGTTAACATTTCATTAAATATTTTTAATTGATATATTATTATTGAGCTAATTTTATTTATTAATATTATTTCATTTCATTTATGTCAGACTATTACTAAGGACCTCTCGACGAGTATAGGCCTCCTCCATTTTTCTCCACTCTTCTCTAGTTTGCGCTGTTACGATCCAGCCATCTCCTGCGATCTTTTTAATGTCATTCTTCCATCTTTCCATCGGTCTGCCGCGTTTTCGTTTACCAGGGGGGCCAGCCCATGTAGTTACTCTCTTAGTCCATTTATTTTATTTTATTTAATACGTGCGATATGGCCCGCCCATCTCCACTTGAGTTTTTGACAATGTGATAGAGCATCGATGACTTTTGTCCTCGATCTTATTTCAGTATGGCGTTTTTTATCTCTACGTTTCAAATTTAGTATGCTCCGCTCCATGGCTCTCTGACAAGTTACATTTTTTGTTTTGTGTGCGTATTATAAATCCACGTTTGACTTCCGTACGAAAGACAAGGAAGGAGACATGAATCAAGGATTTTCTTTTTTAACCGTAGAGGTAAATTAGATTTTAGAACTTCTTTGTTGCTCCAAAACTTGTTCCATGTCATATTTATGCGTCTTTTTAATTCGTCACGGTGTCTCGACTTCATGAACGATATCTGTTTACCCAGGTACACATATTCTTGCACATACTCCAATGGTCGGTTCTCCACAAGAATGGGTATTTCCAAAAAGTTGGTCATAATTTTCGTTTTATCTGTGTTTAATTCTAAGCCAATATTGCGGCTTGTAGAGTTCAGTTCATTTATCATCCTCTCAAGTTGTGATGCAGTTTCTGAGAATAACACGATGTCGTCAGCAAATCTTAGGTTGCTCAAATAATTTCCTTTTATATTTATACCTTTCTGTGACTAATCGAGCTTCTTCATGATATTTTCCAGTACAGTTATAAATAATGTAGGAGACAGGGGGTCGCCCTGTCTAACGCCTCTACTAATTTTTATTTCGGGACCTTTTTTATCTAACTTTACTCGACTAACGCTTTTCTTGTATATGTCTTGAATTAGTTTGATTGTTTCTAACGGTATTTTACAATCTTGGAGAGCTTTCCAAATACTGTCATGAGAAATAGAGTCAAAAGCTTTGGCGTAGTCAATGAATGCCAGGTAGATGGGGCGTCTTTGTTCTTCATATTTCTCAATGACTTGATCTAAAACGTGTATGTGATCTGTGGTCGAAAAATGTTTTCTGAACCCTGCCTGTTCAACTGGCTGGTTTTTCAGCAAGTGCATAGACTCGTTGTTCCAACAATGAGGCAAATAACTTGTAAAAGTTTGACTGTAGGCTAATAGGCCGGTAGTTAGCAATATTTGGGGGATCTCCTTTTTTGTATATTAAAATATTGTCTGATTGGGCCCATTCTTTTGGTATTTCACTAAGTTCCAGAATTGAATTAAAAAGTGTGGTAAGAAAAGGCACCAGTAGGCATCTTCCAGCTAATATTATTTCATTGCTTATATTGTCTGGGCCACAACTTTTTTCTTTCTTTAAGCTCTTTATTTTCTTATCAACCTCCGCAATAGTAAACCGTTGTAGTAGCGGGGGACGTAGGGTCGTTGACTTTTGAGTGATTTCAGTAGAGGTTTGACTTGAAGGATTTTGTGCAGAGTATAGATTTCTGTAGAAATTTGTTGCTGTGTTTATTATCTGAGACCTTGAGTAGATTTCTTTACCAGACAGGGTTTCGTTTTAAGTTGGGTATCCAATTTTTTGTTAAATTTAGCGCCTTGTATCCCCTTTTCAAGCTTCCTGTGGTGTTTAGGTGATTTTCAATTTTCTTTAACCTATGTTCTTCATATTCTTTCTTAAGTATTTTATGAAAATTATTTGGGCGATTCTCCGGGCCGAGCTATTTTGCTTGACTTCGGTGGTCAATTTTATTTTTCATATTTTTGATTCGTGACTTTAATATATGAAAACGGCCTAATTTAAAAAAATATTGGTAGCAAAGGCCCTCTTCTGAACTTAGTGGTTCATAAGATATTTAAGATTTTACAATCACCGAAATCAAAGGCTCAATACTTCATAGTTTTCGATCTGTAGCTCGCTGAAATGACGACCCTTAGGAATATTTGTAGTGTCAGGCTGTTGAGGCATAATACCCTGATGCACCAGTTCAACGAGATGGGTAAACCATGTGCTAAAATGCCAATGAGATGCCGGTGAAAGCAGCCTAACGAACAGCAACCCACCGAAATTAGTAAACAAGAGAATCACAGTCAGAACTATGCTGCATTAACAAAATCACGATTATAAGCATTGAGGAACCGATTGAGGGGCATGGCAAAATAGAAATAATGTAAAACCAGTTGGTTTTATCGTAAAAATTGATAGCGGTGGAAATTTTTATTGACTTCAGTGGTCAAAAATTACACCGAATCCATGGAAATCAATTCCACTGATTTCAAAATTTAATGTTTTTTATCGATTTAAGGAATACTAAAAGTAATATAGACACGAACAAATTATTATGGACTTACATTCTCCCGGAGATAGTTTATTCACTTATAAAATTGCAGACACAATCACTGAACAACACAAATTGTTCCACCGAATTCAACAAAACACGTAACCAAATCCACCGAATGACGAACAAACCCACACGAACTCTACCTACAAGCCATTGAGCCGACGTCTACTCTCGGCGGCGATGAGAACACAACTGAAGCTAGTTGCTTGCGAGCTACGGGTTTCCTAGTATACTTCTTTAAGGCAGTGCTGACGTGTTTTAAAGTTTACACCGAAATCACTAGTTACCCTCGGACGCTCTGAAAAATTGTTTTTATTTAAAATGTTTAGCAGATAAATTATATCTATAGGAACAAAATGATTAATAAACTAATGCTGAATACGGGAACACATTTGAAATCATAGTATCCAGACCCAATATCCAGTTATGATTTTTTGTTTCAACAAATCTGGTAAGCGGACGCTCCCAGTGAACGTCAATTTTTGTAATAACTTTTTTTTATTTTCATGTTAATGAATTATCATGAAATGTTTACATAGCTCGCCAGACGAAACAAACCGTTAGGTACTAGCTTGATTTTATTCAGAAATATTCGATGGTAAATTTAACCATTTTCAAGCCCGGACACTTAAAAATGCCACTCCTGAAGTTTTTCTTCTTTAGTTAAAGGTTTCTTGTTTTGCAGTTCCTTCCTTCTATTCAGCAGCGTTCTTGTATTTTCAGAAATAATACTACGTGTTCTGCTCGCAGGCTTTTTTGTAGAGATCGACGCATCGGTGATAGCTTTCTTTATTTTTGAATAATATGATTCTACATTTTCGCATCTGGTCGGGTCGAAATTCTGTAGGTTTTGGTTCAATTTATTTTGAAATAATTTTTCGTCTTCTATTATATTTGGTTTTTTCTTGAATATGCTGCTGATGACTTTGAGGTTGTTTTAAAGTGCGAATTGAACCAGTTTTTCGCCTCTTTTGTTTCTTTTTCCATATAAGTACAAACCTAATACTCTTTTTTCTTCATATTTTCGTTGACCGATGCAAGCGTTGAAATCACCCATTACAATGACATTTTTATAGCTTTTCTCTAGAGCGTCCTGCAAGTGGTTGTAGATTTAAGTAGTTTCTCTATAATATTATGTAAAATATTATCTGTGTCCGAGTATCACGTTATAATAATAAAAACCTACCTACATGACGATTATTTAAGCAATGAAATAATTTAAATAACCCTTCCAGTGGCAGAAACCGGGAGCCGGACCCCACGTCAAGTGGCAGGCATCCGGGAGCCGGACCTGACAAAACAAGCCGTTGAGTGGCAAGGTTTCTGATTGCATGACAGGAGAAGTGGCACAGCCATCTTGGCAAAATATACCGTTAAGTGGCGGGCCTCCCACGGGTGGTCATCGCGAATTTCCGCATGTTACAAAAATTATCTTTTCTCAAAAAAAATGTACAGATGTTGTATATAAACTATATATCGTTGGATTCATCATAAAATGCCATATTTATTGTATAGAAATTAATGCCATTCCATTTATAAAAATTTTGCTAGTCTTGATCAATCGTCGAATGACTAAATTTTAACCACTTTATGTATAAAAATAACTATAATTAGGAAAAAAAACAGTGATCCGCAGAAAAAACTAATTTAATGGCAAATCTATATATTTATTTACACCTATAACCCTTTTTATTACACCTCACTATACAATATTTTCTAACCACAAGGTTTTTAAAATGCTCACGGCTCGGCGGTCGACGCGTAATGGTCGGGGGGTCGGGAAGATGACGCAATTTCTAACGAACTTTGCTTTGCGCGTCAATTCGACCGTGAATGCCGTCCTTGCTTATTGACGAATGCATCTTACAAGTGTGAGCAAGCAAAATATAGTTTTGACGGTTTTATTTCGGGTGCGAAATAAGACATCGCACAGGGTCCGGGAGCCGGATCCTGCCACCCAACGGCTTGTTTTGTCCGATCCGGCTCCCGGATCTCTGCCACTTGACGTTGGGTCCGGCTCCCGGTTCCTGCCACTTAACGGTACATTTTGTAAAACAGACGCGCCACTTCTCCTGCCATGCAACTGGTGGCGCTGCCACCTGAAGGGATAACAGTTTATTTAATAAAAAAAAAAAGAGAATACATACAAATTCTTAACAGCAAAACAAGAGTAGTCGCAGGATAAACCTAGTACTCAAATAACTACTTTGAAGCATTTACACTTTCTTAAGCCCATACGAGGAAAATCATAAACATACGATACACGTTGCATAAGATACCGCACTCGTAACTGCATTTAACCGTCCTTTTCCTTAATCGAAAAATTGTAAGGGACGGGATATACTTACCTTACCGGTGAAGAACCGAAACCGTTTTTTGAATTAAAAAATGCAAGAGCGCTACGTAACAAGCGCAAAGCGGGTGGAAAGAGCAAATGCGTAGGTCAGGTATACCTAATCTATGAAACTCATTGCACTGTAGCCATTTATACTGCGAAATAAGTTTGATATCGCTTTTTTTACGTGAGATCAGTGATACGTACCTACGCCTTTGCTCTTCACTTCAGGTTGGCATTATTGTTTGGGTGAAATCGGAGAGATTCTTATCACGGTGACATAAGAGCGAGTGTGATAGTTTTTCTTGTCGTGGTACTGGTTAGAAAGGAAACCTCCTTCTTGGGGCAAACAAGTGGGAATTTCATTATAAATATATATTTTTCACTTCTCATGCTCTAAAAGTTCGACTGTATGCTGTGCGTAGGCGACATAAAGTCGCTTTTTATGATCTAGAGCATAAAGTAAAATCGTCGTCGAAGACCAAGGCGATCGGTCCAACAGCCACACGAACAATTTAAAAATTAGCTGATAAAAAAAAACTTCATAGAATTAAACTCGTTCCAGACCTTCCGATCCGATCCGATTTATCGGATGAAATCGGATAATGTGTAGTGTAATTGTTAGGAAATCGGATAATGTGTAGTGTATTTGCTAAGATCTTTCTTCCGATAAATCGGATCGGATCGGAAGGTCTGGAACGGGTTTCAACTCTTTATTTTATTTCGTTTCGTTAGTATTCTAAGACCAAGGCAAAGATACCAACAGCTAAAGTACACAATGTAACTTTAAATTTTAATTAAATTTGTTTCTAAGTATAATATTTACATGATGCAGTTTCATTTCCTCGCAATCGAAGTGAAAAGTAGAGTGTGCAACTCGTCCATAAAACGCATTTTACACTCGACTTTATATTCATCCTCGCTCGCAAGCTCGCTCGGATGGATAAACGTCTCGTGCAAAATGGTACGTTTTATGCACTTGTTGTACAATCTACTATTAATCAATATAAGAGCAGAAAATTTTGGAGATATTTGTCATAATGTTTATATGGTCTAAATTGAGTGATATATGCATTTCCTGTAATTTGGGTAAAAATATATGTAATGTTCTACAAGTTCGCTAAATAATTGCTTCGGGGTAATTATAGCTTGATATAATCGGGGGGCACGGCAGTGCCCCCGCCAAGTCGAGCGCGAAGCAAACACTGCCGTACCATCCTTTACTGGAACCATTTCGCCGCATTTTCAGGCCCCTATTTGAGCACCTCTGGATAAGACCAGAACGCAGAAATTTTCGTCATCCAGTAAGCTATAATCAGATACTTAGAATCCAAAATTTCAAGTCTGTAGGTCATTTAGTTCCGAAGTTAAGCGAAAGCAAAGTTTCGCATTTACGACACTCACTCACTCACTCATGATCATCAGTAAAGAACTAGTACTTCCCATAAATTTAGAGAGCTGAAATTTGGTACAGAGTTAGGGTTTAATGGCCACATAAAGCGAAAACTATAAAAATTGGCCAAGTGCGAGTCCGACTCGCGCATGAAGGGTTCCGTACCATAAAACAAGTTTGTTGTATGGGAGCCCTTGAATATTTATTTTATTTTATTTTTAGTATTTGTTGTTATAGCGGCAATAGAAATAGATCATCTGTGAAAATTTCAACTGTCTAGCTATCACCGTTCTTGATATACAGCCTGGTGACAGGCGGACGGACAGCGAAGTCTCAGTAATAGGGTCTCGTTTTTACCCTTTGGGTACGGAACCCTAAAAACTAGGATAGAGTGTTATTCGATTTCTACGACGTGAGTAAACCCGTTTAAGTATTTTAATATCCAATATGGTGGGCCGCTTCATTTGATGTCAAAAATCCAAGGTCTGAAGTATTTTGACGACGCGCTTGGCTCGATTTGTAAACACCTGCCTACTGAGCCGGCGGTCCCGGGTTCGAGTCCCGGCCGGGGCAAATATTTGTGTGATGAACTCGAATATTTGTGCTTGGGTCATGGTTGTTCTATGTATTTAAGTATATATTTATCGATATAAGTATGTATATCGTCGTCTAGTACCCATAACACAAGCCTTCTAGAGCTTAATTCGGGACTAGATCGATTTGTGTGAGGTTGTCCGATATTTATTTATTTATTATTTATTTGATGAAGAACCCTCAGCTGGTCTCAGCTGTATTAGAGATATGGTAATGCCCCCTTCTACTATTGGTACATAAAAAAATCGACTGTCATTGCAAAAATCCAGCGTAGTGGGACACATCTTTTAATTTAATCTAGCCTATAGCGTCCCACAGCTGGGCGGAATAAATCAATCCACAATCCCGAAAGTTCATAATACCTACAGTTAAAATACTTATGGTCAAAATACCGAAAGTTCAAAAAGCCGATATTCGATAAACCGAAGCTCAAATTACCTATTTTCAGAAAATCGAAAGTTCAAAATCTCGAAATTTCATAATCCCGATTTTTTTTTAATCTCGAAATTTTATAATCCCGAAAGTCAATGAGCACTTTAAAAGGGTCAGGACACTAAACTAATCTGACTTTTCCGTGGAACCGATCAGCTCCGGTGCTGCGGGATGTTCAGCCCCTCCGCCCTAGCGGCCGGGGGCTGCCCTCCCTCCGCGCCTCCGGGCTTTTATATACACTCTAGGGGTAGGGCAGACAAGACCACATGGAATCGGGGTTGACAGCTTCGGTTCTGTGGCAAGTCGATTAAGAAAAGGAAAGAGTCCGGGAAAGTGCGAAATTAAGTATGACACTAAATATTCGATATTATGATAAAATATTCTGTCATGGACTGCCAACCGAACCGAACTTGTCTGGAACCGAAGCTGTCAACGCTCGCCTCCGCAGCTTCGGCTTTTTAGTAACCTTCGGCGACCAGCCTCAGCCGCTGCGACTCGCTTGATGCCCGCACTTTCTTACGCTAGGGCCACAGTATAATAAAGAGTACTAACGTACTAGGGCGGAGGGGCTGCACATCCCGCAGCGCCGGAGCAGATCGGTTCCACAGAAGAGTTCACTTATAAATAGTAAGTATAGTAGTAGGCAAGTAGGTTACAGTAATTTAGGTTAATATTCTTTGTATAAAATAATCATTAGAATCTGTAAGACTACAGAAATACCAGATAATTCTCGAGAGTTTAAATAATATTCCGGATTACAACCTTCAGGCATGATCATAGTCTTCGGGATTATAATCTTCGGGATTACAGTCTTCGGGATTACATTCTTCGGGATTACAGTCTTCGAGATTATAATATTCGGTATTTCATCCTTTCGATCAAACGTTCTTTCGGGATTTTAAACTTTCGGTCAAATAAACATTCGACATTTTAATTTTCGGCCTTCCGTCCATAGGTCTTATGATATTCGGTATTTTGAACTTCGGCATTGTAATACGTACCCGCTGGGCGAATGCCTCCCCTTCTGCTTTTAATACGCATATAAATAAAATTAAAGGGAAACTCTGGACAAGACTGGACTGGCTTTTATACTTATACTTACAAGTTTACAAGAAGAAATAGTCGAACGATTAACTTTATTCTATTCGAACATTACACAAATTAAATAAACAAATTACACCAAAATATTAATTTCGCTCAAAATTTTGTCAAAATATAATGCATTGGACTAAGAGTGGCGGTGATACCCGCACTCGTCTGTAGATGGCGCTGACTGTATTTTAAAACGCGCCGTCGTTTGTTTTTCCGATAATCTTATATGGCGAAGTGGCAACCGGCCGCGTTACAGTCGTTTACGACATTCTTCTACTGCGCTTGGAAACGTTTGCTAGGGATAAGGAGGGATTATTTGCATTTCGTTGATTTCGCTTATTATTTCGTGAGGTTTGCTTAAGTGAATCCCACCAAAAACATTCTGTAAAAAACTAGCCAAGTCTCGATGAAGCTGTTTGTTTATCTCTAAAAATTTGCTAAAGTGAATTAGCAGGTTGATATAAGACAATATGCCCACGTTTCTACAAAAAGAAGTGAAATCCCACCAAAAACATTCTGTAAAAAACTAGCCAAGTCTCGATGGAGCTGCTTGTTTATCTCTAAAAAGTAATGAAATCTAGACAAAGTCGTACCAAGTCTAAGGTTCCTTACTGCGATTTCTTTATCATTATAGTTAATGTTGTGTGACTTGGCCGTTGAAGGGTACACAAGGGTACAAAACCAGGTGCTCCATGACACCATTGCACCAATCTGTCGCCAGAACCGCTACAAGTCAATTTTGTTTACACGTAATGTTATATCTGTTGTAACTACCTATGTTTGTTAAGCGAGATAATAGCCCATACTGGTGTACCCTTCAACGGCCTAGTCACACAACATTAACTATAATGATAAAGAAATCGCAGTAAGGAACCTTAGACTTGGTACGACTTTGTCTAGATTTCATTACTTTTTAGAGATAAACAAGCAGCTCCATCGAGACTTGGCTAGTTTTTTACAGAATGTTTTTGGTGGGATATGTTTTATTTGCTCAATATGACGGCATTTACAATGTCCTTTACGTTTGAATGATAACGTCATAAGATTATTTTCCATTATATTAATTGATTCTAAAATGTTGATATTTCTATATTAACTAATTACAGTTAAATTCTTAATTGATAAACTAAGTAGCTAGTCGCGTAATTTAATCCTTCTTTTATTTATAAATCATTATGGGATTTTAATATAGATGGTTTTTAAATAAAACAATTTAAACGCGTACATTAATTATTTGAGCCTCCCTGACGTTTCGGTACCTTTACAGATACCGTTCAAAAATAATTAATATACGCGATATAACCCGTTTAAATTGTTTTATTTAAATGTGTGACAGTCGCGGAAACTAAAGAAAATAGGTGGGAGTTACTAAAATATTATTCTTCATTAAAGTCGCGATTTCGCGAAATCTTTTAGATCGTTTTATAAGCTTTGAATGTTGTTATTTTAGTAGCTAGCGTCATCCTGGTCCATAGTTTCAAATAAATGTTTAGAAACGATACCTATACCGCCAAACCACTTGGATCTTTTGGACTTATTTGTTACTAGCTTTTGCCCGCGACTACGTACGCGTGGAACTTGATAAAGGGATTATTAAAAGCGCCTAAGCAAATGTAAGAGCAATTGTGCTTTTGGTCTAATAATTACATTTCCTACAGGGTCACCGCACCCCAACAGAAATTTTCACTCACTTTTCAATCTTTTTAGGTATAATTTCCAGGATGAAAACTATCCTATGTCCTAACATGTATCTTAAACTATCTGTTACGGACAGCTAGGCGAATTTAATAAATAAATAAATAAATAATATATTTGTAAAAGGTTAGGCGCAATTAGAATTAAGGCAAAAAAAGTGTGTGTGTCAGCTCCGACGCACGACTGGAGTTTACTCTTCAGGCCAGGCGCGCACCACGATTTTTTTTAGTCGCGCGATAATTTTGCCGCAGAAATAAGCGTACTTATGGGTTTATGAAAATCGTGGTGCGCGCACTCTCATATAAACCCATATCTTGCATTTCTGCGACAAAATTATCGCGCGACTAAAATTGTGGTGCGCGCCTGGCCTTAAGAACGATTATAAAATTTAAACTCAATACGTTTATTGCACATAATGGTTATACAGGTGGAAGTAAATAGTTTAAGTATCACATTATGTACCCTGTTGGGCGCTGCAAACAAGAACGAGAAGTTAGGCACTTACATAATATTAATATACGAGTATAATATACAGCAAAACTTATAATAATGTTACATATCTTTTTTTACCCGTAGGCCTATCTTCTAAATATTCGTTCAAGGAGTTGTACGTTTTCGAAACTAATGATTGTTTAAGTTTGTGAACGAAATCTGCACCTTTTACTTCGAACTTCGTATCGTGCCATCCCTTTCACTCTCGTGTTATACACCGTATGAGTGAAAGGGACGGCACGCGGTGGCGGTCAGTTGTAATGTATGACTATCCTAACATTCCCTCAGACACACGTGGCCTGGATTGTCATAGTGACAGCAGGCCGCCACCGCGGGCCGCTGATGTGTGCGATGGGCTTTAATAAAATTGTTGAATAACGACATGCAAACTTGACCGCTCGACGTTCTTGGCCAAGGTCTTTTCACTTTCATACAAAGAATTGGCTTCAAAATGTTATATACGGCTAACAATATTTTTATAGCTCGATGAAAAAAATATACTTGTCTTTTTTATTCTGGCAATGCTAGGCTGTGCTGACAGTAAGCCATAAAGTCTCGAAAAAAAAACTGATGGCTGTCAACCTGTTATTTTAATTTACGTCAACAAACGGCCAATTTCAAATTGTTTCGCGATTCATTTCAAAAATATAATAGTTAATGTCTTCAAATGCATAAAGAAAATGTGCTTAACGCGGCACAACCTCTGCTGAAGACGATTCAGTTCATTTTCCTAGAGTGGGAATAATAATTTTACGGTAAGAATATTTTAATACAGGTCTCTTATATGTCTCGGAATTTTGTTGTATATTTTAATACACATGAAATAAGAACTACCAGCTATTTGTTTTAGACGTGTTTCAGGTACATTTAGTTAGGTTAGCTTACTTAGAAATACGGTTATTGTATGTTATTAAATCACAGGTTTTGTTTGTTCGATTTAAATATCTTTAACCTCTCATCACACAAAAACGGCTGCACGGATTTTAATCCCAGATAGCATCCAAACATGGTGATAGGATACTTCTTACCCAACAACTGTAGACAAAAAGTTTTTTAATACAGGTATTTAGGTACCTGCAGACATATAGTTTTTCAAATATTATTCATAAGGTAATATTTTAACACTGCTACAGATATTTAGGCCTGCATTGACCAAACTTGTTCTGAGCTTAGTGCATAGTATTTTAACATTATATTTCTCTTCATGTCTATTGTCCATTTTGTTCAAGCAGGTCTCAATTAATGTGGATATGTAGCCTTGTTAAAATGTAATTTCCTATTTCAGAGCTTCATTTTGGGCACGACTGGTCTTCACAAGAATCCTTGACTTCTCTGTCCGAAAGGAATAAGGTTTTATGTGGACGACATTTCCAAGATTTCCGTTACACTGACAGTTGTAGAAAAAGCCTGAGCACGTATTATGTTCTAGGAATAACAGAATATATTATTAAAACAATGCAATAATAGTGCACCTATGTCGTAAACTTTTTAAAGACATTTTGTAAATTATAGTCCCTGTTTGGATATACAATGAATAAAGGCCATTTAAAAGTAATTCATTGTGTTGTATTTTTCATAAAACTATTAAATTTCAGCTCAATCGTATACCGGGAAGTGGTTGACAAATAATTTGCAGGATTAAACCTGAATATGCATGCATGTAAAATAGAAAAGTTAGAAAAACAAGCTTTTAATATGTCATATTTGAAAACCCCGCCAAAATAGCCCGCTGTCACTTAGTTCATATACGATGGTGCTAGTAGTATTAAAAAAAAAAAGATTGAGCAACTTTTTTGAACGTAGTTACCGTTCTTCTCCTTGTGACTATTATATTCCTTGTTCTTTACATACTTGACGTTCAAGTTTGCATGACGTTATTCAACAATTTTGTTAAAGTCCATCCCTTTCACCCTCGTGTTATACACCATATGAGTGAAAGGGTCGGCACGATACGAAGTTCGGAGTAGGCCCTTAGATACACATACACAAGTTTACCGGACGCCGCTTTAAGCATCATGCAGGCTTGACGGCGGGCTTGATCGTGTATGGCCCGCATTATCCTAACTTCATGCAGGCATCCAAAATGTCAAATTTTATAGTTTGTTTATGTGAACATAATGGTAGGGGAGCTAGGAGCATTTAGTTTGCCTCCCTTCCACTATCCCGAAACCCCTCTTGGGCTCTCTCTCGCACATAATAGTATAGGATCCCAACATACCCTGGCTCTAAAACTTGTTAGGCAACCCATATGCAATATATTGATTAACATATTAGATTAAATATAAAATACATTTCATCAAATAAACATCTCGGTGAAGGTCATTTTATATCGGGATCTTAGTCTATAACGCTTAACGCATAACCTGCTAAATTAAGAAGTATTTTTACCCCGATCGTATACTGAGATACGACTTTTTAAATTAGCACGGCAGATGCGTTCGATTTTATACCCCATATTTTTCATACTAACCCCGGGCTTATATATGAAAATCGATTCTTAAGGAGTAAACTCCAATAAATAATATATTCCTTATTTACCTAATGCCCTAAAACGCGGCCAAACTATGTGTGTATACCACTTATTTTCCTAGAGCTCCCAAGTACTAAGTATGTAAGATAGTTAAAAAACCATGGCGTCTAAAAGTAAACAAAGATGACTCATCCCGGTAACTTTCCACTTGCAGCGCAAAGTCGAAGACAAAGGAGTCATGTTTGTTTACATTGGTAGTAAAAATTAAGGATAAAAAATTAAAATATTCTGAAACTGTATTATCATTCCTTGTAGAAATATAAGTAAAATTTCTTTACATTATACCGGCCGCAACCTGCTGCGAGCACGGCAAACAAGAAAATAACACGACGCGCCACGCGCTCCGCCATATGAGAGGCCGGGAAGGTGTATATCTCGACTCGACCCGTGTGAGCAAAACGGCCTCTGAGTCGAGACAAAGAAATTGTATCAATTTTATATCACTGTAATTAAGCGGGAGCTCTCACATCAAAATCACTTATATATTTGTGTTCCACGAATAAGCCTTATCATTAACTATAAGTTAAATATAAGCTAAATGTTGTATTATAAGTAAGAATCAGTAAAATGTACGTGAGCGGGCATCCCTCTAGAAATGTTAACAAATCATAGCAAATCGTATAAAAGGACGGCCATTTTTCTCAATAGGTAAGAAAAGTTCATCTTTAGTCTGCGTCGAGTAACCACTCCGTAGTCAGTGCGTTGATCATCGATCCGCCATTGAGTATTGAGTTCAAGTTCAACTTTGTAACACGTAGACTGTAGAGTCCCACTCCGTTAGTGCGTTAGATCAACGATCCGCCAGTACAAGTTGAAATCAGTCTCTTTCATCCAGTGTATTACCATCTTGATAGTTAGTAGTGCGTAGTATCATCGATCCGCAGTGTTAGATAAAGGACTACCTTAAATAAAACAATTTAAACGGATTATATCGCGTATATTAATTTAAATTGTTTTATTTAAATGTGTGACAGTCGCGGAAACCGAAGGACTACCTTAGTTAAGGTTTAATTGGAAATTCGCGGGTTAATTTTCTGTGTTAATTTAAGTACGCTCCGATCCTCTATTTTGTTAATTGTTTGTGTTAAATATATATAGTTTTTCGTTTATCCTTGCGTTTATTTAAATTCCTATACAGTAGTAAATCGAGTCATCTCCTTTACACCACTTCTCTATACTTGTTCATTCCCTGAGCTATCTTAGATGTCAGTGTGAGGACCCGGCCGACGAGGCATTCCCCACACTATCTCTATGCCAAATTTCATCAAAATCGATTCAGCGGTTTAAGCGTGTAGCGGTAGGTAACAGACAGACAGTCACACTTTCGCATTTATAATATTAGTATGGATTAAGTGTGGAATGGAGTAAATGGAGTAAATTAAAGTCTCTAATAATGTCGTTTTATCTCGTAGTGAGTGGTTAAACATGTTGCTGCATTAAATTGCATTGAATGATATGACCTTGGCTCTTAGTCCATACCACAGGAAACAGTGGTGAGTTAGTTCTAAAATTCGGGATTGACCGCGACGATTAAGAGTTTTCATTACGATTTATAACATATTAATTGTTTACTTGTCACTTCGGAAACGTCCCCTGATTTATTAGAAAATCCCTAAGCTGCCATGAATGTTATAAAGCAAAAGCGCAAAGCGATGTCACTGTGCATGCCGAGCCGCGGCCCCCCTGCCCCCTCCTCGCGGGGCCTCCCGTCAACGCTTCATCGAAACCACGTCGTCGTTTTGCTGACGTCGTTTCTGCTGGTGAGCCTGTTCCAGCCCGCCGGAAAGCCGCGCCCTCAAAAGCGCGTGAAGTTCGGGATCCTCCAAAAGAGGAAACCCCTCGCACCAGTGTGGGTTTCACAACGGTGTCAAGAAAGCGTAAGACACGCAAGAGTCAGTGTGGTACTGCAGAACCGGTTGGTTGTGGTCTGCGGGTCTCCACACCGAGCAAGGCGCTATACGTGTCGCGCCTGCATCACACTGCCACTGCTGAAGAAGTGACGCAGTATGTTCGCCAGAAAACCGGCTACTCGCTGAGGGACCTGAGGGTGTTCCAGTTGCATTCGCGCCACTATGTGCACTTCAGCTCGTTTGTGGTGCGCGTGCCGCGGCCGCTCCAGGACACCATCGCGTGTGCTGATTTCTGGCCGAAAGGTGTCGTGTTTCGTCGGTTCCGGGGCAACCTACCAAATCCAACACCCGAGATGTCGGAACAACGGGGCCACGCCGTTTCGCCGTCAAAATAAACATTGTTCGGTTCATGACGCATTGGTGTAAACTGTAATGTTATGTAACCTGTTTTTCAATAAATAAATATAAATAAATAAATATAAAGGAGACCTTCAAGGACTTTTAAAAAGAATGTTTTTTTCACACACAATTAAAATTAAATCACAAAAATAGACTTAACCGATAATAATGACATATTGATCGATTTTGATTCGATAGGGATCCATAGGGATAGTCCAAGAGGGTTGAAAAAGTGTAACGCTCGGCGGTCGGAACTCAACTACGCGTCTGGAGATCTGGGATTTGGAAGGTTAAGTTAGCTGGAAGGGAGGTTTGCTGATGGGGATGCTGGGTCAGCCAATTGGGAACACTCTCCCTCTCGCTTCGCTCGTCGTCGTATAGTACTGTTATATTTTGCAATGCAACCCAGCATTCCCATTAGCAAACCTCCCTTCCAGCTAACTTAACCTTCCATATCTTGCGAATATAAAGGTTAAATAAAATGTATTTATTCATCATATCAGCCTATAGAAGTTCACTGCTGGACAAAGGCCTACCCCAAAGTTCTCTACAATGATCAGTCGTGCAACTTCGTGCATCCAAAACGTCTTTATTACTAATAGAAATTAAAACCAAACAAATGATACGTATTTTTGTTAAAATAAATTATATCAAGTATTGTTATATCCAGCAAAAATATACCTTAAGTTGTTTTCTCCACTGTTACACTTATTACATACACAGCCATGAATAGGTTCCGCTTGAAACCGACGTAAAAGGACAGTTCTACTTAAACCTCCTCATTTGAAGTTAATTAAAAAAATAACTCCTTGTTACGGTGTAAAATCATGTTGTCACGATATCTTTATTTAACCTATCTGTATTGGTAATAAATGGAGTTCATCGTTAAAGTAATGAATATAGTTGTAATGGTACGTCATTAGGGACCTCAAATTGCCTCTAAAGCAATTTTAGTTATATTTTTTAAACTTATGATAAAACGCTGTCGCTTCTCAGTTACGCCGCAGCACATACTCTCGGCGCAGGTGATGTCATTTTCCTGCAATATTTATCTGACTTGACCAGTGTGCAGGAGCTTTATTAGTGTTATGTGTGTTTATTGTTAAGTGAATTTAATATAAGGTTTGTGTACATATAATATTATATTGAACGTTGTCGATTAACAGGCAAAATTATTTACCAGAATTTTACTAATTTGTTACTTAGTGTGTTTTTAAATTATTATTCGTATTATTATTTGTTATTTGTAAAAATATTGTTTGGATATTTTAAAATATTAGGTACTCGTATTAACAGTGACTGTGCAACACCGCGGGTACCGTATAGAATTTTTAAATTTTGATATGAATAAAATTATAATCCCGCGATCACGATTTAAAAAAATATGTTCTATTGAGTGTAATATACCTAATTATGTTAAAATTATATTTATAACAATCATGTTCGTATTTTTTTTACGCCGAATACCGAGATGTTGCATGGGCCGTGCCGATCACTGATTATTAGTAACTGTTAACTCGGGTAATAATTAATAAAGTTAATAAACTCTATTTACGAATCAAAAGTAGATCTTCTCAGAATTCCGCTCTTTATATATTTTAAACCAGTAATTATTTTTAATTATGGTATAGTATGATCGTCATACAATCCTTCAATAATTAAGTAATAAAAAAAACCCTTTTTCCCATTTTGCGAACCCGTTGGTTTGATCTATATCAGAATCCCGATTGATCTAACCAACCCGGGTCCAATGGCAGGAACGCTTCACCAAGATTAAGCGCACTGATAGAATCTCACCTGCTGATAGAATCCCACCAGTATATCCCATATATCCAGCTTTATCCATTCAGCAATAGGAGCGATAACTGTTGCGTAAAAAGAGTCCCTTTAAATAAGTTCCACACAACCACAGACAACCAAAAATACTCGTTCTCAAAAACATCTTGTGACACGATATTCTATTCCAGATGATACTCAGAAGCATCGCCGTAGTCGGCTTGCTTCTAGCGTCGAGTGAAGCATTTCGGTTCCTAGTGGTCTTCCCTATGGCGTCAAAGAGCCACAGCCTGCTGGGCCATGGAGTGGTCAACCGATTACTCGAGGCGGGCCATGAAGTGAGTTCATAACTAGATTTGTTGTACACAAATATCAATCTCAATCTTAATCAATTTCGCCACTTTTTTTTGCTACATGGGATGAATAGGTACCTATATTAAATACTCATCCCATATAGCCAATAACAATAGTCGATAAAGGTCATCTTTGTTTTTTATACCTACTTATTACCTTATATGTTTTTGCAAAAAATAAGAAGTATTAAATTGGGTATATTTTTGTCTGACAAATTAATAATAATAAACAAACAAAGGAGTAATGATTGTTCCTCCTCCAGGCATGTAAATGCGGACCTTCTGATTAATAATATTGAATATTTGCGGACGTTGGCCCATCATATTTCCCCTCATACTTATAAAGTAGCCCATTGAAATTCTAAACATTTCAATAAAATTCCGTTCAACTCGATATGGTTTGAATCGCTCTCAAAACTTTCTCAAACGCTGAATAATTCTAGATCAAATACTCGACGGAAAACAACAGCTATTTTTAGGGCTAACTTTAACGAGTTTGGAGGAACTTGGAGCTCTCTGGTATTCCGCCCGCTTGAGATCGACAGAGAAATCCCTGAGATATTTAGCGTGTACCTCGACGCGATTTCAACTTTGTGCATTTGGAATATACCTACTTAAACCATAAACCACAATGGCTGTGGAAAGCTATCCATAGAATATGATTCCCAACTACTTGTTTAAACGACTACGTTTTATCGTCAGTTAATTATGCGTTTATTCTTTTACATAATTTTAATCTTGTACGTAAGTTTTTCGCCCTCGATTTTTTGATTTTAAGGCATTCTTACGTGTCTTTCTAATGTTCTTAAAGATAGCCACTAATGTATTACTGCAGTCGGATTTAAGTATACCTGCCCGTCTAACCCAACTATGCTACACGCCTCTTGTCGCGCGACTTAGCATCGCCCGTCACTCTAACAGCACTGTGTAAAAAGGGATAGGTAATGTGGGAAAGAAGTTGCATGTCACAGAGGTGCTGGTATAAGTTAGAAGAAAAAGCATATACCTAAAACCAAGTTAGGGCGTTCTGATCCATGCATTCAGAATTTAAGAGTCTGCGTTTATCAGTGAAACTGCTGTTCACTATCCCCTATTAGATTTTTAGTCTCCTGATAAATGACACAGTGCTAGCTTTGTCCTTGGTTCTGATACATTATGATGTTTAAATGTATTGTTACTCAATTACTTTCACTAACCTGATCGAGCATACCATGTTTGTTGAATTTTTCTTGTTACTAGTTCTACTTAGTTCCTGTATTTTTGTGGACATCTTTTATTGGCTTTTGTTGTTGTACTATATTGTTAATTATTGCAAATTGTATTGCTGTTGATGCCCCAAATAAATAAAATAAAATAAAATAAAACACTTAAATATAATGCAATCAAATATGCGAACATAAGATCTGGAACACATTTTGTTGTTATCTAGGTAACAACGGCGTTTTGCAGTATCTATGCAATCTGCTTGCAGTAAAGTCTGCAAGTTAGTGTTACGCGACCGCTATACCAGGGAGCGAACCGCTTCGACTGTGCGAAGTTTTAATTAGATAGGTAGTTCGCGAGTACGCAATGTTATGTATGTGTTACATCGCTGCGGCAGGTAACACCTCGTGTTTATCCAAAGTTGCTGTTCAGCTGTTAGTTGTTTATGTTATTTTATTCAATCAATTTTAGCCCCATATCTGGGGTTTACAATATTCATTAGATACGAAAAATAATATAAATGATCGATAGTGGTTCTAAAAATCTTTTCTTGGATTTTCAAATATACACGCAAGTTAGATATAGATTTAATTGTTCCTTAATATATAATCTTTTTATTGATTCTGTTTTGATGTGGAAATACCACATTTTATTTGATAGCTATGTTCTATAATTTATCACTCAGTTGGAGTTCATGTCGGAATCCTGCTTACATTGAATGAATGAATGAATACAATTTTATTTCGGATAATATACAATCCATAGCGTATTAGTAAGTGTTCTTATATATAGGGTTAGTATTACATATTTATATTTATTATATTACATATTATACTACATATTGGGCCGCGCCTTTAACCTGCTCTGTCCAGAACCTCTGTATAGGGCAATCGTATCTCCCAGCGACCGCGTTTAGAATGCTGTTGGGACTACGTCTTATATGATTCCAGATCGACACGATACGCTTTCTCATTATGGCATGAAAACCATCCGTGCGAGCTTCCGCAAACATGCCTGATGCACTACACCACTTAGGCAGTCCCATCAGCATTCTAAAACCATTGTTGTACTGAATACGCAGAGCATTGTAGGTGCGTTTTGTATACCTAGCCCATAGGCTGCTCGTGTAAAAAGATTGGCTATAAGCTTTAAAAAGCGTTATCTTGACTTCATACGTACATCGAGCAAACCTACGGGCAAGCATATTACTCCGCACCGCCAAGGCTCTGCGTTCCCTTTCAATATCTAAATCGTCGGTAAGGCCAGTGGTTAGGATATGTCCAAGGTATTTTACCCTGTCCACAACCCTCAGCTGGGTGTTTCGGAGTACAATAGGAGGTACATAATAGGGTTTTATTTTACCCGCTTTAAATATCATAACCTCGCTCTTATTTGGGTTGTACTCTAAACCATGGGCCAAAGCATAGTTCTCACATGTCCTAAGCAGTATTTCCAACGCACTGATCGATGGGGCCAGAAGCACCATGTCATCGGCATAGCTCAGGTTATTTATACAAGTGCTTCCTACGTAACAGCCCGCATGCAAACCGCTGAGCCCACCGATCAGCTCGTTAACATATAAATTAAACAGCTTAGGAGATGTGATCCCACCCTGCCTTACCCCACATTCCAGTTTGTACTCCGCAGACATCATATTTGACCAACGCACCTGATTGAGTTGATTGTTGTACCAATGCCTAAAGAGAGCCACATATTCCCCTGGTATACCCGTTCTACTCAGCTTTTGCCAAAGCAAAGCATAATCGACTCGATCAAATGCCTTTGACAAATCGAGAAAACAGGCATACACAGGGGTTTTCCTATCCGTGTAATACCTGACCGTATGTTTTAGACACAAAATGGCACTATCCATTGCAGTGAATCACATTACATATTTTTTCTTTCATAATTTATCTTTGTGTTGTTAATATTAATCAAAAGATTTATTAAATCAAATCAAGAACATAATAGTGAGCAACGGATGCGATACTATTGTTCCTTTTGCTATATGTAAGACAGTACGTAACATTAGCTTTGCAATCTATATGCAGTAGAAATACAGTCAGCGTTCGTTTCCGTCCGCGAAGTTATAATTAAATTATAAGCGAGCGAAACACGAGTCGTGTTATTATTTATATCATTTCGCAATTTTTATTTCGGCTCTCAGATATAATTTCAACGAGACTTTATTTTTTATTGTTGTTCCTAGGTAATTAGAAAAAAACTATTTACTTAAAATAAAACTATTTAAACTAAATTATATCGCGTATATTAATTATTTGAGCCTCCCTGATGACGTTTCGGTAACTGGTTTTTTAATTCATAATATTTATAAAATGGGTAGTTTGCACAAATGTAACTTTGTCAGAAAGAAATTGTGTTTTTCTCAGTGAACCTTTGACAACCTGGGACCTCAAAGACGATACTGACATAGAACGAGAACGGAGGACCCTGTCGATCAGAGCGAACATGATTGCCCGCAAGTTCAGGCGTTGTTCGAGGGAGGTGAAGATAACCTTGTTCAGGGCTTACTGCACTTCCCTCTACACGTGCAGTCTGTGGTTGCGGTACACGCAAAGGGCCTACGGGGCTGTCCGGGTTCAGTTTAACAACGCGTTCCGGGTGGTTGTGGGGCTGCCTCGCTTCTGTAGCGCATCAGAGATGTTTGCGGAAGCCAGAGTAGATTGCTTCTACGCTACTATGCGCAAGAGGGCCGCATCCCTAGTGCGCCGGGTGCGCGGTAGTCCCAACAACATCCTGAGAATGATCGGGGATAGGATCGATTCCCCATATTTATTAAATTGCGACAAACTGCACGTCCCCAGTGTACATAAAGCAAAGTAAATGTTACTAACAATTCGTTTTAAGTCTTACTAACTACATATGAGTGTAACTTACTCGAAAAAAACATATTATTATTATTCACTCATTTAATCATGTTTCTTAGGATAGGTATTTTTTACAATAAATTTATATAAAAAGTAAAATATAAAAAATACATAACAAATATAAACACATTATAAAAAACCTAACCTAGGGTGCCGCCGGCAACGGGGCAGGGCCCAGGCTACCGGTGGTTAGGGCTGCAGAGAGGAACCTCCTGACAATGCGCGCCGTGTCCAGGAGTACCGCCTTCTGTATCCGACCCTTGATCCAGCCATCTAGCGAGAGTCTCTTAAGATGTTTGTCGAGACTCTTCGCTATTGTTATTATTATTAATTGACAACGGTAACTGGAAAGTCAGGGAGGCTCAAATAGTTAATATACGCGATATAATCAATCTAAAATACCTTAATTTAAATGTGTGACAGCCACGGAAACCAAAGAAACTATTACCAATTCAGTTCCTATTCCGTTGTTGTCAATTGGTTACCGTGAGGAGCTGTATTTTTTTGGCAGTTGACAATTAGTAGTTACTTACTATTGTTAAAGAATATATATACTAACGTAAAAAGAAACGACTGCGACACTTGTGTGCAGTAACAAAGCTCGCGGCTATGTGTGCGTGTCGAAGGGCGAGCGCTGGCGAGTGCGGGACGCGCGCGGTGGTGAAGGGCATTCACGTGAATGCCTCGTCGAAGGATTCGGCATTACAAGGTCACCAACGCCCAAGTTACACCGATAGGCCGCTGTCGCGCCTGTGCTATTGTTCATTTTGCTGGATGTAAACACTTAGCTATGCAATATGTAAGCAGTATAGACTGCGAGTTTGGTTACGTGACCCACACTGGCTGCGTGAAGTTTTAATTAGATGGTTCGCGCGCGAACCGTGAGTTATGTCGCGGTCGCTAACTGAGATAAAACACCATGTCTATCCACAGTTGATGTTCTTTTTATTCGATTTGCAGTCGCCATTGGTATCCTATTTCAACTCCGAAACATTGTTTCCCATCTGTAACGTTTCGCCAAATTTTTATACTGAAACCCGTAATATTTTCCGGATTTTACAAACATCGTTTTAAAAAACCCCTTAGGTTAGGTTGGGTTTGTTTTATAATTATTTTGAAAAATCAACAGTTTTGAAAAAAAAAATGGCTTTCGGACAAATTCAAATTTGGCGAAACGTTACGGATGGTAAACAATTTGTGTTTCGCATAGGTAACCGTCGCCATTATTACAGCACCTCTAACAGAACTGTGATACGCGATTGTTTCTCGCGCGAGATAACTATCTGTCCCTTTCTGTGTAGTACTCTGAGAGAGTGACAGGTGACGCTATGCCGCGCCGCGTGTGGGTCGTAGGTAGTCGATGTATACGGTCTGCACAGGATCGCACCTTGTGGAGAGCTATGGCACAGTATAAAGACAACTCAGTAATAAATCTACGGCGGCGGCGACGCCAACGATACCTACTTCGTTCGGTAGCTCAGTGGCTGTGGTAAGGCCTATGTTCAGCAGTGAACGTCTGTGACTAGATTATATAAATAGACTGTCGCCATTATTAACTTGATAATCATACTCATTTATTGATAAAAATTTCAATATTTCACAAGTCAAAATCTTATAGCTATTAAATACTTAATGGACATTCCATTTATTTTATTCCTAAGTCGGGTACTCCTAAAACTATAATGCAACATATACTAAAGAAATTAAAATACTAACTATAAACTAAGAACTTAACTAAATAAAATAAAAGGCTAAAACAGATTAAAATTAATATAAAAAAAGACTTAAAAAATCGGACCCCTTTGGCATAGTGCTACTACTTGATAATTATTTTCGATGTTTTTTGGAAATAGCTTTTTTTGCTCGTCTTAACATTAGGTACACGTATATAGGTGTGAGTGTCTTGAGCAAAATGTGTTTTATATTACGAAAAATAACTTTATATTTGACTAATCCCAATAACTACTTACAACCTATAAAAAAATTCAAAAGCACTAGTGCTTTTGAATTTTGTTTTCATATACAGGTGTTGACCGTTTTCTATTGTTATGATAACTCACAGAATTTAAAAATAAAATACTCACTTTAGTTGATGAATCCAAATGTCTACACATCTGAACCTATTACGTAATCTTACTACAATGTCGATAAGCCAGATCAAATAACTAAAAGAAGCTCTTTCGAATGAGAAATGCGAAGAAAGGAATACGAAAGTACCTTTATCAGTCTTATTTCTCATTACTGCGTATTTTGAAGAATGTAACTAAAAATAAATGGCTTGCAGAGACCACCGGAGACCGAAGAGCTGGCAGCTTCCTCGCTCAACGTATCAGCATAGCTGTTCAGCGAGGAAATGCTGCCAGCATTTTCGGTACCATGCCGCAGGGGAGTAATTTTTTGAATCTTTTTTAGTTTATTTTAATGTGGAATTAATTGTAATGTAATGTATAAACTATAAATAAATGGCTTTTCTATACTAAAAATAAACGTTGTTGTGATCTTCAGTAGCCACGAAACCTGTTTGCAGTAAAGTCTGCGAGTTTTGTTACGCGAGTACGCGACCGCAGTCTGGCACGAAGTTTTAATAAGATAGTTCGTGAGCCCACGAACCTGTGTGTGCGGCGACTACTCGGGATACTAGTTACTTACACCGTTTTTATCCAGTTTATGTTAACTGTTTAATTTATTCGTCCTATTGCATTCTACTCTCAGGTCTATATTGTTGTAACAGTCAAACTAGCAGACAGGCCATGTGTTAGGAAGGGTACACTACAATACTCCGAAGCTTCATTTCTCCGAATGCATCATCATTTCGTATTTTCGTAATTCTGTAAACCATATTCTGATAAAATATTTAGTTTTTTTTTTGAGGATAACAGTACCTAACACATAACCCTAACCTAACCTACTTATAGTATGTAACATATGATCCATGGAACAAATGATCGCGGTTTAGCTATGAAAATCGGCGATTGATTATCCTTTATTTTAATTCATGAGCTGAATAATTTGTGTGATTACGTAATTGAGAGTATACCAAACACACTTTTTAACGTCCAAACATTTAGACATTCCAAATACTAAGTATTATTTTAAATAATATATTTAACTATTATCAATATTGTAATTATGAAATATATTTTCTTCGGTTTCTGCGACTGTCCCACATTTAAATAAAGCTATTTAAACGGATTATATCGCGTATTTTAATTATTTGAGCCTCCCTGACTTTTCGATAACTTTACAGTTACCGTTGTCAAAGATTGACTCGTGGTAAAGTGAATCCTTTTTTATATATACGTTCTAGGCATGCAGTTATTTTCTTTATTATGTTTTTTTTTTGTTTATTGTAAAAAACTAGGTATCACAAATGTCATGTTTTTGTTTCAGGTCGTTCACATCACAGCTTTTCCAAGAGAAAAACCTGTGCCGAAACTAAACGAAATCACCGTTCCAAACCATTTTATGACACTCGCTAAAAAAGACCCAGAGAGCTGTAAGAAAACACAATTTTGAATTATTCATGTAATAGTAGATTGTATGCCTTGTCTGCCTCTTCTGCAATGTCGTGGTAACTATACAATATGTACATATGTATACAAACTATTACAAACACACGTTTCTATATCGTTATAAATTACTGGAAGGCGCCGCACTTCATCCACTTATTTTTTTTTTCTTCACCTTAGTCGGGTAAAGAGTAATAATATCCTATGACCACCTATGGATGTCCAGCTATCCATGTTCGAGGATTGAATCCGTCCGATCGTATCGGCGAAATGATAGGACAAAGAAATGTTTACCAACAGAAGTCGATATACGACACTGTTAACATTTTTCTTGAAATAATAACCCCTCTTATAGAAAACAGCAACTGGTTGAAAAAAAGGATGCTTTAGCTAGTGACTTCGATAAAATAATTGACCCCGAAAGTCCGTGACACGTGGGTTCAAATCCCGCTAAAAGCACATTTTTTTATTAACTAACACGAACATTGATGGCGAGATTTTTCAAAATATGCCAAATAAAATAGACCAATAGCATTCCTAAGAATAAATGCAGTTTTTTGGGCTTCACAGAGACGCGACCTGATTGGTTCATTTTCCACACTCCGCTTCTGTGGACCGGCGGCTTTACGGCATAGAGTTAGAACTTGTGATGGAAAGTGATATAGTACAGTGTATAAATTAACTGTATCATCAAAAATTTAATATTATTATATGAAACTGGAGGTTGCTTAAATTTCTTTACCCAAACACCATATTTCATTGTCAATGATCATTTTAGGAATTAGAAAATATCGGGAAAGCGATACTTAAGTTATTCCTTTTTTTTATATTATAAGAAATGTATTGATCATTTCACCTTTTTGAAGTGAATAATACTTTTTCCTGAGTTCTAGGTAGTAACATAGCCATTTCATCCTTTCATTGCGTGCAGTCGAAAATAAGTTGAAAAAAAAAACAATTTTCTGCGTGAATTTTTGTTTCAAAAACTACTCGAAAGTCACAACTTTCGTTCGAGTAGTTTTTGAAACAAAAATTATCAATGAAAAATTCAAACTGAAGGTTCCAAATATATACTTAGCCCTGTTCTATGTAGTAACATCGATAATATGTTAAGAAACATGTTTGATCAAGATCATAGAGAAAAATGTCTAAAAGAATCAGTATTTTTGAAGGAATAAGGAGCCTTAAGGTCCACAGTGACTCAGCGAAGAAAAATTATACGATGTAACACATTCACGTTAAATATTACAGTCCCGTTTATGTTACTGTCTGTAAAACGTTATAGGAAAAGAATATAAAAATGTGTGTACAATACTCACAAACTTATCCTTGTTCTGAACTTAACTAACAAGTTCGACGGAAGTCATTTGCGATTCAACGAGTTGAGCAACGTTATAGCAAATTATTGTTTGAATACAAATAGGTACGCCAATCGTTAATGAATTTACATGCAATCTATCGAGTGAGACACCGTGTTTACACATTAATCAAGACATAATCACAAGGAACGTACATTATTGTGTAAAAAGAAACCTTATGCATGTATTTAGGGTAGGGTTTGCGTGTGATTTTTGTCAATGTGTGTATTATAGGCCAATAAGCTGTAATATAACTATATTAAGTTTTGTATTGTTGCCAGTTTATCGACAACATCATTAAACTATAGTTATAGTCACCATACATTAAGTATAACCACAAATAATTATCGTTTTCAGTCGCTGCACTTAGCCTCAGGGGTATAGTGAGCAACGGAAACCCCGGCGACTCGAAGTTTTTTTTCAACTTGGTGTTCAACTTTCACAAACTATTCTTCGAAGAACAAAACATACTTAAGTTTTTGGGCGATCCCAAGGAAAAGTTTGACGCTGTTATTATCGAGTGGTTCTTTTCGGACTTTATCTCCGGGTAAGAACAAGATATAAAGACAGATCATGAAAAAAAATCGTGTTTATGGCGCACAGACTATTATTTTAATTTATCCTACAGTAATCATGGCGATACCTCCTACGTATACTGATACAACTGACATTTTTACGATTTTAGTTTTTTTGCATATTTAGGATCAAAATACTTATATCTATATGTTATAAACTTTTCATGACAAAATTACTGCTAGTTTTCGAAATAAAGTGACGTATACTGATACAACTAACACCGTTTTTTAATTTAGAACATCGTATACTGAGATAAGTCGCTTGTACCACTATACGCAGTACACCTATCGGGGAAGGGCGGCGCGGGCGTGGCACAAGTGGCAGTTACCTCAGTATGCTTGCTCGTCGTCGTTGCGGACGTAAGATATCCCACTATGCGCGACGGACAGTCGATGCGGCCTACGTCTTTTCTACCTACTACGTATCAAATTAGGCTTACTTTTGGTTATGATACAGTTTTCTCCAATCAGTACCGATGGTTGTTTGGAGTTCAATAATAGCTATATGTCGCCATTACCTACGGATAAACTAGAGTCACCACTAGCGCTGACATAGCGGTTTCCCCCGAATTTGTCCTAGTTTGAGGCCGTCCGGGGGAAAATAATGCAATTATTTTTTTAATTTTATTATTTTCGGGGAAAATGCTATTTACGCCAAATGTCCGGGTTTTTAAGTGTAATTTAAATAATATGTGGATCAACGAACAAAGAAAGTAAAAATCTAATCATGAGTTTAAATAAAATAAAAATACGGGAAAAACAAGCCAAGGAAACAAATAATAAACATGTAAGACAAAAATTACGTAAAATTATAGTGTGAACGGTTTTTTTTTTTAATAATAAAAAAATTAAGATTTTTTATTTTTGATTTTTGATTTTTGATCTAATAAATGGTACATGTCGCATAATAGGCATAGTAATAATATAATTATCCATATTCATCTAATCATAGTTTACGACGTATACTGGATCAAGTGGTAGTTGTCTCAGTATACCCGAAAACTAGAACTCGTAAATTTCACGTATACTGGTATAACTACCTTTTTTTTAAAAAGTACAATTAATTTTGAAATAGTAAATATGTAGATTTAAGGAAAATATATTCATTAAAATTATTTGAAAATTTCATTACATTATTTCAACGTATGAGTTAGTTATGGCACTTTATACCTTTGAACTCTACCTACTTCTACTCGGTGTCTGAATTTCTGAAAAGAAACGAAATTGGCCCAAGCTATTGACATATATATATAATAAAACTAGTACACATAATATAGCAAAACTGTCTAAAATATAATGATTAATAAGTAATTAGAATTGTATGTACATATATATTTTGCATGTCACCCTGTGACAAAGCATGTGATGCTGATAATATTTAACCGAAGACCTATGTAATTACCATGTTTTATGCAAATAAATGATTTATGATTTATGATTTATGAACAGCCCTCCTGTAAAATCGTGATTTTGCACTTGTATCAGTATACGTAGGAGGTGTCGATGGAAACCTAAAATTAGAAAATCTATACTAATGTACATAACCGAATTCTATATGTTACTTAACAACATGAACAACTTATCAACTTTGACAGAATACACAGCGCTACTTGTTACTTACAGTTAGCAGGTATATACATATATGTATATAATTCAATTCGAGAGTAAATAGTCATCTTCCAGGCAAGCTTGCTTCATCTTAAGCCTTATTGTCACTTAACATCAGGTCTGATCGAGGTCAAATGCTTGGCTATCTGGAATTACATATAAAATGTATATATAATTATGTGTTATGTTATGTGTAACAGACTTCTTTTAACTTATAGTCATTACCTTCACAGTCATTCATCATGAATGGGATGACATTCCTGATAATAAACAATATTCTACCGTATATTTCAGGATCGCTCCACTATTCCAGTGCCCCTTAATCTGGCTGGGTCCTACGGAGGCCCACTGGCAAGTGTTGAAGCTGGTAGACGGCATTTCTAACCCGGCACACAACGTAGACCTGTTCTCCACGAGCACGCCCCCTCTGTCCATCTGGGAGCGGGTGATGGAGCTGTGGACGATAGTTAAACGAACTGTGATGATCAGGTAAGGGGAATATTTGCAAGGAGTCTCACTGGCTGCTGCTGAGGCTGGACGGCATCTCCAACCCGGCACACAATGCGAACCTATTCGCCACGAGTACACCCTCTCTGTCTTTGTGGAAGATGATCAAATCAATTGTTACGATCAGGTATGCAAAAAGAAATCGCCTGGTGACAACCGAAACTCGCTAAAATTTCTGTCACTAATCTTTAAATCCTCGTATCTACTTTGTATTTCTACTGAGATACGAGCTTTATTTTGAGTAGGTGTTTGTTACCAATTGAGGTTTGGTTTTTTTTCAACAGACGAAATGTAACTAACATAGCCCGAAGAATCGCCTAAAGTGGCACTGGCCAGAGAATGCCGCTGGTAGAACCGATGGTCGCTGGAGCTGATAGGTTTTTGAGTAATAACGAAATGGAACACGCACCGTGGACAGGCCCTACAGGCATTAGCATTTGGTTAAGGTTGAAAAGCGGCTTGTAAGGTAGTGCAGGATCATTTAACGTGGAAATCTTTGGGTGAAGCCTCTGCCCAATAAGGTGAACATACAATAAGTAGAGATCAAAAGGGGGTTACATACATAATTATATCAACATCTACATATTTTCACAGCAATTTAAATAACTAATCTAATAGTTACACGGAATCATGTTAATGTATTTCACATATCCAGCTTCCTTGTCACTCCTGTAGATACGATTATAGTAGTATACGATTCAGTGTTCCCAAAACTGGCCGCTCAGAGAGGAGTGAGGATGCCTTCCTACGAAGAAGCTGTGTACAACGCCTCGATGCTGCTGCTGAACTCGCACCCTTCCTACGGAACCCCCTTCAATTTGCCACAGAATGCAAAATACGTTGGCGGGTATCACATTGATAATAGTGTGAAACCATTACCAGAGGTAAGAATCTTGTATATTACCGTTACACGATATCGATTATTTTCCTATTCTTACTCATAATTTAATATTAAGCTGTTACGGTTCAAAAGTTAACCGTGATACACAGATGGACTGACCGACAGCTTAGGCTTAGTAATTGGATGGCGTATATAATTTTTGGGTGACCCTAAAAACTTACATTTGGATTTTCAAAGAATTCGTCGTACAAACTGTCAAATTTGTGAAAATAGTGTTTTGGTATATGAACCTATATCGCCTCATGCACTCGTTCTTTATATAAAAGTTTTAAAGTTAAGCTTAACGTATTACCTACTTACCACGTCGCACTTGTATTATTGTAACAACAAATTACAGCAAATAAAGCAAAACGAGCTCGAGGAAAAGTTGTTAAGTACTTTAGCTAAAAATGCTATTCTCGAGAAGGTTCTCAGTATGGTATTTATAAACTGGGGTATATTCTTGAGAATTCTCGAGAACTAAGCTTCGCACTCTGTTTAGATTGTATAAATTGAAAAATTGCTACAGCCACTAAAGTGGCGTTTACTATATTGCTTGTATCACCAACTGTAATGACAGTTGATGATGGTTGATGAACCATGAGGTGGTGTCGGGTGAGATTAACATTTCTTTACAAAGGTTTCTTTGTGGTTCCAGAAGCCATTTTGCCACCACCGGGAAGGGCCCAAGGTTATTATATAACTATTTTTTTATAGGGTAATATAATGTGATATGATAAGTTCTTGAAATAGAACCAATTAAATGGACAAGTAGGTACTTTAATAAAACCGTGCTCCACGTGTCTCAATTATTACACGGAACACTGGCTTAGCAAATTCTCGAAATATCAGAGAGCTCGTAATCAGTGTAAAAGTAAATTTATATTTTTAAAATGTCCCTCCTGAATTTCGTGTTCCGAATCATATTCCGAAACGAAATTGCATTACTCCATACGCTTCCCTGAAAACATTGCGTTTGGAATTCGAGAAAGGTAGCCTGTTAACGAATGCTCTCAAGGGCTACTCTGAAGTGCGAAAATCACAGTTTGTAACGAGCTATCCCTTTCGCCCTCCCTTCCAATAATATTTACGAGAGCGGGACACTGTTCGATATGTTGTAGGGATATTAATTTCAATTTGTGGAATTTCACAACATACTACTGTGTTTCACCGATTCATGAGCATAATTTCCATGACGACTTGTTTTTCCGTTATACATTTTGGTGGCCCACTTTAAGGATGGACTTACCCCAGGGATGAAGTTACCTTAGAGATGAAGTTACCTTAGGGATGAAGCCTAGCACATGTAACACTCCGTAGGAATGTTGAACTTCAACCTGTAATTTCTTCAACTATAAAGTAATTTTTTTATCGATTGACATCTACAAAAGAAAACATTTCTTTTAAAACGTCAAAAAAATCGTAAAAGATAAATAATAGGCTTAAATATACGATAGCACCAGAAAACTATCTTTAATATAAAATCTGTAATTATCTCGAAGTCCAAAATGAAAACGATACGATCTAGTCACAAAAACATACAGAACTCGGTTCTAAAATAAATAAAATTCAGTTCTAGTCCCTGATCATGCATTCCGTAATAAAAGTATTGGAAATATGCGATCATATTTCATACTTCCAGTATCTTACATCCTCTGGGGAGACGTACAGATCATCGCACTTAGGCTATTTAACTTGGCAAAGATAAGAGCCCGCTGCTCCCGGAGGCATTCATTGATCGTTGTTCACGGAAAAGGAAAAATTTGTATTCAAGCAAACATTAATTTGCCCCTACAATTCCCAGAGGCTGGAACAAGAAAGACATAAACATATTTACACAATACGGTGTGTCGTGGAAGTCTAGGACTTACAACATTAAAAATTCATGGCTCAACAACGGTATCCTAACAACTCCGAAACATTGTTTCCCATCTATCTGTAACGTTTTGCCAAAGTTTCATTGGTCTGAAAGTATTTTTTTCCTGGAAGGAACCCGTAATAGTTTTAAGATTTTATTAACGTCGTTGTTGATGGGAAACAAAAATTATAGTGTTTCAGATAGATAATCCTCAACAACATGTCGTGGTGCAAACCGATGTCATGTGATCATCATCTTGAAATCGTCACCGTAGGATCGACAATTAATTATTTAGGAACCATACAGATGCGTTTGGATTCACTTTGTCCATTTTCTCATGTTGTCTACTTCATAGATCGTCAACTGATGTTGGCCATATACTTATCTACTTACTAAAAGTTGATCGTATTTTTTGTGAGTAGACCCGGAAAGTAACAGGAAGGGCCTCGTTTCGTTCCACTCTGTATATCAATTCAATTAGGTGACAATATAACTGCAAATTGTAGCCAGACGTAGATTTTAGTGCTATAATCTGTTATTTATAACAATTATTATTATTAATTTAGCGTTAACTGCCATAGCGTACTTAATGATTTTTTTTTATTTCCTGAGCAGCAATGTATGGCGTACATTTATTTGAGTTTTTACTATAGTGACAGTTGTGACATCAAGATGTTAAGTGTCAACAAATACATTGCGTGCTGAATCATTTTATACGGGAAAAAAGTTAGTTTTTTTTAATGATTTACTGATTAAAATATTAATTAGTCCCGTAAAGTTTGCGGTTATATCAAATATACACGCTGTATAAGTAAAACGTTTATTATAAGTTAGTAACTGATGTAGAGTTGGGAATGTGGACGAACCGGAACTCTAGACAATTTGGGATTCTTGACGAGAGTGTGAACGGACGGATAGTGTTGGTCAACTCTCGCCGCAAAACAACGTGTCGTGAATATCGTGGCACGATGCATCGTATTGTGTAAGTGATACGTGCAGTGTGCGGTAGATTGTTTTTAAAATTCAACTCGGCATCGGCGTAGAAGCTGCTGCTATTGTACCTGGAGATGCGCTAGTCTTAAGGGACCTTGTTGCGTTTCTTTTACTTATTGCGATTTGAGGAGCACTGCCAAGCTAGATCTGGCCATTATACTTGAAATTGTTCAAGTATGTTTGTTTTATTTGAAGTGCATTGCTAAATACAAACAGTACAAATGGTGGTCTTAATGGATAAGGCGTTCTCTACCAGTCTACAATACGACAAACAGTAACTAGTACATGTTGGTGTTTCTCGGTAATGCAGAGAAATGATTTCGTGATTTTATCTATTATAATATAGAAGTACATAACTGTTTTAAATAACTCAAATATTCAATCTGATCAATTAGGTACTTACATACATTTTATACTCTAATACACTTAGGTACTACATGTTCTAAACTGTAAAACTGTGACTGTTGGTTTTTTATGGTGCAGTTTTAGTTTAAGGTAGTCTCAGTAACGTCGGAACCATTGTATGTGCAGATGTATTTTGGTATAGGTACTATCATACAGACAAAACATTAAACCTCTCGAATTTTATACTAATAAAGCTAGACTTTAGTTAAGGAGGCTATACTAAATTTTTGAAGTATCGTTTTTGTATAATATAAAAAACCGGCCAAGTGCTAATCGGACTCGCTCATGAAGGGTTCCGTACCAATATTGAGCAAAAAACACGTCCTTTGTATGCCCCCCCTTTAATTTTTACATTTTTATTATTATTTGTTGTTATAGCGGTAACAAAAATATACTTACATTATGTGAACATTTCAACTTCATGTAAAGCCCCTATTTTGTCTGAGAGTCCCACTTAATTATTATTATTTTGTCATGAACAGCATTTGTTGTTATACCGGCCACAGGATCATCTGTGAAAATTTCAACCGTCTAGCTATCACGGTTCATGAGATACAGCCTGGTTATAGACGGACAGCGGAGACTTAGTAATAGGGTCCCGTTGTTTACTCTTTGGGTACGGAACCCTAAAAAAGCACTTGCCAGTATAGACGCATTTCTTCCGACTGACCCCATCTGTTTGTTTACAAAAAAATCCAATATCCGCATAAAATTTTCCAGGACCTCCAAAGGCTAATGGACAATGCCAAACATGGCGTGATATACTTCAGCATGGGCTCAAATTTGAAGAGCGTCGACATGTCAACAGAGATGAGGGACTCCCTATTGGAAATGTTTGCCGAACTCAAACAAACAATCATATGGAAGTTCGAGGGGGAACTCGATAATGTACCCTCGAATATTCATCTCGTGAAGTGGGCACCGCAGCAGAGCATTTTTTGTAAGTACCTATGCATGTGATGTATTATTTGGGTCGGGTTATGCATATAGGGAACAAGCCTAATAAGGGGGCCCTCAGCTTACATAGAGAAAGAGACCTTTAGCAAAGAAGTATGACTCCCTGAAAGTAACTTCTTAGTTACGCTACGCAAGTTTCAGGGCCTCTTTGCTTACAGACTGTGGCTTACTTAATCCTTTATTGGAAATTAAAGAGTTACGATCTAACATGTTAAACCAAAATTCTAAATATCCTGACAAAATTAGTGTCTATCATCATGAGAAAAAAATCTTACTGCATAGATAAACAATTAGCTCAGAATGCAATATGTCATCCGTAATACGATACAATGCCTTATAATAATTAATTAGCCTTTTTTACGCCACATGGTCTTTATTTAGTTCGTAATTTGAACATTTGAATTTATTGTTAAATATTGTAAAAGGAAAAATTTTAAAAATTTGCTCATAAACATACCAATTATGGTTAGCGCCATCTAGTTAGATCATGTCACACTACCATTGTTACAACACAAGTTCTGCGGTGCCTGTTCGAATCATGACGAGACATAGCTACTCGTTCTAACTAAAACATGCAGATGGCAGCACTTTGTAAAATTGCATAAGAAAGATAAGTGCCTTTCACGTGTTTTTAGATTCGTTGGATTAATAGATGACACTACTAGCGAAAATTTATCAACAACTGTATGTAGAGCAGATGTAGAGTGACTAGTGACAACGACTAGTGAATATAAAAAAAAAATGTGTAAACATTTTCTCATAACATAAACATACCAAAGGGTTAGCGCCATCTGGTTAGACCATGTCACACTACCATTGTTACAGCACAAGTTCTGCGGTGCCGGTGCCTGTTCGAATCATGACGAGACATAGCTACTCGTTATAACTAAAACGTGCAGATGGCAGCACTTTTTCAGATTGCCTAAGAAATATAAGTGCATTTCACGTGTTTTTAGATTCGTTGGATTAATAGATGACACTACTATCCTAATTCATTAACAACCTGTATGTAGAGCACATGTAGTGACTATGACTAGTGAATATAAATATGAAATTAAATACTCCGTGGGCACTCCATAGGTACTTGCAGCATTGAAAACATAAGAGGTTTCTTAGACAGTATCTTTTACTTCTATTATTTCGATACAATGATGATCCCGACCCAGTCATCTAATCCGATCACGATTTAAGTTGTCTGTTTTCAGAAAGAAAACCTTGTTATCTTGCCTTTTATGCGTTTCAGCTCATCCCAACCTAAGATTTTTTATCACTCACGGCGGTCAGCTGTCGACCACAGAATCTATACACTACGGCATACCGGTGATAGGCATTCCTGTGCTGGGAGACCAGTACGTCAACATGGAGGCGGTGGCGAGGAAGGGCTTCGGCATCAAGATAAAAGTGGCTGATGACATGGCCACACATATTAATGTAGCTATCCAGGAAATGCTGTCAAATTCATCGTAAGTGTGTTAAGTCCTACAAATTCTCTCCAAAATCCAACGGAGATGTGTTATTTTTGAAAGATACGAGTATGTCTAAAAACTGTGTATTTTAGACTATTATGAGAAGTCTAATTACTTTTAAATTTTATTTTTTATATTGATAATTTCAACCAACTTTTTTTTTTTTTTTTTTTTTTTTTTATTCAAAATAGCCATGCATTTAACCTCGATTGCACCTGATGTTAAGTGACAATAAGGCCTAAGATGGAGCATGCTTGGCTAGAAGATGCCTATTCACTCTCGACTTGAAGAGATCCAAGTTATATTTTTCAGGAAACAGGTGCGCAGGAAGAGAGTTCCATTCCTTAGCTGTCCTCATAAGGAAAGTAGACGCAAAGCGTTTCGTACGAATCAGTGGTATATCGACAACATAAGGGTGGAATCCAAGTCCGCGCCGAGTACTGTATTGTCTGAACGGAGACGGTGGAATTAATTCATGCAGTCCTAGTGCACACTCACCAAAGTGTATCCGGTAGAAAACCGATAAACAGGCGACTTTCCTGCGGTGTTCGAGGTTTTGCAGCTTTTCCTGAACTAAGGCAGGGTCGCCAATGAGCTTCTTCGCACGTTTGTCAATTGAATCCAAGGCGGCCAGTTGGTATTTGGCGGACCCATCCCAAAGATGGCAGCAGTACTCCATGCATGATCGGACTTGCGCCTGATATAATTGAAGCAGCTGTCTCGGCGTGAAGTACCGCCTCACCTTAGATAGGATCCCAAGTTTTTTTGCTGCAGTTGTAGCCAAGGATTCAATGTATTGGCCGAAGTTCAGGTTGGATGATAAGGTCATCCCAAGAAGCTCTAGGTGGTCTGAAATCGGAACGGATACACCTTGGAAAGTGGGAGTCAGGTCAAAGGGACTCCGTTTAGCGGAAAACAGACACGCCTGAGTCTTGGTGGCATTGAATCCAACTAAATTGGCATCTCCCCATTCGGACACTGCCACGAGAGTTTGGTTCAATCGATCCACCATCGCCTCTCGACAAGACTGGATTTCGTCCCTCTTGGAATTTGCGCTGGATGTGTATCTGTCAACAACTGTGCTGTCATCAGCATACCCATAGGTACCGGGCATAAGCATGTCGTTAATATGCAGCAGAAAGAGAGTTGCAGACAGAACAGACCCCTGAGGAACACCGGCGTCAATAGCCCTGGGATCCGAAGTGTAGCCATCAAGGACTACTCGGATCGAACGCTCATTCAGGAAACTTTTTAAACAACTTTTTAAAGTGAATAATAGGTACACCTTACTTTTCCCTGAGTTCTAGAAATTAACATAGCTATTTCATACCTTAATTGCGTGCAGTCGAAATTAAGTTGAAAAACAGTTTTCTGCGTGAATTTTGTCAATTTCGATTCAAGTAGATTTTGAAACAAAAATTATCAATGAAAAATTCATTTCAAACTGTAGTTTTCAAATATGTAACAATAAAATAAGTCTCAATAGCCTACAGGGCGATGTGGTCGCTCAGCGACAAAGCCCTTTCAATAAATAAATAAAAAAAGTCTCAATAGCCCTGTTCTAATCAGTACCTAACATCATACCTAATGTGTTATGAAACATGTTTGATCATAGAGAGAAATGTCTAAAACAATCAGCATTTTTGAACGGATAAGGAGCTTTAAGCCATCTGTGATATGTAACCAGAGTTTTGTTCACAGGTATAAGCAAAGAGCGATGGAAATATCCCAGATATACCACGACCGCGTGGTCCCCGCCGGCAAGGAGCTGGTGCACTGGGTGGAGCACGTGGTGAAGACAGGAGGGGCGCCGCATCTGCGCTCCCCGGCGCTGCTGCTGTCCTGGTACCAGAAGATGTATGTGGACCTTGTGGTTTTAATAGCAATTGTTATATTGGTCATACGAAATTGTCTTCCGCAAAAATCTACGCCAAAAACTGGAAAAAAGAAAGACAAGAAAAATTAATCATCTGTACATTTGTTTATAACTATAATCTTTTTAAATTACTAATTTGGAATTTATTTCTTTAATATATGTTAACTCCCTGTATCCAGTCCATTCCCTTAAATACGTATTAGATTATATTACTTTATAGTATAGGATCCCGATATAAAACGACCTTCACCGATATGTTTATTTGATGAAATGTATTTTATATTTAATTTAATATGGCAATAAATATATTGCATATGGGTTGTCTAGCAATAGGTTTATAGCATATAGGTTTATTCTTATAAAAAAAAATACAGTTTTTTTTTTGTTTTTTTTTTTTTTATTAATTAGTTGGCATTGAACAGTAGCATAACATAACATTATCCAATAGAAATAATAATAAAGCAACCATCATTTGTAATAAAAGTAGGTACACAGTGGCTCAAGAAAGTACATAGTGACTCACGAGTCACTGTGTACTTCTTAAATTTGAGCCACTGACCACGCCGCAGCCATTTTGAATTCACCGGCGCATAACTATCACGTGGCTTGCCGAAGGACATGCGAATCTATGTCATTGCCTAGCATAATAACGTCACTTTGCATCAAAACAACAATACTTGTCTTAATGCTCAAATTTCTCTACATAAAAACAAGTGTAACTTACCTTAAAATGTAATTTTGCACCCTCGGCCACACGAAACACTTTCCTACACAATATATAAACTGCGCGGGAGCGGGCGAATAACTGGTTTGTACGTATTTGGGTGTCGAACGCTCTCGGTTAATGAAGGAGACAGATAGATATTGTTGCTCTATCTAGGAAATATAGCCGCGAGTCAGTGTACCCGACCGAGCCACTGTTGGCAACCCGACCCTACCTGAAATTTTAGTGACTTGGTTATCACCAGGCGATATTATGTAGATCCATATAAGTACATATCTTAATATCGTTTACCTTACAAATTAAGTTGTTAGAATCAAGAAAACTTTGGGGCAAACAAAACAAACCAAAATTTCAACCTGGATGTCTCGTGAATATCGATGGTTACATACGAATTACGATATTGCTAAAGCTAATCGTAAGCATATTTTAATAGTATAATCTTATCTAAAACGTCTATCTTCTGATATAAATAGTCATAGTCATAGTATTTGATAGCTTGAACAAATGTATGTCAGTGAAATAGTGATAAAAATAAATTCTTTATCATTAAAATACAGAGATCACACTCTATTTAGGGTATTTATTTAACTGAAGTAAGTTAATTCAAAGAATTTCTTCAGATTCATATAAATAGTTGTTCTCAAATGCAAATGCTTGCGTGCGCAAATCCACTGTTATTTTGCTAGGCAACAAAACCTTGAACTTGTTTTTGTATACACACAAGTTGTGTGTATCCATACACGATACAAATTGCTATCAATCGTTAAGTCGCTACCGAGCCAGGCGGCCGGCAGTCCGCAAATTGGGACACTGATAAACTATCAACTTATCAATACAATTATTTCATTCATAAAAACACAAAAATGAATCTGAAATTGCTACTGTTGGCATGTTTCGTATGGAGTGTAGAGTCGTACAAGGTGCTAGTGTTGGCTCCCACACCGTTCAGGAGTCTAAGTGTTTTGGGAGAAGCCATCGTCAGACATCTTGTGGCGGCGGGACACGAAGTTAGTACTTACATGATTATTTTGATAAATCATACATAGGTACTTATTATTCGTATCGCTGCAGAGATGAGCGTGGCACGGCGATAGGTCAGAAGCGAAACAAATATTTTCTGGGTCCGTAATGTTGTGTGTAGTGTTTCGTGCGTCTGAATGAACTTATGTATAGATGGACATTGGACAGATGTCCATCGGTCACTGCCAATTATTTCCAAATCTACTCAAATGCAATAAATAAGTTAATGTTCCAATGTTTGACACCCTTAATTCAAGTCAAGCGATCGATCATTTATTTATCTTATAAGAGTTCACATTAGGCGATATTTTTATTTCATTTTCCACTTTTGGAGGTCAAATGATTTAAGATTGTCTAATGGGGTAAGACCAACTGTTAAGCAACTACCTACTGAGCCGACCGGTTCGAATCCCGGCAAGGGCAAACATTTGTGTGATGAACACGAATATTTGTGCCTGGGTCATGGATGTTCTATGTATTTAAGTATTTATTTATCTATATAATTATGTATATCGTCGCCTAGTACCCATAACACAAGCCTTCTTGAGCTTAATTTGGGACTAGGTTGGGTTTGTGTGAGGTTGTCTGATATTTATTTATATATATTTATTTATTTATTATTAATCTAGTCTTCCCTCGGTGATAGACTTACCCCAACCTTACCTTAAGGAGACTTTTGCAAACTGTAACTTGTGACACTTGGTTCAACTTGTGGGGCACATAGCGTAAACAAAAGGGGTAAAAGTCTCTTAGAAATTAACTTTCAGAAAACTTTTTAGCTTTCTTACCATTGTAAGAACAGACCGATAAAACAAAGGTAGAATTTAACGATGATAATGACTCGGGATTATAGTCATTTCAATCATAATCCAAAGAATAAAAAATACATAAATTATTACAGTTTCGAGTCAAATAACTGTGAAGGTACAGACTGTAGCGATTATAAAAACAATTTTACGATATACCTCAGACTATAATATGTTAGCACCAGGGAGCGAAACTTTGGTACCGGTGACGTCATTATGACGCAAAGTCGCATATAGGATGTTTTTTTAAAACAAAATTGCAACACCTCAGTCATTCATTACAAAGTTATAATGGTAATATTACTTACATAATTATTGTTTATTTATAAAAATGTTTGGTAAATACAAAAAATAATGTAAATATTAAAAAACGATACGAATATTTTTTTATTGGATAATGAAATTCTAATAAAAAAAAACTTTTCCTCAAGTAAATGAAACAACACAACAAATGTTTCGTTGGATGACGAAGTATGCAGAACGCTTAAAGTTCAAACATAATAATCGCATCTTCTCTCTTATTTACATGTAGGAATAACGATGTACGAACTTTTGGAGGTGATACAGGGGATTATTTGGAAGAGTTTGAACCCTAAGAGTACATATATACTTTAGTCCAATCCGTGATTCCTCTTTTTAAATCGAGCTTTTCCAATTTGTTCAGTGGGTACCAAAAATTGACATGAACAGTTACATTTAAACTAAACTATGCATGTAATTTTCATGTACACATTTCACACGTACATTCAGTGCAATATAATTATCGAACCTCTCGCCAGTTATAAATATGCCAATAAGCTGTCGTTTGATTAAGTATCTAAGTATAATCTAAATAAAAACACTCTGTATGTAGCTTGACGTCATACGTCTGTCATCGGCACCATAGTTTCGCTCCCTGGTTATCACCCATTAATTAAGCCTTCGGGATATGTTATGTCACAATGGGCCACGGTCACGATTACCTTGATCATTGAAACGTAACGAAAATGGGAGTAGTGCGCCGACGCAATCCATTGTATTCAGACAATATGACCAAAATAGCTTTTCGCAATTCAAAAAGTATGTATCTTGTAAACTAAGTCTTGCCATCGTTTTGTCAAACGAGCTTGTTTTTATATTTCTATCTCAACTTTATGAACGAATCCATAATCTTGCATCTGTCAAATACACTCAATCCTAGAAAATTATATACACAATAAATTAGCGATTTTGTGACAAAAAAGAGGATAAGTAGTTCAAGAAAGTGGAAAAGAGAATAACTACAGGGTGATTCCGGAGTCATGAGCAGTAATAGGGATGATAACGCTGATCAACTTTCACTATGGGGCCAACCACAAAATCGCAAAACATCTCAACGGAATTGAATTATTTCATTAATTAATTATACCAATCTATATTGCGTGTCGTGACGCCTAGAGACCTTCTACATCTCTGAAAAAAATTACTTTATTTTATATAATTTTTAGTGTAAACATTGATTTGGAGAAACTTGTACATCTCCTCTAACATATATGTTTCAATTACCTAGTTATAATATAATTGTATTAGTTTTTAAGTATAATTTACGAAAAAATTACTTACTGTTGAGTTTCTTTCGGCTTTCTTCTCAACAGCGGTCTCCTCTTGCGAAATGCCGGTAGACTCACAATCTGACTTGTAAAAGTGCCCTTGTGTCCTACTTACTGAATAAATTATTTCATTTCATTTCATATTTCATTTCACAACGAGATCGTAAATTATTCCATAGTCAAAGTTGCTCAGGGTGCCTCCCGATCACCCCTGTAACTCCTGCTCGTGACTACCGAATCACCCTGTATGTATATTTCCATTCCTAAGCGAAGAACCAGAGAAAGATCTATCCCAGATTAATGCCGAAGACAGGAGGAAGTGGGAAGTTAAGCAGAAGAAACTGACTCCCGGTTTATTATAGTTAGTTAAATAAACGTATGATTTATTTCATGATATGATACGTAGGAAGATGCAAACCTGACTCAAAAATTGTTGCACTTTATTTTTATGAAATAGCTAATTTGCTACCGGATACGACGAGGGGACAGACGTCGAATGAAATAAAAATGGTAATTTGGTTGCGTGCGTCGTCGGTCAAGACTCCAATGTCAAACCAATGCATGCGGTCTAAAAAAAGCTGGTTGCATAGCTTAATATTGAACATTGAAATAGCAAGTGAGGTCTTCATTTTAAACAGACTACCCAAACTAATTTTACGTATGTCCAATAATTATTGTAACTTACTATTATAATATAACTTATGGCGTAGATAACGCTCATCCTCGATATTTGGGTTTCATTCAGTGTTGCCACCCAATGCATTGACAATAATGATTTACAAGGTATTCCCTTGACTTGTCAAAAAATATTTTGTCTAATTTCAGTTTGCCTATCAACTTTTACTATATAATGAATATTTTGTCTAAAGTCAATACTCATTTTTTTTTGTAATAAGTATTCATTTTTCAGTTATTATTTTGTCGAAATTCGTTTTGCTTAAATAATGTTTTTCATAACTCTTGTCTTGCCGAATATAAATTTATTTTTAAACTCACTTTTCGATTCTTATTTGAACTAATCATTACATAGCCGAATAACGTTTCTAATATATTATAATTCAGCTTTAAAACCGAAAACTGTAGGTTAGGTTAGGTTTGTATTGTGACCTTAGGTATATAGCGGAGCGTCAAATTGGGTCAAAAACCGAAAACTGTAGGTGAGGTTAGGTTAGAAATTAAAGCACGAAGTCGAAGTTAGGTACGAAATAAGATTAGAAAAATGTTATACAAAAATAAATTATGTTAAACAAACATTATACAAAATTAGAGTATACGAAACAAACATGAGGTTAAACAAAAATAGAAGAAAAAAATATATAATGTCGTGTGAAATAAGGATTATACAAAACGACTGTCACTCAAATGAAAATTAGGCAAAGTGAATAGTTATGCTCAATATTATTAGTTTAAATGAAATTAGGCAAACCGAAAAAATTGTAAGGCAAAAAAAGGTACAACCAATTTACAAGCTTATCAGGGTTGACCTTGATTATGTATAACATTCAAGAACGGTTAAGGTGCATAAATTACAAGAAAATTTACAGATCCCAAATTGATATACAATGACACATTTTGCGGTCAATTATTCAAATATATACATCATTAAGCTTTAAACATAGAGCTAGGTTTTTTTTTCTTATCGTATGAGGTGGTGACACAGATATATGTTTCAGGTCACATTTGTCACAGCATTTCCTAAGGAAGCTTCAAAAATCTATCGTCAAATCGACGTTAGTAATAATTTGGCGGCTCTAGGCGGTAAGCATGTCTACGAAAATAAGATTATTGCCAATTAGGTATAGCAAATGTGTCCTTAAATTGGCAATATATATTTTTTTAATAGTGCTATACACTAATTTTATTACCACGGAACGCAAAACCTTTATTTTTATTTTATTACTTACACCGAGTAGTTTACAAAATATTCAAAAAATGTGTCCATTTCAATAAATTTTTAACCATGTCCTCAGTTATGCAAAAACGTGTTTATTAGTTTTTTCTTACAAAATAAAACAACAAAGCCAGATAGAAGAGTTATACATTAGTCTACATTTTTATCCCATTAGTAAGCACAATACCTAAAGATTCTAGAAAAATAATATTCTTCTGAGGATGAGTTTTGAGGAATTCGCTGATATAAGTGACAATAGAAACCGAGTTTTTATTGTCCTACTTAGAATCTAACTTCTTCTTCTTTCAGGGAGTGATGATGGTTCGTTTAGTATAGCTTGGGTGATGGAAAACCCAAATCTTATGAACGACCTTCGCTATTTGCAAGATGTTGCGTATATAATTGCAAACGCAACATTCCAAAATACGAATTTCTTGAAGATTTTAGAGGACCCAAATGAAGAATTTGATGTAGTCGTCAGTGAACTTTATGAAACTGAGTTATACGCTGCGTAAGTTGGAATATATAATTATATAAATAGTTTATGTAACTGCTGCTTTAATAATATGCATAATGAAACGAGTGCGCGTAAAATGATCAAGTGTCTAATTCAAAATTAACTAAGTATGTACGGTACAGTTGGAACATTGAAATTTTCCGAATATTCATTAGTGCGAAAGCATTTTGCTATTTATTGGGAATGGTATTTTACGCAATATTATAAGGTTCAGTTACGATTGTACATCCTAAATATATAACTGTACCTAACCTCTCATCAGAACGCGGCTTTTAGTTCGGTGAATAGAGATTAAACGACTCGAAATTACAAGCGGTCCGGTAGTTCTGAATTTTTGATAATACATACATATATTATCTAGGATGGTTAGTCATCTTAGTCTACAAATCAAAAATACAGAACTACCGGACCGTTTGTATGGTAAAAGCCCTTTATCACTGAATTACTACCCCTTACCCCTTTATTCGAAAAAATGAAATTTCGGAGTTGTAGATAAAGAGTGCGGTCTTCGCCAACAAACTGCATTGCAGTTTGGCGAAACAAATGTAAAGTGTACCAGTTTGTATTTTTTTTGCATAATAAAAAAAAAAGATCCTTGATATTGCCATATGTGTACTTTATCGTCTGGTATACTACTTTTTTACAAATATATTTCCGTTTCTAGATTGGCTCCCCTCTACAAATGCCCTCTAGTCTGGAGCTACTCTATGGGCGCCCACTGGATGGCCTTAAGACTGATCTCAGAAGCCACCAGCCCAGCGTATGCTGCGGACTATCTGTCTGCTGAAATACCCCCATTTGACTTCTACGGGAGACTCAATAAGCTGTGGTTGCAGATAGAATGGAATTACATTAAGTGGTTTGTATTAAAAAGGGATTGCAACCGGAGAACCCGAAAACCCACTTGGAGTCGGGTAAAAACCTGGGTTTTCAACTCATAAACCGGGTTTTACCCGAAATAAAGAAATGTTAAGAAAAATTAGTGACATCATATATAACTTACAACAAAATTTTATATTACGTCTGTAACCCTGTAACCTTCCGCGTACTACTGCGTTGTAACTTAGTTAGCTTTGCCCGCGGCTCCGCCCGCGTTGAAATTGGTCTGTGTAAGTAAGCGGCTAATTCACCCCTATTATATTCCTCTCCCTATCCCCTGGAAGCAGAAGTTTAAGTAAAGTTAACAGATGGATACAATGGTGGACTGCAGTCCAGATCCGCCCGGCGCCCCGTCAGAATCTGACGAGGATTCGCTGATGAGGTTTCGCTGCATCTGCTCCCACAAACCCAAGAAATCTCACGTCCCGTCACCTGGCTCAGATCTCCGTATACGCTCCGAATGAGGTCTTCAACGGACGGAAATATCCTGCATTACGTGTCTGGTATCTAACCAGGCTGTTGGTTTCCTCCAGATTCTCCAGAAGTCTTTTTCCAACCTGAAGCAGTACCTGGGTGAATTCTTGGACATGTGAGCCTCCTCCTGGTTGGACTCGCATATTTTCAGCCAAGCGCAGCTTCTGTTCTGTAGAACTCTGGTTTTATCACATTTCCTTGATACACCGCAGACAGGTGTTGTCCTAATCTATTGGGCTCTTCAAAGTTGTGTGAGCCGTTTTTCCACCAGGCAGCAACGTAGCAGCGATTAGTCAATAATACATTTGTTGATATCCTGCAAAATCCTTCCTCAGTGGCTTATTCAACAACGTATAAATTTCAGCGTCATCTGTTAGTATATCCGGGTACACGACAATCGTAACACATGTTTGAAAAAAAGTTTGCACCTCTTTCCTAAGTAGCGCCATAAGATTGGAAAGTCTGGAATCGTAATCAAACATGCTTTTCATTCTTAAATACCCGTAAAATCCATGAAACTCAATATTTAATACTTTTTGTTTAAGTCCGGGTATTACCCGGGTACCCGGGTTTTTAAAAATCAATGTCGGGTTATACCCGGGTAACAAAAATGACCGGGTATTGCATTCCCTAATACGTTTACACAAAGGCATAGCGAGAAGAGGGGTTTAGAGCTTCAAATCCGCCACGAAATATTATGACCCAATTAAATAAACTTAATTCTGGTCAGAGTCGACTTCTACCTAGCGGAGGAATAATAAGAAGCAAGGGTGTTTAAGAGTAAGTTCAGCCTTATCAGCTACACCAGAACTATAATTAACTTGAGTCGCCGTCCCCAGTCTCGGCTAATGCTAGAGCGCGTTTACCTATTGCCACAACGTTACTTGGGAAACCTATTTGTCTCCCTCGACAGAGCGCTATGTTGCTCATTTATCTCCTCCATTTTACGGAAGGAATGGAACGGAGGCGGATAATCAGTTTGGAGTTTGAGGATGTTTGTGTGTAGGCATATATATATGTTACCATTTTACTTGAGAATTACTAGACCGATTGAGACGAGGTTTATGCGTTAAATAGCTATAATTTGTGATTCGATTTGATTTAAGGTTGTTGACCATTCACTGCAGCAGCGGCACGAGTCTTTAAAATTTTGATTTTGTTACTTGCTTAAGTAGGAATGACTTCCCTTTCCAGGTCTTCAACCATGCCTAAAGAAAAGGCTGCCTACGAAAAATTGCTTAAGCCGTTATTTGAAAAGCGCGGCTTTGCCCTTCCAAACTACGAAGACGTAATTTACAACGGTTCGTTGATATTAGCCAACGACTATAAAGGAAACGGTCTGATGCCGAACACCCCTCAGAATTTCCAGTTCATTGGAGGCTACCACGTGGACGCTCCCCCAAAACCACTGCCAAATGTAACTAAGACTTAATCCTATTGACATTAATGTTTATATAACCAACTCATTTGAGATATACATTGAACTTAGCACGGAGATAATATTGATTGGCTAGTGACTTCTTCAAGTTATCATTTAAAAAACGATAAGTACTAAGCTATAAACAGAAGACATCACTAAAGAAGACATAATCATTGTGGCGATCTCGGACAGAAACGTGGGATCGGTTAAATTGACTTTGCGTAACTATTACTGCCATTTTTTATTCGAAATAAAGAAATAATTTTGATCAAAATTAATCTTCCGTTTCAGGATATCCAAAGAATATTAGATAACGCGGAGCATGGATTCATATACTTCAGCATGGGATCCATCTGGCAGAGCAAAGACATACCTACTGTGGTAACTAACGGTCTGCTAAAATTATTCAGTGAACTAAAGCAGACAGTTATATGGAAATACGAGGACACACTGCCTAATTTACCAAAAAATGTGCATATTTTGAAATGGGCCCCACAGCCTAGCATTTTAGGTATGAAAAATTTAATATTAAGTTTGCACTGATCAGTAACTTCATAATGACCGTTATTGTGGACTGATGTATCAGCTGATCATCATCAGTTCCCGGCCCAAAATTTAACTGCGCTAACCAAGAAAGCTGAGATTGAATATAGAGTTTCTCCTTGTGATGTAGGTAAAGCTTATTAGCTTCAGGTCAGATCTGAATTTTAAATCACTGTTACTTTGATAAAAAAAATCTAGATAATATAAGGAAAAACATATAGGAATTAAAACGGTTTTTTATGGTAAGGTAAGGTGGAATAAGATTAACATAGTTATTACCCTAAAGGGGTAAATTAAACTAGTTATTGGACTGTGGCAGTCTTCCCTCTGTGATAGTCTCAGCCCACCTTACCTTATATAATTTATTTAGGCTACGTACACTAAAATGCTTTTATCATTGTAAAATCGAATTTCCAGCTCACCCCAAGTGTCTGTTCTTCATCACGCACGGCGGCCACCTCTCTTCTATCGAAACCGTCCATTTCGGTGTTCCCACGATCGGTATCCCAGTTTTCTTCGACCAGTTCATCAACATCAACAAGGCCGTGTCCATAGGATACGCACTGAGAGTGGACTTGACTTATAATCTACCTAACGATCTGAAGACCGCCATAGGCACCATGCTTTCGAATTCCACGTGAGTGTTAATGAGTTGACATAATCAAAAATCCTTAAAAGAACAGACCTAACAGTCACCAAACTCTAAATAGACGAAAAAGGCATTTATTTTTGACCATAATTATATCATTTAAAGTGCAAACTATATTTAATGTCTTCAAATTGAAAAGTATGACCTTGATAGAGAAAATGCGCTATGAAGGTAAGGTGGGGTAAGATTAACATAGTTTATTTGTTTATTGGGGCTTAATCCCATTAAACAAATAAACACTAACAGTTAATCTAGTTATTGGACTGTGGCAGTCTTCCCTCGGTGATAGTCTTAACCTATTGCGGTAGCTGCGCATCTAGGAATACACTAGTACTGAGCTTTAATTATGACTAAGATCACTTGGGTGTAGTCATAATAGCAACGATAACTTTGGGACCTGAGTCCTAAAATCCATCCAGGTCTCGCGATTTATACTTATCAACTACTTTAAATTAATTTAATAAAATGTACATAGATTTCACCCTAACTGTCTTTATTTCTACTAGGTTTAAAGAAAAGGCGAAGGGGTTGTCTCAGATATACCACGACCGCGTGGTCCCCCCCGGCAAGGAGCTGGTGCACTGGGTGGAGCACGTGGTGAAGACAGGAGGGGCGCCGCATCTGCGCTCCCCGGCGCTGCTGCTGCCCTGGTACCAGAAGGCATACCTTGATCTCGTGGCAATCATAGCCTCGATTTTAGTCATAGTATTTATCTTATTTAAACGACTAGTCTCGTCACGGAAAATAAATATGACGAAGAAACGGAATTAACCGATGTTTATTATAAAACTATCATCACTATGATTAAACAATTTACTTTTTAAATCTATATTTATCGTCTCGGAGTTATCATTCTTTTAATTTAAACCTTAAAAATCCTGATGCGCATAAACCTATCCCGAGATAAGTATTAAGTAGGTAGGTATATGTACATATAGGTACAAATGCATTTATGTACCTATGTATGTAAACCAATTTGGGAAGGTTAAGTGCTAAAGAGGTATTCATATATTTTTTCACTACAATAGGCTAGTTGACACATGTCAAATTGTAATAAACTAATGTTTATTCCGTATTGTATTTAGCAAAGGAAACCTAAATATATATTTTTCAATTCATAAAAGTGAAAGAAGGATGAAAAAATTGAATTTAAAAATATGGTTTTTAATCTGTATTTTGAAATGCTTAAAACGCTGTCCGCCATTTTCGCTTATAATAGTGACGTCATCGGTCATGTAAACAAAACTGAAAGTCTACTTTGACGACTTCGAATAGTGCCGTCCCTCTCGATCTCCTGTCAAAGTATATTGGAGTGAGCGGAATGGCACTATACGACGGTCGAATTTCGAATATTTACAGGTAATTCTACGTCACGCCACAGATAAGCAAAAGGGAAAAATGGCGGACGGCGTTATTGACTGTTTATGAAATTTCTATTTTTCAATTGATAAAATTTAGCTTTCTAGCTTTCACAAAAATATAAGACATTTTTTTTACAGCTAGTAAGATCATTATTATGGATCATTATTAAGATCATTATTTTGATGGTGTGACCCGAAACCAGATCGACCACATTGCGATAAGCAGAGCCTGGAGAACATCGTTACTGGATGTTAGGAACCGCCGTGGCGCTGACGTGGATAGTGATCATCACCTTGTTGTAGCCGATGTACGTCTCAAAATGGCCGCAAATCGTCGTAAAGTTGATAAGGTATCCAAAAAGTTCAATCTGCAGAACCTTAAGAGTGAGGAGAGAAGAAAAGAGTTCAGTGCCTGCCTCCGTAACCAATTTGAACTCCTGGAAGAACTTGAAGACGAGGACATGGATGAAACTTGGAATCGGGTACGCACTGCTTTCACTAATGCCGGTGAAAAAGTTCTGGGCTATAAACGCTCCAAGCAAGAGTCCTGGATGTCCCCAGAACTGTGGTCCGCGATAGAGAGAAGGCAGAGCGTAAAGTTAGAGTCGTTGGCAGCTGATAACACTGTCGCTAAAGACGCCCTTGATGAGGAGTATACTACCTTACGTCTCCAAATCCGAAAACTGGCTAGACGCGACAGAAGACGTGCCGCCGACGAGCTAGCGGACCGGGCCAACGCAGCAGCCAAGGTAGCGAACATGAGGGAGTTGTACGACGTCACCAAACGCTTGTGCAACAAATCACTTTCCTCCAAAAAGCCGCTGAAGGACGCCACGGGCCAGCTGCTGTGTACTACAGAAGAGCAACTGAAACGATGGACAGAGCACTTTTCCAACCTGTTGACTCAATGCCAAACCCAACCGACAACTGCTACGGATAGCCCCGGATCACTCCTGGATCTGCCGACGACTCCGCCAACATACGCAGAAGTAGTCGCCGCCATTAAGCAATTGAAGACAAGAAAGGCACCAGGGGTTGATAACATCAATGTGGAGCTTTTAAAAGCGGATCCGGCTAGGTCAGCCGAAATACTCTATCCCCTGTTGCAGCGTGTTTGGGAGACGGAGCGTGTCCCCTGCGAGTGGAAACAAGGCTTGCTCGTGAAGGTACCGAAGAAGGGCGACTTGTCAGTCTGCGATAACTGGAGAGGCATAACGCTCTTACCAACTGCAGCTAAAGTACTGGCAAAAATACTTCTCAACCGTATGTCCCCAGAGATTGCAAAGACACTTCGGGAGGAGCAGGCCGGGTTTCGAGCTGGACGTTCATGCACTGACCATACGAACACCTTGCGCATCCTCATTGAGTCGTGTGTGGAGTGGCGTGCCGAACTTTTCTTGGCATTCGTCGACTTCGAGAAAGCCTTCGACTCCGTGAAGTGGAGTGCACTGTGGTCCAGTCTCAGGCGAAGAGGAATACCCAGCAAGTACATAGGTATCATCCAGTCCCTATATAATGGCAGTATCTCCAAAGTAGTACACGACCAAGTTCTAGGGGAACCAATTCCAATGAGTGCAGGAGTCAAACAGGGTTGCCTCCTGTCGCCGCTGCTCTTCATAGTCCTGCTCGACGATGTCATGCGGAAAGCAACAGAAACACCGAGGGGCATGACATGGAACAAAAGCTCACACCTGGAGGACCTAGACTACGCAGACGACATAGTGTTGGTTTCGTCTTCACTGCCCGATCTTCAAATTAAGCTGGACTCGTTACGAGACGAAGCTCAAGATAAGGGACTACGAATTAACGCTAGGAAGACTGTAGAAATGCGAGTTCAATCGTGCGAAAACCGACCCATAAGACTCAATGGGACACCGCTGGAATCTGTCGCAAAGTTCACATATCTCGGCAGCACTGTGACCAACAGCGGTGGTTCTGACGACGACGTCGACGCGAGGATCAAGAAAGCTAAAGGCGCCTTTGCCCAGCTAAAACAGGTCTGGGATTCGAACGTGCTCACCCGGCGGATCAAGATTTCCCTCTTCGATTCCATAGTGAAGTCTGTTTTGCTCTTCGGCTGCGAGACTTGGAAAGAGACTAAAGGTCTGACGAGCAAGTTACAAGTGTTCGTCAACAAATGCCTAAGATCCATCCTGCGCATATTCTGGCCGAACACTATCAGCAACGAGGATCTATGGAATCGATGCCACCAAATCCCGATCAAGCGAGAAATTGCTCAACGGAAGTGGAAGTGGATAGGGCACACCCTCCGAAGACCAGAGGACAACACCGGCAAGGTTGCGTTCACGTGGAGGCCGCGAGGGAGCAGACGACAGGGCCGACCGGCGCACACGTGGCAGCGCACCGTCGACGCCGAGCTGCGGGCGGCCGGGCTGAGTTGGAGTGACGCGGAGCGCGAGGCACAGGACAGGAGCGGATGGCGACGTCTCACGAAGGCCCTCTGTACCACTGGGGTACCATAGGACGCCAACAACAAGATCATTATTAACCATTTCAAATATATTTAAAAACTGGGTCTACTAGCCTATTATTCTTTGATCAAAAATCCATCTAAAAATCACGTCATAAAAATAAACTGCTCCTAAATTCTAAGTCCTTATAAATAACGTAAGTACATAATATACGAGTACTAGAAAAAACTTAATGTTCCCAATTATTACAAGTAATCCTTACTTGTAAATAGGTACATTTTATTCGACCATGATCAATGTTCATGTTAAATAATAATAATAATAATAATAATAAGCCTTTATTCTGAAAGAAACAATGTGTAGTTAACAATTAGTTTTTTTTCTTTAAAGTATGTCTCTCTTCTCAGAGTGCCTGTTGGCATAGGCCTCCTCCAACTCCTTCCACTGTCCCCTATCAAGTGCTACCCTAGTCCACTGAGGTCCTAGAACTGCCCTAATACCGTCTTCCCAACGTCTTGCTTGGCGACCTCTTTTCCGCCTGCCGTCTCTGGGGTACCATTGGGTCACTCGTTTACTCCATTTCTGTACCCTGTCGCGTAGCATGTGGCCTGTCCACCTCCATTTCTGCTGGTCTATTCGCTTGACAATGTCCGTGACCTTATTCCTCGATCTTATATCGGTGTTCCATATTCTGTCACTTAGTCTTACTCCAAGCATACTCCTTTCCATTGCTCTTTGACATTTTGTAAGCTTATCTCGGTGTTGCGCTGTTAGTGACCAGGTCTCACAGCCATATATCAAGCACGGGAGAATGCAGGTGTTAAATGTCTTCCTCTTTATGTGCATGCCTAATTCTTTACTTTTCATTATCTCTTTCAGCGACCAATATATCCCCATCCATAAGCTATTCTTTTATTGATTTCTTTGGTCATTTGGTCGCTGGGAGAGATAATTTGTCCCAGGTACACATACTCGTCGACATAGTCGAACTTGGCGCCGTCTATTATTATGTCCACTTTTGCTGCGTTGGTCATTATTTTTGTTTTATTCGCATTCATTACCAGTCCTACCCTTTTGCTCTCCTCGCTTAAGTTCCGGACCATGAACTCCAACTTTTTTGGGTCTTCCTCCAGCAGCACCAGGTCATCTGCAAACCTCAAGTTGTTCAGGCGGATACCGTTTATATTTAGCCCATACTCGTCCCAATCTAGTTTCCTAAAGATTGTCTCGAGCACGGCTGCCGTACCCCTCTTTCGATTGGGAATGGTTTCCCCTTACATTCCAATTTTATGAGACCTTTACTTTTTTGGTAGATACCCTGTATGATGCTGAGATAAGCCTCGCCAACTCCTTGTTCTGTCAAACTTGTCCATATGTGATTATGGTCCAGACTGTCGAATGCCTTAGAGTAGTCAATGAATGCCATGTACAGTGGTTTTTGGAATTCATTATACTTTTCCACTATTTGCTTCACAGTGTGGATGTGGTCGATTGTGCAGAAGTTTTTCCTGAAACCCGCTTGTTCTATAGGTTGGTTCTCATCTAGTAGGTTTGAAAGTCGAGCCAGTATCACTTTTGCCAAAATCTTGTAAATGTTCGACATTAGGCTTATTGGTCTGTAGTTACCTATGTCGTCCCTTGCCCCTTTTTTGTATAATAGGATGATGTGAGATTCCCCCCACTGGTCAGGAATTTGTCGTGTATTCATAATGTCATTGAAAATCCTAGTGCTGGACTTATTTCCTCGATCGTGCCTCTCATCAGTTCGTTTGGTATCCTGTCGGGACCTGGTGCTTTATCTAGTTTTTGTGAGTTGATGGCTTTTGCTACTTCTGATACTACAATATGGGGTGTGCTTTCTCCGTCATTTGTCGGTTGCTGTGTTTCATGTTCTTCACTATCTGTGTCTTTGTGTTGGAGTAAAAATCCTGGTAGTCATCATCATAGGCCTTTACATCTTTATCAGATGATTTTATGCAGCGTTTTTGTGGCAGTGTTTGAAATGTCTATACAGTCCGATGCGGGAGCGACAGTGACGTCCGCAAGATTGACATCTCATTAGGGGGTCGTTTGATGATTGAGTTGGTGAAGTGACCCTCCTCTCATGTTGGTGTCTCCTCTCACGTTTCGCAGCCAGAGCCCGAAACCAACTTCTGTCATGAGCTTTGCAGCCTTCGGCAAGAGACGCTCTCCATTTGCTACGCTCGTTAGCCAAAGTTTCCCAATTAGCAGGGCTGATGCCAAACCTAAGCATGTCGCGCTTTGTGCAGTCCTTAAAACGTAACATGGGCCTCCCCACTCTTCTCTTAGCAAAAGCAACTTCGCTTAACAGGGTGCGTCTTGGCAAGCGAGTGGCATCCATACGGTGCACATGCCCCAGCCATCGCAGTCTGCGCTGTTTAAGCATTGCGGTAATGCTGGGAAGCTGCGCAACTTGTAGCACTCTCTCATTTGTGACCCTGTCTCGCCAACTGATGTCTAAAATATTCCGGAGGCAGCGCATGTGAAAATTATTGAGTCTTTTTTCTTGCTTTGCATACGACGTCCAGGTTTCAGCTCCATACAAAAGTGTACTCAGAACACAAGTTTGGTACACTAAAATTTTGGTCCTGGTTGTCAAATGGTGGTTATTCCACACTCTTGCATTGAGCCTCCCAAACGTCGTAGCCGCTTTCCCGAGCCGACTCCCAATTTCCACATCCAGTGACAGATTGTTTGACACGTTGGATCCCAAGTAACAAAATTGATCAACAACATCAAGGGGCGTACCATCCAACAAAATTGTTGGTTTCTGGTTGAAGCCCTGCGCCAGAACAACCGTCTTTTTAGAATTAATTGACATAGAAAAGAGAGAACAAGCATGTGCAAATTTGTCTAGGAGAACCTGTAAGTCTTGAGGGGATTTGGCTACGAAAGCGGCATCATCGGCAAAGAGCAATGAATCGACATATAGGTCTTCTCGTTTACGGCGAGACCTCAACAGGGTAGAATTAAAAAGTTTCCCATCCGCTCTGGTATGCAAGTGTATGCCCTGTACGACATCTCCATATGCAACCTTCAGAAGCAACGAGAAAAAGATGCCAAAAAGTGTTGGAGCTAAAACGCATCCCTGCCGCACTCCCCTCCGCATGTCAAACAGAGCAGAAGTCTTGCCGTCGTGAACGACAGCGCCTTGCATACCCTCGTGGAAAGACTTTATTAAATTTAATAGTTTTTGGGGACACCCTATGCTGTCAAGAGCGGTGTAAAGGCCTTCCCGACTTACTGTGTCAAAAGCTTTATTAAGGTCTACAAAAGCTACCAACAGGGGACTATTCTGCTCACGTGATTTTTCCTGCAGTTGGCGCAAAGTAAATATCATGTCAGTAGTAGAGCGTCCTGAGCGGAACCCACACTGTGCCTCTGGATACACTCGTTCAGCAAGCCGTTGGAGTCTAGTCAAAATAACCCTCGCAAACAGCTTACCGACTATGCTTAGAAGGGAAATGCCGCGGTAGTTGTTGCAATCGCCACGATCCCCTTTTCCCTTGTATAAGGTGATAGTATTCGCGTTTCGCATATCCTGGGGGAAGCGCTCTTGGTCCCAACATTTACCTAAGAAATTGTGCAGAATTGGATGTAGGGACTTGACCTTAAGAAGCTCTGCAGGGATATTGTCGTCACCTGGACTTTTGCCGTTTTTAAGTTGGATGACCGCTTTATGAAGCTCCCTTGGGGTGGGTAATCCTGGTAGTAGTTTGTGGCTATTCTCTGAATTTCTTCGCGCTTTGAAGTATTTTTTTTGTTTGTCTTTAAATTTGGGATCCACTCTTTACCTTTTTCTCTTAGTTCTTTTAAAGCTTTCTTGCTGCCACCTGTTTTTTCGATATGCATTTCTAGTGTTTGGATTCTATTTGTTCTTCTGTCTTTCCTCATACTTTCCCTAATTTCTTTGCTTACTGCTGTTATTTCTTTCCGGTTTTCATTCGTTTTTTCTTTGGAAATTAGCGTTTTTCTTCTTTCCACTAGTTTCTTCGTTCTGTCGCTAAGCTTGTTTTCTTCGCTAGTGTTCGTGATCTTTTTTGTCATTCCGATGAGTGTTGATTCTATCATTTTGTATTTTTCCATGGTCTGTAATTCCGAAGTAACAATTTCCATAAGCGGGATCTTTGCAGACTCCCCCACTTGTCTGTAGTGTTCATCGCTCTGTATTTTATTTTTGGGTTGCATGTTTCTTCTGGACATTTTTGGTGGATTAGGTTGTAGACAGCTGCGTACCATACGATGATCAGTATTAAAATTTAGGTTTTGTATAATTTGGTTATTGTTCATGTTAAAACTGGGCCTTATTTAATAAGTACCTATACTAGTTTGGGATAGTAACAAAGAGTAGACTTTGTATAGAATGCTTTGTTTGTCACTTTACTTGAATTTTACTTAATTTATTCGGAATATTTCACATAATAATTATGACTGGACAAAAATGCGGATCACTCCTCGGATATTTAAAATAAAAAAACAACAACGCTACATTGGTGCCAAGTTATCTTTTCAGTCAACCGTGTCACTACCATCGTCGTGCGCGGAAGTAATAAGGATCAACTATTTACTTCTCCATTTGACCGTCGGAATAGATAAGATGGCGGTCTGTATATCAACAATACGATAGCAAAAACGTAATCTAAACGTAATAACCAATTTAAAATCTATCCACTCAGGCCCTGACCACGGCCCGAGACGGCTGACAGCAGTAAACGACGACTTAAAATGTATTTCAAATTATTATTATTCTTGTGTTTTCTGCCCAATTTGGTGGCATATAAGATACTACTGCTAGCGCACATGCCAGTGAGGAGTTTGAATATTTTGGGAGAAGGATACGTCAGGCATTTGACCAACGCTGGACATGAGGTAAGTCCAACTAACTTAAAAATCGTAAAATATCTCATGCTGTGGAGGTTTTATATATTTAGTGTCTATGTTTTAGTTTGTCTATTTTTTTAGGTAGTTCTTGTCTATAAAAGCTTTTCCTTCGCCTCCAGTTACCGAAAATTCCCGTACATATACGAATAACATTATAACAATCTTATATGTAGCTTCTGTAGCGTCCAAGGCAATCAATTAACTAATGTTCTTATGTTAGTTTACATACCTACCTATTTATATAGGCTATTTATAAACCGCACGTTCGTCTAACGCAAATAAAAATGTGTTTAGGGTAAGTGCTCCAGTGAATGAACAAATCCAGTGAACGAACAAAATGCATGTTCTTTTCGTAAAATAAGATTTCTGTACCTTTCTACTACGCGTGATATTTTTTTTTCGGTTAGCAACATTATTTGACAAGTTCTGGTAGCAGTTACTTCAACTCATACGCATCAGTGTCAAAATGGGGACGGAGTATAGTGGGCATGCGGCTGCCGTTTTTTGTTTATATGGAGGTGTAATAAAATAAGGATTAAGGTAAGCTATGTTATGTTTAATGTGTCACTACGTGTGTCCTGTGCATCTGCCATGTACAGTGCGTGTTTTTTAAGCCGTAAGGTGTTGTTAGTGCTATTAATGTGTTGGTTTATGTGATTTATTTTCAAAAAGTGGCTTTTAATCCAGTGTTCTATAACTAGAAACCAAAATGGCTTAAACCCAATGAACGAACCGGGGGGTTCATTCACTGGAATCGCGTGATTTATTGTTTGTCCAATATCTGACGTTTTGTTAGTAGTTATAAGATTTGATTTGAACTACCAGTCTATTAGGAATTCAGGACTGACAGGGTTCCAAGTTGTGTCAAAAATCAACTGATATCGCCAAATGAAATAAAGATTTTTTTTCATCAGGTCACATACATATCAGTTTACCCGCTGAAAAATAAACCGGAGAAAAATTTTCGCCACATTGACCTCAGCAGTACCCATATGGGCATGATCAGCCGTAAGTACCATTTTTCCCTCATAATATAACAAAAAATTAGGTACATTCTTCCTGTCAGTTCTCGGAAACGATCGTGCCAATCTGTTAGTTTTATGACACTGGCCTGGGTAAACAACTGAGTCCCAGAAAATGATACGCTGCGCTGCTTGGTATATAAACCATGTTTATATTGTTTGCAAACGATCAAGGTACAAACAATTCTAATGTACCGAGCTAGGGTCATTAACTCGGGAAAAATCTTAATAGCGTTATACAGACGATTTTACCAAAGTAACAACGCCACCTTACAGGTAATTGGACCGTTACATTATATAGAAACAAAATTTTAACACACCGTTGAACACAGAGGATTTTCCGGAGAGTTGAATGCGAGGCATCCGCCGTGACCAGCTGTGTTATAGTGCAGGCCACATTAATGCACAAATTTAAGTCTCTATCTAATACGCTTGAAAAGATACAGCCATGTGACAGAAAAGCAGACAGACAGCGGAGGCTAAGTAATAAGGGCCCCGTTAGCACCCTTTTGGTACGGAACCCTGAAAAGATATTGAAATTTTCAGTTCCCCTTTGATTGCATAACAAAACTTTATTCAAATTTCAGAGGATGACCTATTAAACATAGGTTACTTAATTCGGAATCCACCAGGTGAAAATGGAGATATCGATTATATACAAAATATGGGACTTATGGCAGCCGTTAAAACATTTGAAAATGCACAAGTCAAAAAAATCTTGGAAGATCCATATGAACAATTTGATGTAGTGATCAGTGAGCTATTCGAATCCGAATTAATGATGGCGTAAGTACCTATACCTAACACTTATAGAATGTTGACTTCTTATTTCTCTTTGCGCATTATGTAAATAATTATCATTTCACAATAACAGCTGGTATACCTGACAGTCGACATAAAACACAACACTGGGATACCCAGCCACTTGAGTACTAAATATATGTATAAAAAAAAAACCTCTTAACATTTTGGCGTGACACTCTCACTATTAAAAATCATGGTATTGTAGACTATTTACATAGGTACTTATTTTCAATAGTTACACATATCTGAATCGTACAGTAATTTAAATTTTATGAAAAAAGAATCATTTTAACGTGATTTTAACTAAATCAGATACGTAGCATGCCTGCGAAGGAAAATAAAACCCATATCCGTATATTATTACTGTGACTATATTACAGATTAGGCGCCCTATACGAGTGCCCGTTCATTTGGGCCTACTCCATGGGCCCCCACTGGTTAACCTTACGGCTGATAGACGAAACCACGAATCCTGCGTATGGCACCGACTACTATACTCCTGACACGCCGCCGTTCCATTCTATGTATCAAAGGCTCAACAAGCTCTGGACGCAGATTAAGTGGTTCCTTGGCAAATGGTAAGTAAATACCCCATGAAATAAGTTAGTCTGCTAAAACATATCGCAAGCCTAAGCTTAACGGCTACTATAAACGTATAAGCAACGCCCGCAAGTATTAACTTAAACCAACTGAATAGTAAAACTTTATTCATTATAAAACATCAGTGGAGGGGTGGCTCTGCTTAGAATTTGATCCATACGCCTAAGGGGGTACCCCAAACTCACAGTCCTTAATCGGTGCTATTGGACCCAAAATACATCTGCATTTCTACCTTGGCCAAAACGGTAGATTTTGTACAAGCTTCCCGCTACGCTTTTGAGTCGTTAATTAATGAGATATTTGGATCCTTTCGCTATTTGTACTCAGGACTTATAATTGCAGGATTAACATAAAACCCCAAGAAAGGGCGTTCTATGAACAATACTTCAAGCCACTCTTCGCTAGCAGAAACAAGCCTTTACCCGAATATGAAGACATTATCTATAATGCGTCGATGGTGCTATCTAATGAGTTTATCGGGAATGGTTTGATACCAAGCCTGCCTCAAAACTTCAAATTTGTTGGAGGTTACCATATCGAAACTCTACCAAAACCTCTTCCTCAGGTAAAAATGTGTGTACTTTTAATAAAAGCCTGGTGAGACACTAATTTGTAAGTACGAGTTATATTCTGCCTTCACCTCGCTCAACCAATGATGGCGTAAAAGGCGACTAAAGAAACCAAAAATGATGAGCTACACCGCCTGTCGTCCTACAATACAACTTGTAACGAAGTATGATTCAACTTATACCTCGTTTGCAAAATTTTCAATCATTTAAGAGGCCTTATTCCTTTTAATACTGATTGTTTTAGACATTTTTCTGTATGATCAAACATGTTTCTTAACATAAATTATTGATGTTACTACCTAGAACAGGGCTAATGGGATTTATTAGTATTTATGAAACCTACAGTTTGAATTTTTCATTGACAAAATACACGCGGAAAATTAGTTTTTTCAACTTATTTTCGACTGCACGCAATGAAATCATGAAATAGCTATGTTACTACCTAGAACTCGGGTAATTAGTACATTACGGCAGAGACCAGTAAGTAAGCCATACTGGCCGAGTAGGAATTAGACGGACCGAGCCGTAGGCGAGGTCCGGTTATAATACGAGGCCAGGATGGCTCTTACGGTCGAAGCAAGTATAGTGCTTTTCTCAAAAATTAAACAAGAAAATTAGATTAAAATTATATTTTGTAGGTGACATTCATATTCGGCCATTTTCCAATGAATATTTTTGTTATATCCCATTTTTATTATTACACATTGTGATATTCGTCGTCGCAGGCACCATTAACTCCCATGATAACAACCTATAACAAAAATAATTATGAGTTTATACTTGGATAAAAGATATAGTTATATCGTTATCAAATAGTGGCAGCATTTATTTACCTTCATCGCCAAAATGGTTATGATCTAGAGCTTGATTTAATAACTTTTCTATATTTTGCTGCTGAATATTTGTGATTTCTTTCCTTTGTAGCCATCCGATTGTCTCAGAAAGATTGTTGAAATATTCTGACCTTATCACACATTATCTGACCAATTTTTAACTTGATTTTCTTCCTTCCATTTAATTAATCTCTTGTATTTTTTTATATCTCCTTGGATTTAGTCGGAAGTAAATTATTTTAGCTAACTCTGCCTCCGCTTTTAAGTATGGAGGAGTGCCGTCTATTCGGAATCAGACTCGTCTGAACTCATTTTTGCCGAATTATTGTAATAGATCACACAAAATTTGAAATTTTTGTCTTTTAATTGAAATCCCGCCTTAATTTCTTTTTTTTATAAATACTGCGTTTAATTATTTGCACTGTCTTACAAATCTAAGTCTTAAAGATAAAATTTAATTATTGTTATACATTGTTGTATTTTCTAACTAATTTTCATATGGGGAACTTATGATCATAATAAAAAGAAACGGCTTAATAACACCACACTCATACCGGCTGTATTATGTAATGATGTTTATCAATTGTTAATCCATCAACTCATTAGTGCATTTTTTTCATATAATGAGATACTTCAAGCAAATATATTTTTTTGTCCATACTTGTCTGACACTCGCCAGAACCTGTTTCCGTAATCGTGGATAATATCGTCTCATTAAATACTGATCTCGACACAATCACCATCGCGCAAACAGCTAACTGCGACCCCGAGGGCTGCAGTAAGTTCCTAGATTTATCCGTGAAAACTCTGAAGATTTTATCTCAAAACATTAGAAGTATATCCTGTAACTTCCCTGGCCTACAAACACTTTTGACTAGAATCGGAATACAATGGGACCTCATCTCATACAATCACACACACACACACACACACACACACACACACCCACGCGCAGATATGCTGATAAGAAATCATGATTACTCTTTGGATATTTGACCATATACTCGTAACTATACTTTGAAATTGTTCACTTCTCATATAGTGAAGTTTATATAACTAAACTCATCCCCAAAGTCTGTTCTTATAGATACCTGAGAGATGGAGACCTGGTTACCTGACATACAGGTTCCCCCTAGTTCGGGCACCAGTCTCCACCGCACTAGTTGTATACCTATTCATAAGAAAAGTACCATAACTTACTGTATATAAACTGTATACTATGTGGTGGAGAAAATAAATACTTTTTTTTACTTTTATATCATAAAGCTTACCTTCAATTTTAACTCCAAGGTTTTTTTGTTAACGACACAAAAAAGGAAGGAATTCCGAAATATCATTGTCATTTTACACAGCACAATTATGAACTAAACGCTGCATACAAACTTCCGCACTAAACCTTATCGCTACTTTTTTTTTTAAATATGCATCTTGAGTTACGTTTATACTGCCAATAGTGCTAACCTCTTTTTATTTAACATTTGCTCTTAGTGTAAATTGCAAGTGTATACTGCAATGTCGTCTCTTTCTATTTAATCTATGAAAAAGGGACGCCACTTTTTAATTTCTACAATTTGCTGTCGCACTGTATTTATAATTAAAACAATTTGTGGAATGCATCCTTTTTACATTTATATACGACCTCATCGCCTTCACATCCTTAGTTTTTTTATAGGTCGGTGACGATGTAAATCGTGTTTCGATATTCAAATATCTTGATACGTAATAGGAATTACATACTTATACTTACTGGACAAATATTGATTCCAAATTTAAAATCTCGCTGTTTACTGGACACTTCTAAAAAGTCTTCGGTATGTTCCACTTACTGTAGTCTATCTAGCGATGGTAAGGCAACATTACATGCAATTTTTGAGAAAAAGCTTTATTCACTTCAAAAAGTTGGTTGAAATTGTCAATATATTTGTCATAATATGAAAAAAATATTTTTTAAAAGGAATATAGGCCTCTTAAGCAGAGGTCATCTCAGAGTTAAAGTGATTAAAATCAAAATGAACTTGCTGCCATTTGCATAACAGTATTTGCCTTAATTTTCGATTCATAATAATATCATAGTAAACATGTATTTCAGGAATTAACCACAATATTAGACAACGCCAAACATGGTTTTGTCTACTTCAGCATGGGTTCGACTTGGCAAAGTAAAGACATTCCCCGAGAAGTCACTAGAGGCTTGTTAGAACTGTTTGGTACATTGAAAGAAACTGTGATATGGAAATACGAGGAAGATCTACAAAATATCCCGAAGAATGTCCACATTTTAAAATGGGCGCCGCAAACTAGCATATTAGGTAAGGCAACGAATATAAATTACAACACGTAAGTAGGTACATGCAGAATAAGTAGCCTTTCTGTGATCATGTACGTAGATGTATGTACTACGCCTCTCTTTTGGAGACTGCTCAACAATACTATGTGTGTTTGATAGTTCTCATCTTCGACTCGATGATATTATTCTATTGTGGGTTTGGCGAAGCCTAAGTCATTTAATTTCTCCGTGGTAATGTATTAATTCATTGTAATTCTATACACAATGTAAATATTTATGTTCCTTTCAGCCCACCCAAAACTTCTTTTCTTTATCACCCACGGAGGTCTACTATCTTCTACTGAAGCCGTGCATTTTGGAGTGCCCGTGATTGGTGTGCCGATATATTTCGACCAGTTCGTCAACATTAACAGGGGTGTAGATAGAGGAAGTGCCCTCAGAGTAAACTTGTCAATGAATCTGCCTAAGGATTTGAAAGTGGCAGTCGATAGAATGATAACGGATAAAACGTAAGTTGCAAACAATATCTAGGTAGGCAAAAACACATTATTAGCGATCTAAGATCTGTTATCTGAATTCGAAGCACCGCCGACTCCTTTACTGGAGCACTGGAGACACTAGAGTGAGCAGTGGCCTTACTATGATTGATCTATTATCAATTTATCACTGATCTATCATGTTCCTACTCCTCTAACAGTTGGAAAGAACATCACACACTGTATAAATCAAATTACGTGGTACTGGCACAATTGAAAAATGACCATAAAGTTACAACGGCTTAGTTAAAGTTAAGGTGGTCTATTCAATTAATACTTTTCCCTTCCCACAGAAAAAGTATGGTCGTAAATTAAAGTGCTTCAATGAAATGAGGCTCAAGTAAAGGTACTACTCTCACTCTTTCCAGAAGTTGACTTCTTCCGTAGTTTCACATGCTTATATTTTCTTTCAGATTTAAGCAACGTGCAATGGAGATATCAGCAATTTACCACGACCGTCTAGTTCCTCCCGGCAAGGAGGTGGTGCACTGGGTGGAGCACGTGGTGAAGACTGGAGGTGCGCCCCATCTGCGCTCCCCGGCGTCGCTGATGCCCTGGTGGGAGAAACTGTTCGCGGACGTCATAGTCATTAGTTTATTCATTGTAGTCGTCATTACATCTCTCATTAAAAAGATCCTAAAGTCATTCAAGTCGAAAACGACTGTAAGCAGTAAGAAGAGGCATTAAACATTTCTAATTGTACTGTCTTGTTGTTTTTTTTCTTGTAACTACATATTTAGTTTTTTGTTGATTTTCTCAAATAATATTTTCGTCAAATAATAAAATCTACATAGATTGGACGCTGACTATATTTGTTCCTACTACATTAGGGTAAACTGATATGTATGTGACCTGACGAAAAAATTAATCTTTATTTAATTTGGCGATATCAGTTGTTTTTTTGGCTCAACTTGGAACCCTGGCAGTCCTGAATTCCTGATCCTGAATTCCTGACACAGTTGAGCACATAGCAAATTTAAAATGTAGGTAACACTAATTTTATTGTCTTTACCTACTTTTACAGTCCGTGAGCTCTCGGATTGTGATTTCTGGATTTGGTGAAAACTGAGAGGTTCTTATCTGGATCGCGTAAGAGCGAGCGAGACTGCTGCTGTAGCTCACGCACTCTAATGTTAATTTCACATGATTGGTGGGTTAAGAATATTGTCGCTTGTATAGGGGTATATTATGTATACATACTTATGTAGGTTCGTGGTCGGGTTTTCAATATTTCCAAAATGCCGGAGATATTGAGAACGAAAAAAAGTATTTTTTGTTTTTCGAAACTGACTCGCGAGGTGTACGTGACCGTACTCGCTAGCGACAGCGTAAACTATTTGTATGGAGAATAGTACCCCTAGCGGTTACTTTGTAGAACTACAACTCAATTCAAGTGAAAAAATATAGTAGGAAAATAATGACTACTGTATTAATTATACCTAATAGTATATTTAGTAATCAATTATAAAATGACCAGTCTGTCAAATTACATAAACTTATTTTTATTTGCGTTAGACGAACGTGTGGTTTATAAATAGCCTATAAATAGGTATGTAAATTAACATAAGGACATTTATTTATTTATTTATTTATTTATTTATTTAGGAGAACCAACAGCTTTAACAATTTTGAGTAAACTTAAATATAATAGAAAGCAGGGAAGCCAATTACAGGATCTCACGGATAGAAACAATTTAACTAATCTTAAATTAAAGTGCGACACTCATCACTTCACATCATCTCACGTTGTATAGAAAAAGTATATAAAAAAAAAAGGAAGAAAATGGTAAACAATACACTACACTACACGAGCTCAAAAAATGGCAACGTATATTTTAAGCCCAGGCGGGTGAACGACTATGTAACACGTCTAGTTAAAGCACCTTGTCACCAAACTTTGTCTCACAGAAGGAATTTTACAGTTAAATATGTCGATATCCAGTTCCTTCGTTAAATTGTTCACGCTACGACTTGCACGCGTCAGGAAACTATTTTGTCTGTAATTGGATGATGCAGATTTAAGAGATATGGGAGGAAAATGCCGTTTAGAACGAAGGGGAGTATTGAATGAGAGGTTCTCAAGCAACTCAGGGCAATCAGTGACGCCGCTTGTAATGTTAAGAATAAAGGTTATATCAGCTATCTCACGTCGTTTTTGTAGAGGAATTAGGTGATGTTTCTTACATATATCAGTGTAGCTAAATGTACTATAATTAGATTTAAGTTTAAAACACAAGTACTTTAGAAATTTTTGCTGGACACGCTCTATTCTGTCGATGTATTTGCTATAACAAGGATTCCATACTTGCGAAGCGTATTCCAGTTTACTTCTCACATAGGAGCAGTAGAGAACTTTTAACGTTTTCGCTTGAGTAAAGTGAGTCGAGTTACGCATTATGAAGCCTAGCGCCTTAAAAGCACCGCCGACGATACTGTCTATATGCCTGTCAAAAATGAGTTTAGAATCATGTACAACACCGAGGTCTCTCATTTGTGTGACCTTTTCTAGCGGCTGGCCTTTCAATGCGTAAGAAGTAGGAATTAAGTTGTGCTTGCGAGAAAAAGTCATTGCATAGCATTTAGATGGGTTCAATTCCAACTTATTAAGCCGGCAATACTCATCGAGGCGACTGAGGTCTGCCTGCTGTAATAGTGCGTCATGGTGAGATTTTATCCTTAAATAAATTTTCATGTCATCAGCGAAACAAAGAAGTTTAGAGTGAATAAAACATTTACTTATATCATTAACAAACACGTTGAATAACAGAGGTCCGAGCAGAGACCCTTGAGGGACCCCACTGGGAACTGTAACCCACCCTGATATATAATTATTTATGACGACTGCCTGAGATCTATTTTCTATGTAGGACGAGAACCACCTTAACAGATCGCCACTTATTCCTATATTGTACAATTTTGAAATCAGTATACCGTGATCAATTTTATCGAACGCCTTGCTATAGTCCGTATAAATGACGTCCACTTGACAGCCACTATCCATAGCTTTAGTAATATATTCATTTAATAATACAAGATTAGATACCGTGGACCTACGCTGAAGGAAACCGTGTTGATTGAGACTGAAAGAATTCTTTAAGGCTTCATAAACTTGTCCGTTAACAATTTTTTCTAATACTTTAGATATAATACATAGTTTAGAAATAGGTCTATAGTTGGTAACATCATTTTTGGGTCCTTTTTTATGTACCGGAGTAACATAGGCTGATTTCCACAACGATGGTAAGGAACATTCGGAGAAGGATCGCCTGAAAAGCAAGACAATGGGCCATGTCAAGGTTTTCGCGCAGTTAATCAAGAACTGGGCAGGCAGCTCGTCGGGGCCGGCAGACTTGGAGGGATCTAGTTTCAGTAATATGTTTGTAACAATAGTAGGATCAACCTCAATACTATTTATAGATGTTGTTGAATCGAGACAAAAATTGGATGGGCGGCTATTGTCGGCACCATTCGGAGATGAGAAAGTGGAGGAAAAATAGTCAGAGAATGCATTACAAATTTCAGAACCTGTATTGACCAACTTACTACCATATTTTAAGCTACTGGGCAAGCTATGGGAAGTTGAGCGCGATTTAACGAACGACCAAAACTGCTTTGGACACTTTTCAATATTACTCTCGACACGATCTATATATGTATTATAGCATTCTCGCTCTAATTTCCCTACTCTATCCCTTAATATATTATATGCGTTTAAGTCGCTTATATTATTATATAGTTTATATTTCTTTAGGTGTTTGTACTTTTCTTTTAAAGCCTTTTTCAAAGGCAAAGAGTACCAAACAGGGTATGAGTCACGATTAATTATCTTACTAGGTATAAATTTATCTCTAAGGTGTTTAAAGGTTTCATAAAAGAAATCAACAGATTGATCTAGTGTTCGACATGAAAACTCATAATCCCAATTTATAGTTAGTAACTCGTTATTAATAGAGCTATAATCGCCCTTATTATAAAAATACTTAGTTTGCGGCGCCGGCTGCAGAGGTTCAATCACGATGTACTTAATACGAATAATCAGTGGTAAGTGATACGGGTCAATAGGCACAAGTGGATTTTCACACTCGGTAACACATGCAGTATCGTTGGATAATACTAGATCCAATATTTTTTTAAATCTGTTGAAGATCCCGTTGTATTGATTGAGATTAAGCGTCTCAAGGTCGTCAATAAAACCGCACTCGTCACCACTAACGCAACCCGATGGAACCATTACCGAATAGCTGGCCGTCCAAGTAATATTACTCATATTGAAATCGCCAATTATTAAATATTTATCATTTGGGTAGTCCAATATCACGGAACTTAAACTGTTTAAGAAATTGGTTAATTGCTGCGAAAATGTATTACCGTTATTTTGTTTACATAAGTACAATACGCATAGATGGACATTTATCGGCCTATTGCAGGTGTCTTTAATTGACAACGAAATCCAAAGATCCTCCGCCGAGGACTGATAAGACGGCTGCGGGGTAACGGTTAACTCTCGGCGAGTGGCGATAAGTACACCTCCGCCGCGGCTCTGCCCAGTCAAACTAAGATCACGATCCCTTCGCCAGACAACGTATCTATTATCAAACAATTCTGAATCAAGTATTCCATCCACTAACCATGTCTCCGTCAATATTATGATGTCAAATGTGGCCAAAGCAAGGTTCCGATAGAATGTAAGTGTTTTAGAACGAAGTCCCCTTACATTTTGATAATAAATAGAAGGATAACCATTAATTTTTGAAATATTATCATCCATTTATAATGAATAGCAAACCTGAATTATCTCCATGTAAGTAATAAAACTGCATCATCGAACACAACGATAACTTAACATTTACTTAACATTAGTTGATTGATTGCCTTGGACGCTACAGAAGCTACATATAAGATTGTTATAATGTTATTCGTATATGTACGGGAATCTTCGGTAACTGGAGGCGAAGGAAAAACTTTTATAGCCACTCAATGCTTCGAATTTTGAGTTGGACTCTATTTGTATAATAAAATAAGAGCGGTGACAGGTAGCCGTACCAAACGCAATCTAGTGGATAGACAAGAACTAATAAAAAAAAAGACAAACTAAAACATAAAGTCAAAGTCAAAATCAGAAGTGTTTATTTGTTAAACATAGGTAAATACACAATACACTGGTGCAGGTGCAGATGACAATAAAGTTTGGTAACACTAAATATATAAAACCTCAACAGTATGAGATATTTACGACTTTACATGCTTTTATTTAACTTGCAATGTATGTATACATGTATCTAAGTATGTTTGTTCGGGTGGAATCTTGTAACTCAATTTTGAAGCAGATATCGTCATCCGATTGAGCTGAAATACTTACTTAACTTTGATGACAATACAATAATATGGTACCATGGGGCTGATCTGTTGATGGAGCCGGAAGGTGGCCATAGGAACTCTATAATAGAAAAATCAATCCTACCGAGTTTAGGCTCTTTAGAATCGTCTCAGTGAGCATTTGATGGATATCCAAAGAAAAGTACAGTCGGCTATAAAAGCTTGTCACTAAAATGTCATTTTTGACAGAAACTTATTTTAGTTGGACTTACCTCATTTCCAGCGTTGGTCAAATGCCTGACGTATCCTTCTCCCAAAATATTCAAACTCCTCACAGGTATGTACGCTAGCAGTAGTATTTTATATGCGTCCAAATAGGACAGGCAACACAAGAATAATAATAATTTGAAATACATTTTATGTCGTCGTTTACTGCTCTCATCCGTCTCGGGCCGTGGTCAGGGCCTGAGTGGATAGAATTTGAATCCGGTTATTACGTTTACATTACGTTTTGGTTATAGTATTGTTGATATACAGACCGCCATCTTATTTATTCCGACGGTCAAATGGAGAAGTAAATAGTTGATCCTTATAATTACTTCCGCGCACGACGATGGTAGTGACACGGTTGACTGTTGAAGATAACTTGGCACCAATGTAGCGTTGATGGTCTTTTTCTTATCAGTTATAATTATTATGTGGAAAATTCCGAAACAATGAAGTAAAATATACAATTAGTGACAAAGCATTCTATACAAAGTCTACTCTTTGTTGCAATAAATAAGGCCCAGTTTAAACATGAACATTATCCATGGTCGAATAAAATGTATTTACAAGTAAAGAGTACTACTTGTAACAATTGGGAACATAAAGTTTTTTTCTAGTACTTACTCGTATATTATGGACTTACATTATTTATAAGGACTGAATTTATGAGCAATTTAGTTACATAAGTAGATGCAGTTGTACCTATATAAGTATATGGTCCATATATATGTACCATATACTTATTACCTATCTCGGGACCAGGTTATGTGCATCTGGATTTTTAAGATTTAAATTAAAAGAATGATAACTCTAAGACAATAAAGAGAGATTTAAAAAGTAAAATTGTTTAATCTTAGTGATAATAGTTTAATATTAAACAGCGGGTAATTCCGTTTCTTCGTCATATTTACTTTCCGTGACGTGACTAGCCGTTTAAATAAGATATGTATACTATGACTAAAATTGAGGCTATGATTGCCGCGAGATCAAGGTATCCTTCTGGTACCAGTGCACCAGCTCCTTGCCGGTAGGGATCACGCGGTCTTGGTATATCTGGTACAACTCCTTTGCCTTTTCTTTGAATCTAGTAGGAACAAATATAGTCAGCGTCCAATCTATGTAGATTTTATTATTTGACGAAAATATTATTTGAGAAAATCAACAAAAAACTAAATATGTAGTTACAAGAAAAAAAACAACAAGACAGTACAATTAGAAATGTTTAATGCCTCTTCTTACTGCTTACAGTCGTTTTCGACTTGAATGACTTTAGGATCTTTTTAATGAGAGATGTAATGACGACTACAATGAATAAACTAATGACTATGACGTCCGCGAACAGTTTCTCCCACCAGGGCATCAGCGACGCCGGGGAGCGCAGATGGGGCGCACCTCCAGTCTTCACCACGTGCTCCACCCAGTGCACCACCTCCTGGCCGGGAGGAACTGGACGGTCGTGGTAAATTGCTGATATCTCCATTGCACGTTGCTTAAATCTGAAAGAAAACATAAGCATGTGAAACTACGGCAGAAGTCAACTTCTGGAAAGAGTGAGAGTAGTACCTTTACTTGAGCCTCATTTCATTGAAGCACTTTAATTTACGACCATACTTTTTCTGTGGGAAGGGAAAAGTATTAATTGAAACTTTAACTAAGCCGTTGTAACTTTATGGTCATTTTTCAATTGTGCCAGTACGACGTAATTTGATTTATAATACAGTGTGTGATGTTCTTTCCAACTGTCAGAGGAGTAGGAACATGATAGATCAGTGATAAATTGATAATAGATCAATCATAGTCAGGCCACTGCTCACTCCAGTGTCTCCAGTGCTCCAGTAAAGGAGTCGGCGGTGCTTCGAATTCAGATAACAGATCTTAGATCGCTAATAATGTATTTGTGCCTACCTAGACATTGTTTGCAACTTACGTTTTATCCTTTATCATTCTATCGACTGCCACTTTCAAATCCTTAGGCAGATTCATTGACAAGTTTACTCTGAGGGCACTTCCTCTAGCTACACCCCTGTTAATGTTGACGAACTGGTCGAAATATATCGGCACACCAATCACGGGCACTCCAAAATGCACGGCTTCAGTAGAAGATAGTAGACCTCCGTGGGTGATAAAGAAAAGAAGTTTTGGGTGGGCTGAAAGGAACATAAATATTTAGATTGTGAATAGAATTACAATGAATTAATTCATTACCACGGAGAAATTAATTGACTTAGGCTTCGCCAAACCCACAATAGAATAATATCATCGAGTCGAAGATGAGAACTATCAAACACACATAGTATTGTTGAGCAGTCTCCAAAAGAGAGACGTAGTACATACATCTACGTACATGATCACAGAAAGGCTACTTATTCTGCATGTAGTAATTTATATTCGTTGCCTTACCTAATATGCTAGTTTGTGGCGCCCATTTTAAAATGTGGACATTCTTCGGGATATTTTGTAGATCTTCCTCGTATTTCCATATCACAGTTTCTTTCAATGTACCAAACAGTTCTAACAAGCCTCTAGTGACTTCTTGGGGAATGTCTTTACTTTGCCAAGTCGAACCCATGCTGAAGTAGACAAAACCATGTTTGGCGTTGTCTAATATTGTGGTTAATTCCTGAAATACATGTTTAATATGATATTATTATGAATCGAAAATTAAGGCAAATACTGTTATGCAAATGGCAGCAAGTTCATTTTGTTTTAAATCACTTTAACTCTGAGATGACCTCTGCTTAAGAGGCCTATATTCCTTTTAAAAATTATTTTTTTCATATTATGACAAATATATTGACAATTTCAACCAACTTTTTGAAGTGAATAATGCTTTTTCTCACAAATTGCATGTAATGTTGCCTTACCATCGCTAGATGGACTACAGTAAGTGGAACATACCGAAGACTTTTTAGAAGTGTCCAGTAAACAGCGAGATTTTAAATTTGGAATCAATATTTGTCCAGTAAGTACCTAAGTATGTAATTCCTATTACGTATCAAGATATTTGAATATCGAAACACGATTTACATCGTCACCGACCTATAAAAAAACTAAGGATGTGAAGGCGATGAGGTCGTTTATAAATGTAAAAAGGATGCATTCCACAAATTGTTTTAATTATAAGTACAGTGCGACAGCAAATTGTAGAAATTAAAAAGTGGCGTCCCTTTTTCATAGATTAAATAGAAAGAGACGACCAGACGACATTGCAGTATACACTTGCAATTTACACTAAGAGCAAAAAAAATAAAAAGAGGTTAGCACTATTGGCAGTATAAACGTAACTCAAGATGCATATTTAAAAAAAAAAGTAGCGATAAGGTTTAGTGCGGAAGTTTGTATGCAGCGTTTAGTTCATAATTGTGCTGTGTAAAATGACAATGATATTTCGGAATTCCTTCCTTTTTTGTGTCGTTTAGAAAAAAAACCTTGGAGTTAAAATTGAAGGTAAGCTTTATGATATGAAAATTAGTTAGAAAATACAACAATGTATAACAATAATTAAATTTTATCTTTAAGACTTAGATTTATAAGACAGTGCAAATAATTAAACGCAGTATTTATAAAAAAAAAAATAAAGGTGGGATTTAAATTAAAAGACAGAAATGTCTGTTTGTGTGATCTATTACAATAATTCGGCAAAAATGAGTTCAGACGAGTCTGATTCCGACTAGACGGCACTCCTCCATACTTAAAAGCGGAGGCAGAGTTAGCTAAAATAATTTACTTCCGACTAAATCCAAGGAGATATAAAAAAATACAAGAGATTAATGAAATGGAAGGAAGAAAATCAAGTTCATAATTGGTCAGATAATGTGTGACAAGGTCAGAATATTTCAACAATCTTTCTGAGACAATCGGATGGCTACAAAGGAAAGAAATCACAAATATTCAGCAGCAAAATATTGAAAAGTTCTTAAATCAAGCTCTAGATCATAACCATTTTGGCGATGACAAGGGGGTTTCACTCCGCTGAAGTGTCAAAAATTATACCTACTAATTTCGGGTCACAATTGTGACCCGGCCCGCCCATCGTCCCGCCTTTATTCGGCTAGGGTCGGCACGTTCGAAGCGAAGACAACGCATCGATTACATTTTTATTATTTGCTTATTATTGTGATTTTTTATTATTTTTAACCGACTTTAAAAAGGAAGAGATTCAGTGTTCGCTACATTGAATCGTTTTGAACGTAAGTTCACCGATTAACTCCGTAAAGTGTAAATATATATTTTAATTATTAGTAAGAGAATACGGTTACTGTTACGGTTTTCCCATTGACATTAAGTCATGATCTGATGATGGAACATTTACCTACTAGATCTCGGGACTAGTTCAACGTAGCCAAGTGTGGTTTTTCTGCTCACTTTACTGAACATTTACAGCCAGTATGTGGCAGTATCATAAAATTGACCTGATGATGGACCCTGGAAATAGGGACTGGATCTCAAGATTGGTTCAACGCAGACATGTGCGGTTTTTACATTTCGATTCACCACAATGAACATTTGGACTCAGTATCATAAAATTGACCTGATGATGGATCATGGAAGTACCTACTGGATCTCAGGACTGGTTCCACATGAGTAAAGACACGGAACAGAGACTAAGCTTCATACAACCGCGCTGCGATAGGTACACTACTACAAACGCAATGCGCGTGTGGACGTGTCCACAAGCTCCACATCACGTACACGAACAAACAGATTTAGACCGCATTGCTGCGTTTAGCGCACAGGGTGCGCGCCGTGTCTTGTTCGACTTCGCTTATGAATGTGAAAATTAGCGAACCAAATTAAATTCAAACTGGCGAATGGCTTTTTTTTTCAAAATTTCAAATTGGTGCTAGGGGCCTGAAACTCAATATCGGGGGGCATTTGGGGCTCACAAATATGAATCTGAAATCGGTGTCCAAAATTTCAGTCAAAGTCGGAAAATATCGAAACTACAAGATTTGTATGGAGTTTTTTTTTTAAGGTTCCTGTATCTCGTTGAAAATAGATAGGGGGTTCTCGAACGAATGTCATAGGGGACCCTTACCCGAGTACAGTCGTGGAAAAAAAAACAAAATGGTGACTTTTTTTTTTTTATTAGTTCTAGGAGGTTAAAACTCGGTATCGGGGGCTTTTGGGTCATGCGAGTCAGAATATGAAATTGGATTTTCAAAATTCGCTCAACTTCGGGAAATATCGAACAAACAAAATGTAATAATCCCAGAACATAAAGCTAGAAACGGGCTTATTTCTATGGATACAAATATAAACCATTTTGTCATTGATCGTCGTCGATTGAATCAATCATTGATGTCAAGTGTGCATAAAAATTAAATGTTATGTAAACGGGTGTAAAACCAATAATAAATTAAATTAAAATGTTTCAATTCTACAAACTTCCAAAGGCTAAAATAAAAATTTTAAAAATGCATTTACATGATATAAACATATTCTCTACCTATACTTGCTCATCAAAGTGAATCAGAATACGAAAACTGCACGTGACTGCGTTGAACCAGTCCTGAGATCTAGTAAGCACTTTCAGGATACAAAATCCGGTCAATTTTATAATAGTGGATCTTAATGCTTATCAAAGTTGTTGGAAAAGCAAAAACCGCACATGTTTCCGTTAAACCAATCCAAAGATCCAGTAGGCACTCTTAGAGCCCATCATTATAAAGATCGCGCTAGGTCCCTCTTATTTTAAACGTATTTTGTTAAAAGTAGCTTTTAAAATAATTACAAACACAGAGAAGTATTTTCCCTTTTACTAATGTAGGCAACCCTAGGAGTATGACACGCCCCAAAGAAGCTAGAACCAACAGCGTCGTACGTCATTAAAAATGGCCAATCAGATACGAGTAGGCTAATGCTTTTGCAAAAGCGGCAAATAACAAAAGAGTGCGGCTTCTGTAGTGTCTTTATTCTGTGGATGAAGGTAAATAAATGCTGCCACTATTTGATAACGATATAACTATATCTTTTATCCAAGTATAAACTCATAATTATTTTTGTTAAAGGTTGTTATCATGGGAGTTAATGGTGCCTGCGACGACGAATATCACAATGTGTACCTAATAATAAAAATGGGATATAACAAAAATATTCATTGGAAAATGGCCGAATATGAATGTCACCTACAAAATATAATTTTAATCTAATTTTCTTGTTTAATTTTTGAGAAAAGCACTATACTTGCTTCGACCGTAAGAGCCATCCTGGCCTCGTATTATATCCGGACCTCGCCTACGGCTCGGTCCGTCTAATTCCTACTCGGCCAGTATGGCTTACTTACTGGTCTCTGCCAATGTACTATTACCCGAGTAGTAACATAGCTATTTCATGATTTCATTGCGTGCAGTCGAAAATAAGTTGAAAAAACTAATTTTCCGCGTGTATTTTGTCAATTTCGAGTATTTTTGAAACAAAAATTATCAATGAAAAATTCAAACTGTAGATTTCATAAATACTAATAAATCCCATTAGCCCTGTTCTAGGTAGTAACATCAATAATTTATGTTAACAAACATGTTTGATCATACAGAAAAATGTCTAAAACAATCAGTATTTTAAAAGGAATAAGGCCTCTTAAATGATTGAAAATTTAGCAAACGAGGTATAAGTTGAATCATACTTCGTTACAAGTTGTATGTAGGACGACAGGCGGGGCGGTGTAGCTCATCATTTTTGGTTTCTTTAGTCGCCTTTTACGCCATCATTGATTGAACGAGGTGAAGGCAGAATATAACTCGTACTAACAAATTAGTGTCTCAACAGGACAAATATGGCTTTTATTAAATACGTTTAAGTACACACATTTTTACCTGAGGAAGAGGTTTTGGTAGAGTTTCGATATGGTAACCTCCAACAAATTTGAAGTTTTGAGGCAGGCTTGGTATCATTAAACCATTCCCGATAAACTCATTAGATAGCACCATCGACGCATTATAGATAATGTCTTCATATTCGGGTAAAGGCTTGTTTCTGCTAGCGAAGAGTGGCTTGAAATATTGTTCATAGAAGGCCCTTTCTTGGGGTTTTATGTTAATCCTGCAATTAGAAGGTAGGATAGTCCTGAGTACAAATAGCGATCCAAATATCTCATTAATTAACGACTCAAAAGCGTAGCGGGAATCTTGTACAAAATCTACCGTTTGGGCCAAGGTAGAAATGCAGATGTATTTTACCGGTGTGAAGTTAGCAGCCTAAAGTTAGCAGCCTATGATAACCCGACCGAGTAAAGAAGTCACAGTTGTAAATTATCTTTAAGTAAGGAAAATCGGATTTTTAAGGAATTCTAAGTAATAGCACGCAATGTAAGCAAAACAATATATATAAACCTTTCACATTTGCGACAGCAGAGCCTTTAAAAATCGAAATTATACCATTCTAATTTTAGGCTGCTAAATTCACACTTTTTAGGTTTAGGCTGCTAACTTCACACTTTTTAGGTGATGAATGTTTTTAAGTAAAGTTTACCCAGATGACACATTTATTTATTTGTCAAATGGTAAAGCATTGCTAATCAAGCCTACTATTGCTGGAATTGAGATTACAGGGCTACCACTGACATAAGGCACAATGTATTCGCCCATACGAAAATAAAGATTTTCTTCATTCTTTTTACAAGTTATCAAGAACACATCTTCTGATTGGTATTATAAGAAGCCTCTTTTAAAGAGCTATTCAAAAAGCATACTAAAGGTTAAAATGAAAAGAATAAAGCTACCTCTAGTGTAGGTTCTAAATTTAGCAGCGAAAATGAGAAAACAATTTATCTCGATTATTAATATATGACGATCATAGTATAAGTGCATGTAAATTGACTTCGTGTAATTTATATTGACATTTTATATTATGAAATAAATAAATCTAAATCTAAATCTAAATCTATTTATGACAAGTTATAGAGGTCCCACCTTTAAATTTGTATTGTTCAATACCTATTTAAATATGCTATCGAAAACGCATACATTTTCCTCAATTGAAAAGACAAGACTACCTCTAATATAAGTTCGAAAGTTAGCAGCCGAAATAAAAAAGGTATTTTTCTAAAATTTGAATGATAAGTAATAGAGGTCCCACCTTTTAATTAGTATTGTTCCAAACCTCTCTTAATACACTATCTAAAACGCATACATTTGCCTCAATTGAAAGACCAAGACTACCTCTAATATAGGTTCGAAAGTGAGCAGCCGAAATAAAAAAAGATATTTTTCTGAAATTTGAATGATAAGCAATAGAGGTCCCACCATTAAATTAGTATTGTTCAAAACCTCATTTGATACCCTATCGAAAACGCATACACTTGCCTCAATTGAAAGACCAAGACTACCTCTAATATAGGTTCTAAAGTTAGCAGCCTAAATGAAAAATATATTTTTCTCAAATTTGAATGATAAGTAATAAAGGTCCCACCTTTTAATTAGTATTTCTCAAAACCTCTCTTAATACACTATCTAAAACGCATACATTTGCCTCAATTGAAAGACCAAGGCTACCTCTAATATAGGTTCTAAAGTTAGCAGCCTAAATGAAAAAGATATTTTTCTCAAATTTGAAAGATAAGTAATAGAGGTCCCACCTTTTAATTAGTATTGTTCAAAACCTCTTTAAATACCTTATCTAAAACGCATATGTTAGCCTCAATTGAAAGACCGAGACTACCTCTAATATAGGTTCGAAAGTTAGCAGCCGAAATAAAAAAGGTATTTTTCTCAAATTTGAATGATAAGTTATAGAGGTCCCACCTTTTAATTAGTATTTTTCAAAACCTCTCTTAATACACTATCTAAAACGCATACATTTGCCTCAATTGAAAGACCAAGACTACCTCTAATATAGGTTCGAAAGTGAGCATTCGAAATAAAAAAAAGGTATTTTTCTCAAATTTGAATGATAAGTTATAGAGGTCCCACCTTTTAATTGATATTGTTCAAAACCTCTTCTGATACCCTATCGAAAACGCATACACTTGCCTCAATTGAAAGACCAAGGCTACCTCTAATATAGGTTCTAAAGTTAGCAGCCTAAATGAAAAAGATATTTTTCTCAAATTTGAAAGATAAGTAATAGAGGACCTTTTAATTGGTATTGTTCAAAACCTCTTTTGATACCTTATCGAAAACGCATACACTTGCCTCAATTGAAACACCAAGACTACCTCTAATATAGGTTCTAAAGTTAGCAGCCGAAATGAAAAAGATATTTTTCTCAAATTTGAATGATAAGTTATAGAGGTCCCACCTTTTAATTGGTATTGTTAAAAACCCCTTTTGATACCCTATCGAAAACGCATACACTTGCCTCAATTGAAAGACCAAGACTACCTCTAATATAGGTTCTAAAGTTAGCAGCCGAAATGAAAAAGATATTTTTCTCAAATTTGAATGATGTTATAGAGGTCCCACCTTTTAATTGAAATTGTTCAATACCTCTTTAAATATGCTATCAAAAACGCATACATTTGCCTCAATTGAAAGACCAAGACTACCTCTAATATAGGTTCGAAAGTTAGCAGCCGAAATAAAAAAAGTATTTTTCTCAAATTTGAATGATAAGTTATAGAGGTCCCACCTTTTAATTGGTATTGTTCAAAACCTCTTTGAATACCCTATCTAAAATGCATACATTTGCCTCAATTGAAAGACCAAAACTACCTCTAATATAGGTTCTAAAGTTAGCAGCCTAAATGAAAGATATTTTTCTCAAATTTGAATGATAAGTAATAAAGATCCCACCTTTTAATTAGTATTGTTCAAAACCTCTCTTAATACGCTATCTAAAACGCATACATTTGCCTCAATTGAAAGACCAAGACTACCTCTAATATAGGTTCGAAAGTTAGCAGCCACAATGAAAAATATATTTTTCTAAAATTTGTATGATCTTATAGAGGTCCCACCTTTTACTTGGTATTGTTCAACACCTATTTAAATATGCTATCGAAAACGCATATATTTTCATCAATTGAAAGAACAAGACTACCTCTAATATAGGTTCGAAAGTTAGCAGCCTTTTTATCCTCATCGAGGTGTAAAAAACAATAATTTAAATATTGCAACAACGTCAAGTGATTTAACGCCGAACATGTGGCGTTAATCAGTGCGAAACTAAAATCTGTCACTAACCCTGTGAACGCGGGCCAACATTAGTTGTTCACACAAAAGACCTTAAAAATCATGATGCATTTTAAATATGCTATTCGTGTCATGCACAGTAGACACCATAGAAAGCACGGGGAAAAGTCTGTGAGTGGTTTTTAACAGTACAATACCAGAATATAGTATAAAGACTCACAGTTAGGGTCCAGTTACACTTGGTTTTCATTAGGTTGGTCCATCCGCGTGAGTATTCGGGCGAGGAGACAAGGGTTGGTAGAAGTATCAGCCGATCCGTATACTTCACTTCCTATGATTGAACCAAACGCACCTGTAACATAAATCTAGAGTATCTATGACGAATAATCTAGGATTCCCAACTTTTATAACGTTCTACCGCAACACGTGAGGCGCTAGCTCGACATGGAAGAACAGCCGCCCAACGACAGCCGTCAATCCCGTCGTATATGGCCACAGAGTTCGGTATTACGTACTAAAGAGTTTGGTCATTCATAAATCAAGAGGCGATACTAGCGCCATCGAGCTAATTCTCTGATGCGCCGTCACGGCCAACCCTGACAGTCACACGCCCTCGTGTGATAAGACCTTTACAAAGAGTATCTAAAAAGAACGACATGATTTCAAACTAAGCAAGCTCGACCCTTCCTGACCAATATGTTGTCTGCGTCTAGCGTTGCCAAATAAGTAGTTGCCTGTCACTTTCTTTCTTGAAGCGCATACTATTCACTAACGCATCTAGCAAATGGCTCGATACCACGTACCTACAATCCGCACCTGCACCCGTTCAATACCTATTCAAAGTGCAGACCCAAAACCCTCTTGCCTCCATGCCATCCCATGTTTGAGTACCTAAGCTAAACGGCAGCACAGGAACTTCAAACTTCACAGTTCACAATAGCTCCCCTTCTGCAATGACATCTGTCAATTATTATTGTATCCAATAGTTTGACATCCCATTTCAAGCATTTTTCGCATTTACTAAAATGTAACATTCGCAGCATTCGCTATAACCAACTAATCAGGCTCACACTGCAATAAAAGTCACAGCAATGGCGTGGACCGGGCGCCTAAGGCCCTTTCGACCAGCGTATCCTCAAATCATGGCGTGAACCGGGCGCGCTAGGCCCTTTGGATCAGCCTGCTCTTGCTTGTGGTGCGGCGTAGACCGGGCGCCTGTAGCCCATCCGACTAGCCACCTCCCACATACACTTCCATAAAGCATAGACCGGGTACCTGCAGTCCCTTCTGACCAGCCTTCAGTACAAGGTCGTGATGCAGATCTAGCCGATAAACTCACGTCAACCAGTCATCATTCACCATTACAAACAGACCATGTAAAAGCACTCTCTCTCTTTTCTGCCATCACAAGTAGCAACACCTACAAAGGATCCTTCCTACTTACTTCCATAACTGCTCATTAGAAGGCTAACAAGGATACTCTATAACAATGATTTTAAAAGTGTAGATTTGTTAGATCGCTATTCTTTTTTTTAAAAAAAGGAAGTATCGCTCTTTATTTTTGGAACCAGAAACTATTCATCAGAACTACTCACTCAGGGTGGTTCACTTGACACCGAGAATATCATTGTCGCTATTTTAACATTAACCGCCGTCTCGGCCTCCTGTTTATCTGTTAAGTAAGTAGTAACTCGAGCAAAACCTCAACACCATTTAACCAGCTTTAACCTTTTCACACTTTGTCAAATACAAAATCTGTCATTCACACGTCATCACATTGCAATGCGAATCGCGTCATTGAACTCTATGATGAGGCATATAGGTTGATATCGCTCTACACGCCTTGATGGATATTGGATATATATGTCGTTGGCGTCCGAAGGGATAAGGGATTAAACTATCATCTCAATTGCTAGGCTCCACTCCACCGTTCAAAGCTGTGCACGATGCATATCATTTATATTTTTGATCATACAGTTACAAAGTTATGTTAGTTTTCCGCGTAATGGAAACCATAATTGTTCAAAATAGATGGTGCCCAGGGTCTTATCATATCATAACCCAAAGCTACATGATACATTAGAGTCCTAAATAGTCCTAATTAGGAATCGATACGACGTGGAGCAATGGGCAACCACGAATTTGTCTAATTAAATTTTACATTTCTGAATAGAATTTTACTACGTAAATCAAAGTATGCATGAGCAATAGGTACCTTCGGGTAGTAGTGAGTTGTCTGTTTGCTGATTAGATTCTAAATTATACCGACTACCATGAAGCTCTACAAAATAAACAGCTTTTGTACCGGGTGTTCGGCGTGCTGTCAGTTTTACGCATGTAGGGAACAGTAGCTTTCAAATTAAAGTGAGTTTCACGACAAATAACTTAGCGTGCTGCATTCTAGGGTTATACTAGGTACTCATTCAACTTAGAAGAAACACACCACCGATGAACTCGCGGAGGTAAATCAACTTTAGCTTCGAAAGCTATAATGACTTGCCGTCAGTGAAATGGTAAAATGCTGATCGTACTGTTTAATTATGACGTAAATACGTAATTCAAGAATACTTTGACCTATTGTAATGGTTTCTATGGATAGTGATGAAGAGGTGATCTATCCACCTGGTGTTTAGCATCATCTTCATCATTATCATCATTTCAGCCACTGCTAAGCAAATACTTTCCCGATATGGCCCCGCGATGCTCGGATATAACGAGTTCCTGCATCCTTTACAATATCGTCAGTCCAACCTGCAGGAGAACTTTTCCACGTGTCGTCCTCCCAGCACATAGTCACGTCACCGCTCAGGCACATTTCCAGTTCCACCCTAATTGCTATCACCTAATGTTACCCCCACTAAGGACACTGAATAAATACGTTCTATTTTTTTTTTATGTTATAGGTAGGTATAGGTCCTATACCTTCACCGTATAGCTTCAATCTCACATGTTGATTAGTGACGTTGAAGACGACAATGGAACATGCTTACCCAGATAGTGCTTATTCACTCTCACCTTTAAAATATCACATCTATAGGCTGCCTGTCCACAGAAATGATAACCGATAGTAGTAGGTATTCTATACCAAATTGGAGTGGTGAGGAGAACCACCTCTCCTTGAAAAGGATCACAAGCTGCTACCAAAAATGAGCGTAATGACATCACCAGATAATGTTGACCTCTCGTTTCGATTCTTGTCGATTTGGACATCCTTGCACGTAACCGGTTCACTGGCTAATAGCTTCTTCACACCATCAATGCAACTGGTACTGATGTGCCTTGGTTCCATTTTCGTTGGTCTTTTCATCTTGTAGTCGTTGTTGTTGCGTCTTCAGTCATGATGCTATAAAATCTCGTCAAAACTACATGCAAAATCAATTATCTGCGAATCAATGGAATTTTCTTAGATAATACACAATTTACAGGGCAATAACCTCTACTTCCAGAAAGCTTGATAAAGTTCCACAGACGCATAGCTTCTTGCGCAGTCCCGTTACCTCCAACTTGAAACTCAAAGACTTGGTCAAAGTAATTTGCATTATCAATTATCATATTACAATAAGATTGTGTAAGCCAAGTTTATTTTATTATATGCCATGTTAAGCCTTAGTACTACTTAGCAGTGCGGCTCTTTAGAGCGTTCGTTAGGGCTGGTGACAACTCAGCACTTCTAGCACAAATCTGATAGGTACCTCTTGGTCGAACGAAAAACATTAGCAATCTCGTTCTTGACAATACCGTGCGAACAGGATAGGAAATGCTGAGGCACGCGACAAACGAAGACTTTGTAAGATGTGCTAGCCGGTAATCTGTAAGCTTGTGGTTAGACATGCGCAAAACTCAAATCAAAAGAATCGAGTTAGTTATTACTCATTTTGTGTAGTGGATCTATAGACTCAAACTGCTCTACCATGAAGATCGTTAAGAAAGTGTACAGCATGAATACGAATGACGTAGATATTTGAAAAACAAGGTTCCTTCGCAATCTACACACCTCTATTTGGCTATTCACTACAATATCGGTTACCTTGCACAAACCCTACATCTGAACCAGCTTCACCTTGATCAGGATCACACTTGATAAGATTTGTGTATGCAAGACTCGTAGGTGTATTACCTATGTGTTGCCACAATCAACTGACAGAGCCATGCTCCCATATTACCAAAAAAATATCGCATTTCCGCTATCCGTCATCATGATGCCGATGGTGTTTCCACTTGTCCCCTCATGATCAAGCCCTCAGATCCCACTTCTGATAAAGACTCACAGTTAGGGTCCAGTTACACTTGGTTTTCATTAGGTTGGTCCATCCGCGTGAGTATTCGGGCGAGGAGACAAGGGTTGGTAGAAGTATCAGCCGATCCGTATACTTCACTTCCTATGATTGAACCAAACGCACCTGTAACATAAATCTAGAGTATCTATGACGAATAATCTAGGATTCCCAACTTTTATAACGTTCTACCGCAACACGTGAGGCGCTAGCTCGACATGGAAGAACAGCCGCCCAACGACAGCCGTCAATCCCGTCGTATATGGCCACAGAGTTCGGTATTACGTACTAAAGAGTTTGGTCATTCATAAATCAAGAGGCGATACTAGCGCCATCGAGCTAATTCTCTGATGCGCCGTCAAGTAAAAAAAATCTTTTATATTTGTCATCATGGTTAAGTTCTCTCACTATACTCCCGGTATCGGTAGCATCTAAATGCAACATTGTGCGACCTTCATTCTTCAAAATTTCTATTTGATCGCGACTGTATAATTTAATATTAAGAGGAAACGATACCTCTTTTACAAAATCATTATGATCCTTTTGGCATGCGAGCAAGTCCAAGACGTGATTTTTATCTCTGTCATTCGCGGAAAGAGCTTGTGAGATCTTATTTTGCGTAACGTGCAATCAGATTTGACGTTTCTAAGATCTTCTGTATTAGTGAAATGCATTTCATTTAAATTAAGCAAATGTTTTTTTTTTAAACGAGAATGCTTTTTGGAGAGTGAGAGCATTTTTGAAAATCTGACTTTCTAAACCACGAACCTGCATTGTGACTCTTTCGGTATGCCAATAGTTTATACTTTCACTAAACATTGTGACAACTCTTGTCGTGGTTTATATAAATTTTGAATTTATTGCAATTTTTGTGATTGCACCACGGTTTGATCATAATTTTATGATTTTTTAAATATTTCACATATTTAAATATGATTTGGCATACTTTTGTCAGATTTGAAAGAACAAGGCTACCTCTAATGTAGGTTGGAATGTTAGCAGCTTAATTGTGACGCTTTAAAGCATATTGGCTACGCACAGATCACACTTTGAATAATTTATTTTTATTATTTTTTGTTCTGTTGTGACTTGCATTATTTTTTCGTCCATGGAGACGTAACACTCATTATGTATTTGTCTAAAATAGACTTTACATTTTATTCCGTCCCTTGGTTTAACTTTGCGTGCGCAAAACAGGCAACGCTGCTGCATTTTGTCGCTATTTTTGTCAAAAAAATATTATCGGCTGCTTTTTATTCTCGAGTATGTGTTTGAAGATATCAATTATTATGGGGCCACAGTTGCGGGAATCTCTTTGCATATAGGCTCGAATGCAGTGAATTCTAGATTGATAGATTTCAATTTTAATTATATGTTGTTTATTTTTGGTATATGTTGATTTGCGTAAGTGGTTTCGTTTCCCAGTGGGTCTATTATGATTTTATTTTTATTTTTAATAAAGACGATCAAAATTTGGTAATGCTCGTACCGACAAATTGTAAAGACCGTGTCCTTTTGTTCGTCCAATGGTATCGTCGCCGCGAGAAACGATTTTTGAAAATGATCATCTACGAACACGTATTTGCTACGCTCTATCATTACGATGTGACATTTTCCGTTATTGAGTATGTGTAACAGGTGGTCTTCTGCAGATTCCACCAAAAACTGCGTACCTATTGCCAAGGGACCTATAGTCGTCGATCAACAGACTTTAAAGGCTCGTGTTTGTAATGTTCATAATAATAATTGGTATTGATAAATACCTCTATTGAAATTCTCCCAAAAACGCAAAAACTTGCCTCAATTGAAAAAACAAGACTACCTGTAATTTAGGTTCGAAAGTTAGCAGCCGAAATGAAAAGGTATTTTTCTCAAATTTGAATGATAAGTAATAGAGGTCCCACCTTTTAATTAGTATTGTTCAAACCTCTTTTAATACGCTATCGAAAACGCATACATTTGCCTTGAGGCAAAATAAAGAGCCGAAATAAAAATATATTAGAGGTAGTCTTGTTTTTTCAATTGACGCAAGTTTTTGCGTTTTTGGGAGAATTTCAATAGAGGTTTTTATCAATACCAATTATTATTATGAACATGACAAACACGAGCCTTTAAAGTCTGTTGATCGACGACTATAGGTCCCTTGGCAATAGGTACGCAGTTTTTGGTGGACTCTGCAGAAGACCACCTGTTACACATACTCAATAACGGAAAATGTCACATCGTAATGATAGAGCGTAGCAAATACGTGTTCGTAGATGATCATTTTCAAAAATCGTTTCTCGCGGCGACGATACCATTGGACGAACAAAAGGACACGGTCTTTACAATTTGTCGGTACGAGCATTACCAAATTTTGATCGTCTTTATTAAAAATAAAAATAAAATCATAATAGACCCACTGGGAAACGAAACCACTTACGCAAATCAACATATACCAAAAATAAACAACATATTATTAAAATTGAAATCTATCAATCTAGAATTCACTGCATTCGAGCCTATATGCAAAGAGATTCCCGCAACTGTGGCCCCATAATAATTGATATCTTCAAACACATACTCGAGAATAAAAAGCAGCCGATAATATTTTTTTGACAAAAATAGCGACAAAATGCAGCAGCGTTGCCTGTTTTGCGCACGCAAAGTTAAACCAAGGGACGGAATAAAATGTAAAGTCTATTTTAGACAAATACATAATGAGTGTTACGTCTCCATGGACGAAAAAATAATGCAAGTCACAACAGAACAAAAAATAATAAAAATAAATTATTCAAAGTGTGATCTGTGCGTAGCCAATATGCTTTAAAGCGTCACAATTAAGCTGCTAACATTCCAACCTACATTAGAGGTAGCCTTGTTCTTTCAAATCTGACAAAAGTATGCCAAATCATATTTAAATGTTGCACCTCGATGAGGATAAAAAATGTGCAATTGAGTCAACTCCGTTATATCTGTGTGTCGCACATTTAAATGAAGTGCATTTGTATGGATGTGGGCCGTGCCAATATTAAAAAGAAATCGGAAGTTAAAGAAATGTTGCCCTAAATATTTCTTTTTTAACAACCTGCACGACATTGCGACGTACACGAAATATGTTTTTCTTTTGTTAAAACAAAATTTGAAAGTGATGACGTGATCGAGGCACGTCTCTACATCACAGACGTATGTACCAAAGACGTGGACATAGTCACCGAATCACCAAAGCACGTAGAAGTTCCCGGGATCCCCAATGACTCTGACAGCAACTATAAAAGGAATTTATTCTATAATTACTTCAAGGTTATTATTAGTGATGAAATAGGGGTCGAAACTAAGGGGAAAGAGTTAATGTTTATTATGATCTCGAACTTTTAAGTATTTTATTAAAAAAATATTTTCCGTATCTACCTATGTGGACTAATATGTTAAAAGTCGAGCGGGTGAGTAATGCTACTGTAAAAAAAAAACACGGCTACGGCTGTCGCTAGCGAGTACGGTCACGTACACCTCGCGAGTCAGTTTCGAAAAAACTAAAAATACTTTTTTTCGTTCTCAATATCTCCGGCATTTTGGAAATATTGAAAACCCAACCACGAACCTACATAAGTACCATATACCCCTATACAAGCGACAATATTCTAAACCCACCAATCATGTAAAATTAACATTACAGTGCGTAAGCTACAGCAGAGTGCGATCCGCGTTTTATACCTGTCTCGCTCGCTCTTACGCGATCCAGATGAGAACCTCTCAGTTTTCACCAAAACCAGAAATCACAATCCGAGAGCTAACGGACTGTAAAAGTAGGTAAAGATAATAAAATTAGTGTTATATTTTAAAATTGAAACTGTGAAACGGAACGCAATGGCGTCATGAACTCGTCTTACGATTAAATTCTTATTTACTGTGTTTATCTCGGAAAATCAGTGCTAAACAGTGATAATTGAACAATTTACATCAACAACTTCTCATGAAAATCGAAATCAAGAAATATTTTCGTGTTTATTTAGTGAAAAGTGTAAAGACAAAAAAAAATACCGCGAACCTAACCTCAAAATTTAACTTATTTATAATATCGTACTAAAACTCTTTTTGGCATAATGTCTGGCCTTAATTTATTTGATAACGGATAAATACAACAAAAAAACTGTCTATCTCACAATGTCTAATAACGCAAAAGACCCCTCAAAACAAAGTGACAGCGTGTCAAAAGACTCAGTCGCCCCAACAGCAAAGAACTTGACGCAACAAGTTTTCCACAAAGGGCTATTTATAAATGGAAGCAACCTCGTACAACACGATAGATATCCACCTAATGACCTTAATTAATAAAAGGGATTATTAAAAGTGCCTAAGAAAATGTAAGAGCAATTGTGCTTTTGGTCTAATAATTACATTTCTTACAGGGACATCAATGTTATCATGAATTACTTCCTCACTTTTCAATCTTTTTTGGGATAATTTCCAGGATGAAAACTATCCTGTTCTTCCTCGAATCTTAAACTATCTCCATGCCAAATGTCATCAAAATCGATTCAGCGGTTTAAGCGTGAAGAGGTAACAGACAGACAGACACACTTTCGCATTTATATAATACTAGCTTTTTCCCGCGACTACGTCCGCGTGGAACTTGGAAGTATGGAAGCAACCTCGTACAACACGATAGATATCCACCTAATCACCTTAATTAATAAAAGGGATTATTTAAAGCGCCTAAGAAAATGTAAGAGCAATTGTGCTTTTGGTCTGATCATTACATTTCCGACAGGGTCATCAATGTCATCATGAATTACTTACTCACTTTTCAATCTTTTTAGGGATAATTTCCAGGATGAAAACTATCCTATGTCCTTCCTCGGATCTTAAACTATCTCCATGCCAAATTTCATCAAAATCGATTCAGCGGTTTAAGCGTGAAGAGGTAACAGACAGACAGACAGACAGACACACTTTCGCATTTATAATATTAGTATGGACTAGCTGTGCCCCGCGGTGTTACCCGCTCATACCACGGGAACACTAAATTTATTCGGGATAAAAATTATCCTATGCCCTTTCCCGGGTCTCAAACTATCTCCATACCAAATTTCATCTAAGTCGGTTCATCGGTTTAAGCGTGAAGAGGTAACAGACAGACAGACACACTTTCGCATTTACAATATTAGTATGGATTAGTATGGATAAGTAGTTTTTATATTCATTTAATTCTAACCTATAAGTAGAGAAGTGACAAGCATATTCGTAATCTTATGTACGATCCATGGACCTAGTAAATACTATAGTATACGTGGACTGTTCATTGCTTCGTTCGAACGATCCAAGTAAGAAAGCCGCCAAGGGGGCAGTTTGTCCCACTCTGCTGGGGTAACCAAATATTTAGCAATAAAGAGGGACTCATCCTTACTCCATTTTATTACAAGTCTAAAAATGTATATTGGCTGGCACTGTAGCTAGAATTTATTTTATATACCTATGGAAACTCATAAATAAATATAGTGAATGTTAGCTACTATGCCAGCAATAACTCACTTTTGACCCCCGTTATTTTAACAGAACGCAGCAATCCCGTAATTGTTAATTTGATTTGATAAATGACAAACTTCGTTAAGAGTAGGTAGCTTAATATTTTTCATACTTAAAAACAAAAAACATATTCTGATGTACAGTCGCCATCAGATATATCGCAGCATATAAGGCGTTCATAAATAAGTAAACACAACTCTTATTGACTGGGCGTTACAGTGCATGTTCATATATTTATGAACGCCTTATATGCTGCGATATGTCTGATGGCGACTGTACGTGGCCATGAACACATTTATGAGGATACTAGCTGTGCCCCGCGGTGTTACCCGCTCATCCCATGGCAACACTAAATTTATTCGGGATGAAAAGTATCCTATGTCCTTTCCCGGGTCTCAAACTATCTCCATACCAAATTTCATCTAAGTCAGTTCAGCGGTTTAAGCGTGAACAGGTAACAGACAGACATACACACTTTCGCATTTATAATATAAGTATGGAAGTATGGATTAAAAAAAAATAAGTGGTTATTTGTAGGGTACCATAAATTAATTAGGGAGTTAAAACTATAAGTATACCGTTATTTTATAAACTATCTATACGTATAACTCTGTTTAACCAATGCAAGACTACGCACTACTTTGTATTACAGTACTAACGGTTACTATGTAAATGGCGAAATAAAAAACCAAAAAAAATACCAAAAATAAAACCAACTTCAAAAAAACTAAAAAGCTAAAAATCACCCATTTTAGTACAGATTACGTTTGAATCAAGTTTGGAAGTCGATGTCAAACCACTCATTTATTTATTATATTTTTATATTATACTAAGTATATTTTTGTTTTTAGTGATTCATATAAGAACTTATACTATAATATTCATATTATATACGCTCATATTGTATAAGCTTGTTTTGCATACCGTTCAAGGTGTATAACAAACGTTAGATATAACATCAAAATATCTATTTTTATTAAGTATAACGTTATTTAAGTATAATATCATTGTATATAACAATCATAACGTATAACGTTCATAATATCTCAAATTTATAATGTATATTACTCAATACATCTAACATCAAAATGCATAATGCTCGTATAGTATAACCGCCTGCACATCAATTGTGTACATACTTATGCAATAGTTCGCTGTTAAATTTCAATATACCTACCTCCATGCAAGCAAGCTATTTGACGCTCCGCTCGCTTCGCTCGCTCCGCTATCCATGGTCATAAAACAAACCTAACCTAACCTACAGTTTTCGGTTTTTGACCCATATTCCATTTTGTCGCAGTTCTTCCAAACGGTATACTCTTACTTGCCAGAATTTCATCTGCCATTATTAATTGTGTACATACTTTTGCAATAGTTCGCTGTTAAATTTTTATATACCTCCATGCAAGCAAGCATTATGACGCTACGCTCCGCTCGCTTCGCTAGCTCCGCTATCCATGGTCATAAAACAAACCTAACCTAACCTACAGATTTCGGTTTTTGACCCATATTCCATTTTGTCGCAGTTCTTCCAAACGATATACTCTAACTTGCCAGTATTTCATCTGCCATTTTCAATTGTGAACATACTTATGCAATAATTCGCTGTTCAATTTTAATATACCTCCATGCAAGCAAGCATTTTGACGCTCCGCTATCCATGGTCATAAAACAAACCTAACCTAACCTACAGTTTTCGGTTTTTGACCCATATTCCATTTTAGAGGCATAGGGGTAGCAGTTATAACCTATTTTGTATATCATACGCTATTATATTTTCTAATCATTATACTAAAAGAAAGTATATACTATGATCGATATACGTTATGTATGTTATATCAACTGAATTTAGAGTATTTGAGTGTTATATCAAAAATCATTCTACAACATGAGTATTATGCTAATTGACCATTATTCCTAATATAAATATTGATTTTGATGTTATAGCAAAAGTTCATTATATCTTGTGAACGTTATTAATATGAAATTATATATTATGTAGTTATATCTCGTGGGACGCACCCGAAATTTTCTTCATACAAATCTTGTTTTTCCGATATTTTCAGAATTTGACCGAATTTTCGGACAACGATTTCAGATTCATATTTGTGAGCCCCAAATGCCCCCCGATACCGAGTTTCAGCCCCCTAGCACCAACTTATAATTAAGAAAAAGAAAGGCTTCATTTCGATTTTTTTTTCGCAACTGTACTCGGGTGGAGGCCCCCTATGGCATTTGGTCGAGCACCTCCCACCTGAGCCAACCATTTACGAGATTCGGGCCTCTTAAAAAGTTCCCCATACATTTTTTTTATGCTAGAAAAAAAGGTTTTTTGGAATCAGGGGGCCCAAAACCCCCTACTACACTCACACTCCTCGGATATTCGGATAAGAAAAAATCATCAACGCTACATTTGGTACCAAGTTATCTTTTCAGTCAACCGTGTCACTACCATCAACGTGCACGGAAGTAATTATAAGGATCAACTATTTACTTCTCCATTTGACCGTCGGAATAGATAAGATGGTCTGTATATCAACAATACGATAGGAAAGACGTAATATAAACGTAATAACCGGAATCATAATCTATCCACTCAGGCCCTGACCACGGCCCGAGACGGATGCGAGCAGTAAACGACGATTTAAAATGAATTTCAAATTATTATTATTTTTGTGTTGCCTTTCCTATTTGGAGGCATATAAAATACTACTGCTAGCGTACATACCTGTGAGGAGTTTGAATATTTTGGGAGAAGGATACGTCAGGCATTTGACCAACGCTGGACATGAGGTAAGTCCAACTAAATTTAAGTCCAACTAATACGTATTTAGTGTCTATGTTATAGTTTGTCTTTTTTTTTGTCTATAAAAGCTTTTCCTTCGCCTCCAGTTTCCGAAGATTTCCGTACATATGCGGATAACATTATAACAATCTTATATGTAGCTTATTTAGCTTTGTAGTGCTTATGTTAATTTACATACCTATTTATATAGGCTATTTATAAAACGCACGTTCGTCTAACGCAAATAAAAATGTGTTTATGTAATTTAAACAGACTTTGATGATAGTATGTTTGATTACTAAGCATACTATGCATTAATTTTAAATATAATTAGTTATGATTAATACAGTAGTCATTATTTTCCTACTATATTTTTTCACTTGAATTGAGTTGTAGTTCTACAAAGTGACCGCTAGGGGCGCTGTACTAGTTTCCATACAAATAGTTTACGCTGTCGCTAGCGAGTAGGGTAGCCTGGTCTAAGAGCACGCATTCGATAAGAGTACGCAACGTCAAAAACCTTGACGTCGTTTACGATACTCGGCTAACTTCAATCGCATTTCGATGTCAACTGTGGTAAGGAGTGCTGTGCGAAAAAAAAATCAAAACCGGATGAAAACGCAAAAATTACGTAACTTTAAAGATGTTTACTTAAATTCTTGAAGTTTTTTATCATTTTCAAAGTATTTTTGACACGAACTTGCAATTATTTTGTAATAACGAAGTGAAGTGTTGTGTTTTCAAATACTATGCCTAACGCACGCGGCGAGCGTAATTCCGGTCAATGCTAAGAGATGGCGTTGTTCTCCGCTCATTCTCGATTTGGCTCGTGTGTACACGAGTACGCAGTACGTGGTAGTACGTACCTTGTAAGAGGACGCGCACGGACTCATACACGAAATTATTTTGAAGTTGGTTTTATTGCGTTTTTTTTATATTTTATACATATGATGAACTACAAATATAATATATAATGTGCGAAGTAACTATTCCTTTTGTACACATTAATGTAATTGTAATTTCCGAGCCGCGTACTCTTAACGACGTAGACGCGTACTCTTACTCAATAGGACTTGTAAGAGGACGCATTTCCCATTTCTCACTGTTATTGTTTTTTTGAGAGGTATAACATAATTTTGTTATTTTTTTGTGTTACTTTATGGAAGATGATTAAATTGTAGACGTAATAAATGAATTCTTGATTTCATAGACTTCATTATTATTTTTTTAGAATATTTTGAACCTTAAGTGCGTGCTCCTAGACCAGGTTACCGGTCACGATAACTCATGGTAAGGGTACTGCCTACTAGAGGGCACCTCGCGAGTCTGTTTAGAAAAGGCAAAAAATACTTTTTTTCGTTCTCAACCCCATAAATCTCCAGCATTTTGGAAATATTGAAAACCGACCACGAACCAACATAATTACATACAAGCGACAATATTTTTAACCCACCAATCATGTAAAATTAACATTACAGTGCATGAGCTACAGCAGAATGCGATCCGCGTTTTAGACCTGTCTCGCTCGCTCTTACGCGATCCAGATAAGAACCTCTCAGTTTTCACCAAATCCAGAAATCACAATCCGAGAGCTCACGGACTGTAAAATTAGGTAAAGACAATAAAATTAGTGTTACCTACATTTTAAATTTGCTATTTACTCTACTGTGTCAGGATCAGGAATTCAGGACTGACAGGGTTCCAGGTTGTGCCAAAAAAACAACTGATATCGCCAAATTAAATAATGATTAATTTTTTCACCAGGTCACATACATATCAGTTTACCCGCTGAAAAATAAACCGGAGATTTTTTTTCGCCACATTGACCTCAGCAGTACCCATATGGACATGATCAGCCGTAAGTACCATTTTTCCCTCATAATATTACAAAAAATTAGGTACATTCTTCCTGTCAATTCTCGGAAATTGTCGTGCTAATCTGTTAGTTTTAGGACACTGGCAACCATGTTTATATTTTTTGCAAACGATCAAAGTAAAAACAAATCTAATGTACGAGTTAGGGTCATTAACTCGGGAAAAATCTTAACAACGTTATGCAGCCGATTTTATCAAAGTAACAACGCCATCTTACAGGCAATTGGATTGTAACGGTACATCACATAGGAACAAAATTGTAACACACCGTTGAACACTGAGGATTTTCCGGAGAGTTGAAAGCGAGGCATCCGCTGTGAGTGCGCATATCACCTGTGGTAAGTGGCCACACTAATGAACAAACAATTTAAGTCTCTATCTAATAAGGTTGAAAAGATACAGCCTTGTGACAGAAAATCAGACAGACAGCGGAGGCTAAGTATTATAAGTAGGCACGTAGTCTCTTCCTATCCCGTTTGATTATATTTATATGTGTGTGTCACTTTCTGACACGAATACAAATGCGAGAGGGCCTATAATAAGGGCCCCGTTAGCACCCTTTTGGTACGGAACCCTGAAAAGATATTAAAATTTTCAGTTCCAATTTCATTGCATAACAAAACTTTATTCAAATTTCAGAGGATGACCTATTAAACATAGGTTACTTAATGCGGAATCCACCAGGTGAAAATGGAGATATCGATTATATGCAAAATACGGGACTTATGGCAGCCGTTAAAACATTTGAAAATGCACAAGTCAAAAAAATCTTGGAAGATCCAAATGAACAATTTGATGTAGTGATCAGTGAGCTATTCGAATCCGAATTAATGATGGCGTAAGTATTACACTTATAGAACATTGATTTTAGATTTTTCTTTGCGTATTATATAAATAATTCACATTTCACAATAATAGCTGGTGTCAGTCGACATAAAACACAACACTCTGGAGTACCCAGCCACTTGAGTACTAAATATATGTATTAAAAAACCGGTCAAGAGCATGTCGGGCCACGCTCAGTGTAGGGTTCCGTAGTTGCTCATCCTTCACAATAGACTTAAGTTACGAGAAAGATTTGAAGCTCTAAAAAGGTCGTAAACGCCAAAGTAACTGTAATTACTTATTACCTTCTGGAAATCAACTTACGTCTCTTAAGGAAATTATAAAATTTTGCGATAACTCAAAAACGGCTCAACCGATTTTGTTCAATATAGTTTTCATTGAAAGTATTTACAAGGCCCCATTTTCATGAATTTTTCCATAACTTTTCGACCCGCGGTTAAAAAGTTAGAGGGGGGACGCTATTTTTTTTATATTCGGAGCGAATATCTACAATACTGCTGACTTTATCAAAAATAATGCTTAGAGACCCCTATTATTTTTAAAAGATCTATTCTGCGACATCCCACACACTAGTGTTGAAACGAAAAAAAAAATATTTTAGTTTTTATTTTATCGTTTTGTCGGCGTGATACATACACTTCAGCTTTCTAGTACAAATGATCACGGATCTAAGCCGCGGACGGACGGACAGACGGACAGACGGACATGGCGAAACTATAAGGGTTGACTACGGAACCCTAAAAAAAACCTCTAAGCATTTTGGCGTGACACCAACTATTATATTAATCTGCGGTGACACTCTCACTATTAAAAATCACGGTTTGGTAGACTATTAACATAGGTACTTATTTTCAAAAATTACACATATCTGAACCGTACAGTAATTTAAATTGTATATAATAAGAATCATTTTAACTAAATCAGATATGTATCAGCATGCCTGCGAAGGAAAATAAAACCCATATCCGTATATATTGCTGAGACTGTATTACAGATTAGGCGCCCTATACGAGTGCCCGTTCATTTGGGCCTACTCCATGGGTCCTCACTGGTTAACCCTACGGCTGATAGACGAGACCACGAGCCCTGCGTATGGCACCGACTACTATACTCCTGACACGTCGCCGTTCCATCCTATGTATCAAAGGCTCAACAAGCTCTGGACGCAGATCAAGTGGTTCCTTGGCAAATGGTAAGAAAATCTTGAAATAAGTTAGTCTGCTAAACATATCGCAAGCCTAAGCTTAACAGCTACTATAAACGTATAATTTAAGTAACGCCCGCAAGTATTAACTTAAACCAACTGAATAAGTAGTAAAACTTTGTTCATTATAAAACATCAGTGGAGGGGTGGCTCTGCTTAGAACTTGATCCATACGGCTAAGGGGGCACCCCAAACTCACAGTCCTTAATCGGTGCTATTGGACCCAAAATACGAGTACATCTGCATTTCTACCTTGTCCCAAACGGTAGATTTTGTACAAGCTTCCCGCTACGCTTTTGAGTCGTTAATTAATGAGATATTTGGATACCTTGTAATTGCAGGATTAACATAAAACCCCAAGAAAGGGCCTTCTATGAACAATACTTCAAGCCACTCTTCGCTAGCAGAAACAAGCCTTTGCCCGAATATGAAGACATTATCTATAATGCGTCGATGGTGCTATCTAATGAGTTTGTCGGGAATGGTTTGATGCCAAGCGTGCCCCAAAACTTCAAATTTGTTGGCGGTTACCATATCGAAACTCCACCAAAACCTCTTCCTCAGGTAAAAATGTGTGTACTTATAGATTTTTATATCAAAAGGCAGACACTATTTTTTTAGTAGGATTAATATTCTGCCTCATTAAAATCAAAATTAAGTTGCTGCCATTTGCATACCAGTATTCGTCTTCATTTTCGATTGATGATGATATCATATTACAATTACACATATATTTCAGGAATTAACAACAATATTAGACAACGCAAAACATGGTTTTATCTACTTCAGCATGGGTTCGACTTGGCAAAGTAAAGACATTCCCCAAGAAGTCACTAGAGGCTTGTTAGAACTGTTTGGTACATTGAAAGAAACTGTGATATGGAAATACGAGGAAGATCTACAAAATATCCCGAAGAATGTCCACATTTTAAAATGGGCGCCACAAACTAGCATATTAGGTAAGGTAACGAATATAAATTACAACACGTAAGTAGGTACATGCAGAATAAGTAGCCTTTCTGTGATCATGTACGTAGATGTATGTACTACGTCTCTCTTTTGGAGACTGCTCAACAATACTATGTGTGTTTGATAGTTCTCATCTTCGACTCGATGATATTATTCTATTTGTGGGTTTGGAGAAGCCTAAGTCAATTAATTTCTCCGTGGTAATGTATTAATTCATTGTAATTCTATACACAATGTAAATATTTATGTTCCTTTCAGCCCACCCAAAACTTCTTTTCTTTATCACCCACGGAGGTCTACTATCTTCTACTGAAGCCGTGCATTTTGGAGTGCCCGTGATTGGTGTGCCGATATATTTCGACCAGTTCGTCAACATTAACAGGGGTGTAGCTAGAGGAAGTGCCCTCAGAGTCAACTTGTCAATGAATCTGCCTAAGGATTTGAAAGTGGCAGTCGATAGAATGATAAAGAATAAAACGTAAGTTGCAAACAATGTCTAGGTAGGCACAAATACATTATTAGCGATCTAAGATCTGTTATCTGAATTCGAAGCACCGCCGACTCCTTTACTGGAGCACTGGAGACACTGGAGTGAGCAGTGGCCTGACTATGATTGATCTATTATCAATTTATCACTGATCTATCATGTTCCTACTCCTCTGACAGTTGGAAAGAACATCACACACTGTATAAATCAAATTACGTCGTACTGGCACAATTGAAAAATGACCATAAAGTTACAACGGCTTAGTTAAAGTTAAGGTGGTCTATTCAATTAATACTTTTCCCTTCCCACAGAAAAAGTATGGTCGTAAATTAAAGTGCTTCAATGAAATGAGGCTCAAGTAAAGGTACTACTCTCACTCTTTCCAGAAGTTGACTTCTGCCGTAGTTTCACATGCTTATGTTTTCTTTCAGATTTAAGCAACGTGCAATGGAGATATCAGCAATTTACCACGACCGTCTAGTTCCTCCCGGCAAGGAGGTGGTGCACTGGGTGGAGCACGTGGTGAAGACTGGAGGTGCGCCCCATCTGCGCTCCCCGGCGTCGCTGATGCCCTGGTGGGAGAAACTGTTCGCGGACGTCATAGTCATTAGTTTATTCATTGTAGTCGTCATTACATCCCTCATTAAAAAGATCCTAAAGTCATTCAAGTCGAAAACGACTGTAAGCAGTAAGAAGAGGAATTAAACATTTCTAATTGTACTGTCTTGTTGTTATTTTTTTCTTGTAACTACGTAAGTATATTGTGACACTATTATAGTGACTCACCATAATCCAGGGGTGTATAATTATGTGAAAGGCACTGACGACGGGCAAGAGTACTACATAACACGTCATACGTTAGAAGTTTTGGGTGGCCCCGTATCATTGACATGGCCGATACGGTCATCATCAGCAATATAGTATTAGTCATATAAATCAACTAGCTTTTACCCGCGACTACGTCCGCGTGGAACTTGGAAGCATGGAAGCAACCTTCTTACAGGGTCATCAATGTTATCATGAATTACTTCCTCACTTTTCAATCTTTTTTGGGATAATTTCCAGGATGAAAACTATCATATGTCCTTCCTCGGATCTTAAACTATCTCCATGCCAAATGTCATCAAAATCGATTCTGCAGTTTAAGCGTGAAGATGTAAGAGACATTCAGACACACTTTCGCATTTATAATACTAGCTGTGCCCCGCGGTGTTACCCGCTCATACCACGGGAACACTAAATTTATTCGGGATGAAAAGTATCCTATGTCCTTTCCCGGGTCTCAAACTATCTCCATACCAATTTCCATCTAAGTCGGTTCATCGGTTTAAGCGTGAAGGGGTAACAGACAGAAGACACACTTTCGCATTTATTATATTAGTATGGATTAGTATGGATAAGTAGATTTTATATTCAACTAGCTGTGCCCCGCGGTGTTACCCGCTCATCCCACGGGAACACTAAATTTATTCGGGATGAAAAGTATCCTATGTCCTTTCCCGGGTCTCAAACTATCTCCATACCAAATTTCATCTAAATCGGTTCAGCGGTTTAAGCGTGAAGAGGTAACAGACAGACAGACAGACAGACAGACAGACACACTTTCGCATTTATAATATTAGTATGGATTAATTCTAACCTATAAGTAGAGCTGCGAGACGACATCACCGAAGAGGCAGGCATGGTCTGGACCAGACTAGCTGCCGACAGACAACTGTTGGGTGAAATGGAGGAGGCCTATGTCCAAAAATGGACAAACCCAAAAAAATCTTATTATTTTTTTTTCTTTGTATATAGTGCTCTTTTTTAAATAAGTTGATTTATCTTTTTACTTTGTACCTACTCTTGTATTTTTATTTTTTTATTTTTTGGGAAATAAATGGCTTTTATAATATTATTATTATAAGTAGAGAAGTGACAAGCATATTCGTAATCTTATGTAAGATTCACATTGATCGGGCCCGGCCGGGTCAGCTGCCGCCGCGTCGCAACGGGCGCTCTGGCAGCCGGCAGCGGCCGACCGCGTTCACTGACCAGGTCTGGCGGGTTCGGCTGCCGCCACGTTCCAGCGGATGCTGGCGAAATAATAGCATCATCATACAGACCAAAGAAACATACAGTCCTATTTAGGAACTCCTCCTTTTTTTAAGGCGGTTGGAAAGAGGCTAATAGTTCAACTTAACATTCTTACCATTTTATTTTACTTTTTTACTTGTATAAGGTTCGAATGTAGGTACAAACGATTTTGAGTTCTGAGTAGGTACAGTAGGTAAGCCTAAAAAATCATTTTCTGAAATAAAATATACAGTTTTCACTTTTCCTGCTCAAAACGTACTCGTTCACTGCGTTTGCTTGTCCATTATAACTAGGTACTATAATATATCTATGCCATATATATACCGACTAATCTACACCCTTCTGAATTTTTTCGCAAAACTGAAGTGATAAGATTATTATGTGATTGCCTTTACTTGTATATTTATAATTATAAACATTACTTATAAGGAGTTACCTACACGCAACTTTGACCGCGTATTTTTTTCTTTACCGCAGACGGATAAAAAGTATCGGCTTATATTTCGTCTGTGTTTCGTTGACAACTGGCGTCATCTAATTTCCGTAAGTAACGTGACTCGAGGAACCTTAAACGTATTGTTACCGGTGGGCCACGAGTGAGTATTATGCCAGTTATGTTCCAAATTCGAAAAAATGTCGAATTCATACTTTTTATCTTTTGTACTCAATAATAGGCTGGCACGCGTGGTTCCAAATTCAAAATCACGAACGCTGTGTTATTATTAACTATAAGGTACACATTGTAAGTATAATTATTAATCTATAACCATCTTTGGATGTTCAGCTATTCCTGTACTAAAATTGGTTAACTTTTATCCAGCCGTTTCGGCGTGATGAGAGGACAAAGGAAATTATGAAAACAGATGGCTCCAGGCCGGCATGGCACCGCGCGCCCATACAAACAAATGACGATCCTGCATCACGCTATTAAGATGTTTCCTGAAATGATGACCTCCCTTCATAGATCTTTTTTTTCAGTACTTATACCTAAATCTAGAATTATATAATTTATATACTTATATTGGTTTGTTATAGATCTTGATTAATTTGATTGACTTTAGGAAACTATCATTTTCTTCGGTTTCCGCAACTGTTAAACAATTTAAGTGAGGCTCAAATATAATTCTGTGGCTCTAGTGAAAAGGGGTTAAAGTGCACTTATGACCTTTTTGCGTTATATACACCAAAATTCACAAAAAAAAATTGCGCATCTTTTGGTGTAATCGGAGCTAAGTTATCTTTTAAAATGACAAAGTTAGGATTGTGCCAAACGGTATATCTGGTGAATTATGTCGTGAAATATGGTGCAACTACAGATAACATTGAACAATTTGGTGTTTTGCATGTGGAGAACGATTTAAGTTCATTTGTCTCTTTTGACGCATCCTGTGTTAAAGGATCAATGTTTACTTATACCTTTTTACAAAACAAGATTACAAACGTTAAAGAATATAAATCGATATTAATCTGTATTCACTACTTAATGTTAAACATTAATGGTATAACTCGAATTGTATCTCGTATGAAATCTGGTATTTAATGATCAATGTTTACTTGTACCGATTTGCACCAGCAATTTACCCATAATTTATAAAAATAAATCGAAATTAATCCATATTCACGAATAAATATTTATCATTTATGGGTGTATATAGACTTATACCAGTGAGATGTATCATTTTACACCACGATGATTACTTGTATCAAGAAGTTTGTATTATAAAGGCTCTTCGCTGTCGTTTATTTTAAGTACACTTGAATCTAATAAATCATCCCATTATAAAATTTGGCTCACCAGTTAGACTGACCTACAGTAGTGATGTAGGCATTTTTTTTTAAGTTGTTTAACTTGCAAAGTATGTTACTATGTTTCTTCGGGATATTGCAATTCCATTTTGAAGCAGAATATCTGCAACTGATTGAGCTGAAATTTTGCCCAAGTACCTACTTGCTACTTAGATATGACAATATAATAATATGGTACCATGGGACTGGTCTGGTGCCCGGAAGGTGGCCCTAGGATTAAAAATATTTTTAGTTTGTTACACAGAACGGCAGGCCGATCTCGAATCGATCGAATGCTCAAACTTGTTGAGGACAAAGGTGACAATAATTGTGTCGACTCTATTAGCACTCCTGAAATAGGCAGAACGTAGTGTTCACTGATTCTGACTCAGAAAGTTTACGAGAAACGGAAGAAACCGGAACGGCAGAAGAAGCAGAGCAACTTTCGTTTTGGGACAGAGTCGGTCAAGGACGAAAGCGACAACCTAAAAAAAGTGAGAAAATAAACATAGGGAGGAAAGGAAAAAGAGGAGACATTTTGGTAAATAGTATGAAACAAATATAATGAAAGCAAAAAAATAAAGGAGAGTTTAGATGCTAGGAAAATTTTAAAATGAAATGCGCAATAAATATGCAAGAAGAACTCAAAAACAAATATTTGAGAGTTAATAGGGCTTTAGGAGAATATATAACAAAAGGGTTCAGTTCATTGCTAATATAATTGAATTAGAGTTTAAAAACACAAAAGAAGACGCAACAACAAATAATAGACAGTTTGCCAATTATTTAAAAATAAAGACGAGAGTGTTATCGCATTTGCAGAGGCTGGTAATGCGATAACCATTTAACGAAACATCAAAGTTTGTTCCAGGACTAACTGAAAAACTTAAAATCAGTAAAGAACTTGTCCTAGATTCAGCGTGATGGATAATGCTGAGTACCACAAAAATAAGTAAAAATGGATTGAAAGCCGTCGAGGAACATATTTCATTATTTCCTGTATATGAAAGATTTACAGCGGTCCAATACGGATATCGGTAAAAAAACGGTTTTTTGTTAAATTTGATAAACACGAGTGTAAGATCTTTTACGAAAAATTGTTATGTTCTGAGGATGTGGTAGATTCCCATCCTTTGGCGCCAACAGAGCATAGGCAAGAATTGATTTTATACAAGAATTTAAATTTTACAAGCTGACCCTCAAAACGTGATACATGTTATTTTCCGTGTCTAAATATTCACAATTGCGATAAAATTTTAGTATAAGGTCTCATACTAAAAGTTATTCGTAATTGTAAGTCAACAGGAAAAACTAAATTTTGTACTTATCTCATTTTAGGTACTTATCATCTTGTATCGCTTAAGAAAGTTGATTTAATATTTTATTATTTTTGATGAACGACCAAAAGTTAAAAACGATAAGAATAAATTTATATGCTGATGTTGACTTTTTCTGTTATTTTTGTAATAAAGAATAAATAAAAATGAAGATTTTTTATTATCACTGCACCGCAAAAAATTATATAACTTCTAAAAAACCATTGGTAAAAGTATGTTTATATTACAGTACACCTAAATTAATTGAGTGCAAAAGGGTAAAAGTTTGTTTTCTTAGGATTATCTCTGAAATTAAGCTCTTAAATGATAGGTTTCGTTTAGTTAGGTATTTCTTATTTAGGCTGTTCATGTATTTTTCCTTTATAAAAGGAGATAACTTTAAATAAACCGAACAGCAAGTCCATTTTACACTTTCAAAAATAATGGTGAAAATTGGTATAAGTTCAGTTATATTCCCGGGTAGTGTAAGTGTTATGGGTGAAAAGGGGTATAAAGTAAGTTATGTCCTTAAGAACACGTTTTGGCACGGATATAAGTCACATTTTTTTTTAACCGTTAACTTTGGAGAAGTAAGAATATTACCCCGTGAAAGAGGATTTTTTAAATATTAAAACTGCATTTAAAGTTTATTTGTAAGTATAGTGGTTGAAGTACAGTGATCAAAAGTCTGAATAATTTTAAGCCGCAACGGTTTTTTGCGTCTCCTGTAAAGTAGTGTTTTTCGAGTTTAACCCCTTTTCACTAGAGCCACAGAATTTTAATTATTTGATACGCGATATTATAATCCGTTTAAAATTGTTTTTTATAACAACACTTTGGATTTACATTTGTGTTAGCAACGTCATAAAATAGAAAATTCCCGGAAAAAAATTGTTGGCATTGGCCAATACCTTGAACAGATTAAATAATCTAGATCACGTAATATTAAGCTAGTCGAACCATAATAGGCACTTGCCACGGCAGACGTACTGCCACCTCTAGTGATCACATTAGACAAAATTGTATAAATATTTAATAGGTATACTTTGACAACTTATCGTCGGGGATAGTGCAATACTGCGTAAGTAACAAGTGCAGATACGAATCAATATTCAAACAAATACTAAGCATTTTATTGAAATAAGAGCTTTATCGACAGCTGTTATAAATTACGCGGAATTGCACTATCCTCGACGTTATGTTGATATAACAACGTTAACATTAAATTGTATGTTACTCTGTCATTTGTGGACGGCTATATTGTACAAATTCATATATGTCCTGACAATAATATTGTCTTAATTACTGATAAATTATAAAAGCGAACAATAAAATAAAACCTTTTATATTTAGTTTAAAGCCTGACCAGAAATATATGAGGATTGTCAAGAGGGCGCTATTTATAAGATTTATATGGCAACAATTTTGCAACCAATTGCAATCGCTCTATGATGACATTAGTTTAAATACCTGTCAGTTCCTATGGTAACCTCGCTATATCATTGAATGGAATACACTCTTTTCCCGACTGTTTTTCGTGTAGTAAACACGTGTACACTTTATTTATAATATTACCGTTCACGACTATGTATGGTTTTCGGAATTTTCTTTGGATATTTTTAAATATTTGTCTTTTAAAGAAACCATCACGAATGACATTTACATTGTTGATAACCATCATAAAATCATTGCCGGTGTAAGAAATTAGTTCCAGTGAAATTCCACAATATGGCGCATCCTCATATATTTCTGGCTTTACTTTATGGATTTAGGCTTAAATATTCTGAATAGATTAAATACGAATTAAAATAAATGAAGAGACACAAACAGAAATCTAATAAAAATGTCATTTGCATGTTCCGAAATTAAATATAGTCTACAAAACACAACGTAAATAAAAAGTGAAATAATCGATAATAGTAGGTAGTCATCATGAGGCATTCATTTAATGTGCGGTATAAAAATCTGGGTTTGTACATATTAACAATGTATTTTGGAATTCGTAGCTTTAATTTTGACCGAGTTTCTATCGCTTGTTCCAATCAAAGCTGAATATCTTGGAAACGGCTGCAGTTATTTTTACCAAACATAGCTAAGAACCATCTCGATAACAATGCTTTTGGTTAAAAAAACCGGCCAAGAGCATATCGGGCCACGCTCAGTGTAGGGTTCCGTAGTTGCCCATCCTTCACAATAGACAGACTTCGTAATTGAAACCTCGGGCTTGAAACAACGGTTTTAACAACAACGGAGGTTTAAATTACGAGATAGATTTCAAGCTCTATAAAAAGGTCGTAAACGTCAAAGTAACTGTACTTACTTAATACCTTCTGGAAGTTATCGATTATACGTGCCAGATTGAGCGGAATGTTTTAATGCAGTATGGCACTTAACTAATATGTGTAACGTTCGAAGTATAAGGACACCACGTGACACTTCCGTCATTTTAAAGAATATTATGACATTTTGTGATAACTCAAAAACGGCTCGACCGGTTTTATTCAAAGTAGGTAGCACATTTTCTTGAATTTTTCCATAAGGTGCTTTGGGGTAAATTCGACATATTTTTAGGCGAGTGTGAATGTTAGGGTTTGGGCTCGTAAGTCAGAACCTGAGAAGTATTCCTTCCAAGTAATGAGATCTTTACGAAATTGGATATAGTCATCAAAGCTTTGTGAAAACAGCGTTTCAATACGTTGCTTGAATTTGGAAACAAATTAGAATAAAAAATAATAATATTTTGAATACTATTTCTTAAGTAGTGGGTAATTTCGAAAGCAAGTGGGGTAATATTTATATTTCTTTTTAGTTCTAATTTATCCCCGCAAAGATCCAAAAATCGCACTGCTTTTATTTAATCGACTGCAACACACGTGCCCTCACAACTAGCGATGCGAAGTGAACTGAAGCGGGGGAGGAGATAAACATGGCGTTTTGACAAGCGTTGCAAGCGTAGAATTTGTTCCCAGTTTAGTAGAAATGTGTGATTTTCGACTTATCCCCATTTTCGACTTTACCCAAAGCACCAGGAACAGTAACAAGTTACAAACTAACAGCTTATGCGTTAATTACATATTATACATATATAATATCATCATTTGTTTGCAACTCAACAAGAACTGTTCACATCATTTTCAGATTACAGTTCTAAATAAAAAGCGGAAGTAACTACATTAAACTTACACTACCTAATTACTATACTAAATAATTATTCGCATTTAAGGACCTGTGACACTGTGGCTTTAAACGTATAAAACGTCATTGAAAATATGTTGGAATTTGGGCAAATACTATTAAATGTGTGACACATTCGGACAATTGGGTTATTCGCCGAGACATTATTATTAGTTACAACATTGGCAAACAATCGAGGGTGGCGGACTGATATTTTTTGACCCGTGGTTGAAAAGTTAGAGGGGGGGCTATTTTTTCGATTTCCGGGACGAATATTTACAAAACTGCTGACTTTTTCCAAAAAGTAATGTTTGGAGACCACTATTATTTTTAAAACCTATTCAACGACACCCCACACACGTGTTGGAACAAAATAAAATCACCCCCACTCTAGGTGTACGAGAGGTGCCCGAAAAAAAGTTTTTATTTTAGTTTTTATTTTATCGTTTTGTCGGCGTGATACATACACTTCAGATTTCTAGTACAAATGATCACGGAGCTAAGCCGCGGATGGACAGACGGACAGACGGACAGACGGACAAACGGAGAGACGGCCAGATGGACATGGCGAAACTATAAGGGTTCCTAGTTGACTACGGAAACCTAAAAACCGCATTGAAATCGGTCCATCCGATTGGGAATTACAATGCCACAGACAGATACATAATATGTTTAAACTTTAACACCCCTCTTTTTCGTCGGGGGTTAACAATTTTTTTTTTTTTTTTTTTTTTTATGCTGATTCGAAAAGCCCTTAGGCTGTTATCGTAAGTCGCTGTGTTGTGGTGGTAGGTTAGCCGCAGCATAAACCTCGGCACCACGTCTGGGAAGCTGTCGCGCGCGGGCGCTCGGAACAGCGGATGAGTACCTAGCTAGCTGAGGCAACTGGTCTCTTGTCCTGTCAGTTTGTAAAACATTATCTAGCTGGGCTTTACATTTTGTGGAAGGCAAGAGTGAGTGTTAACGCGGCGGCCGCCCCCGCCGGCGAAGGCGACGTCTCTGTAGAGTGTGCCTGTCATGTCGCTGTCGTCTTCTCTCGTCTCTATCAAGGTAATAGTCCGCGTCATGGTTGACTGTGGGGTCGCCCTCTGATTCGGTATCCGAGATGACGTCATCAGGGTACCATCTTTTTATGGTGGCCGTGATGACATCATCTGGGTCTGTCAATATGTGTCGTGGCCTACGTACTAGTAGTTTCCTAGCTAGCCGTAAGCCTGTCCAGTCTGTTACTGTCTGTGCTATGTCCTGTAGTTGTCCTGTAAGTGCTTCTACATTTGAAGGGGGGATGGGATCCCTTAAGGGGATCTGGAAATCAGATTCTAGTGGGGGAGGGAGGGGTTGATAGTCAGCCGCCTCCCTTACAAGCCTATTCGGGTGTGTAAGAGCGCTGTCAAAGAATTTCTTGGATAGCTCTCTTATGTAGCTATGGATGGTGGGTATTTGAGCGTCGTGGTGGGTCGACAGGTTTGTAACGTACCAAGGAGCGTCTGTGGCTCCACGTAAAAACTTGTTTTGTATCACCTGCAAGGGGTGGAGTTTTGTTATGCCTACATGGGCGAAGACTGGGCTAGCATATGTTAATATTGGTCTGATGCAGGCGGTGTAAAGGAGCATTTTATTTTTAAACCGCATTTTACTCCGCCTGCCCACCAGTTGACCTAATCGGAAGAGGATGTGTGCTGCCTTATTTCTGGCCCCCTGCAGGTGAGCATTGAAATTTAACCTGTGATCCAGCACGACGCCCAAATATTTAACTTTATTTTCCCATGGAATGGGCCTGTCTAAAAGAGAGATGTTTTCCAGCCGAGCTGTACGGTATGCTGGTATGTTGGTGGTATGAAATACAATCGCCGCGCTCTTCTCCGGATTAACCTCGATCCTCCATAGGTTAAACCACCGACCAAGGTCGGTAATCGCTTCCTGGAGGTCTTTTCTTATTTTCGGTAAACTAACATTTGTGGAGAAGAGCGCAGTATCGTCTGCAAACAGAGCTAAATTTACTGATGGATGAGTTGGAATATCGTTAGTGTATAATGAGTACAGGGTAGGCGAGAGTGCCGAGCCCTGCGGGACGCCCGCTTTTATGGGATGTGAGGCTGATAGAGATTCCTCTACTCTGTATTTGAATGAGCGGTTGGTAAGATAATCCTGGATGAGGCGTACTAGGCGGTCTGGCATGCCCATCCGATATAACTTATATATCAGACCGGCGTGCCAGACTTTGTCAAACGCCTTGGCAACGTCTAAAAAGACGGCCCCTGTTTTTAGGCCGCTGTGATTGGATATGCCCTGACGGTTAGAAAAACCTTTCAGAACATGCTCGGTTATTCTGTGCACTTGTTGGACACATGAGTGCTGTGAACGGAAGCCAAATTGCTCTTCTATGACTATATTGTTTTCTGAAAGGAATTTCTTGATGCGGGCTAGGATTACACGCTCAAAAAGTTTGCCGATAGACGAGAGGAGGCTAATGGGTCGGTATGAAGAGGGTTGATTGCTGGGCGTTAACAATTACTAAGTGGTTCTGAACCAACTGATAGATGGCGCCACCATCGGGGTAGGGTAGAGTAGACACGACATGAACGAAGATGTCAGTAATACACTCTTATCTATGGATGTCCCCTCCCGCCGGGTCTGACAGTGAGTGGACTCTTGACTTTTGTTTGAGTTTGACAGTTGACGTGTTCGTGTTGGTTGGTTGGTTAGTTGTTGTCTTTCATTGGTAGTTGGAAATGGAGAAAGTTTCTTACGTTTACGCATAAATAAAATTAGTAACTGCAAGTACCTAACGTTGGACTTGCAGTTCTAATAATCTAATTCACCTGTTTACTATTAAATAGAATTTAGAACTTACGTGCGTGTCAGTTAGTAAGTTCGTAAATTTAGTTGCTTCCAATTTTCATTGCCGTGATTATTTGTGTTCTGGTGAAAGATGTGTGATATAAGCTCCGATAATGATAGCATGGACGAGTCTTTGTCGGAGATCCGTGATCGTGATGCAGCGGCAGCCTCTAATTACCTGTTGCCGGAAAAATCAAGAAGACAATATGATAAGGTCTACCAAGATTTCATGAGATGGACACGGTCAAAATGTCTTCTAAGTTTCGATGAAGCGGTGTTATTAGAATACTTTCAAGTATTAGGAGAGAAATTTAAATCATCAACTTTGTATACATCTTACTCTATTCTTAAATGTACTTTGAATCTCAACCATGAAGTGGACATCTCAAAATACAGTAAACTATTGGCTTATTTGAAACAACACGCGGAAGGATACAAGGGAAAGAAATCTAAGACTTTTTCACCTGAAGATATAAATAAGTTCCTGAAAGAGGCCGCAGACAAAGACTATCTTTTGACAAAGGTTTGTGTAACAAATAATTATTTTATATGTTATGTTTTCTTATAAGTGAATGAGAAAAAGTTTCTTGCTATTTCAAATAATTTTCACTGAAGGTTTTGCACTTACACTTGAATTTTTTGCAATTTCTCATATGAAGTATTTAACACAATTAATTTAATATTGTTACAGATTGCATTAATATTTGGCATTGTAGGTGCATGCCGGAGACATGAATTACATAAACTTCAGTTCAAAGACGTAGAAGTCTATGGAACTACGATTATAGTCAGAGTGAATAACCCTTTAGTCAAGCACCCCCGCACATTTGCTGTAACCGGCAGCAATTATGACCTATGTAAAAAATATATAGCCCTGCGACCTAAACCGTGTACCAATCCCAATTTTTTTCTACATTACAAATCCGGTAAATGCACACCACAAAATATTGGCATAAATAGCTTTGGTAACCTGGGGAAAGTTATAGCCAGCTATCTGAACCTTCCCAATCCGGAGTTGTATACTAGCCAATGCTTTCGTAGGACTTCTGCTAGAATAGCATTTGATGCATTTGGAGATGTGTCACTTTTGTCAAGGCATGGCAGATGGAAGTCTCACTACACTACAGAAAATGATACAGCAGAAAATGGTGCAATAAAAAATGGCACAACAGAAAATGATATAATGGAAACTGAAATTCAAGTGCCATGCTTAATTCCGGATTCCTATGAGAACAACAGCAATCCAGTTGAAAATACACATTTTCCAAGCACAACAGTACCAAAAGATTCTACAAACAAAAACCCAGTAGAAAACGACGTCCAGGTATCTCACCAAATCCTCAAATCATTTGAAAACAAGACTATTGAATGTGTAAATATTAACCTTCCGAGGAATGAAGCTGATGTTGGTATGGACAGCTCTATTGAAACTAAGGATCAGGTGTGGAATGACATTCATAATTGCTTTGACAACAAAAGAGATATAACTGTTGATATCCCAGGCCCAATTATATCTGACGGCTATAACAGCGACTCAATGGACAACAAAAGTCAAGTATGGCATCATGTTCAGAATTCAGTAATAGACAACAGGAGTGAAAATGTATATGCAAATACACCAAGCACATCTATATCGGAAGGCTTTATAGATGATTCAACAAAAAGCAAAGATCAGGTTGGTAACTCCGCAGTTAACAGTCATAAGGTTGTAAATATTAATATCCCGGGTTTGCCCAACTTACAACAAAGTTTAAGTGCACTGGTGCGTTTTAGTAATTGTAATATTCAGAATGTTAATATTAACTACAATAAGTAATCACATTTATTTTGTTTTGTATTAAGTAAATTATTTTAGATGGATAAAGATATTTGGCTGGTGCAGCTAGTACAATATAGTTCTGTGATTCTAATGGAAAAAGGAACTATTCAAGAAAAGTAGATTCATAGTAATACGAATGTACTGAACTCAAATGTGATCTCGTACACAAAATTTTAAATACTTACAGCCTATTGATGCATTGCAACCATAAGTGATGTTTTGTTCCTCAGAGAACAGTTATAAGACTAATAAGATTAGGATATTGTGCTATAGCTGTAAGTAGGTACCTACACAAATAGCTATTTGAAAGTGCACTCAGCACGCAGAACTCTTGCCTAATATATTATTTGATTGCATGAACATGTATTAAATTTAAAGATTCAGATTGAGTGTCAAGCTGAAAAAAGGAGATTGATAATTTATTTTAATTGTATTTCTGTTATCTTCGTTTGTGTATTCTATATTTAGTTATATTTTTAAGAGACTAATGACCATTTACTCAATATAGTGTTAGTATTAAAAATTGTGTGTGAAGGATGATTACAATAATAGCTAATAGGATATTTGCATTGAAAAAATAGGCAAACATTTCTTATGTCTATTTTCCTGTTGATAAAATATCGACGGCAAAAAGCGTTTACGCTGTAAGCGCCGAGGGAATTCATTGGCGTTTATAGTAAACGCTATAAACGCCAATGAATTCCCTCTTTTTTCCGTCGATATTCTTAAGTGAAAAGCACCATCGCGTATCAAGTGTTTAAAAATCACATTTATTTGGTCGGTATTACTAAGTGGAAGTACACAAAAAAAAACCACATTTGTGTCACAAGTGCTTAAAAAATTCACATTTATTTGGTCGGTATTACTAAGTGGAAGTACACATTTTATTTATTCCATATATTATTACTTTTAATTATTGTTTATTGAACCATAAAATATGTAATTTGTAATTGATTATATCAGTGATATAATATGACTGATATACCTAAAAGCATCTGCTAGTTATTGTTTTCTTTAAGACAGACCATACACACTACGGGCGTCGTCTAAGCGTACCCACTACTCAGCGCCGTGTCGAGGCGGCGTTAAAATTCATATCATAAAATTAATAATTATAATCAAAATTAGTATAGGAACGCTGAGACCACCCGTAGTGTCAGGTCTGTCTACAAATGTAGGTATAGAAACAGTAATTAAAGCTTATTCATAATGAGGTAAACTTTATTAACTTTTCTTCGTGTGGGTGATCCGTTTTTTATTTGATTTACACCGCTTAGTTACGATTATTAAGAAGGTTATTTTTAAAATAATCGACGCCAAGAGGTCGAGGTATGCCTTCTGGTACCAGGGCAGCAGCAGCGCCGGGGAGCGCAGATGCGGAGCCCCTCCTGTCTTCACCACGTGCTCCACCCAGTGCACCAGCTCCTTGCCGGGGGGGACCACGCGGTCGTGGTATATCTGGGACAACGCCTTGGCTCTGATTTGGTAACTGTTGAGAATATGATTATAGTTTATGCAATCGTTGCACAATAAAGGTTCTTAAAGTCGAGTACCGCGTTTAAGTAGGTCACGAGGCTTGCCGATAGGCCTAAGTGCGGTACGAGATTTTAAGATCTCATTGTGTAACTATTTCATACAGTACTTTTTATACGAGCAAAACACATAAAAGCATATTCTTTACTTTAATCGTCATTCCCCACTATGAATTTTTATTTTTGATGTAACCTTTTTCGTTCAACTAAAACAGACCTATTAAAAAATAAATATGATCGCGATGGTCGTGGCGGGTGCCTCGTGATTGGTAAAATTTTTAGACAAGTAGGTAATTTCAACCAATCAGTGAATAATAGCGTGCTTTTTTTTTATCAAATGGCTGATGTTCTCTTTTTGAAATTATTAGAGTTGAGTAGAGAGATGTCTTATGAATATTAAAGTTCTGAAGCGGGTACCAATAGTGTACCTATAGAATTTTGGTACAGGATTAAGGAGTGCGTTATTGTGATTTTGTCTGTGAAATTATAATTGGCAGATTAAAGTACGCGAGTATAAAAAATATTTTTCATCACACTTGCTCGCAAATCAAGGCATGTAGATGCTAGAAAAGCGGGCGGGAAATCGTAAATTACGCCCTAGGGCGGTAAGTAATTTATATCATACTTTAAGGGTTTACATGCTAGAAACCGGGCGGTAAGTCGTATATTACGCCCTAGGGCGGTAAGTAATTTTAGTATTGACTAATATTTTTTACATTTGTTTATGTTTGTCCTGCAAAGTGTGATGAAAACGTCGTACGTGACGCTGGTGGTAAAGAAATTCCAAAATCGTGTCATTAAAGATTCCAATAGACACTCGTTTGTAATTCCTCGTTTACCACCCTTGTTACGTAATGTACTATTTTAGATCGCCTAAATATGTAAACCACTATTTAAAGTAGGTAATGTTAGCGATTACGTAAGGTGCTTTGGGGTAAAGTCGAAAATGGGAATAAGTCGAAAATCACACATTTCTAATAAACTGGGAACAAATTCTACGCTTGCAACGCTTGTCAAAACGCCATGTTTATCTCCTCCCCCGCTTCAGTTCACTTCGCATCGCTAGTTGTGAGGGCACGTGTGTTGCAGTCGATTAAATAAAAGCAGTGCGATTTTTGGATCTTTGCGGGGATAAATTAGAACTAAAAAGAAATATAAATATTACCCCACTTGCTTTCGAAATTACCCACTACTTAAGAAATAGTATTCAAAATATTATTATTTTTTATTCTAATTTGTTTCCAAATTCAAGCAACGTATTGAAACGCTGTTTTCACAAAGTGTTGATGAATATATCCAATTTCGTAAAGATCTCATTACTTGGAAGGAATACTTCTTAGGTTCTGATTTACGAGCCCCAACCCTAACATACTCTACACTCGCCTAAAAATATGTCGAATTTACCCCAAAGCACCTTACAATATTTGTGCTCATGTGCGCTACGCGGGGAGAAAATCGCACTTATGGCCTAGGGCGGGTGACGTAATAGTACATACATAGCTAAGGCATTATTAGCGGTGAATTTGTGAATATTCCAGATTGCAGGTGTTCGTGGTCATAAATATGTGATCTAGGACCTTACGAATTACCGTCCGTGGTTTGTCTAAAATTCTACGCCATGCTGTGACCCTGGCCATGGCCAGGAAGTGAGATTTTCTCCCTGCGTTACGGGCAGGGCAAGGTGACGTAAATAATAGTAATGAGTACAGCCACTGTACCGGTGATAGTGGTTTAATGATATTTGTATATTTAAGCAGTCTATACGGGCGGTAATTTTTAAAGCCCCAGATCGCATGTTTATAGCACACACCTGCGATCTGGGATGAATTCACCGACCCAGGTATGTAATGTTTAATGTACTATAACTTCTCTATAATGAGCTCAGATATTCTACGCAATGCTAGTGCTTTAATGATATTACGAAATCAACATCCAGTCTATCGATTTCTCTGCGCTGCCGACCTCCGCCCCCGCCCCGCTCGCTGCTCACTCCACGGCGATAAAGAATGGTAGCTAATGCGGTGTGCTCCGCGAATATATCATACATTAGGTAGTTTATGATAATGACTTGTGTGTCGGTAGATAAGTTATTAGTGTATGCAACTGTCAATAATCCAATCTATCTTATGCAACAGTTGCAAAAAACTACTAATAGGGTGCGTCTCCATTAGGGCTTGTGCACAAATCACGTGAGGTTTTTTCGGCTGTTTTTTGACTCCTGGTGATATTTGGTGAGGTTCTTTGTTACCCCTCCCTCCCCCTCCCAACATCACGTGTATTCGTAAAATACGCTCGCTATTTTGCAGTAAGTATTTAACCAAGAACAATTATCTACATCATTGTAGATTTTTTCTTCGTTAACTGTAAAAATACTCGTGAGGTCACCTACCCCCCCCCAACATGATCTGTCGTGATTTTTTCGTGACCCTTCCTCCCCCTATCTAACCTCACGTGATTTGTGCACAAGCCCTTAGCGGCAACAGACTGATCACCTGATTTGAAATCTGTATCTCAACTAAGTAGTACGCTTCACTTTTGTGCTTGGTCGATTCCGCACGTCTCTGCTCCGCACCGGTTCAGTGGAGACGCACCCTTATTCGTGTGTGGTGTCACATAATATGAGTTTTTTAATGCAGAAGATTTTGTGACAGTGCATACAAAAAGAATTTAAGTCTAAATAACGAAGAAAAGTTATACGATGTGCGACGTTGCCAGTTTAGCGGGAGCGTATCCACATAATAACCTTTATTTAAGTATGAGCAAGGTCGGATAATAGCCAGGACGCGGGGACGAGTTTCAGACAATTACTTTTTACGACACCGTAAACAGTGCCATAACGGCGGCAAAGTCCGAGACCAGAAAGTGACCTAAATTACACCTATACGACCAAATGGGTACACGCTACGCTAACCGCCTACGCACCAGGGTGCGATGTATATTTTTGTTTTACTAAACGATAGTTATACGAAACTGGAATTTAAAATATCTTCACTGCCACTATACTCGTACTGTAGATAGCTTTTGTTTCATAATATATCGTTTTATAAACCCACATTCGCACTCCTAACAGTTAGGTAATGTGTATTAGCCAACAGTTACATAATGATAGCTCTACAACGTGAGAGTGGCCTTATGTAACGAGCCACACAGGCTACTTTCTTTCACTACCTATAATAATTCACGAGGGTGAAAGCTAATTTTATTAAACACCAGGTCCACCAAAGATTCGTAATGAAGAACCATTATATTACTCGTGTGTCTTACGTAACTTGGTCGCGGCCTGCGATTCGTTTTATTTAACTGCACTTGCGTTTTAAGACCTGCCATTATAGGTACGCCAGTTGCATAATCTGCTATTACGTCCGCCTTCCGCTTGTCGGTGAATGCTAATTTTATAGCTAGCTCTGGCACAGTGAAGTAAAAACGTTGTTATAACACCTACAATAGTAGACACAATTTTTGCGCATTCAATACGTTTATGTAACATTTAACAAAAATCATTAAGTACCTACCTACTTTATTAACACGTTCGCTGCGGGACCGAAAACTGACGTTTTTTCGTATGGTGCGTTAAAAGGCCGATTGGCCTGTTACTTAAACTATCCAGCAGTGCGTTGTAGGGCTCATAGGCCTAGTAAGGTATTGACGGATATTAAATACTTTAACTATGCGAAAACTTAAAATATTCGATAACTACCTATCAATATCATTAGTAGACGCGTTGGTTATCTTAGTGTTTGCCTCGCCCCGGGTTCCTGCTATTTACTTAAGAGGAATAAATATGTAAAGGTGTAAGTAAGGTCTTACAACCCGAAACCGCACTGAATAACAGGAAAAAATAGAGAGTTATTAGTGATGGGCAACAACTTATCGACATATTATTTATAATATCGTTTAATAAGAAATAGATATGGGCCTTATAGAAATATAACAAGTATTAATCGTTTCTTACATTCCACACAGAAAGGTTATTTTTTACATTTTTACTTGTTTCTCGGCTGGTGAGTGCGCCACGCAGCTTTAACCCTTTGACCGCCAAAGACGGCAAATCACGTCATCGGGAATTCGTGCCACTGACGCCAACGACGCCTATTGACGTCAAAAATGTCAATGGTCTAAAACATGCTAATTCAAACCACTATCTGTGTTTTTCAATCTCTGTTGATTTTGGAGCATTTTTTTTTTTTGGTTTGGCGTCAGTGGCACGGTGAATTGCTTTGCCGCTCGGCGCTCAAAGGGTTAACATCGCTAACATCATTTATTTGGTCGAGACATTATTAACGGCTTTAATCCACATCAAAACGTACACAGACACTAGGAGATATTGAATTATGTACCTACTATCGTAATATACGTCCATTCGCGATAATTACGTCACAGTCACAACACTAATCGGAAGTAAACAATGCAATCATCTACAACAGTGCGGGAGGGGGCGGAAAGACCGTGCAATCTATGATGGGCCTTTCGACCCGGTACCTACCCGCAAGGAATCGAAAAATATATCAGCCAGTGCGTTATTGGGCCGAAAAACCTTACCACAATCTTAATGCTTTATTGAATTGTCCTTAAGGTCCTAAACTCAAACCTATACTTGTCTCTTTTGTACATGCAGAAATACTCATAGTACAGCCGCCGCACCAGAGGAAATTCACCGTTTCTCACCTCCGCACAGAGTGTGAGCACATGCATCGGGTCTTTTGACCTTATATCGCAGCGAACGTGTTAAATATAACTAACATTATAGTAGTTTATGCAACTGCAACATAATGAGAGGTCTTATAATACGAGTGTGGTTTTATGAAACGAGCCGTAGGCGAGTATCATAATATCACACGAGTGTTTTAATTAAGACCTAATTAGGTACAGTTGCATACACAACTTTATCTCCACACATATTCATAATCATTATCATAGATTTTCTTTTATGAAAATATGAAACATTCAGTCCTGCCAGTCAGTCCGCGGAGCAGAGGAACGAAGGAACATACGAGGTGACTCACTGACTAGCGCTCAGGGGCGCGGTCACCATTAATAATGTCTAGTGGATCGGTACTGTTATGAAATTACATCTCTGATTTTGGTCACTGCCAAGTAATGTAGATCCTTACCTATAATATCTGAACTTGTTATAGGATTTTTTAACAAGATGGGTGTAGATAAAAAATATTATGATGTAAATACTACTTAAGAGGCCTTATTCCTTTTAATTTCTTTTTTCATATCATGACAAATTTAGTGATCATTTCAACCAACTTTTTGAAATGAATAATACTTTTACCCCAGTTCTAGGTAGTAACATAGCTATTTCATGCTTTCATTGCGTGCAGTCGAAAACAAGTTGAATAAACTAATTTTCTGCGTGAATTTTGTCAATTTCGAGTAGTTTTTGAAACAAAAATTATCGATGAAAAATTCAAACTGTAGGTTCCAAATATATACCAATAAATCCCAATAGTCCTGGTCTAGGCAGTAACATCAATAATACGTTAAGAAACATGTTTGATAATAGAGTAAATACTTATCTAAAACAATCAGCATATTAAAAGGAATAAGGCCTCTTAATAAATCTTTGTTATCAATTATCATCATCTTCAAAGACGGCAAATCACGTCAAGAGAGATATATGTACGCCAAAACTAAATTTACCGTTTACCGCTATACATTATAATATATTTGGTTTATTTCTTGGCGTACAGTTTACCGACCACAAGCTGTGCGTTTAAGGGCTTGAAGTAGGTACATAAAGACGTTACACAAGAGGCTATTATGCAGCCTGAGCCTACAAAGGCAAAGGCCGTTTATAGGATTTTATGCAATCGTTGCACAATGATGGTTCTTAAGGTCGAGTACCGCGTTTAGGACACGAAGCTTGTGACCTAAGTAGGTAAGGTAGGAGATTATAAAACCTAATTGTGTAACTATTGCATACAATACTTTCATTGGCGTATATAGGGGGGTGGCCGGGTGGGCCGTGCCCACCCCAGTATGGTCTAGTGTCCACCCCAGGAATTTGGGTTACCGATAGAAATTCATGGCTTCATCTCATAGGCCATGGCCAGGCCCCCCTAGCCCACCCCCCCCCCCCCCCCCCAGCCCCCCCCTGAAAAATAATGTTAGATACGCCAATGAATACTTTATATACGAGCAAAACACAGAAATAGTATATTATGCAACCGTTGTATAAGAGGGGGCATAAAACGCGAGTGGCATGGGTTACGATGTGAGCGTAGCGAACATCGTAAGAAAGATGCCACGAGCGTTTTTTGACCTACTTATACAACGTTGCATACAATACTTTTTCTACGACTCGACATTTCATAAATAAAATGCAAATAAACAACAAAGAAAATCATTACGTTCCCGCTCGGAATCAACAAAATTAAAAAAAAGTAGTCTGATAAACTTTTTTTTTATTGACGTCCATCTGTCATAAAAATATGAACTTATGCATAAAGGTATACGTTCACTATACTAAACATCCATGCACTGAAGATAAAACTTTTTTTTTAAGTTGGCAGCAATGCCTTAGTACAATAAGTTTTTTTTTTAAATTGCAAATTGTGTGAATGCAGCTGTTTATCTTGTAATGTGTATTAAGTGATGCTTTTTTGGCGACATTCTAACATCGTTTAGCAGTGTTTTTTTGGGCAATAGAGTATAGACTTTTACAGACTTTCATAATTTATGTCTTTATATTAGAGTTAGTAACTATATAAATGAGAGAAAAAAAGTACTGGAGTAGAAAAAACATTTTTTACTTTAATCGTCATTCCTAACTATGTTTTTTTATTTTTGATGTACTTAACCTTGTTAGTTCAACTAAAACTGACCTATTGAAAAAAACATGATCGCGTCGGTCATGGCGGGTACCTGGTGTTTTTTTTTTACTTTTATAATAATTATTATATTTATGCTTTTTGCCTCAGAACGTCATGTATTAACCGATTAGGAAAATTCTTTCTTTGTTTAAAATATGTACTAGAATAGCACGCACGCACGCACGCACGCACGCACGCACGCACGCACGCACGCACGCACGCACGCACGCACGCACGCACGCACGCACGCACGCACGCACGCACGCACGCACACACACACACACACACACACACACACACACACACAATTTTTATCTTTATGTATCCACCGGAGCGATGATCGTAGACTAACTTGATAGCGATGCCCTCAATTATGCCATCCTCTTCTTCCCATCCCGGTGTGAGCGCAGTTTGAGTCCACCTGAGTCCCCTGGCAATATATGACTTAACTGCCATTGAAAAATGCGTATATGCATTGTGCGAGTTTCAGGGCATCTTCTTGTGTCATTACAAGTCAAGAAAGATACTACATGTTGTGGATGCCCCTAACGAAGTTACTCGTATTTGCGGAGCTAAATTCATCCGTAAATTTATTATTAAAACAGTTGCAAATTTCCTGAGATATAATATTTTTTGTACCCTTGATGATATTGTTAATACAACTGGGCATAGTAGGCATAATATATTATGTGCATTTCCTGTATTCTCTTTAATAACTGCGTGTTGCTTATGTAAATAATCATTGACAGAATGCAGTGCGCATGAGTCCTCCCACATCGACCGCATCTTGTTAGATTTCCACTCGAATCAATAAACCTTTTCTGGAAAATAGGTAGGTGAAGTGGTTTACTACATTTTTGTACTTTAACGTTAGTGATGTTGTTAAACGTCCGCAATATGGCGTGGGTTGTTAAATGCTCTGTAGGGCTATACAATCGATCAGAAATGTTTGATGTCATTACAAGTAACATTTCGGGTAGGCTTTATTGAGATTAGTATTTTTCATTTATGTTTTGTTTTAATTTTCTTTTGAAACGCCTGTTGGAAAACTTATATCAACGACTGCTAAAGAACTTTTTGCCTAATGTGTACCTAAGTTGAATATGCATTGTTTCAGCGAATACAATGAAGTCGCTGTATTTATTTCTCGTAACACAACTCGAAACGGAGACGTGGCAGACCCCGTAGGCTATGGCGGGATGACTTGGACTCATTTTCGAAGGACTGGCCAGATACAGCTCAAGACCGCGACAGATGGAAGAAGAAGGGGGAGGCCTTTGCCCAGCAGTGGGACATAATAGGCTCATAATAATAATAATAACACTTAGATCGACATTTATTTGCGATGCCTACAGAATAGGTATTACCCGTGTTCCCGAATCTCAGCAGAAGTCATCGGACGCTTGCGATTGGTTACGTCAAGCATCTCTCGAATGCTAACACGAAGTGAGTTTAAATGTTTTACAAAATTAAAAAAAAAAAACATAGCCCGATGGGGCGGCGGTCCTGGATTCGAATCCCGGCCAGGGCAAATATTTGCGTGGTGAACTCGAATAGTTTTGGATTAGGGTCATGGTTGTTCTATGTATTTAAGTATATATTTATACTAGCTGTTCGCCGCAGTGTTACCCGCTTGCTCATCCCACGGGAACCCTACATTATTTCAGGATAGGAAGTAGCCTATGTGTTAGTCCAGGCTGATAGCCTTCAGACCAAAATTTATCAAATAAATTCCAGTCGTTTGAGCGTGAAGAAGTAACAAACATACACTCAAACTTTCGCCTTTATAATATAGCTGTGCCCGCGACTTCGCTCGCGTGGAATGTCTCTCTTCAGAAACAGTGTGGATTTTTAGCTGTATTCCAAACCAAATCAAGGTGCCTGTTTAAGAAGGTGGCTGAAAGTAAGTATGTATGGTTAAAGTAGCTTTACTCGTCTGCTGACGTAAATTTTTAACCTACTTCCAAGAGGGGGGGGGGGGGGGGGGGGGTTTCTCATTTCGTCTGTATCTTTTTTATGTTTGTGACTTCAAAACTACAACATATTTTGTGAAGCGACTTAAAAAAAAACATTGCGACAAAGTCAAGATCTGATGACAGCATCCTAGAGGAATCGAGGGAATTCTTCAAATAATACATGCAGGTTAACCTATCGCTATTTGGGTATTTTTTATGTGGGAATGAGATATAGGTACCAGTGCGTTCACTGATAGGTACTAACCAAAATCACAAAAGAGGAGGTTTCCAGTTCAGTTTCTCGTTGAAGTCGCTTTTTCACTTTAAAAAATATTTTTATACATATTCAATCGACTCATTTCGTGCATTAATCTGTTAACAGTGAATGCAATAACAGGTTAAAGATCACAATCGGATTATTATTCGGTAATATTCGAAAAATAACCGAAAAGAGGTAAAAACCGGGTTAGCTGGAATTTCCCAGAAATCATTGAAAAAAGTTTATGATGTAAGAGAAGATGCCACGAGCAAGTTTGACTTACTTCTACAACGTTGCATACATACTTTTTCTACGACTTGGTATTTTTGGATTAAATTCCAAACCAAGGACAAAATATTTACATGTTGACGTACATCTGCCAATAAAATAAACCTAAAGGCATTGAGGTATTATTTTACGTCAATGCCTAAAGGTATACGTTAACTATAATAAACGTACCTATATGCAGAGAACATATAATGTTATTAAGTTGGCAGTAATTTAGTACAATATTTATTTACTATTGTCTGATGATGTGCGTATAGGAATCTATGGTCACGTTTATGAAATCAAATGTCATTGTTGTGTGTGTGTGTGTGTGTGTGTGTGTGTGTGTGTGTGTGTGTGTGTGTGTGTGTGTGTGTGTGTGTGTGTGTGTGTGTGTGTGTGCGTGTGTGCGTGTGTGCGTGTGTGCGTGTGTGCGTGTGTGCGTGTGTGCGTGTGTGCGTGTGTGAGTGTGTGCGTGTGTGCGTGTGTGCGTGTGTGCGTGTGGGCGTGTGTGCGTGTGTGCGTGTGTGTGTGTGTGTGTGTGTGTGTGTGTGTGTGTGTGTGTGTGTGTGTGTGTGGAGGCTACAGGGCACAGTTAACAAAATGCAACCGCCGTTTCAGCATGGTTTTACCAGATTTAGAGGGACGGCTACGCAGATTCTCCGCACAGGTAAAATAATAACGGATGCGCTGGCGCTTGGAGAGAGTGTATCAATGATATGCACGGATCTAAGCAAGGCGTTTGATTCGATTAACCACAAAGGCCTGATCAAGAAACTGCAGAACGCCGACGCTCCCAATAACGTCATAAAAATAATAGAAAACTATTTGGACGACCGGTCGCACAAAGGAAGATTTCGGACTATGAATGGAGAAGAGAAAAAGATCTCACATGGGGTGCCCCAGGGATCTATCCTTGGTCCAGTCATCTTCAATCTATACGTCTACGACATACGGGATCACCATGACAGAATACGTGGTCTGAAACTGTCACAATACGCGGATGACTTATGTATTCTTAACAGAGCGGAGAACCCTGACCACGCTACCATGAGAGCAGAATGGGCAGCTGAAACTATCGTAAACTACTACGACAGGTGGGGATTGTAATGTAATGTAGAAAAAACCGAGTGCATTATGTTTACAAAGAAGAGGAAATTCAAGCCAACTGTAAAGATTAAAGATGAGATTCTTCATTACAAAAAAGAAATTAAATATCTGGGGGTGATTTTCGACAAGGTCCTCAAAATGAACCCGCATACCAACAGAGTTGTTAAAAACTTAAAACAAGTAAGAGGTGCGCTAGGCCCTATTATCGGCTTCTACGCAAAGACGGACCTGGAAGTAAAATTAGCCATTATCCAGATCATAGACTATGGAGTGGTACAGCTACTATCAAGATATAGCAACTCGAATCTGCAAAAAATCGAGAGACAATACAGAATGGCGCTAAAGAGCGCCGGCCAATTTCCAAGACGTCTAAACACGGAGACACTCTGGGAAATATCGGACTTAGAAGCGTGGCACCTCCGGGCTGCTGACCTAAATCACAAAATGCTAGAGAAGATCGCAGCTTTGAAAATAGAAGACCTCGAAACTCCAGGAGATGCTTACCTGGCGCACGGCGAATTTAACCCACTACTGACGAATAATAGAATAGGCGAAATCCAGTATATCCTGAAGAAAGACACCAGACGCTGGCCTCAAGGGGCGGCGGCTCCTCGCCCCCTTCGAATTAAATAGAAGTACCATAATATAACAAGTATATATTTAACTAACAACATTTTTGTCTCTATTGTGATTTAACACCTCCAGCTTACACAGATCTTTTAGACACAAGTTAGCTGACACAATCCTACGGGAACCGAAAAATGTTACACAATAATAGGTAATAAACGATTTCTGATTCTGATTCTGATAGTATCTTTCTGAAACCCACCTGCCCAATAGAGATAGTGAAGATAATTAGAAAGATGAGGAATACAAAATCCGTGGGCTATGATGACATAAGTAACCACATCTTTCTGGTTTTTATTTTAAATAAACACCCATATAATATTGACACGAGCCGCCTGTACCGATGGTTACCTATTTTGCTATCGAAAGCTTTACGGCACATCCGCGTTCGGAATTATGACTGATTTATCACCATTTCAGTTTATCTAGTAAGTACTTAACGTCCGGATCCTTGGATATTTGCTGAGCGTGAAATTGGGGTATGGGAGTGTTCGTCGTGCACGCCACCGTACAGTAAAGCCGCCCAACTTCGTTCTTGCAGGATATTTTGCTTAAGTACTAACCTCAGTAAGCAAATCAACCCAACCCAAGCAAAATAAAGTATTCAATTGATTCCAGATTATCTGTGTAAGTTGGTGTAAGTATTTAATTGAGGGAATCTTGGAACCAATTGAAACTTAAATTTGGTACAGCGGGGAAAATAACCAGCAAGGTCAAAGATGAAAAATGTTTACGGTACAGTCGAGTTCATTTACATCTACACACTTACGAGAACAATAATATCTGAACACGATTTTATGCTCCTGACAATAGGGTCGTGTTTAGATATTTTTGTTCTCGTAAGTGTGTACCTAGATGTAAATGAACTCGACTGTACCATGTTTTTATGACGTGTTTAACTTCAAGTAAATAGGTGTGTGATTTTTAAACTCATTTATTTAAATAAGTTCTGTTTTAAATGTTTCTATTTTGTTTCATCATTGCACGTTTCAACATTCTTGCTAAACAACCAACAATAGTTTTTATAGCAAACACAATTATTAAAACTAGCGCTAGTAGGTCTAAGTAATACTGCTCGTACCAGGGCATGAGCAGTGCTGGGGACCGCAAACGTAAGGCACCTTTTGTTCGGATGACGTATTCGACCCAGTTCACCATCTGTTTTCCTGGTGACGTAGGTCTGTCGAAGTACACCGCCGAGAGCGTCTTTGTAGACTGTCTGTAGCTGTAATAACGTTATCAAGGTTACAATGTTTATTCAATCCCAAATGAGTTCAATAAAGGATTAGCTCACCGATATATCGCTTGAATTGTTAGGGACTATCTAATCAGCGGCTTGGTTCCGATCTATCAGCTCTGATATCTTCAGGGCCACTACAAATACCAATTTCTACTATTTGGAATTGACTATAACAACGTTAAAAATCCTGGTTGCTCTCATTAATATGACGTAAAACTATTATGATTACTATCTAGTTTATAGGATGTCCCCCTAGAGTAGTGTATGGTATAATTTATACACCTGATTATTTTGTTAACCCAGCATGTATAATACGTAATAAGTAATAACTCTTGACCGTTGAGCCGTTTAGTGGAAAGGTAAAAGACTTAAAAGATGAAATAATTACCTCTGATTTCCAATAACCTCTCCAACTGCAGCTTTCAAATTATCTACCAAGTCGAAATTCAGAGTAACTTTTCGACCAAACCCTCTTCTTGCTGCCTTCTCGACGTTGGCAAATTGGTCGACAAAGGCAGGAATTCCCACGACGGGGACTCCGAAGTGGACTGCTTCCGTTATTGACAAGAAGCCTCCGTGTGTGATGAAGAGAACGCAGTTGGGGTGAGCTGGGTGGGAAAAAAGATTTCAAGTTTAAGTAGTGAGGTACCTATTCGGTTAAGATTAATCGTGTGCACGAGTATGTTTCTTATCGATACCTCCTACGTATACTGATACAAGTGCAAAATCACGATTTTAGAGGACGGCTGTTCAAAGGTATGAAGTGCCATAACTAACTCATACGTTGAAATAATGTAATGAAAATTTCAAATAATTTTAATGAATATATTTTCCTTAAATCTACATATTTACTATTTCAAAATTAATTGCACTTTTAGTAAAAAAGGTAGTTATACCAGTATACGTGAAATTTACTACTTCTAAGTTTTTGGTATACTGATACAACTACCACTTGATCCAGTATACGTCGTAAACTATGATTAGATGAATATGGATAATTATATTATTATTATGCCTAGGACATTGTAATTTTTTAGAATGTATTTATTTGTAACACAAAAATTGGAAGAAAGTATACATGTCCGTTTTCGGATTCAAAAATTTGTCTAGTCACAGCGATAGTCCGAGAGTGAAGGTCGAAGAGAGGGCGGTTGCCCTCCCGCTCCCCACAGTCCCCTCTGAAGCCTTGCGTTTCGTTGCAACATGCCCGCCCACGTTGAAAGACTGGCCTTTCAACCGAAGAGTTAGTCCTTGACTGGTAATGGGCATATCTTGCTGAACGCACGACGAATGATGCCAGACGCTGTCCGGATGTCGGCGACGCGGCTGATGCCATCTGCTCCAGGGATGACCTTGACAATTCTGCCGAGCTTCCATCGCAAAGGCGGCAGGTTGTCGTCCTTGATGACAACCATCGTATCGGTTGCTAATTGTCCCGTCGCTTGTCTCCAATTGGTACGTACTTGTAGGTCGGAAACGTACTCTTTATACCATCGGGCCCAGAAGTGTTGTCTAAGCTGCTCAATCCTTTGGTATCTTGAGAGCCTCGAAGAATGAACATCTGCCAGGCAGGGTGTTGGAAGTGCTGTGAGTGATCGTCCGATAATAAAGTGACCAGGAGTTAATGGTAGCAGGTCGGAGGGATCACAGGATAAAGGAGTAAGTGGACGGGAGTTCAATATTGCCTCTATTTGACACAATGTTGTGTACATTTCTTCAAACGTTAAATGACAGTTACCTAAAACTCTAGTTAAGTGATGTTTGGTGGATTTCACCCCGGCTTCCCACAAACCGCCAAAGTGTGGTGAATATGGTGGAACAAAGTGAAACCTAATTCCGTCGTTGGCTGCAGCCTCAGATAACTTTGCAGCTTGACTGGCAAGAAATCTTTTTAAATCATTATAGGTGCCGACAAACTGAGTCCCATTATCGGAGTATATGTCGGAAGGTAAGCCGCGGCGACTAATGAATCGCCTTAAAGTAGCCATATAGCATTCTGCTGACAAATCGCTACATAACTCTAAATGCACACATTTGGTTTTAAAACAAACAAATATTAGGATATAAACCTTAATTATTTTACACCCACGACCTTTACGCGATGCAGCCATTATCGGTCCTGCATAAGAGAGAAGATGGCGCTAGCGTCACGTAAACATTGGATCTGCGAATATATAACTTTTTAAATTAGTGATACCCAAAAATTTAATCCTAGTACATAATTATAATGTGATGAACTGTGCCTACAATCAGTGAACATTGTTATTCCATGGTGAAATCAACTGATCAAACAGTAAAAACAACTTACAAGTGTCGTCCACTGGACCGTTACCGTTACCTAAGTTATTTAAAAATCTCAGTGGCGGAAGAGATACACCATCAGGACCCACCTGCGACATGTTACAGTGCTAATTTAAAGGAAAGCGACTGGATTTACCTAAGTATAAACAATTTTTCGTGAGTTTAAATAAATAATCCTTATACATTAACGACTGGCACCATCTAGTGACAGCGCAGTGTTAACTCGACCTAGGATGTATAAGTGAGACAGATGACAGCAAGCGCGCGCATAGATAATTGCATAGTACGAACGGGATAGCTAAATTGTATTCACAAACCTGTCTGCATTACCGCTGCAGTACTGATAAGAATTGAGCACCGCCCACTCCCGAATGCAACTTGCCGACGGCATTTGAAGAACAAAAGAAAATAGGCCTACGCTTGATACAATATTTGTTTTCGTAATTGTTCGAGGTGTAAAACATTGCTACAATGTCATTTTATGATAAGATTACCGTACGAAAACACAGGCCCCAACTAAATCTCTCAGATGATGTGTTATATTCATCTTCACAAAGTAAATTGAACTGCACTTTAAATAGTCTTCCTGACCTATCATCTGAAGAATTATCGTTTGTTAAGGACCTTAAAAATCAAGTAGGAGAGCTTCAGAACGAACTAGATGTCGCCAATGAAGAAATAGCAAAACTTTCACTAGAAATCTCAGACCTTAGACGCGAAAATGGTGCATTTCAAAAAACAATTGCAATGTACAAAACCGTTACATCTTCGAATATTTTAAAACGTAAAAATCACACCTCGGAAATACTTTCTAGAGGCTGGATGTCGTCCACTCCTACATACAGAAAGTTACATCAATTATGCAATCTGAAGTCCTCAAGTACAGAGCGATCTACTCATGTATGTCGGATCCTGGAGAATCTACGGACCCCCAATACGTCGAAGGAGGGCTCAGTCAACTCGTCAACTCAAGGCGACATTGGAAATGACACGATTCTCTTCAGTATGAACAGAGATACTTCTACATCTACGCCCAAGAATCACCGTGACCGTTCAGAACCCGTCCCGAAACCTGAACCCCTCGAACCCTCCACGATCAGTGAACCATCGAAACCGAAAGCGAGACCTTTGAAAAAGCAAATCGTAATAGCGAGTAGTAATAAGTCTAATAAAATGACTAGTATTTTAGGTAAAAATGCTATTCTGGGAGAATTTAACTACTGCCATTTTTTAACACCTGGCGCAGGAATCAGGCAAATCCTGACACAAACCGAATACCATACAAAAAAATTAACATTATCTGACTACTATGTAATTATGATAGGAGAGGAAGATTTTCACGAAAACGAAGAATATGACAAATTGGTTGATTATATAACTGACATTCTGTGCCCTATAAACCATACTAACATCATTGTTATTTGCCCCACGTATGTGTGTGGTAAGCCTATTTACAATTACAGGATAGAAATATTCAATAGTCTGCTTCGGAACAATGCTAAATTTCATGAAAAACATGTATCTTTTGACTCGAATTTAGACTTATCACTCGATATGTTTTCGGAAACAACAGGGCGTCTCAATAACCTTGGAATGACAAATATTTTATGCCATTTGGGAATTTTTATTTGAGATAGTACACGACCTACTAAAGGGTTACAAACAAATGGGCGAAAATTAAAAATGGTCCAAAGGAAATTATCCGACTATTTCCCACAACCACCACAACATACGGGAGGTTTGAAAAAATCTGAACAAAAAACTATTTTGGATTTTTTTCGTATAATTTCATCCACATCCTGCACCAAAATATAGCCGGATTATTGAATAAAGCCGACACGCTTTCTGTATACTTGCAGGAATTTGATACCAAAAGCATGCCTATCGATGTATTATGTATCACTGAGCACTTCTTGATGGCGGGCTCAGAAAATCTTGTCACAATACCTAACTTTAAACTTGTAACTAGTTTTTCTAGAGAGCAATGCAGAGGGGGTGCATGTATATTAGTAAAGTCTCACCATGAATATAAAGAATTGACAAATATAAAAAACTTATCCTTGGATTGTTCAATTGAATGCTGTGCCATCGAATTGTTACAACACAGAATTATTATTATATGTCTTTATAGAACGCCCCAATCGAACCTACCATTGTTTTTTGATAAATTAGATACGATTCTTCGCAAAACATGTGATTACACTAATAATAAAAAGGTAGTATTATGCGGAGATTTTAATTTGAACATTTTAAAGAAAAGTAGTAACACTTTACAATTTGAATATCTGTTACTAAACCATAATCTGAAATTGGAGATTAGGGAACCAACTAGATTGGCTAGTGGCACCTGCCTCGACAATTTTGCACACAACGTTAAGGGCTCCAAAGGAAAAGTTATCGAACTCGGTTTATCGGACCATACCGCTCAAGTATTAAAATGCCCCGTAAAGAAGACCTGTTATATTAATTGTTGGCGAATAAAGCAACGTGAATTTAGTTCAGAAAATTTGGCCCTGTTTAAGAAATGTATATACAGCTTGTCTTTCTCGGATGTATTACAGTGTAATGATGCAAACTTAGGTTATGAATTGTTTATAGATACATTCACATGTTTTTACAATTTGTGCTTCCCTTTTAAAATAATAAAACTTAAATCTACAATAAAACCCAAGTGGATATCTAAAGGGATCAAAATATGCAGCAAGAAGAGAAGATCTTTATTATGGAAATATCGATTTTGTCCTAATAAAGTTAATAAAAATATTCTTAAAACCTATAATACTAGATATAAGAAAATACTAAATCTCACGCAGCGGTCACAAAATGACCATTTTATAAAGCAATCGACCAACAAATCAAAAGCTACTTGGCAAGTCATTAATAAAAGCAAACAGGTATTCCCCAAAGAACCAATATTAAAGCTTATTAAGGACGATGTGACAATTACTGATCCGACTCATATAGCCAATACTTTCAATAATTTTTTTATTGACCAAATCGTAAACAATGGCAAAGCCCAATGTAATTTAAAAACTAACTGTAGCAAATCTATGTATATGGCACCTACTGTTCCCCATGACATACTGATTATCATTAAGGCACTCAAAAATACTAATAGTGTCGGATATGACGACATAAATACTAAAGCTGTAAAGCAGGTATCGCATGTCATTGCCCATCCTCTAAGTCATATTGTTAACCTCAGTATCTCAACGGGAGTATACCCAGACAAGCTAAAGCCGGTTGTTGTAAAACCTTTATATAAAAAAGGGGACAAAATGAATGTGTCAAATTATAGACCAATTGCTCTAGCAACGGTTTTTTCTAAAGTAGTGGAAAAGGTGATATTTGAGGCACTATACAATTATCTGGAGAAATATCATTTGCTAGTTGCAGAACAGAAAGGGTTTCGTAGAAATAAAACCATAAATATGGCAATATATGACCTTGTGCAGCCAGTATTAGAAAATGTAGATAAGCGAAACCAAGTATGTGCCATATTTATGGATATGACTAAAGCATTCGACTATGTAAATCATTCCATACTTTTAAAGAAGTTGAATGCATACGGTATCCGTGGGAATATTTTAGAGTTGTTAAATTCCTATTTGAGCAATAGAGATCAATATACTGAACTTTCTCAAATATGCATGCACACTAAATTTGTAAAGGTGTACCGATCTAGAAAGAGGCAAATTATGCATGGCGTGCCACAAGGAAGTGTTCTCGGACCTCTACTATTTTTAATATATATCAACGACCTACCCCGGCACGTCAAACACCCTATGGTATTATTTGCTGATGACAGCACTGTTATTATTAAATGTAATGATATTAATGATTATGAAATGGAAATTAATAATACTGTAAAAGACATAATTGAATGGCTAAATGTGAATCATTTATTAATTAATCTTGACAAAACTAAAATCATGCATTTTTATCAACAGAAATTGCCTGTTCCAATCGTTTGTAATTATAAGGGGACACTGATTGAATCAGTTTCTGCTACCAAGTTTTTAGGAGTACATGTAGATAACCACCTGTCATGGAACTCACATACTGAGCAAGTGTGCCTAAAACTGAACCAGTATGCCTATGCTCTTTATAAACTTGCAAAGCAAGCTAGTCCTGACGCTGTAATAACTGCATACCATGGTTTTGTAGCGTCAACTTTACGTTACGGCATAATTTTCTGGGGTAACTCTACAAATAAAGAAGCGGTGTTCAAAGCCCAGAAAAGATGTATCAGAGCAATGCGTGGCCTTAAACAAACTGATAGTTGTGTGTCGCATTTCAAGGATTTGAACATCTTGACAATGCCTTCACTTTACATCTTAGAAATGGTAATATTCGTAAAAAATAATCCAGCGTTGTTTAAAAAAGCCAATTACACTAGCGAACGTTTGGGGCAAAGATTTAGGGAGGATTTATGCCCAGCTCTTGGAAAAACCGCTTTGATGCGCAAAAGTATATGTTCTCTTGCGATAAGGATTTATAATAAATTACCTATAGATTTGAAACTGTTACCAATACTAGTTTTGAGGCATAAACTATTAACTCTGCTTACAAATAAGTGTTATTATACTGTTCTCGATTATTTAAATGATGACCTAAATTGATTGTAATTATTTTTTGACTAATTGAATTTTTTTATTATAATTTCATTGACAATCGACTTAATTATTTCAATTTGTTTTCTCTTTATTATTGTTTCATTGGTAATCTAATTATTTCAACTTCTTTTTCTTTATTATTATTTCATTGTCATTCAAATTATTTAAATCTGACATTATTGTATATAATGTATTCTTCAAACTTAATAAGATAATAAGCATAATAGATATTAAGGAAATGTTTTTGTACGCCAAGTGGCAAAACATAGTGCAACACAAGGAAATGTAACATCTCTGTATTTATGCAGCCATCACCTATGTTTAACAAATAAAACACTTTGACTTTGACTTTGACTTTATAATCTACGCCGACAACCTCGAAAGGAAAACCTGGAGTCACTCGCGAAGATGGCAAACTACCCATGAGTGGTGCCACAGTTGCACCCCGCATACGAGAGCACAGGACGCATTTATGATACGTTGACCTAGCTTGAGCGCGACCTCCAATAGGACAATAGGTATTCCGTATGTATGATAACATAGCTTGAGGTCCGGCGTGTAATAATAATTTATGAACAAAGTTAAAGTAAGTTATCGTTATAAAATGCTTTTTTGGCTGGACGATTGGATGCTTTTTGTTGAAAGAATAGAGCGTGTTTTTTAGCCGACCACCTACACGAACGAGTCCCTCAGCATCCACAAAAGGATCCAATTTTGTAAGTGGGTCTTTGGCTTTGAGTGCAGTTTTGTTTTTAATAAAATCGTATGAAAAAAATGCTTCAATTTGTGAAAATTTTATTAAAATATTCGTAGCCTCTTGTAACTCCTTAGCACTGAGAGGTCCTACACGTTTAGCATCAGGCAAACGCGTGTTATTGATAAATCGTAACACATAAGCGGCAACGCGTTTGACTTTGGTGAAACTCGAAAATTTTGTAAAATTTAATTCCACTAAAGGACACAAAGTTTCGCTAACTGCGTTAGTTGTGATCACTTCGGCGTTTAACTCAGCATAAGAATTGCTTGCCTCGTATGTATTAGGCCAATCTTTCTCGTCTTTTCGTAGAAAGGACGGTCCTGTCCACCAAATATCAGCAGTAGCAATGGAATCCGCATTAAGACCGCGCGAAACCAAATCGGCGGGATTATCATTTGTAGGTACGTGCCGCCAAGGCCAACTACCAGTAATTTCGAGTATATCGGACACACGATTTCGTACGAATACCTTAAGCTGATTTGGTATAGTCCTACTCCCATTTTTTAAGCGAATCCCATTAGCTTTGTACCCGATCAACAATACACATTATCTGTATTGTTAGCTGTGGCCACAACTGCCACTTCAAAATGTAAGGCGTTATAAGTGCAAATTACTTTTACACTAAATTAGTCTTTAAATCAAACAAAATAAGGTTTACTCTTAAACAAAGAGAACACAGATGTTGGTCACTTCGTAAGTGAAAGAGCAGTGAAGCTCGTTTCGATCCTTATAAAGACAATGAAGTGACCAACATCTCTGTTCTCTTTGTTTAAGAGTAAACCTTATTACGTTTGACATAAAGACTAATTTAGTGTAAAAGTAAGTTGCACTTATAACGCCTTACATTTTGAAGTGGCAGTTGTGGCCACAGCTAACAATACAGATAATGTGTATTGTTCATCGGGTACAAAGCTAAGTGGATTCGCTCAACCAAAAGAATTATTTCTATAGCATCCTAAGCCACCCTAACACGATCATCGAATCGGTCCAAAACGTGCAGCTATCTGCAGTCATACGAAGCGAGTTTAAAGCCTTTTGATATAGTTGCGCTCCAATCAGCGCTCCACATAGTTCCATTCTCGGGATAGTTACCGGTCTAATTGGAGCTACTCTACTCTTTGCCATCAGTAACCGTGTATTCCAGCCGTAGTAATGGTGCGTACATATAAACAAGCTCCATAAGCAGCTTGAGAAGAATCTGTAAAAATATGGAACTCTACTCGCGATGCGTTAATTCCTAAGACGCCACGGGGAATACGCAGATTGTTTAATGCTGGTAAAGATCTTATAATCTTGTGCCAATATTGTGAAATTTCTTGGGGAACTTCATCATCCCAAGATATTTTTGCAAGCCAGATCTGTTGCAGCAAAATCTTGCCCTGTACCACGACAGGAGATAAAAGACCTACGGGGTCAAATATTTTGGCAATTGTAGACAGAATAAAACGTTTAGTGAGCTTATCTGGAGTTTTTCCTATGTCAATAGTAAAATATAGTTCATCTGATCCACAATTCCAACCTAGCCCTAGCGTTTTAGACTCATCTAAATTACCTAAATTAAGATTTCTAGATTCGCCTGTACATTCCCTGATGAGACGAGGCTCATTAGATCGCCACTTACGCAAATTCATACCAGCACCTCTTAAAACTTCGCTGACCTTTGATATTGTATTGAGTGCCTCCTGTTCTGTGTCAGACCCTGACAAATAATCATCCATATAAAAGTCATGGGCAATGGTCTCAGCAATTTGAGGGTCAGCACATTCCAGTGACAGCTGCTTAAGGCAGCGGACAGCCAAGAATGCTCGCGGTCCTGTACGTGACCGTATTTAACTTATAAGTGCACAAGGGTTCAGACGGATCCTTACGCCAAATGACTTGCTGTAAATGCCTATCATCAGGATGTACGATTATCCTTCTATACATTTTCTCAACGTCAGCTGTGTATACAAAGCGATATCGTCTAAATCGTAACAAGATAGCAATGAGATCGTCCTGAATGGTCGGCCCTACTAGCTGTATATCGTTAAGCGACACCTCAGTCGATGTACGCGAACTGGCGTTAAAAACGACGCGTAATTTTGTCGTAAGACTTGAAAGACGGAGTACGCCGTGATGCGGCAAAAAGTTTCCTTCCGTCTCATTGCTAGTAACCTTGGACATGTCTCCCAAAGTCTCGTATTCATTCATGAACTCCGTATACATAGATTTTAACTGTGCTTGTCGTTCAAGCCTGCGCTCTAATGACATAAAACATTGCTTGGCCCGCTCGTACGAATCGCCCAATGAGGATGACGGCTGCTTTAAAGGATATTTTACCATGAACCTACCATCGGGTAATCGCGTAGTATTTTGAACAAAGTGCTCCTCGCAAGCCTTTTCCTCGTTGTTATAGTAAGCTGCCGCGGGTTTAACTGTAGCTTCGTCTAATTTCCAAAAACGAGTCAATTCGTCATCTCCATTGTTCAATTGCACGAAATTGCAACTTACGCTTTTGGAATTAGGGTTGTTTGCATAAGAGCCCGACACTACCCAACCGAGCCGGGTTTCATAAATCGTGGGTTTGTTTCGCCCCAAGGTCAGTCTACCAGTTCCTAATAATTCCCAATAGACATCGGCGCCAATAAGAAGATCGACAGCTGCCGGCTCATAGAACTTAGGATCAGCTAGGACTAAATGTTTAGGTAGGTCTAACATTGATACATTTACCTCACGCAAAGGTAAGTTACTTGTAATTTCAGGCAGTACAAAAAATGATGTTTGGATACTGAAACTTTTATCTAATAATGACGTAAGTTTTGCCTCACACAACTTATTTAATTTAGAGTTAACGTTGGTTATTCCTGACACCCCTGGTAGGTAAGTTCAGTTTTTTACACAAATTTTCAGTCATAAAAGTAGAGGTACTACCGTTGTCTAAAATGGATCGTGCTACATGAACGTTACCGGCACGATCGTACACTTCTACCAACGCCGTAGACAATAAGACTTGGCCTTGCATAGCTGGATGAGCTGTCAGCATAACGCTGTTATAGGTACTGCTGCTGGGGCCAGGTAGCGGTTCATGTTGATCGAAATTGGTGACTTCAATTACTGGCAATGTCAATTGTGATACTGGCGGAACCCTATCTAAGTGTAGAAGCGAGTTGTGACGCAATGAGCACGACTTACACGGACCACGTCTACAATATTTAGCTATATGGCCAGGTTTCAAACAATTCATACATATTTTCATCCCATGAACCTTATCTGCACGCTCTTTGTTAGATAATGCGAGAAAGTCGGGGCACTCAAATAACCAATGACCACACGCTTACATAATGGACACTCAATACTAAATAGTCGGCTACTCACAGTATTGTTTTGATGGGCATCTAGTCCTACGAAACAATTCTCCTTTACCCGTCGTACGGCGGAGCGAGCGTGCGTCCCGGCGGCGAGGCCGGCGCCGGGCGCAAGCGGCCAAGACGCACGTCGTCCCGGCCCATCCATCGCCATTGTCTCCAAAAGATCCGCACGATCGCTGAGGAAATTTATAAGAGAATCGAAAGTAACCTTTCCGCAACTAGGCACAAACTGTTCCCACTCTCGTCTTGTGACATTGTCCAATTTTTGACATGTTATATACACTAATAATGTATCCCAGTATGACGTCGGTTCGTTAAGTGTATTTAAAGCACGAATGTTTTTACATAACGTGTCAATAATGTACCGGATACCTGTCGGTGATTCCCTAGTGATAGGGTTTATATTAAATATAAATAAATACTAATATTTAAATACTAATATTATAAATGCGAAAGTGTGTCTGTCTGTCTGTCTGTCTGTCTGTCTGTTACCTCTTCACGCTTAAACCGCTGAACCGATTTAGATGAAATTTGGTATATAGATAGTTTCAGTCCCGGGGAAGGACATAGGATACTTTTCATCCCGAATAAATGTAGTGTTCCCGTGGGATGAGCTGGTAACACCGCGGGGCACAGCTAGTATTAAATATTGCTTTGATATGGTTATTCACTAATAACCTACTGTTATTGTAACGATCGCATAATAACTGCCAAGCAATTTTATAGTTACTGCTAGATAACGCTAGTGATTGTATTACTAACGCGGCACTGTCTTGTAAAGAGGCTCGCAAGTAATGGAACTTGTTTACATCATCGATGGAGTCGTCATTATTGATTAAACTCAAATGTATCGCGGAACTCAAGCCATGTATCATATGAACCTCCAAATTTAGGTAAACAAATCGTTGGCAACTTACATTTTACTTGCGAGTGACGCCTGGTACCTTTTTCGGAACCCTTATCGCTAGCCGGTACCTTCGTATGCATTATAACCAATTCCGTAGCCGCCGCGACTGTAGTGTAATATAAATTCTCGAAGTTTGACCTTTCGTCCAATTGCACCTCGTCATCTTCCATCATATACTCTAAGTTGGTTTGATACTCGTCGTACGTGTTATATAAAGATTCCATTTTCGCAATACGAAGTTGTAATTCTGTCACCTGAGCTGCACACAACGTCTGATCGGCTATTTCTTGTAAATAACCTGAAAATTTAGTCAATCGTGCCTTAATATGACCGCGTTTTTTAATTAACTCCTTGATTACGGCTTCCGACATCTTAGATTGCACTTCGTATTTACCTTGGACACTAATATACACCTTGTTTCACCAAATCACCAACACACTATTACGACAAGTTAACTTTTAAACGCAAATTTAATAGAACAAGGCGAAATACGTATTAAAATGTTGTTTACAATAAGCAAGATAGTTAAAGTCTGACGATTAACTCGACAGCCGGGCGACCCGTTACCGTTAGTTTTAACAAAGGAACGTCTTATCTGCGCTTTGCCTAATGTACTTAGAATATATGCAATATGATTTATTTGCGAATCGCGCTAATAATATATGTATAACTAGATGTAGAATAGCTTTAAATAGCTTCAGTAATCCCTTTAACACCTTTAACTATGACTTTTAACTTTAATAAATGGTGTCAAACAAAGGAATATTGTACATGATAATTTTAAATCGAATTGGACACGGATAATACGGGAAATTAAGGAACGGACTCACTTTTTGCTCTGAACCTGTTCCCTCGGTATAGTACTCGATGTATTGTAGGTATAGTAGTACTCGTAGCTCGCGGGGTCTGCTTTCGTAGCTGAAGTGAAGTGAAGATATCGCCGCACCGGGATGTTTCCGGCTGCACTCCTCACTGGATAAGATATCGCCGCACCGGGATGTTTCCGGCTGCACTCCTCACTGGATAAGATATCGCCGCACCGGGATGATTCCGGCTGCACTCCTCACTGGATAAGATATCGCCGCACCGGGATGTTTCCGGCTGCACTCCTCACTGGATAAGATATCGCCGCACCGGGATGATTCCGGCTGCACTCCTCACTGGATAAGATATCGCCGCACCGGGATGATTCCGGCTGCACTCCTCACTGGATAAGATATCGCCGCACCGGGATGTTTCCGGCTGCACTCCTCACTGGATAAGATATCGCCGCACCGGGATGTTTCTGGCTGCACTCCTCACTGGATGAGCATCAGCATGTTGGATGCGCAGGAAATATTCCACTGGATGCGTTTCTTCTTGATTTCAGCCGTAGTGGACTCCTTAGTGTTTCGCTGATTCAAGTAATTATTCGGATCGAAGACCATGTAATTTTTTAGAATGTATTTATTTGTAACAAAAAAATAGGAAGAAAGTATACATGTCCGTTTTCGGATTCAAAAATTTGTCTAGTCACAGCGATAGTCCGAGAGTGAAGGTCGAAGAGAGGGCGGTTGCCCTCCCGCTCCCCACAGTCCCCTCTGAAGCCTTGCGTTTCGTTGCAACAGACATGTATCATTTATTAGATATATAAACAAACTCATAGCTCGTGTTTGGATGGATCTGATCGGTTAGTTTCATCTGATTTGTCACTTGTACTCCAGTATACGCCTGAATCATTCCGTTATGTACCAGTATACTGTTAAGGTTATTTTGTATGTTATGTCCAATATAGTAAGTTCAGAGGTTGGTATTTAGGATATTTAAGCAAATTACGTTTGAAAGACAATAAATAAAGCAAATTTACACTAAAATTACGTTTATTTAAAAGGTAATTAAAATCGCACCCGCATTTAGGGAATGGTGTTTTTGTCTTTGTTACAGCGTTATTATCAACATTATTACTGTTTTAATATTTATATATAGTAGATTCCGGTTCCTATTTTGTCCATCAGAATTGTCAGACCAAAACCTGAATTCATCTACATCATCTTGAAGTATTAATTTAATTAAGTTAAATAATTTGTCATTTAGTCATGCCAACAGTACCTAACAAGTAGCATTCCCAAACCAAATGCTGTGAATAATACAGTTTTTTTATTGTAATACAACATGCTTATATTACCGTGAGGAGATGACAAGGTTTTTGAAGGTCGAATACAGCAGTCGCATTTTTTTGTTAAGTTTGAGTTTTTTCCTATTTATTTCAAGTCTCTCCTCCATGTGCCAATGTGTTTGGATGTTTGTTTTTCAGTAGGTGTTTTCAAATTCTCGTAAATGTGACAAGCGTCAACTTAATATTTTGACTGAAAATATCACGGTATTGTCGAACAGACTAAGCTTGCGCTTCGTATTTGGTAGAATTAAACGACTCCTTGTACAAATTATACATTTCAATCAAATTCGTTTGAATCGCCGCCAGCAAAAATGTCTGTGATGAACTTAAATATTTATTCCTGGTCATGGATGTTATCTCTCCATGTACTTTATAAAGTATGTACATATATTATCGTCATCTTGTACCCATAGTATAAGCTTTACTTTGCTTGGGACACTGGGTCGATTCGTGTAATACGTGTGATTCGTGGTCCCTTAAAATTTATTTATTATTAAAAAAAAAAACCGTTCAGACACTAAAATTTAACGTAATTTTAGTCTTATATGTTTATTATTTGTTTTCTTGGCTTGTTTTTCCCGTATTTATTTTTTTATTTAAACTCATGATTAGATTTTTACTTTCTTTGTTCGTTGATCCAAATATTTTTTAAATAACACGTAAGTTACCGACATCTTTTTTGCTATTTTACTTTACAATTGCCTGTCGTGCCAACTAAGCAGCTGCCATCTCTAAATTCGCCGAATACGGATACAAAGACTTAAAAACCCGGACATTTGGCGTAACTTGGATTTCCCCCATTAATAAAATAAATAAAAAAATTGCTTTACTTTTTATTGACATTAAACCCCGGACGGCCCCCGGACGGCTTCAAACTAGGACAAATCCGGGGTAACCTGATCGGATGGCAGCCCTAGTGGTGACTCTGGTTTACTGTAGGTAATGGCGACATATGGCTATTATTGTACTCCAAACAACCATCGGTACTGATTGGGGAAAACTGTATCATAACCAAAAGTAAGCCGAATTTGATACGTAGTAGGTAGAAAAGACGTAGGCCGCATCGACTGTCCGTCGCACATAGTGGGACATCTTACGTCAGCAACGATGACGAGCAAGCATACTGAGATAACTGCCACTTGTACTTGATAGGTGTACTGCGTACAGTGGTACAAGTGACTTATCTCAGTATACGATGTTCTAAATTAAAAAACGGTGTTAGTTGTATCAGTATTTTATATATTATTTCGAAAACTAGCAGTAATTTTGTCATGAAAATTTTATAGCATGTAGATATAAATATTTTGATCCTAAATATGCAAAAAAACGAAAATCGAAAAAATGTCAGTTGCATCAGTATACGTAGGAGGTATCGTTATATATAAATTTATTTTGGCGAGCATATTTGTAATGTACAATGAGCTGCAGAATTGCATGGCCCATTTATGAATGAATTCATTCATAAATGGGCCAAGCATTTTTGCAGCCCATAGTACCTATTGTATTCAAACCTCTTAGTAGCTTAGTAGTACCACTGAATATTTTTTTTAGTTGAAAATGCGACAAAATGTTCACGCTTTTTATCATTCGTATATTGTGGCCACTTCTAGTACCGGCTCATCCACCAAGGCAATATATGGATTGCCTAAATTTTCTTACATAGAGAAAAATAAAAACAAATATTCTTTAGGGTGTACACGACACAAAGCTTTCTCGATCTCTATATTAATTTCCACTTGTTAGAAATATGAAATGTTGTCAATTACATTAGATGCTTTCAAAATTATTCCACGAATTCCGAAATGGGCCTTAGGACTACTGCGCAAATACTAATAATAAACTATTATTGTTTTGCTTGATAAAAATATTTCTTAATATGAGTGGCTTGACTTCATGTCCTATGTGTCTCCTGGATGGGGGCATAGGGCATCCACAGTACGTCGCCATCCCGAACGGTTAATGGTTTCCCTTCAAAACGTATAAATCTTTCGCCTTTCATAACGTGAGTATACGCACCTAATATGCTTTGTTGTGGAGCCCATGGCAGAATATGAACATTCTTCGGTAAATCAAGTAGCACGTCTTCGAATTTCCAAATAATAGTGTTGTCCAACTCGCCCAGCATGTTGGTAATCCTTCGTATTAATTTGCGCGGGAAACTCGTGCTATTTAAATTGGTACCCATGCTGAAGTAAATCACGCCATTTTTTGCTTTATCCATGATGTCTTTTAATTCCTGTTAAGTGTTTAGATAAATATACTCCTTTTGTTTAGGTACTTATAACTAAAACACATGACTCGGTAAAGCTAAAGAAGTGTAACTTTACTATCACACATAACTACGATGTCGATATATTATATTATTCGTATATATATAATTATGTATAAATGTTAATGTGTCTTTATTTATTTATGATGTATATTATGGATATAATTATCATGCAACGGAAACAATCTGTAACTGTAGTACCGATTAAAATTTTCTGAAAAGTAATTTTGGACTATTTACATAGTTTTAATTTATTAATCTATAATTTTGAAAAAAAAATATATTATTTATTTAAAATCGATTCGATTTCGTTGATGTTTTATTGACGTAGTTGTTTAATAAGTAAACCGCACCTTTACAATGTTATAGTGACCTAATTCAAAATCTTGGAGTTTTAGATATAGGTCTCTTTAATTCTAAATATATAATTGAAAATGGATGTGTCAACAATTTTGAATTAGGTCACTATAATTCTAAAGGTGCGAAACATTGGCAACCCTATTTATGCCTGTATATAGCTAGCAACTACACTACCTATAAAATGTATGTACGTGAGGTTGAGGTTTATTCATTCGGTAGGTACCTACCTAGCTACTACAGTAACTACTATGTTTGATACTTACTGTTGGTAAGGGTTGCACTGGACCAATGTGATAGCCACCAATTGATACGCAATTTGGTGGCAGAGCCAGTGCCTCGGACAAAGATATGTCTGAGTTGAACATAATCAGGGATGCCTTGAACATTAGTTCATGAAACGCTGGTATTTGTTTTCCTTGCTTGGCCCAAATTGGTACAAAAAAGTTGTTGTAGTTGACTACTTCCATAGGATGATAGCGTCTAAAAAAGAAAACGAGTAAGTAGCTATAATTTTTAACAAACTAGATGTAGGTACCTATAAATAAATTGGTGATGAAAATATTAGGTACTGTAACACTTATTACGCATAGAAGTTAGAACACCTGTCTATCTTCTATGCGTAATAAGTGTTACAGCACCTAATATTTTTCTGTACCGTAAAACAAAAAAAATATGTACTTTAAAATGCAGGGGCTACTTTGGAAAAGTGTTTTTACGCCATATCCTTTTTTTACTATCTTTGGTAGTATTTAAACTGTCGTAGCCCAATGTTCTCTGTGTGTGGTCGTTTTGTCATCAACAAGGTACCTACTGGCTGAAAATCAGCGTTGCGGCCTGCGGGCTGCAGCACAAACTGAGCCTGGCCCTTTTTGCTTGCACATGGCTCAAATCTCTGAATGTTTTTGTTTTTGTTTGTTAATTCTTTAGTTGTAATGAGAAATAAGTAATTGTTAAATATTTTGCTTTCTAAGAACAAGAAGCAACTTACAAATATTTTTGAACGACGCCAGACATCCGCTCAGCAAATTCTTCGACTCTCTCAATGAAAGACAGTGGCGCCACGTTCCTGGAGTGCATGTCTGGGAAATAGTCTGAATTTTTTGTCGTATCGATTAATGCCATTGTCAGCCAGTGAGGATATACAGGCGCCGACCAAATATAGGGGCATTCGTAAACTGCTGAAAATCTGTAAAATTATTGTTATCATTTTCTATTTTCACTTACCTACTTCTTACACTACTATCATAATAAAAATATTCATAAAGCACTGAGTCTGATTAACTAATACTTTCTAACAATAACGTTTTTAATTGAAAGCAACTAAATATTTATTATGCGTTTTTTTTTTCACAGGTATGTGAAAGTGAGTCAACACTCAACTGAAGTATATAATGGAATGGACAAGCATCAAGTCAAGTCGATAATTACATTAACTGTTAAATGGACAAATCAAGCTATTACTATAACACAAAACATAACATAACGGACATAGGTAATCATCCGACAATTTCCGGTCAACTCCGCTGCTGTTAACTCTATAGTGAATTCTAGTTAAGATAATCGTGACTCAACTTATTTAACAATAAATATCTAAGAGACAACACAAAAGACATGACAACATTACAGGCGAGCAGCAAAGACGCTCTCTATGAAAAATTCTTACGTTAATATATCGCTTAAAATCGTATTTCCTTACCCAGCATATAGCTCGCTAAATAGCCACTCTGCTATCACCAGGTCAAACCGCACATCATCGTCATTCAGCATTTTCTGGATATTTTTGTTTGCCAGAGTTACCTGCGCCATTTCCGTAAACAAGCTAAACACGGCGTCCTTCGTGTTGATGTTTACTGATTCATCCATTAGGGTTTCGATATGGAATTCGTCTGCAAGAATAATTATGTTTAATTAAGAGTACGTTATTTATTGATTAGCTGACACGTATACAGACGGACGCATAAACATAGAACACTGGTTCTGATTACAGCTCAAAATTTACCCCCCGTGTACTGTGGATCACACCGAAACGATTGTGTCCAGGTAAGATTTACAGTTTTAGCACGTAGCCAAGCCCCCAGCAGTTAGGGGCAGACCATTTTTGGATGAGCGATCAGTGAAATAACAGTCCAGGACCGTTTTTTTGAAGCAATTTCTGTGCAGAGAGCGATGTCGATGTATTAGCCGATCACTGCATACTATTATAAAACTGTTACATACCTAAATGTTTTACTTAATACACACTTGTAGCAACAGACCAGCTTCGCTTCATGTGTATTGAAATTAAAAACAAACTTCCAAGAGATATAAATGACATTACCTTGAGTCTGTTTAAGAAAAAATTTTTTAACAAAAAATAGAACCGACTTCAGTAAAACTAAAAAGCCAAAAATAACCCCTTCAAGTACAGATTACCTTTGACTCACCCTTTGAAGTCGATCCCAAACCACTCAGTTATTATATTTATATTTTATAGTTTACGTGAGGTTTGGCCCCGACTTCAAAGGGTGAGTCAAAGGTAATCTGTACTTGAAGGGGTTATTTTTGGCTTTTTAGTTTTCCTGAAGTCGGTTCTATTTTTTGTTAAAATTTTTTTTTTTTTGCTTTTTAGTGATTGTTAAAAACACTTATGGCAGGGTGATCAGGGAGGTCTTGAAGGCATGCATCTCGTTTGAATTATCTCCTAACTCCTAAACGTTGAGGAGTTGTACCTTCCATCATCAGCTCAGCATTGGAAGATGATGACTACCATATGCAAATACTTAAATAGTTTTATAAAATATGTGAAAAATATTATAAGTGCCTATAAAATTTCAGGAATTCCTTCGATTCCTCATGGATCTCGTCATCCGATCTTCACCAAAATTTTATGGGACCAACCTTGAGATGTCTATTCATGAACTTAAAAAGAATTTTCCAAATCGACTCATAAATGACGGAGTTCTGAGGTAACAAACATTAAAAAAAAAAATAAAAAAAAAAAAAACATACAACCGAACTGAGAACCCCTCCTTTTTTTGAAGTCGGTTAAAAAATATATACATTGTTATGCGAATAAGAGAGTTTCTAAATACACGATTTAGTAATAAGTAACGGTTTGATGTCCATGATTTTATTTTATACTTTAAGATTAGATACCGACTTCTTTATTTTCTTGATTTAGAAAACATCAACAAAATATTTATTAACACCAAAGTTTGCATGCTGAGTAAGTAGAATTTATAGAACAGCGCATTGCATTGTTAATACCTATGTAACCCACCCATATTCCGCAAACTAATAAATAATTATTTCTTTTAATTTCATAGCTCTCGATACTCTCGATGTCGATGTTCACTTTCTCCCATTTTAGAAGACTACGGCTACTGATACTAAAGATATTTCACTTGACGTACTTACCTGGGATAGTTTGCAAATTGTCGCTGACATCCACCAGCTTCAAACGTTTGTGAACGTCATTCGATGGGAATGGTGTCACGTATGTTACCTATGTAGATTGAAACAGCATTTTAGACTGAGATTTAGATGTCGGTCGGGGGCAGGGTGAAAAATCGGCATTTTTATTTTTCACCATTATTTTATCAGCTATCAATGCTATGATTATTACAAAAGAAAATTTAAAGATTTAAAGATTTTTATTGAAAACAAAACAGTACATAAAACATATGCACGTAACCATTGCAGTAGTTAATATCAACTATGTCGCAGTCAGTTACGCCCACCTCCAGTCCAGACACCATAAGCTATGTTCTATCTAAGTTTACATACAGACAATTTTAAAAATCTATACTTATAATAAAGCTGAAGAGGGTCGAAAATCTTAACGTGTCACCTTCTGCCCTAAGTTGGTTTTCTGCTTATCTTCGAGGTCGTCAGCAGGTGGTTCGGGTTGACCGGACTTTGTCCGAGTGGTGTGACCTTGCCACTGGCGTACCTCAAGGAGGAATCCTCTCTCCACTCCTGTTTTCTATATTCATTAATTTAATTACCGCCGACATTCGCTCTTCGTACCATCTCTACGCAGACGACTTGCAACTCTACGAGCAGTGTAAAGTGATCGATCTTAAGATTGCCATTGATAAGTTAAATTTAGACCTCCTGCACATTCAACAATGGTCCGAGAAATTCGGACTATTTGTTAATCCGTCAAAGTGTCAGGCTATCATCGTAGGTAGCTCCCGCCAACTCGCCAAAATTGACCTCGATACTCTCACGCCACTAAGTTTCAACGGCATACCTATTCCTTACAGTTCGACCGTCAAAAATTTAGGTGTTCACCTGGACTGCACTCTAAGTTGGAGAACGCATGTTGCCGACGTTAGCAGGAAGGTTATGGGTTCTTTGCATGCTCTTAACAAACTTAAGCACTTTTTACCCATTAAAACCAAGATCCTGCTAGTTCAAACGTTAATTTCACCTATCATTGACTACGGTGATGTGTGCTATCCGGACCTAACCGAAGAGCTTCTGAACAAACTGGAAAGACTTCTCAACAACTGCATTCGTTTCATTTTCTGTCTCCGTAAGTATGACCACGTGTCTTCTTTCCGCACTCAGCTCGGCTGGCTTCCTATCCGTCAACGACGTGAAATGCGAATGCTTTGCACTCTCTTCTCAATTCTTAAAAACTCGAATTCTCCTGAATACCTCAAAGACTTCTTCCACTATTATGGTCTAACTCTAAACCGCCAATTTCGCTCTTCTGGCAATCTATCTCTTTCCATCCCTTCTCACCGTACAGGTTTTATGTCCAACTCTTTTACCGTCCAAGTTGCCCGCCTCTGGAACCGCCTTCCCCTCAAGATCAAGCAAGCTCCGAACAAGGTAAATTTTAAAAAATCCTTGCGTGACCTCTTCAATAGCAGAATGGAGAAATCTTAGCATATCTGTTTTGCTTTTTAGTCAGTATTTATTTATATATGTATATATAATAAATATATGTATTTATCTAAGTATTTATCTATTAAAACCTATTTAAGTTAGCTTCACCGCCCACAACTTATCTGCTTTGCCCGATGGTTGACTGGTAGAGAATGCCCAATGGCATTAAGTCCGCCTTTTGTACGATTTGTTTTCATTTGTGCAATAAAGATTAAATAAATAAATAAATAAATAAAATCCGTACATGGAAGTTATTCGAAAAAAGTTGGCGGGGATACTTAGAATCGATAACAGAACACGTTCCAACCGGTTTTAGAATTTTGTCTGTTTATCTGTTTGTCTGTTTATTTGACCGCGCATCATGTGAAAACGGCTGCTGTGAGGACACTGCCCTCAGGCACTCCAAACGAGACGTGCATATCTTGACTAGTATACGATCCTATTCGAACACACTGTTTACGGTCACTTAGGTAATTTATGAAGATATCAAGTACCTACAACGCCACGTATACCAATCTGTTCAAGCTTTCTTCTTAGGATGGGAACAGAGACTGTGTCAAACGCCTAAGACAGGTCCAGGAATATGCTGATAGTTTTTAGGTTGCTGTTCAGATTGTTTACGATGGAAGAAGATAGGTTTACGACAGCATCTTCTATGGATCTGCCACTTCGGAAACCGAATTGATTTGGGGAAAGAATGTTTTGTGCATTCAAATATTTAGTTAGTCATTTATTAATAATATTTTAAATAATTTTGGATAGTGTTGTCAAAACAGAAATAGGTCTCTAATTAGTGACACAGTCTCTCTGTTACCACTTTTGTAAATCTGGTGAATAAGCGCTTTCTTAAATACGGTTAGTAAAAGTCCAGTTCGGAAACATAAGTTAAAAATGGATAGCCTTTAGTAATGACAATGACATATAATCCCAGTCTTATTTTCTTATATAGTTTATAGCTTAGTTGAACTATTGGATTAGAATGATAATTTTTAGCCTATCTATATAAATTATCTCGATTTCTCACACAACGCAATAAACCTGGAGTCATCCAAGGCTAAATTATTCGTTTCCTACTCGGTATTTTAGCTTGATTCGAGTGCCTGTTGATTATGTTCATTATAGTTTGGACAAATTCATTTGCTGTGGCTTCCGGATCAGTTAGTGATAAAATAGCTGAAAAATGTATTTGAATAATTTCATTTGTACAGGTTTGCCCATTAACTATAATTACTTTTCATATTTTTCATTTTATGAATAGAGCAAAAAATTAGGGGAGCATGGTCTGTTATAGACGAGTCATCAATCAAAGTAACAGACCCCGTATTGGTTCTCAGCAGAATTGAGAGGAAGGAAAAAGGCCATAATGGACCGATGATCCCAGTGTGATTACTGATCACTATTATATCGATTTCTTCCATATTGCAAAAATATAAAGGCAAGTTGTTTGTCGACTTGCGGAAAATGCCCAGCGCAACTAACTAACTAGGGCAACACTTAAAGTAGTAACGTAACATAACATACCTCATGTCCTGCCTCCAGCAAATGCTTCACGTATCCATCGCCAAGGATCTTGTGACTTTTCCCCGGCATAGGAAATACTACGAGTATCTTATAACCTTCACACGTGAACAGAAATATCGGAAAAATTATGTAAAACAATTGCCATTTCATAATTACTGTGATTTCTTCACTACAAAATTCACTATAAAAACAAATAATGCGTACAATTTATGTCTTGGGTCAGCGTTTATGATTATATATACGAGTATTCAATAAACGAAAAAATATAACCAAAATCAAGAGCACTCAAACTTCATGAGGATTCTGATGGAACATTACTAAATGAAATATTCTTTTTGTGTCTTTCCGATACCGATTCGAATAACCAGCTGAATAAACTTTATCATTGACAGCATTTGGTAATTAGCGCGGTACAGTCAACCAAAAATGTGGTCTACCACTTTTCGACTCTATTTTACATATAATAGAGTCCAAAAGTGGTAGACCGCTTTCTTTGCTGACTGTACCTACCTTATATTAACTCGGACCTTAAATGTTGGCAATATAATATTAGAGGTACTGGGTTCGATTCCCGGTCCCTTCCACCAGGTAGCTCCTTTTTAAATTTTTCCTTAAGCTTTGATCTTTGTATTAATGGTTTAAATAAAAATTGTGGTGTACCCACATTAAAAAAAACAAAAAAAAATGAGACATTACATGTTTCATTTTATAATATAATATTAGGTAAATATTATACAATATTCTAAACTTGTATTTAAAATCAGATTTCTATGTAGAGGCGTCATTATTTCAGGAAAAACCTTAACAGCGCGATAGCACAGATTAATATAATAGTTCTTCGAACAGATACTCATGTCTGAATAAAAAGGCAAATACCTACCGCTTTTCATGCCTACTCAATTTAACAATGGAGCGACCTTGAACGCGCGGTTCGTTGGCCCCACGTGCCGTCAAAACGAGGCTAGGGTTGACACCGCTTAGAAATGATTTTATAAAAAGTCAAGATAAATGAAAAAACGATCGATTTATTTAAATTTATTATGCAAATTTAATTATCAATAGGTGCCTACCTACTAGAAATAAGTATTCACATGCGCTGCGGCACACCATCAAAATCGTTCAAATTTCCGAGTAGGTATATCGGAATCTTACCTACCTATTCTTTCTGAACATACCAGAAACATGAAACAAAAACATGAAACTCTCTGTGTAGGTACCTAAGGAACCTAAATATATCCCGATGACAGTAGGTACTTACTAAATAAAGTTTGATAGGTACCTATATATAATGTGTTACATTATTGTATAATACTAGCATTACAAGCTTCGAAACAGTCACTAGGTACAACTTGTTTTATAATAATCTGATCACGCGTTTCATCTTTGCGAATGCATTCCTTGCAAAAAATCTTAAGTGCCATGAATAACGCCGACGTTTACGCCCTTTTTAGGCCGTGCAATGCACTCGACCGCCACACGCACTGAACTGATTAGGTAAATATTAGTGAGTAAATAATTGTCACTTGTTGATATAGGTAGTGGATGTTTTCTATGAATTTATTTTAGGTTTATTTATTCAACATAACATGTATCTATTATAACAGTGTATGCAATGCGTTTAGGTAGGTGCTTATTCTAAGTTCTAAGAATTTTAAGTATAACATTCCATCGTCTGTTGGCAAAGAAAAATAGGATAAATGTCTGTTGCTTTTATGTTTTTACACCCCGCAACACTGCAGCGCGGTGGTCTTATTCGCGACGAAGCCATTTTTTTGGTGATTTTATAGCGCGACCGGCGGCGTCCGGCCGTGAGCGCGTGTGGCAACCAACTGGCTAAGCGTGTCGGCCACGACAGGCGACGTGTAGGTATCGTTCTGGGTTCCCACGGTAAAGATGGGGGGCACTGGCGATAGCGCGATGCAGCGGTGTGGCGCCAGCTGTAACGCGCCGTCTGTAGGTATAATTTTCTTTGTCCTCTTATCACGCCGAAACAGCTGGACGGATTTAAACCAATTTTAGTAGATACAGGGATAGCTGGACATCCAAAGGTTGTCAAATGATACTTTTAGAGGGCCTTCCAGAATATAACTGGAAAATAGAGATAGTCTTTATCGGCCTTTGGCACCACAAATAAGCAAAACTAGAAGGTGCCCGTTACTTCTTTTTTTTTTTTTTTTTTCTCTTAGCTTGCGGGCCCCGAGGGACCCTTTGCACTGCTTGTGCCTGACGCGGCTCGCCCCTTTGGGCGAGCCGCCGGAGGTACGCCCGTCACTTCGTCCGCACATTTCTTTTTATAGTAGCTTATTATATATAGCCATCTTTGGTCATAATTTTAACATGGCACCACCACCACTATGTAAAAAGAGCGTAAATGGCTCGACGCAATTCAATTTACTCCATGACGAAGATGTTGAATGGCATTATGAGCAAACTATAAACCGATTTCGTCTTTTTACTGATTCGGTTTGGGGGTTTCATCCAATCACGCAACTTATCTACGGAAATCTAAAGCCAAAAGTGAGTTACTTTTTTTCCTGGAGTGATAGAACGAGATGTTCGATATCGTTTGAAATAGGTAAGCTAGTTGGAATCGAGTTCCTGCAATTCAATTATTTTTTTAACTATTTTGCACGTCTCCTGCTCAGAAAGTATGTTATTTTAGCTTCGTGAAGCCGGGCTGAAGTGGTACTTTTAGCCCCTAGGGTTTAAATGGAAACCATATAATAATGTATGTATGTATGTAAACGCTTTATTGTACACAAGAACTGGTTATAAATACATTGATAACAAATGAAATATGTACAAAGGCGAACTTATCCCTATTAGGGATCTCTTCCAGTTAACCTTTGAGCAATTGAAGGAATGGGTATACGAAGAAAATAGGCAAACTACACTGCGTACAACCAAGATATCTATATATAATATAATAATTCCTATGAAAATAAAATAAAAAATTGTTAGCGGTCAGATGATTAATACCAAACCCAGGTTATTGGTTTCAGGATAGGCCAAAATGCAGATACATAGTTAAAAACAAACCAAGAAGTTTCTGCAGCTACTGTAGAGTTTATTTTATTCTGATTAGGTACTTAAATAACAACTCCAAGAAATTTCAAACATATATTGTAAGTTGAATACAGCATAGTTATAGATATTAGCTTAAATTTATAAATCAAAATGGTTTTAATATTAAAGTTACAAATGTAATTTTAGTATTCCAAATACAAGAATAGTCCATAGAAGTTGGTTTTATTGACTTGTACCTATTAAAAAATCGTGAATATTTTATCCTGACTTGGAATATTGAATGGCAATAATTAAACTTACAAGTTTGAAAGGATATATACATTATAGGTATATATACATTACACTACACTAGTTCATTCATAAACTGCAGTTAAAAATGGATAAACGGCTAAGAAAACGTTAGACGTAATTTACGGTCGGTACGGGTACAATTTTCTATACCGACTGTCATATTTTAAAAAACGTGTCAAAAAAGTTAAAAAAAAAAAACAGTAAACTACTGCACATGGTTAGATTTTTTTTTCTAGTTAGCCTGTTTGAGTGTCCCACTGCTGGGCAAAGGCCTCTCTGTTAGATCTCCACAACTCCCTATTGGCTGCTGCTTCCGGCAAGTTGCCCAGGAACGCCATCTCCGTCTCGGTCTTCCTGGGCGTGGCCGCCCATCTTGGGGCACCCACTTGGTGACTATGTAAGCCCACCTGTCCGGATGCATGCGGCTATCGTGGCCAGCCCAGTCCCACTTGAGTTTGACGGTTTTTGCTCCAACATCAGCTATGTGTGTCTTGGAGCGCAGCGTAGTGTTCCGGATGCGATCCTTTTCATGTTGAGGAGCGGACCTTAATCCCACCACGCTGGTCCGATGCGGGTTGGTTAGATTAGATTAGATTAGATTAGATTATTTATTTCACGATAAAAATTACATTACAAATTTGCTTAATGTCAAAATTATACGAATTAATATCATGATCGTCAAAAATAAGGCAAGATTAATAATACAAGAAAATGTTTACAATGTCAAAATAAGTTTAAAATAAAAGGGAAAGTCGACAGGTAAATAAAATATAAATAAATGAATCTAGTATCTCCCAATAAGGATCGTCATCACAAACTTAACATAATAATGGAATCAAATTAATAAAATAACGCTAAGAATTTAAACAAAAATTATTTACACAATGTCAAAATATACCAGATTTCCAATACAAAAATAAAATAAAATAAAAACAAGAAATATAAAAATAACAATAAACAAAATGTCAGTTTACAGAATACAAGCATATTTTTATTATAGTTTGAGTTCCATGTACTCGTTGACCGAGTACAGAGGGTTTTCCAACAAAAGGTTTCTCAGCCGGCGCTTGAATGTGTTGTCACATGGTTCGTTCCTTAAATCGGCAGGTAAGTGCTCGAAGTAAGTCGGACCTATGACGCGCGGGTTCTTTGCTGAAAGTGCCATGCGGCGAGGCACCGTTCTAAGGCGCCCAGTAGAACGAAGCTGTTTGCCTTTGACGTTTACTCTTGCAAACTGTGCAATATTTGTCTTTACAAATAACAACACTTCAAACAAGTATTGAGAGTAGTGTGTCATTATTCGCTGCGACAAGAAAAAACCACGACATGGATCCCTAGGCTTGGCTCCAACAAGTACACGGATAGCACGTTTTTGTAAAATTAGGATCCTTGTTGCGTCAGTGGAATTGCCCCAGATGAGCGTGCCATATGCTAGTAGGGAGTGAAAGTGGGCGAAGTAAACTTGTTTAAGTGCCTCGTCTGAGATAAGTGGCTTTAATTTCCGCAGCGCAAAGACAGCACTACCCAACCTGTTACAAAGTCCGTCAACATGGCACTTCCAGTTTAGGTTCGCGTCAATCGTGAACCCAAGGAATTTACTTGCCTGACATATAGGCATCGGACAACAAGAGATACACGGGGGTATTGGGATCCTACGGCCAGAGAAAAGCATAATGTTTGACTTTGCAACATTTAATAAAAGCCCGTTTGCCGAAAACCAAGCCTGTAGTTGTTCACAGGCTTCGTTGATCTTGGCACTTAACTGATCATAAGTCTTAGCACCAACCAGAACCGTAGTGTCATCAGCAAATAACACAGACAACCCAGAAACAACATCCGATGGTAAGTCGTTGACAAACAGTAAAAATAGGGTATTTCCTAGGGCTGACCCTTGGGGAATACCTATATTAATATATCCAGCGTCAGATTGCAGCATTTTACCATTTGAGGGCAACTTCACAACTTGTCTGCGATCAGACAAAAACGAGGCTAATAGTTGGTGAGCGTTATCCCAGATTCCGTAAGAATTCAGTTTGTTGAGAAGAAGCTTATGATCAATTACGTCGAATGCCTTTGACAGATCACACAATATCCCCGCCATTTTCTGTCCATCGTCCAACCCGGTCATAATACAATCGAATATCCTGTACGCCGCGGTGGTTGTAGACATTTTCTGCCTGTACGCATATTGATTGTTCGTAAACAGGTTATTCGATTCTAAATGACTCATTAGGTGGGACGATAAGACAGATTCAACAATTTTCGATATTGCGGGTACTATTGTGATAGGCCTATAATTGTTGACGTCATTCCTGTCACCCTTCCCCTTAAAAACGGGGCACACTCTAGTATTTTTTAGCACATCGGGATATACACCGGTTTCAAACATGGTATTTATTAAGACTACAAGTATGTCACCAACAACAGGCCAAACACTAAGAAGAATATTGAGGGACATGTCAAAAGCATCGACCGTGCTGCGCTTTTTCAGCATGGGGTGGAGTATCTTGTCCAAAAGATCACGTGTGACTACTGGCAGTAAAAAAGGTGGTGCATCAGTGGTAATCGAGTGTCTATTAAGGTAATGTGTTGATTTAGACAGGTCACTTTTAATACTGTGTTTGGACGCCACGCCAAGAAAATGCGAATTGAAAGTATTTGGAATTTCGCCCTCCGATATTTCTAGGTTTGTTGTTCCATCACGAAGGCAAATACTCTGAGATCTATTCTTTAGACCAACTTCCTCATTTACAATTTTCCACATTTCTTTGCTTCTATTACAACTTTCCTTTAACCTATTTTCAATATGAGCTTGACGATCCCGCAACGTTGTTGACTTAATTAAGAGGGAGTAGTGCTCAATGCATTCAGTTAATATAGGGTTGTCGGGGTATTGTCGCCTAATTTCGTGGAGATCGCCGTGCTTTCGGATAAGGTCAGCCAATTCGTCACTCATCCATGGGGCAGTGGTATTTTTCTTAACTTTTAACTTCTTAATCGGAAAGTGTATGTCAATGTAATAGGTTAAAATATTAAATAACTTATTGAATTTATCGTTAATGTGAAAGTGATTATTATATATAAAATTAAAGTCGTAATTTACAATGTCAAGATAAAATAATTCAATTGAATAACTGTTAATCAGTCGACGCTCGACGACCGGGTTTTGTTGAGTTTGAATGCCTATTTCCAAAGCCAAGTCGAAACGCTGCGCGTTATGGTCGCTTATCGCAGTATCCACCGCCGTCACTGTGAGGTCGTCGCTTGCGCAGTTAGATAGTCCGCAGTCAATGCACGATGCACATTCTGCAGTCTCGCGAGTCGTGAACGTAACGGTATTTCGACTACCATAAGATCCCAATATATCATCAAGACGCTGTTTCTGGCTGTTTTTAGTCGAATAATCAACATTGTGGTCACCCACTATAAGAAACCTTTTGTTTTCGTCAGTGAGCTTTTTTAACAATAATTCCAATTTTTGTATATAAATGTCAAAATCACCGTTCCCAGTTCGATACAATACAATAATAATCAATTTATAATTAACAATTTCTATTGCTGCGAATTCGAAATGATATTGAACGGCGAAGGCATGTAGGTCATTTCGCGGTCGGTACTGAGTACCAACGCGCACGAACACAGCGACACCGCCGTGAGCAATAGTCGACCGGCAGTAGTGATTAGCGAGCGCGTACCCACATAACCTTATCCGTTCAATTTCATTTTGTTTACTCCAAGTTTCACTGCATCCCAATATATTTGGATTTTCCATTCTAGTTAATAAATCTAATAACGAAGTTTTTTCCAAAAATCGATCGGACATTTTGGTGAATAACAACAAACTTATTAATATCTATTTTGGATCCGACAACACACGTGTTCCTTTCAAGTTTTTTGGCTGAATAACATTAAATAATCTAACCGAAACACCAGTTGGCCAATTTTTAGCATCTTTGACGATCTTCTGTTTATCAGCTGGTATGTCAAGGCGGAACGACGCGTATTTACCACGAGTGACTTTTAGCTTCTCGCATACCGGTGATGTGATACCCATTTGCGTCTGAACGTGGTGTATTATGTCCTCTGAAGTGGTGTCCTCACTGAGGTTGAATAAGTGAAGACTTGTTAATCGGGGACTAGCAGCTCGGAGGCCTCTGAAGGTGGATGATTGAGATAGCTTGACCTCTGATGGTGCTGACGCCAACGATATTGCCTTGGATGATGCAAACACTGGACGAGGCTCAGCTGGTGGACAGGATGCAGCCAGCAAACCCTGGGCTGTTTCTGGATCCGGCGACACTGGTGTTAACAAAGCACCTACTTGCTGTTGATGTGGTATCATCGGCAACGGTAGCTTGTTGCACGGGGAGACAGCATCATTACCATCAGCCACTCGTGGACTGCACTGTTGGCCTGTGTTAGTGGCACCGCGGCGCGGCCGGGTCCGTCGCTGCTTGGGCTCAGGCACAGGGATAAGGGTAGGCGATTGGGCTGGTGGCGGCGACAGCTGAGTGATAGTGGCTTGATCCTCATTTTCAAGGAACATCATGCCATGGGGGCCAGACTCGTTTAGTGATACCTGGTGTGTTTTGTTCGAGCCTCGGGTGGTGATTACCCTGAGTATCATCTGGATGTTGGTGTTCTGGCAAGTAAGTGTCCTTTGCTGATCTTGTATGATGTCGTGACAAGTTTGTAATTGTACTTTCATCTCGGAAATGTCGGATTTCAAATACGAAATTATATCCACCAACCTGTTAACCGCCGCCGCGTCCGCCGTCACTTTACTTTTCCCTGGGGCCATTTCTTGGAAGTGTTGATATTAAATATGTCTAATTATGTATAGATTTGTTCAAATTTAGGTAAAATATGCCCTAAAAGTAGTTTAAAATATTAAAATATTAATAAATATGCGGAGAGTTTGAATTTTGGCTGTTGACGTTAACAGCGCCCTCTGCTGTGTGTTACATGGTTAGATAATAATTTAAATTTTAGGTATGTTTTTATTTTTTATTTTCTTGCAGTAAGAGAAAATAAGCTAGTTAAGCACGCTTAACAAGTGGCTAAAAGCGATTATGACACTCCGGTTATATTTGTCGTCGCCCACTTCGTTCGCTCGTCCAAATAATCACTTCGTGTCACAATGACTTATTTTAGCCCCTTGTAAAACAATAAGCTATTAAATAGGTTTTAATAATTTAAAACTACGTACCCGCCGAAATACACATAGATATACCTATGTTTGGTTTGGGTCGGTACTTGGTACTGATAAAGTTCAGGTGTAAAGTACAATGTGTAATTTTTATCTCAAATAATAATTATAACGTTAGAATTTTGTCTGATAAATAAATAGTCGACAGTTGTTGTGTCTACTTCCGTGTAAAACCACGCTCGAGATGGTTATCTTGACCACATTTTAAATTTTAAATAGAAGATAAACGGTATTGCTGCGTGAGTACCTGCGGAGTTTTTAATTTACCTTTTTTTTATTCAACTGGCATAAACCCAATAAGTACTCATATAACAAGTGGTAAAGGAATGATCAGTATTTAGTCGCAGATCTGTATTTAATCAATATGTAAGTATAGAAGAACATTATTCATTTTATTTTTATAAAATAAGGTTTTTACACAAAAAAACCTACAATGAGTTATTTTATGAGGAAACGAAACATGTCCATGAGGAAAAAACTTATTTACAAGGAAACATTTAAAAAACAAATAAACTAACTAAAAGGTGGCAAGAGTGTTTGTTTAAGTCTCACGGGAGTTTTATGTTCAAGCCGGCGCACAGTGATGCGCGTAAGCATGAAATGGTTGGTGCTGTGGTCGCTGTGGGCGGCGCGGCTGGTGCGCCAGCCGACGGCACCGCTGCGCGTGAGTGGCGGACTTGTGCGCGGCACCGTCGCCGCGGATGGCTCACACGTGGCCTATGTCGGGATGCCCTACGCGTCTCTTTCCAGGGAACATAGGTTTCAGGTTCGTTAAAAGTTATAATTCATTCATGTGAATTGGTTGCGATGCGTATTACTCGTATACCAAGCAACCTCTTACTTATTTCTACCGCAAAGTACTACGGGTACCTACATGCATTGCACAACTTGTCTGCTCTGCGGAGCAAGGACCTGGTAATTTTCACGCCACCTTTCCGGGTCCTATCTCTGTTCAATATCACCTGACCAACTCTCGACCGTTAATTAAATTTTGACTACAGTATATGGTTGGCCGTCGTAGTAGCCGTCAATGAAATGTTAGACTTTACTATCTCACTCTGTCATCTGCTTCGTCTCGTATGCCATCCCGAGAAACGGCTCCACAAAAAACGCCGTGGGCATTGCTATACCTAGCAAAACCAACTGCTGAGTGGAGACCATTTTGAATGCACATCTCTTATTTACATTGTTTAAGATTCTTACCACTGATGAAAATTGTAATGATTGTTATCACAACATAGTATAAAACAAAGTCGCTTCCAGCAGGAAGCGACTCACTCGGTACAGACAGCTCTGTACCTATCTATGCTTAGAACTTTAAAACTACGCAACAGATTTTGATGCGGTTTTTCAATAGATAGAGTGATTCAAGAGGAAGGCTTAAGCATGTGCATAATACATGCTTAATGTATCACCCGTGCGAAGCCAGGGCGGGTCGCTAGTCATGAATAAAGTTTTTACTATTCTATTCTATCCTCTATTATTCTTGTGCAATATTCGGCTGCTCTTGATAAGTCAATGTAATCGGAAAACGTCGGTTTGTTCCAGGCTCCAGAACCTGAACCATTATGGGATGACATATATGAGGCAGTGGATGGTAATGTGGTGTGTCTCCAGTGCCCCATGTTTCATGTATTACGCGAAGAACCGCTGGAGAAGGCCATAGGCCAAGAAGACTGCCTGAAAATTAATGTCTATACCCCTGTATTTCCTAAAGATTCTGAGTTACCCGTCATGGTTTTTATCCATGGAGGAGGTTTCATAGAAGGGTCAGGCCATCCCTTTTTATATGGGCCTCACTATTTAGTCAAGAAAGAGGTGATCTTCGTGACTTTTAATTACAGACTTAATGTACATGGCTTCCTTAATTTAGGCATAAAGGAAGCGCCAGGAAACGCTGGGATGAAAGATCAAGTTGCAGCCTTAAAATGGGTTCAGAGGAATATCATGGTTTTTGGAGGAGATCCGGATAATGTGACTATATTTGGTGAGAGCGCTGGCGGTGCCTCAGTGTCATACCACTTGCTGTCTCCAATGTCCAGGGGACTTTTCCATAGAGCAATAACGCAGAGTGGATCGCCTCTTTGTCCCTGGGCGTTTCAAATTAATCCAGTGCATAATGCCCACCAAGTAGCAAAAGCCTTGGGCTACGACACCAAAGATCCTCATGAACTGTATAAGATCTTCAACACCGTGCCTTTACATGACCTAGTAAGCTCACAAATTCCAAGAGATGAGAGAAAAATGACATTTTCTAGACATTTATACGCTCCCAGTGTCGAAAAAAAATTTGAAGAAGTTGAACCTTTTCTAGTTGAAGAACCATACAAATTATTAGTAAAGGGTGAGTATGCTAAAGTTCCAATGATTATAGGAACAACAAACGAAGAAGGATATTTCTTCGTAGGTACGGACACCACTGTGTTATCAAAATCAACTCTTACTATTGAACACTCATTGCCCAATAATCTTGTCATTCCAACAGAGAGTGAGAATCATCATGTTGCAGAAGAAATTCGACAAATGTATATGGGCGATGAGGCTATTTCAGACTCACCCTCCGCCCAACTGAAAATTTCTAAGTTTTACGGGGAACCGTTTATAACTTATCATCCATTGGCTGAAACAGAATTATTGTTAAAGTCTTCTGATAGACCAATTTATAACTATCTCTTCAACTACAACGGATGGAAGAATTTCGGGAAGGTGTTCGGCGGCAGAAATTTCCTTTCGGCACCCGGGGCTACGCATACGGATGACCTGTTTTATTTATTCTATCAGCCCTTCTTGTCATCGCTGACGTGGCTAGACATTGAAATGGTGGAAAAAATGGTGACATTGTGGACTAATTTTGCTAAATACGGGTAAGTTTTATAAACCTTCCAATCTATTTCACATTTGCGCTAACAGTTCGTTCATTTGATGAATTAATATTACTCCCAATTTCAACAGTGTGTCTAACTTGAATAGCACACACGAATTCCGGAACGGAATTATTAAGTGTGCTGAAAATTGAAGCAATTTTTCAACAAAAACTTGTCTCCTGTTCCAGGGACCCGACTCCTCACACTACGGAGTTGCTCCCTCAGCGCTGGCTCCCGACTAGACCTGATAACCCTCGGGCTTTTGTGCTGGACCGAGAGTTCTCCACAGTGTCACTGTGGTTCAACGAATCTTTGAAATACTGGAGAGACTTGTACTCTAAATATCGGAGAAAATAAATGCGATCTTGATATTTTATTAGTATGTTATAGTGGTATCATTTTCCGTGTGTACGTAACTTGCCAGTTAAGTGAAATGGGTCGATTAATTACGAATTATTCACTTATTTAGTACTTACTGCACTCATTTGTTTCGATCTTGCGTCATTTATTCTATTTGTTTACTCCTAATACTGTTTTAAAAATAAAAAAAGATTTGTTTAACTAGATTTTTTTATTTAAAACTTTTTATTTTGATCCTTAATAATTTATTAAGGTTATAACGGTAAATTAAAATAAAGTTAGTTAACTAATTAATTAATTCAAATCATATTTGAAAAAATCATTAATGAAAAATAGGCAGTTGCCGTTAAATAGACAACGTCAACACTAGTTGTTTAATCCACTTCTAAACTATAATTATAAATAGCACTTCGAAGAATGTGACCCTTAATTTGACAATGTTCGCCAGGATGAACATACTCTTTGACCATCTTTATTTATTTTTTTTCGAACGAGAATTGTTTGCTCTATTCAACCTTAACGAGGCTTGAGCTAGCGACCTTCGTTTTTTTTGTCAAATTAAGGGTTAACAACTTCTCCGTGGAAAAATTATAAGATTATTCATATTTTACCCTAGAAAACTAAGTAAAGTTGGACGAAAATCGTAAAATCGTAAGCAGGCGTTAAGTGTTCTTTTTATACTTGAACAATGGAAATCTATTCTGATTTTTAGTTAAAAAAAAAGATGTATTAATTATAATAATTTACATTACAATTGGTCCGCATCAAATATTTCAATTATTGTTTGGTATTAAAGGTCCAGATTTATCAAAAAGTGCTTTTAAGTCTCCATACATTTTTACTATGGCGGCCGCGCGCCTATCTAAATACGCATTCCCCGCGCTCTATGGTGTAAACGCTCGGCGCAGTCTTAAAACATATTTGAGGAATTCGATGACACAAAATCGGCTTTCAGCTCTTGCTATTCTTTCAATCGAAAATGACGTAGCTCTTTCGTTAGATTATTGTGCTTTAATTAAAGATTTTAGTGTTAGGAAAAGCCGCAGACATCAATTTTAAAATTTATCATCTCTGTATTAGTTAATTTAGTAAATCTTGCAATGTAAAATATTTTAAAACTCAAATTTTATTTATTTGTGTAACAAGCATTTCTCCTCAAACATGACAAATGCCTAAACCAAACAACCAGACCAGCCCTACTTTCGCATCTCCTACTTTTCACGAAGGACAAAGAGCCTCGCAAAGTCCTGCCGCCCGGAGCCTCGCAATGGGTAAGGCCGCCACTGCTCTTTTTGAAACTCACCATTATCGGTTACTCTCTTCGCAGGCTCTCTCGTTGAGTTTCTTCTCTTCCTACTCGTACTTTAAAATGATCGAACGTTTACGAAAACCGACTTAGGATGGATTCAAACCCATCATCATTTACTATGTTCCAGTCGTAAGTAGAGCGATGTTTATGTGTCACAAACATACTATACCTAGATATCTAACAGGAGCCATTATAGAGCAATACTTACTGATACATATACATATGTAATCTATGAATTTAATTAGATCGGTAAAGATACTTTGTTAATAATAATGGCACATCGACGCACTTGAACGTATTATGTAGCCCACCAACAGCTGTAGATAACGCAGCATTCTACCAAAAAGAGTCAAAATACCATAAAAAAAAACCGGCCAAGCGCGAGTCTGACTCGCGCACCGAGGGTTCCGTACAAACTTTCACTTATCCCATCTTAATTGGCCTGGTTGAGTTAAGTTTGCACCTGAAATGCATGGCGCCGGATACAAAAGAGGTGCAAACTTAACGCAACCGAGTTCTCCAAATATGATGTTTGAAGAGGAGTGTTTTTTATTATGATTTTATTACAAATGTATAGTTTTCAGATCCTTATAAGTATTTGTAGTATGTGAAGATATTACTTGCCAAACTTCATAGTTCTAGGTCATCGGGAAGTACCCTAGACAGACGAACGGACTACAAATTGAGAGATTGAGGTACGGAACCCCAAAAAGAACATTATTATAGTAATCATTTAGCGTCTATTTCCACATCGAGATTTCCAGATCCAGATTTGGGAGCTGGCCCCAAAATAGGAATGATATTCCCAATTCGAAACTGGCTCTGACACGGAAACCCAGCAATTCCATTTCCGTCCCGGCCAATAAACCAACATTTTCCGGGTTCCCGTTTCGGAGCCAGCTACCGCTACCGCTGGCTCTAAATTGGGAGAGGGATTTCCAGTTCGAAACTAGCTATTACAAAACGAGAATCCTGCAGTCCCACGTCGAAAAGTTGCTCCAAAATGGGGAAAAAATCCAATTCGAAGCTGGCTATGTAACGGGAATCCTTGTGTCATCTAGTAGCTGGATTCGGTAAATTTTAGCTAGAAGAAAAGTTTAGAAAGCTTAATGTTCCTAAGGCAAACAAAAGAAAAATCTTTCTTATTCCACACATCTTTTAAATTCACGATTTGGTACAAAAACTACGAAAACACCTCACACACAATAAATTCTTCGTCACACAAATAATTGCGTTACGTGAAATCATGTTTTATGTATATGACCTATAAACATAAGGGCAAGTGCTGTACCTACGTGTTGACACTTTCCAGAATTTGACCTTTAATCAGTTGTTAGACAAAAACTACGCGTATTACCAATAAATTATTTCTTTTGTTTTAATCACAGTTAAACAATCTTTAAAGTCCACATATGTCTTCTACGCAAGCTATCCGGAGATGGCGGATAAAAGCATTAAAAAAAAATACTTATTTGTCCATAGGTACATACACTGTTTGTACCTATGGACTCTAACAACGTACCTATGGACGGTAATGTACCTATACCTAAAATATACCTAAAATCGGTTCAGCCAAACGCGAGAAAATCGCGGACAAAGATACTTACAGGTCAATATGTTTCATTCGTGTACAATTGTTTTTCATTAGTGTTACTCGAAAATTGACACGAATGAAGCGACACGAATGAAGTTTTGAACAAAATGTTAAATTTAAATAGTAACGGAATTTTCCAGAAACTGCCGCAAGGACACAAAATAATGCGTGCCCATACTTCCTTGATATTGCATATTTGATTAAATCTCTAGTTAAAATATTTATTGTTATACCACTTGGAACACGAATGATTGGTTTTTTGGCTAATGCACAGAAACAAGTTATTAATTTCTCACCATAATCCGAGCTCGCACATCGGCTATCACCAAACGTTCGTGGGCTACCGGGGCCCCTCTGTGACGCGCGGGGGAAAGGATTTCACTAACTTAAAGGTTAATACTTATTTGTGTGCATTTTGTATACTCGCCACTAATGATGGTCCATTTTTGTCTATGAAATGAAACCTAAAGAAATCGTATTATTCGTTTTGAGATTTAAAACCTATAGATGCCGGTTGGTTTTATTGTTATTCTCGCGAAACCGAAAGACAAAAGATTACAGTTTCTTCGAGTGTTTTTTTTTATTCACGTTTATTTATGAATAGTCATGAATATGACCATTACCACGAATGAAAAACAGACACAATTTTTGCAAATACCCAACAATGTAACATAATCGCATAATCTTTATTGTTGTCACAGATAAGGTAAATATTGTACTTATGTAAAAGCTTGTTAATAATCATTATTTAATGTATTTAATGAAGCGAAATAGGACGCGTTCGGAGATTTACGTTGGTAAACATATATTTTAAGCTACTGTTTGTATGAGAAGTGCCCAATATGCATATATTTTTAGAAACTAGGTTAAAGAAGCTTTTCAAATATTTATAATAATTAGAAAATGTTAACGTTATTAACTAATTTACCTCACTGAATAAATGAAAACTTTTGTGATTTTTACCTTTTCGGCCATATACCCATATTTTTATATAGAACTATACAAAAATAACATAAAAAAATAATTTCTGATATCCGTTTTACACGGAAATGATACCAGACAAGTCCTAGTAGACTGAACTGACCAGCAATAAAGAAAGAAAAGAGGTATACTTGGTCACTCCGCACATTCACTCCGCTCTCACGCCTCACAGGGGACCAATCTGACTTCCCTCCACATCTGAAAATAATCACCAAGGAACACTCTATCTGTGATAGAAATTACATGCTTGTAACCCGATGCGCACAATTATGTTAGAAAACAGCGGACTAATAACTCTACTAAAAGCCATTATGACACTCCGGTTATATTTGTCCTCGCCCAATTCGTTCGCTCGTCCAAATAATCACTTCGTGTCACAATGACTTATTTTAGCCAATAAACTATTAAATACTTAGGTTTTAACAATTTAAGACTAGGTACCCGCCCAAATATACATAGATACCTATGTTTGGTTTGCGTTGGTACTGATAAAGTTCAGTGTGTAATTTTTATCTCAAATGATATAACGTTCGAATTTTGTCTGATAAATAAATAGTCGACAGTCGTTGAGCCAGCTTCGGTGCAAAACCACGCTCAAAATGATTATCTTGACCATACTTTAAATTTTAAAAATAAGACGTACGGTATTGTCATGTGAGTACTTACTAACAGTCCTTACAGAGTTTTTAATTTACCTTTTTTTATTCAACTGGTATTTTTATGACGAAACCCAATAGCACCCAAATAACAAGTGGTAAAGGAATAATCAGTTTTTAGTCGCAATTATGAAATGATATGTAAGTATATAGAATAACATTATTCGTTTTATTTTCTATGACAAAAGATGGTTTTTTGAACATTTAAAAAAACTCACCTGGAATGAGCTATCTTATGAGTCAACATTAACGAGGCAACGAAAGATATCGAGCGATGTTAGACATCATTGACTTGAGTGTTTGTTAAAGTCTCACGGGAGTTTTGTGTTCTAGGCGGCGCACAGTGATGCGCGTAAGCATGAAATGGTTGGTGCTGTGGACGCTGTGGGTGGCGCGGCTGGTGCGCCAGCCGACGGCACCGTTGCGCGTGAGTGGCGGACTTGTGCGCGGCACTGTCGCCGCGGATGGCTCACACGTGGCCTATGTCGGGATGCCCTACGCGTCTCTCTCCAAGGAGCATAGGTTTCAGGTTCGTTAAAAGTTATAATTCATTCATGTGGATTGGTTGCGTTGTGTATACCAAGCAACCTCTTACTTATTTGTACCGCAAATTACTACGAGTACCTACATGCATTGCACAACTTGTCTGCTCTGCGGAGCAAGGACCTGGTAATTTTCACGCCACCTTTCCGGGTCCTATCTCTGTTCAATATCACCTGAATAATATTCTCGTGATATGCCTATTGCGACCGTTAATTTAATTTTGACTACAGTATATTTATGGTTGGCCGTCATAGTAGCCGTCAATGAAATATTAGACTTTACTATCTCATTCTGTCATCTGCTTCGTCTCGTGTCTCGTATGCCATCCCGAGAAACCGTCCCTCTGGCCCTACAAAAAACGCCGTGGGCATTGCTATACCTAGCAAAACCAACAGCATTGCTGAGTGGAGACCATTTTGGATGCACATCTCTTATGCATTGTTTATAATACTTACCAAATATTGAAAATTTTAATTATTGTTAACACTACATAGTATAAAACAAAGTCGCTCCCTGCTGTCTGTCCCTATGTATGCTTAGATCTTTTAAACTACGCAGCGGATTTTGATGCGGTTTTTTTAATAGATAGAGTGATTCAAGAGGAAGGTTTATATGTATAATGCATGCTCAATGTATCACCCGTGCGAAGCCGGGGCGGGTCGCTAGTCATGAATAAAGTTTTTTCTAGTCTATTCTATCCTCTATTATTCTTGTGCAATATACGGCTGCTCTTGATAAGTCAATGTAATCGGAAAACGTTGGTTTATTCCAGGCTCCAGAACCTGAACCATTATGGGATAACATATATGAGGCAGTGGATGGTAATGTGGTGTGTCTCCAGTGCCCCATGATTCATGTATTACGCAAAGGACCGCTGGAGAAGGCCATAGGCCAAGAAGACTGCCTGAAAATTAATGTCTACACCCCTGTATTTCCTAAAGATTTTGATTTACCCGTCATGGTTTTTATCCATGGAGGAGGTTTCAAAGAAGGGTCAGGGTATCCCTTTTTATATGGGCCTCACTATTTAGTCAAGAAAGATGTGATCTTCGTGACTTTTAATTACAGACTTAATGTACATGGCTTCCTTAATTTGAGCATAAAGGAAGCGCCAGGAAACGCTGGGATGAAAGATCAAGTTGCAGCCTTAAAATGGGTTCAGAGGAATATCAGAGTTTTTGGAGGAGATCCTGATAATGTGACAATATTTGGTGAGAGCGCTGGCGGTGCTTCAGTGTCATACCACTTGCTGTCTCCAATGTCCAGGGGACTTTTCCATAGAGCCATAACGCAGAGTGGATCGTCTCTTTGTCCCTGGGCATTTCAAATTAATCCAGTGCATAATGCTCACCAAGTAGCAAAAACCATGGGCTTCGACACCAAAGATCCTCATGAACTGTATAAGATTTTCAACACCGTGCCTTTAGATGACCTAGTAAGCGCACAAATTCCAAGAGATGAGAGACAAATTGTATTTTCCACACTTTTGTATGCTCCCAGTGTTGAAAAAAAATTCGACGGAGTTCAACCTTTTCTAGTAGAAGAACAATACAAATTATTAGTTAAGGGTGAGAATGCTAAAGTTCCAATGATTATAGGAACAACAAACGAAGAAGGATATTTGTTCGTAGGTATGGACAACACTGTGTTATCAAAATCAACTGTTGCTATTGAACACTCATTGCCCAATAATCTTGTCATTCCAACAGAGAGTGAGAAACATCATGTTGCAGAAGAAATTCGACAAATGTATATGGGCGATGAGGCTATTTCAGACTCACCCTCCGCCCAACTGAAAATTTCTAAGTTTTACGGGGAACCGTTTATAACTTATCATCCATTGGCTGAAACAGAATTATTGTTAAAGTCTTCTGATAGACCAATTTATAACTATCTCTTCAACTACAACGGATGGAAGAATTTCGGGAAGGTGTTCGGCGGCAGAAATTTCCTTTCGGCACCCGGGGCTACGCATACGGATGACATGTTTTATTTATTCTATCAGCCCTTCTTGTCATCGCTGACGTGGCTAGACATTGAAATGGTGGAAAAAATGGGGACATTTTGGACTAATTTTGCTAAATACGGGTAAGTTTTATAAACCTTCCAATCTCTTTCACATTTGCGCTAACAGTTCGTTCATTTGATGAATTAATATTACTCCCAATTTCAACAGTGTGTCTAACTTGAATAGCACACACGAATTCCGGAACGGAATTATTAAGTGTACTGAAAATTGAAGCAATTTTTCAACAAAAACTTGTCTCCTGTTCCAGGGACCCGACTCCTCACACTACGGAGTTGCTCCCTCAGCGCTGGCTCCCGACTAGACCTGATAACCCTCGGGCTTTTGTGCTGGACCGAGAGTTCTCCACAGTGTCACTGTGGTTCAACGAATCTTTGAAATACTGGAGAGACTTGTACTCTAAATATCGGAGAAAATAAATGCGATCTTGATATTTTATTAGTATGTTATAGTGGTATCATTTTCCGTGTGTACGTAACTTGCCAGTTAAGTGAAATGGGTCGATTAATTACGAATTATTCACTTATTTAGTACTTACTGCACTCATTTGTTTCGATCTTGCGTCATTTATTCTATTTGTTTACTCCTAATACTGTTTTAAAAATAAAAAATGATTTGTTTAACTAGATTTTTTTATTTAAAACTTTTTATTTTGATCCTTAATAATTTATTAAGGTTATAACGGTAAATTAAAATAAAGTTAGTTAACTAATTAATTAATTCAAATCATATTTGAAAAAATCATTAATGAAAAATAGGCAGTTGCCGTTAAATAGACAACGTCAACACTAGTTGTTTAATCCACTTCTAAACTATAATTATAAATAGCACTTCGAAGAATGTGACCCTTAATTTGACAATGTTCGCCAGGATGAACATACTCTTTGACCATCTTTATTTATTTTTTTTCGAACGAGAATTGTTTGCTCTATTCAACCTTAACGAGGCTTGAGCTAGCGACCTTCGTTTTTTTTGTCAAATTAAGGGTTAACAACTTCTCCGTGGAAAAATTATAAGATTATTCATATTTTACCCTAGAAAACTAAGTAAAGTTGGACGAAAATCGTAAAATCGTAAGCAGGCGTTAAGTGTTTTTTTTATACTTGAACAATGGAAATCTATTCTGATTTTTAGTTAAAAAAAAGATGAATTAATTATAATAATTTACATTACAATTGGTCCGCATCAAATATTTCAATTATTGTTTGGTATTAAAGGTCCAGATTTATCAAAAAGTGCTTTTAAGTCTCCATACATTTTTACTATGGCGGCCGCGCGCCTATCTAAATACGCATTCCCCGCGCTCTATGGTGTAAACGCTCGGCGCAGTCTTAAAACATATTTGAAGAATTTGATGACACAAAATCGGCTTTCAGCTCTTGCTATTCTTTCAATCGAAAATGACGTAGCTCTTTCGTTAGATTATTGTGCTTTAATTAAAGATTTTAGTGTTAGGAAAAGCCGCAGACATCAATTTTAAAATTTATCATCTCTGTATTAGTTAATTTAGTAAATCTTGCAATGTAAAATATTTTAAAATTCAAATTTTATTTATTTGTGTAACAAGCATTTCTCCTCAAACATGACAAATGCCTAAACCAAACAACCAGACCAGCCCTACTTTCGCATCTCCTACTTTTCACGAAGGACAAAGAGCCTCGCAAAGTCCTGCCGCCCGGAGCCTCGCAATGGGTAAGGCCGCCACTGCTCTTTTTGAAACTCACCATTATCGGTTACTCTCTTCGCAGGCTCTCTCGTTGAGTTTCTTCTCTTCCTACTCGTACTTTAAAATGATCGAACGTATACGAAAACCGACTTAGGATGGATTCAAACCCATCATCATTTACTATGTTCCAGTCGTAAGTAGAACGATGTTTATGTGTCACAAACATACTATACCTAGATATCTAATAGCAGCCATTATAGAGCAATACTTACTGATACATATACATATGTAATCTATGAATTTAATTAGATCGGTAAAGATACTTTGTTAATAATAATGGCACATCGACGCACTTGAACGTATTATGTAGCCCACCAACAGCTGTAGATAACGCAGCATTCTACCAAAAAGTGTCAAAATACCATAAAAAAAAACCGGACAAGCGCGAGTCTGACTCGCGCACCGAGGGTTCCGTACAAACTTTCACTTATCCCATCTTAATTGGCCTGGTTGAGTTAAGTTTGCACCTGAAATGCATGGCGCCGGATACAAAAGAGGTGCAAACTTAACGCAACCGAGTTCTCCAAATATGATGTTTGAAGAGGAGTGTTTTTTATTATGATTTTATTACAAATGTATAGTTTTCAGATCCTTATAAGTATTTGTAGTATGTGAAGATATTACTTGCCAAACTTCATAGTTCTAGGTCATCGGGAAGTACCCTAGACAGACGAACGGACAACAAATTGAGAGATTGAGGTACGGAACCCCAAAAAGAACATTATTATAGTAATCATTTAGTGTCTATTTCCACATCGAGATTTCCAGATCCAGATTTGGGAGCTGGCCCCAAAATAGGAATGATATTCCCAATTCGAAACTGGCTCTGACACGGAAACCCAGCAATTCCATTTCCGTCCCGGCCAATAAACCAACATTTTCCGGGTTCCCGTTTCGGAGCCAGCTACCGCTACCGCTGGCTCTAAATTGGGAGAGGGATTTCCAGTTCGAAACTAGCTATTACAAAACGAGAATCCTGCAGTCCCACGTCGAAAAGTTGCTCCAAAATGGGGAAAAAATCCAATTCGAAGCTGGCTATGTAACGGGAATCCTTGTCTCATCTAGTAGCTGGATTCGGTAAATTTTAGCTAGAGGAAAAGTTTAGAAAGCTTAATGTTCCTAAGGCAAACAAAAGAAAAATCTTTCTTATTCCACACATCTTTTAAATTCACGATTTGGTACAAAAACTACGAAAACACCTCACACACAATAAATTCTTCGTCACACAAATAATTGCGTTACGTGAAATCATGTTTTATGTATATGACCTATAAACATAAGGGCAAGTGCTGTACCTACGTGTTGACACTTTCCAGAATTTGACCTTTAATCAGTTGTTAGACAAAAACTACGCGTATTACCAATAAATTATTTCTTTTGTTTTAATCACAGTTAAACAATCTTTAAAGTCCACATATGTCTTCTACGCAAGCTATCCGGAGATGGCGGATAAAAGCATTAAAAAAAAATACTTATTTGTCCATAGGTACATACACTGTTTGTACCTATGGACTCTAACAACGTACCTATGGACGGTAATGTACCTATACCTAAAATATACCTAAAATCGGTTCAGCCAAACGCGAGAAAATCGCGGACAAAGATACTTACAGGTCAATATGTTTCATTCGTGTACAATTGTTTTTCATTAGTGTTACTCGAAAATTGACACGAATGAAGCGACACGAATGAAGTTTTGAACAAAATGTTAAATTTAAATAGTAACGGAATTTTCCAGAAACTGCCGCAAGGACACAAAATAATGCGTGCCCATACTTCCTTGTTATTGCATATTTGATTAAATCTCTAGTTAAAATATTTATTGTTATACCACTTGGAACACGAATGATTGGTTTTTTGGCTAATGCACAGAAACTCAAGTTATAAATTTCTCACCATAATCCGAGCTCGCACATCGGCTATCACCAAACATTCGTGGGCTACCGGGGCCCCTCTGTGACGCGCGGGGGAAAGGATTTCACTAACTTAAAGGTTAATACTTATTTGTGTGCATTTTGTATACTCGCCACTAATGATGGTCCATTTTTGTCTATGAAATGAAACCTAAAGAAATCGTATTATTCGTTTTGAGATTTAAAACCTATAGATGCCGGTTGGTTTTATTGTTATTCTCGCGAAACCGAAAGACAAAAGATTATAGTTTCTTCGAGTGTTTTTTTTTTATTCACGTTTATTTATGAATAGTCATGAATGTGACCATTACCACGAATGAAAAACAGAAACTATTTTTGCAAATACCCAACAATGTAACATAATCGCATAATCTTTATTGTTGTCACAGATAAGGTAAATATTGTACTTATGTAAAAGCTTGTTAATAATCATTATTTAATGTATTTAATGAAGCGAAATAGGACGCGTTCGGAGATTTACGTTGGTAAACATATATTTTAAGCTACTGTTTGTATGAGAAGTGCCCAATATGCATATATTTTTAGAAACTAGGTTAAAGAAGCTTTTCAAATATTTATAATAATTAGAAAATGTTAACGTTATTTAACTAATTTACCTCACTGAATAAATGAAAACTTTTGTGATTTTTACCTTTTCGGCCATATACCCATATTTTTATATAGAACTATACAAAAATAACATAAAAAAATAATTTCTGATATCCGTTTTACACGGAAATGATACCAGACAAGTCCTAGTAGACTGAACTGACCAGCAATAAAGAAAGAAAAGAGGTATACTTGGTCACTCCGCACATTCACTCCGCTCTCACGCCTCACAGGGGACCAATCTGACTTCCCTCCACATCTGAAAATAATCACCAAGGAACACTCTATCTGTGATAGAAATTACATGCTTGTAACCCGATGCGCACAATTATGTTAGAAAACAGCGGACTAATAACTCTACTAAAAGCCATTATGACACTCCGGTTATATTTGTCCTCGCCCAATTCGTTCGCTCGTCCAAATAATCACTTCGTGTCACAATGACTTATTTTAGCCAATAAACTATTAAATACTTAGGTTTTAACAATTTAAGACTAGGTACCCGCCCAAATATACATAGATACCTATGTTTGGTTTGGGTTGGTACTGATAAAGTTCAGTGTGTAATTTTTATCTCAAATGATATAACGTTCGAATTTTGTCTGATAAATAAATAGTCGACAGTCGTTGAGCCAGCTTCGGTGCAAAACCACGCTCAAAATGATTATCTTGACCATACTTTAAATTTTAAAAATAAGACGTACGGTATTGTCACGTGAGTACTTACTAACAGTCCTTACAGAGTTTTTAATTTACCTTTTTTTATTCAACTGGTATTTTTATGACGAAACCCAATAGCACCCAAATAACAAGTGGTAAAGGAATAATCAGTTTTTAGTCGCAATTATGAAATGATATGTAAGTATATAGAATAACATTATTCGTTATATTTTCTATGACAAAAGATGGTTTTTTGAACATTTAAAAAAACTCACCTGGAATGAGCTATCTTATGAGGCAAAATTAACGAGGCAACGAAAGATTTTGAGTTATGTTAGACATCATTGACTTGAGTGTTTGTTAAAGTCTCACGGGAGTTTTGTGTTCTAGGCGGCGCACAGTGATGCGCGTAAGCATGAAATGGTTGGTGCTGTGGACGCTGTGGGTGGCGCGGCTGGTGCGCCAGCCGACGGCACCGTTGCGCGTGAGTGGCGGACTTGTGCGCGGCACCGTCGCCGCGGATGGCTCACACGTGGCCTATGTCGGGATGCCCTACGCGTCTCTCTCCAAAGAGCATAGGTTTCAGGTTCGTTAAAAGTTATAATTCATTCATGTGGATTGGTTGCGTTGTGTATACCAACCAACCTCTCACTTATTTGTACCGCAAAGTACTACGAGTACCTACATGCATTGCACAACTTGTCTGCTCTGCGGAGCAAGGACCTGGTAATTTTCACGCCACCTTTCCGGGTCCTATCTCTGTTCAATATCACCTGACTAATATTCTCGTGATATGCCTATTGCGACCGTTAATTTAATTTTGACTACAGTATATTTATGGTTGGCCGTCATAGTAGCCGTCAATGAAATGTTAGACTTTACTATCTCATTCTGTCATCTGCTTCGTCTCGTGTCTCGTATGCCATCCCGAGAAACCGTCCCTCTGGCCCTACAAAAAACGCCGTGGGCATTGCTATACCTAGCAAAACCAACAGCATTGCTGAGTGGAGACCATTTTGGATGCACATCTCTTATACATTGTTTATAATACTTACCAAATATTGAAAATTGTAATTATTGTTAACACTACATAGTATAAAACAAAGTCGCTCCCTGCTGTCTGTCCCTATGTATGCTTAGATCTTTTAAACTACGCAGCGGATTTTGATGCGGTTTTTTTAATAGATAGAGTGATTCAAGAGGAAGGTTTATATGTATAATACATGCTCAATGTATCACCCGTGCGAGGCCGGGGCGGGTCGCTAGTCATGAATAAAGTTTTTTCTATTCTATTCTATCCTCTATTATTCTTGTGCAATATACGGCTGCTCTTGATAAGTCAATGTAATCGGAAAACGTTGGTTTATTCCAGGCTCCAGAACCTGAACCATTATGGGATAACATATATGAGGCAGTGGATGGTAATGTGGTGTGTCTCCAGTGCTCCATGATTCATGTATTACGCAAAGGACCGCTGGAGAAGGCCATAGGCCAAGAAGACTGCCTGAAAATTAATGTCTACACCCCTGTATTTCCTAAAGATTCTGATTTACCCGTCATGGTTTTTATCCATGGAGGAGGTTTCAAAGAAGGGTCAGGGCATCCCTTTTTATATGGGCCTCACTATTTAGTCAAGAAAGATGTGATCTTCGTGACTTTTAATTACAGACTTAATGTACTTGGCTTCCTTAATTTGAGCATAAAGGAAGCGCCAGGAAACGCTGGGATGAAAGATCAAGTTGCAGCCTTAAAATGGGTTCAGAGGAATATCAGAGTTTTTGGAGGAGATCCTGATAATGTGACAATATTTGGTGAGAGCGCTGGCGGTGCTTCAGTGTCATACCACTTGCTGTCTCCAATGTCCAGGGGACTTTTCCATAGAGCCATAACGCAGAGTGGATCGTCTCTTTGTCCCTGGGCATTTCAAATTAATCCAGTGCATAATGCTCACCAAGTAGCAAAAACCATGGGCTTCGACACCAAAGATCCTCATGAACTGTATAAGATTTTCAACACCGTGCCTTTAGATGACCTAGTAAGCGCACAAATTCCAAGAGATGAGAGACAAATTGTATTTTCCACACTTTTGTATGCTCCCAGTGTTGAAAAAAAATTCGACGGAGTTCAACCTTTTCTAGTAGAAGAACCATACAAATTATTAGTTAAGGGTGAGAATGCTAAAGTTCCAATGATTATAGGAACAACAAACGAAGAAGGATATTTGTTCGTAGGTATGGACAACACTGTGTTATCAAAATCAACTGTTGCTATTGAACACTCATTGCCCAATAATCTTGTCATTCCAACAGAGAGTGAGAAACATCGTGTTGCAGAAGAAATCCGACAAATGTATATGGGCGATGAGGCTATATCAAACTCGCCCTCCGCTAAACTGAAAATATCTAAGTTTTACGGAGAACCGTTTATAACTTATCATCCATTGGCTGAAACTGAGTTATTGTTAAAGTCTTCTGATAGACCAATTTATAACTATCTCTTCAACTACAACGGATGGAAGAATTTCGGCAAGGTGTTCGGCGGCAGAAATTTCCTTTCGGCACCCGGGGCTACGCATACGGATGACATGTTTTATTTATTCTATCAGCCCTTCTTGTCATCGCTGACGTGGCTAGACATTGAAATGGTGGAAAAAATGGTGACATTGTGGACTAATTTTGCTAAATACGGGTAAGTTTTATAAACCTTCCAATCTATTTCACATTTGCGCTAACAGTTCGTTCATTTGATGAATTAATATTACTCCCAATTTCAACAGTGTGTCTAACTTGAATAGCACACACGAATTCCGGAACGGAATTATTAAGTGTACTGAAAATTGAAGCAATTTTTCAACAAAAACTTGTCTCCTGTTCCAGGGACCCGACTCCTCACACTACGGAGTTGCTCCCTCAGCGCTGGCTCCCGACTAGACCTGATAACCCTCGGGCTTTTGTGCTGGACCGAGAGTTCTCCACAGTGTCACTGTGGTTCAACGAATCTTTGAAAAACTGGAGAGACTTGTACTCTAAATATCGGAGAAAATAAATGCGATCTTGATATTTTATTAGTATGTTATAGTGGTATCATTTTCCGTGTGTACGTAACTTGCCAGTTAAGTGAAATGGGTCGATTAATTACGAATTATTCACTTATTTAGTACTTACTGCACTCATTTGTTTCGATCTTGCGTCATTTATTCTATTTGTTTACTCCTAATACTGTTTTAAAAATAAAAAAAGATTTGTTTAACTAGATTTTTTTATTTAAAACTTTTTATTTTGATCCTTAATAATTTATTAAGGTTATAACGGTAAATTAAAATAAAGTTAGTTAACTAATTAATTAATTCAAATCATATTTGAAAAAATCATTAATGTATTAGGTACTTGAATATCGCGCCTCGAAATACTTGAAGATCGTTTTTTTTATCGTATAGCTCTCGGGTCGGTTCTGCTCTTCTATTACCCGTGTTTCACTGGGTTCGTAAAATTATTAAGACTGCACCGAGCGAAATGTGAAAAATAGGCAGTTGCCATTAAATAGACAACGTCAACACTAGTTGTTTAATCCACTTCTAAACTATAATTATAAATAGCACTTCGAAGAATGTGACCCTTAATTTGACAATGTTCGCCAGGATGAACATACTCTTTGACCATCTTTATTTTTTTTTTTTCGAACGAGAATTGTTTGCTCTATTCAACCTTAACGAGGCTTGAGCTAGCGACCTTCGTTTTTTTTTTGTCAAATTAAGGGTTAACAACTTCTCCGTGGAAAAATTATAAGATTATTCATATTTTACCCTAGAAAACTAAGTAAAGATGGACGAAAATCGTAAAATCGTAAGCAGGCGTTAAGTGTTTTTTTTATACTTGAACAATGGAAATCTATTCTGATTTTTAGTTAAAAAAAAGATGAATTAATTATAATAATTTACATTACAATTGGTCCGCATCAAATATTTCAATTATTGTTTGGTATTAAAGGTCCAGATTTATCAAAAAGTGCTTTTAAGTCTCCATACATTTTTACTATGGCGGCCGCGCGCCTATCTAAATACGCATTCCCCGCGCTCTATGGTGTAAACGCTCGGCGCAGTCTTAAAACATATTTGAGGAATTCGATGACACAAAATCGGCTTTCAGCCCTTGCTATTCTTTCAATCGAAAATGACGTAGCTCTTTCGTTAGATTATTGTGCTTTAATTAAAGATTTTAGTGTTAGGAAAAGCCGCAGACATCAATTTTAAAATTTATCATCTCTGTATTAGTTAATTTAGTAAATCTTGCAATGTAAAATATTTTAAAACTCAAATTTTATTTATTTGTGTAACAAGCATTTCTCCTCAAACATGACAAATGCCTAAACCAAACAACCAGACCAGCCCTACTTTCGCATCTCCTACTTTTCACGAAGGACAAAGAGCCTCGCAAAGTCCTGCCGCCCGGAGCCTCGCAATGGGTAAGGCCGCCACTGCTCTTTTTGAAACTCACCATTATCGGTTACTCTCTTCGCAGGCTCTCTCGTTGAGTTTCTTCTCTTCCTACTCGTACTTTAAAATGATCGAACGTATACGAAAACCGACTTAGGATGGATTCAAACCCATCATCATTTACTATGTTCCAGTCGTAAGTAGAACGATGTTTATGTGTCACAAACATACTATACCTAGATATCTAATAGCAGCCATTATAGAGCAATACTTACTGATACATATACATATGTAATCTATGAATTTAATTAGATCGGTAAAGATACTTTGTTAATAATAATGGCACATAGACGCACTTGAACGTATTATGTAGCCCACCAACAGCTGTAGATAACGCAGCATTCTACCAAAAAGTGTCAAAATACCATAAAAAAAAACCGGACAAGCGCGAGTCTGACTCGCGCACCGAGGGTTCCGTACAAACTTTCACTTATCCCATCTTAATTGGCCTGGTTGAGTTAAGTTTGCACCTGAAATGCATGGCGCCGGATACAAAAGAGGTGCAAACTTAACGCAACCGAGTTCTCCAAATATGATGTTTGAAGAGGAGTGTTTTTTATTATGATTTTATTACAAATGTATAGTTTTCAGATCCTTATAAGTATTTGTAGTATGTGAAGATATTACTTGCCAAACTTCATAGTTCTAGGTCATCGGGAAGTACCCTAGACAGACGAACGGACAACAAATTGAGAGATTGAGGTACGGAACCCCAAAAAGAACATTATTATAGTAATCATTTAGTGTCTATTTCCACATCGAGATTTCCAGATCCAGATTTGGGAGCTGGCCCCAAAATAGGAATGATATTCCCAATTCGAAACTGGCTCTGACACGGAAACCCAGCAATTCCATTTCCGTCCCGGCCAATAAACCAACATTTTCCGGGTTCCCGTTTCGGAGCCAGCTACCGCTACCGCTGGCTCTAAATTGGGAGAGGGATTTCCAGTTCGAAACTAGCTATTACAAAACGAGAATCCTGCAGTCCCACGTCGAAAAGTTGCTCCAAAATGGGGAAAAAATCCAATTCGAAGCTGGCTATGTAACGGGAATCCTTGTCTCATCTAGTAGCTGGATTCGGTAAATTTTAGCTAGAGGAAAAGTTTAGAAAGCTTAATGTTCCTAAGGCAAACAAAAGAAAAATCTTTCTTATTCCACACATCTTTTAAATTCACGATTTGGTACAAAAACTACGAAAACACCTCACACACAATAAATTCTTCGTCACACAAATAATTGCGTTACGTGAAATCATGTTTTATGTATATGACCTATAAACATAAGGGCAAGTGCTGTACCTACGTGTTGACACTTTCCAGAATTTGACCTTTAATCAGTTGTTAGACAAAAACTACGCGTATTACCAATAAATTATTTCTTTTGTTTTAATCACAGTTAAACAATCTTTAAAGTCCACATATGTCTTCTACGCAAGCTATCCGGAGATGGCGGATAAAAGCATTAAAAAAAAATACTTATTTGTCCATAGGTACATACACTGTTTGTACCTATGGACTCTAACAACGTACCTATGGACGGTAATGTACCTATACCTAAAATATACCTAAAATCGGTTCAGCCAAACGTGAGAAAATCGCGGACAAAGATACTTACAGGTCAATATGTTTCATTCGTGTACAATTGTTTTTCATTAGTGTTACTCGAAAATTGACACGAATGAAGCGACACGAATGAAGTTTTGAACAAAATGTTAAATTTAAATAGTAACGGAATTTTCCAGAAACTGCCGCAAGGACACAAAATAATGCGTGCCCATACTTCCTTGTTATTGCATATTTGATTAAATCTCTAGTTAAAATATTTATTGTTATACCACTTGGAACACGAATGATTGGTTTTTTGGCTAATGCACAGAAACTCAAGTTATAAATTTCTCACCATAATCCGAGCTCGCACATCGGCTATCACCAAACATTCGTGGGCTACCGGGGCCCCTCTGTGACGCGCGGGGGAAAGGATTTCACTAACTTAAAGGTTAATACTTATTTGTGTGCATTTTGTATACTCGCCACTAATGATGGTCCATTTTTGTCTATGAAATGAAACCTAAAGAAATCGTATTATTCGTTTTGAGATTTAAAACCTATAGATGCCGGTTGGTTTTATTGTTATTCTCGCGAAACCGAAAGACAAAAGATTATAGTTTCTTCGAGTGTTTTTTTTTTATTCACGTTTTTTTATGAATAGTCATGAATGTGACCATTACCACGAATGAAAAACAGAAACTATTTTTGCAAATACCCAACAATGTAACATAATCGCATAATCTTTATTGTTGTCACAGATAAGGTAAATATTGTACTTATGTAAAAGCTTGTTAATAATCATTATTTAATGTATTTAATGAAGCGAAATAGGACGCGTTCGGAGATTTACGTTGGTAAACATATATTTTAAGCTACTGTTTGTATGAGAAGTGCCCAATATGCATATATTTTTAGAAACTAGGTTAAAGAAGCTTTTCAAATATTTATAATAATTAGAAAATGTTAACGTTATTTAACTAATTTACCTCACTGAATAAATGAAAACTTTTGTGATTTTTACCTTTTCGGCCATATACCCATATTTTTATATAGAACTATACAAAAATAACATAAAAAAATAATTTCTGATATCCGTTTTACACGGAAATGATACCAGACAAGTCCTAGTAGACTGAACTGACCAGCAATAAAGAAAGAAAAGAGGTATACTTGGTCACTCCGCACATTCACTCCGCTCTCACGCCTCACAGGGGACCAATCTGACTTCCCTCCACATCTGAAAATAATCACCAAGGAACACTCTATCTGTGATAGAAATTACATGCTTGTAACCCGATGCGCACAATTATGTTAGAAAACAGCGGACTAATAACTCTACTAAAAGCCATTATGACACTCCGGTTATATTTGTCCTCGCCCAATTCGTTCGCTCGTCCAAATAATCACTTCGTGTCACAATGACTTATTTTAGCCAATAAACTATTAAATACTTAGGTTTTAACAATTTAAGACTAGGTACCCGCCCAAATATACATAGATACCTATGTTTGGTTTGGGTTGGTACTGATAAAGTTCAGTGTGTAATTTTTATCTCAAATGATATAACGTTCGAATTTTGTCTGATAAATAAATAGTCGACAGTCGTTGAGCCAGCTTCGGTGCAAAACCACGCTCAAAATGATTATCTTGACCATACTTTAAATTTTAAAAATAAGACGTACGGTATTGTCACGTGAGTACTTACTAACAGTCCTTACAGAGTTTTTAATTTACCTTTTTTTATTCAACTGGTATTTTTATGACGAAACCCAATAGCACCCAAATAACAAGTGGTAAAGGAATAATCAGTTTTTAGTCGCAATTATGAAATTATATGTAAGTATATAGAATAACATTATTCGTTATATTTTCTATGACAAAAGATGGTTTTTTGAACATTTAAAAAAACTCACCTGGAATGAGCTATCTTATGAGGCAAAATTAACGAGGCAACGAAAGATTTTGAGCGATGTTAGACATCATTGACTTGAGTGTTTGTTAAAGTCTCACGGGAGTTTTGTGTTCTAGGCGGCGCACAGTGATGCGCGTAAGCATGAAATGGTTGGTGCTGTGGACGCTGTGGGTGGCGCGGCTGGTGCGCCAGCCGACGGCACCGTTGCGCGTGAGTGGCGGACTTGTGCGCGGCACCGTCGCCGCGGATGGCTCACACGTGGCCTATGTCGGGATGCCCTACGCGTCTCTCTCCAAAGAGCATAGGTTTCAGGTTCGTTAAAAGTTATAATTCATTCATGTGGATTGGTTGCGTTGTGTATACCAACCAACCTCTCACTTATTTGTACCGCAAAGTACTACGAGTACCTACATGCATTGCACAACTTGTCTGCTCTGCGGAGCAAGGACCTGGTAATTTTCACGCCACCTTTCCGGGTCCTATCTCTGTTCAATATCACCTGACTAATATTCTCGTGATATGCCTATTGCGACCGTTAATTTAATTTTGACTACAGTATATTTATGGTTGGCCGTCATAGTAGCCGTCAATGAAATGTTAGACTTTACTATCTCATTCTGTCATCTGCTTCGTCTCGTGTCTCGTATGCCATCCCGAGAAACCGTCCCTCTGGCCCTACAAAAAACGCCGTGGGCATTGCTATACCTAGCAAAACCAACAGCATTGCTGAGTGGAGACCATTTTGGATGCACATCTCTTATACATTGTTTATAATACTTACCAAATATTGAAAATTGTAATTATTGTTAACACTACATAGTATAAAACAAAGTCGCTCCCTGCTGTCTGTCCCTATGTATGCTTAGATCTTTTAAACTACGCAGCGGATTTTGATGCGGTTTTTTTAATAGATAGAGTGATTCAAGAGGAAGGTTTATATGTATAATACATGCTCAATGTATCACCCGTGCGAGGCCGGGGCGGGTCGCTAGTCATGAATAAAGTTTTTTCTATTCTATTCTATCCTCTATTATTCTTGTGCAATATACGGCTGCTCTTGATAAGTCAATGTAATCGGAAAACGTTGGTTTATTCCAGGCTCCAGAACCTGAACCATTATGGGATAACATATATGAGGCAGTGGATGGTAATGTGGTGTGTCTCCAGTGCTCCATGATTCATGTATTACGCAAAGGACCGCTGGAGAAGGCCATAGGCCAAGAAGACTGCCTGAAAATTAATGTCTACACCCCTGTATTTCCTAAAGATTCTGATTTACCCGTCATGGTTTTTATCCATGGAGGAGGTTTCAAAGAAGGGTCAGGGCATCCCTTTTTATATGGGCCTCACTATTTAGTCAAGAAAGATGTGATCTTCGTGACTTTTAATTACAGACTTAATGTACATGGCTTCCTTAATTTGAGCATAAAGGAAGCGCCAGGAAACGCTGGGATGAAAGATCAAGTTGCAGCCTTAAAATGGGTTCAGAGGAATATCAGAGTTTTTGGAGGAGATCCTGATAATGTGACAATATTTGGTGAGAGCGCTGGCGGTGCTTCAGTGTCATACCACTTGCTGTCTCCAATGTCCAGGGGACTTTTCCATAGAGCCATAACGCAGAGTGGATCGTCTCTTTGTCCCTGGGCATTTCAAATTAATCCAGTGCATAATGCTCACCAAGTAGCAAAAACCATGGGCTTCGACACCAAAGATCCTCATGAACTGTATAAGATTTTCAACACCGTGCCTTTAGATGACCTAGTAAGCGCACAAATTCCAAGAGATGAGAGACAAATTGTATTTTCCACACTTTTGTATGCTCCCAGTGTTGAAAAAAAATTCGACGGAGTTCAACCTTTTCTAGTAGAAGAACCATACAAATTATTAGTTAAGGGTGAGAATGCTAAAGTTCCAATGATTATAGGAACAACAAACGAAGAAGGATATTTGTTCGTAGGTATGGACAACACTGTGTTATCAAAATCAACTGTTGCTATTGAACACTCATTGCCCAATAATCTTGTCATTCCAACAGAGAGTGAGAAACATCGTGTTGCAGAAGAAATCCGACAAATGTATATGGGCGATGAGGCTATATCAAACTCGCCCTCCGCTAAACTGAAAATATCTAAGTTTTACGGAGAACCGTTTATAACTTATCATCCATTGGCTGAAACTGAGTTATTGTTAAAGTCTTCTGATAGACCAATTTATAACTATCTCTTCAACTACAACGGATGGAAGAATTTCGGGAAGGTGTTCGGCGGCAGAAATTTCCTTTCGGCACCCGGGGCTACGCATACGGATGACATGTTTTATTTATTCTACCAGCCCTACTTGTCATGGCTGACGTGGCTAGACATTGAAATGGTGGAAAGAATGGCGACTTTATGGACTAATTTTGCTAAATACGGGTAAGTTTTATTAACCTTTAACCTTTTCGATCTAATTTACATAATATGCGCTAACAGTTCGTTCCTTTGAATCCAATTCAACCGCATCACGTGCGAACGATGGATTCAGAATACTCTTACATTACTTACAACAGTGTGTCTAACTTAAATAGCACACACGAATTCCGGAATGCAATTATTAAGTACGTACTACAAATTGAAGCATTTTTTTAACAAAAACTTGTCTCCTATTCCAGGGACCCGACTCCCCACACTACGGAGTTGCTGCCTCAGCGCTGGCTCCCGACTAGACCTGATAACCCTCGGGCTTTTGTGCTGGACCGAGAGTTCTCCACAGTGTCACTGTGGTTCAACGAATCTTTGAAATACTGGAGAGACTTGTACTCTAAATATCGGAGAAAATAAATGCGATCTTGATATTTATTAGTATGTTATAGTGGTATCATTTTCCGTGTGTACGTAACTTGCCAGTTAAGTGAAATGGGTCGATTAATTACGAATTATTCACTTATTTAGTACTTACTGCACTCATTTGTTTCGATCTTGCGTCATTTATTCTATTTGTTTACTCCTAATACTGTTTTAAAAATAAAAAAGATTTGTTTAACTAGATTTTTTTATTTAAAACTTTTTATTTTGATCCTTAATAATTTATTAAGGTTATAACGGTAAATTAAAATAAAGTTAGTTAACTAATTAATTAATTCAAATCATATTTGAAAAAGTCATTAATGTATTAGGTACTTGAATATCGCGCCTCGAAATACTTGAAGATCGTTTTTTTTATCGTATAGCTCTCGGGTCGGTTCTGCTCTTCTATTACCCGTGTTTCACTTGGTTCGTAAAATTATTAAGACTGCACCGAGCGAAATGTGAAAAATAGGCAGTTGCCGTTAAATAGACAACGTCAACACTAGTTGTTTAATCCACTTCTAAACTATATAAATAGCACTTCGAAGAATGTGACCCTTAATTTGACAATGTTCGCCAGGATGAACATACTCTTTGACCATCTTTATTTTTTTTTTTTTCGAACGAGAATTGTTTGCTCTATTCAACCTTAACGAGGCTTGAGCTAGCGACCTTCGTTTTTTTTTGTCAAATTAAGGGTTAACAACTTATCCGTGGAAAAATTATAAGATTATTCATATTTTACCCTAGAAAACTAAGTAAAGTTGGACGAAAATCGTAAAATCGTAAGCAGGCGTTAAGTGTTTTTTTTATACTTGAACAATGGAAATCTATTCTGATTTTTAGTTAAAAAAAAAGATGAATTAATTATAATAATTTACATTACAATTGGTCCGCATCAAATATTTCAATTATTGTTTGGTATTAAAGCTCCAGATTTATCAAAAAGTGCTTTTAAGTCTCCATACATTTTTACTATGGCGGCCGCGCGCCTATCTAAATACGCATTCCCCGCGCTCTATGGTGTAAACGCTCGGCGCAGTCTTAAAACATATTTGAGGAATTCGATGACACAAAATCGGCTTTCAGCCCTTGCTATTCTTTCAATCGAAAATGACGTAGCTCTTTCGTTAGATTATTGTGCTTTAATTCAAGATTTTAGTGTTAGGAAAAGCCGCAGACATCAATTTTAAAATTTATCGTCTCTGTATTAGTTAACCTATTGACCGCCAAGCGGTCTAGCAATTTACCGTGCCACTGACGCCAGAGTAAAAAAAAAAAGATGTGCCCCAAAATCAACAGGGATTGAAAAATACTTGTAGCGGTTAGAATTAACCCCCCGGGTTTTCAAAAGTGGCAATATAACATTTAAAACTATGTAAAAAAAAAACTGTTGATTTAAATAAATTAAAAAAAAAAAAAAATTACAAAGTTTTTGATCATTGAAATTTGGACGGCTGTGGCCGATGTGGCGTCAGGGGCACGATTTTTTGTTGACGGCCACAGCCGACTGTGGCGGTCAAAAGGTTAATTTAGTAAATCTTGCAATGTAAAATATTTTAAAACTCAAATTTTATTTATTTGGGTAACTAGCATTTCTCCTCAAACATGACAAATGCCTAAACCAAATAACCAGACCAGCCCTACTTTCGCATCTCCTACCTTTCACGAAGGATAAAGAGCCTCGCAAAGTCCTGCCGCCCGGAGCCTCGCAATGGGTAAGGCCGCCACTGCTCTTTTTGAAACTCAATATTATCGGTTACTCTCTTCGCAGGCTCTCTCGTTGAATTTCTTCTCTTCCTACTCGTACTTTAAAATGATCGAACGTATACGAAAACCGACTTAGGATGGATTCAAACTCATCATCATTTACTATGTTCCAGTCGTAAGTAGAGCGATGTTTATGTGTCACAAACATACTATACCTAGATATCTAACAGGAGCCATTATAGAGCAATACTTACTGATACATATACATATGTAATCTATGAATTTAATTAGATCGGTAAAGATACTTTGTTAATAATAATGGCACATCGACGCACTTGAACGTATGTAGCCAACCGACAGCTGTAGATAACGCAGCATTCTACCAAAAAGTGTCAAAATACCATTAAAATAAACGGCCAAGCACGAGTCTGACTCGCGCACCGAGGGTTCCGTACAAACTTTCACTTATCCCATCTTAATTGGCCTGGTTGAGTTAAGTTAGCACCTGAAATGCATGGCGCCGGATACAAAAGAGGTGCAAACTTAACGCAACCGAGTTCTCCAAATATGATGTTTGAAGAGGAGTGTATTTTTTATGATTTTATTACAAATGTATAGTTTTCAGATCCTTATAAGTATTTGTAGTATGTGAAGATATTACTTGCCAAACTTCATAGTTCTAGGTCATCGGGAAGTACCATTTTGATTCCCTTGAGAGTGTCGAAATGTACGTTTTTTGCGACATAAACAACCGTATCTTTTTTCACGTTAACGTAGAAGTTTGATTCACAGCTTCAAGGGACCGTAGACCTGAGTATAATGTACTCATGGTGTTAATATTAACTCGATACCTCCACGCGTTCTCGAGATAAAGGGTCTTGAAAGACAGACGAACGGACAACAAATTGAGAGATTGAGGTACGGAACCCCAAAAAGAACATTATTATAGTAATCATTTAGTGTCTATTTCCACATCGAGATTTCCAGATCCAGATTTGGGAGCTGGCCCCAAAATAGGAATGATATTCCCAATTCGAAACTGGCTCTGACACGGAAACCCAGCAATTCCATTTCGTTCCCGGCCAATAAACCAATATTTTCCGGGTTCCCGTTTCGGAGCCAGCTACCGCTACCGCTGGCTCTAAATTGGGAGAGGGATTCCCAGTTCGAAACTAGCTATTACAGAATCCTGCAGTCCCACGTCGAAAAGTTGCTCCAAAATGGGGAAAAAATCCAATTCGAAGCTGGCTATGTAACGGGAATCCTTGTGTCATCTAGTAGCTGGATTCGGTAAATTTTAGCTAGAGGAAAAGTTTAGAAAGCTTAATGATCCTAAGGCAAACAAAAGAAAAATCTTTCTTATGCCACACATCTTTTAAATTCACGATTTGGTACAAAAACTACGAAAACACCTCACACACAATAAGTTCTTCGTCACACAAATAATTGCGTTACGTGAAATCATGTTTTATGTATATGACCTATAAACATAAGGGCAAGTGCTGTACGTGTTGACACTTTCCAGAATGTGACCTTTAATCAGTTGTTAGACAAAAACTACGCGTATTACCAATAAATTATTTATTTTGTTTTAATCACAGTTAAACAATCTTTAAAGTCCACATATGTCTTCTACGCAAGCTATCCGGAGATGGCGGATAAAAGCATTTAAAAAAAATACTTATTTTGTCCATAGGTACATCTACTGTTTGTACCTATGGACTCTAACAACGTACCTATGGACGGTAACGTACCTATGGACAATAATCAACAACATTCTTTTAAACAGAATAAACTTCTAAAATAACGCAATTAACAACATACAATTAATCAAAATGTAATTATACGTTGCTCTGCATATCATAATTACTTTTTTTTCTTCTTGAAATGTAATATTCTTAGCAGAATCTCAAGTATAATTATGGGACTTTAAATAGCCTCTATAGTCAGCAGCAGTATCATAATCATCGTTTGACACTTTACATTCTTAAGGAAAACCTAATTTTCTTTATGGAAAATAATCAATAACAACATCATTTAATACATTCTTTGCTAGCAGAGTTATCTGAATCATCATTTTATATTTAACATTTTTGAAAATAAAAACCTGATTCGTCATCGGAATTTACGTAGTCTCTGTGAGCCTTTGAAATGCATAAGAGATAATATTTCATACTCTAAAATATATTTTTTTGGCACCAGGTATTGTTTTAAGCTTATCAGACTAAGATGTATCTTTATCTAACGTCTTTGGTCCTATTTGTTCCAGTATAATTCTTCTTCTTATTATTATTGGCTCGTTTCGATTCTTCCACCTTAATAGCTTCTTTTAACAGCGTGTCTGTTAGGATCCTAGTTTAGCAAACTCATAGGCAAGTTCTCGAACTTGTTTTTTATTCAGGTACATGTGTACATATGCTGCTTTTTTTAAGAAATCATACAGCTGTTGCTCCTCAGTATTGCTAAAGATCCTCCTGATATCATTATTGACTTCGAAGCCTTCTTCACCAATATTTCGACAGTAATTTTTGTTTTTGTATTTAAAGATTATCGAATTTAGGATTTTAAACTTCTCAGTGGCTTTCCTTACTAAAGTGAGAGTGTCCAGGCATATTTTGTCTCTTTTTTCCCAGTTTTTCTACGAGACACTAAATAAAACAAAAATATAAATTTTACTGTCCACAGGTACCTTCAGTATAATTGTACCTATGGACAGTCCACAGGTACATTTACGGAGGTGTCCACAGGTAATATTTTGGCGGTTTTCATTTTGAATTCATAACGGTCACTATTAATGCTACCAACGACTAACGAAATCTTGTAGAAATAACGTTTACACCATATAAATTAATATGCCACTGCATAGACACCCGAAACATTTGCAGATTTTGCATAAAACATGTTTAAAAAGAAGGAAAAAACTTACCTACTTTTTGTCACAAAAACTTTCGGCAGCCACAAAACACGCAGTTTCTGTCATCCGTAAAGATGGCGACTAGCTAGTATTGCCACATGAAAAAAATGCTTTTTAAATAAGTGATTGGTATTTGTCTATGGTTATTCGTTTTCTTTGTATGAGTAGTTTCCACAGGTAAAACCGTCCACAGGTACAGCACTTGCCCCAATAGTAATATCACAAAAGTATACACTTACAGGTAGTATTTATACAATGCATTTTAAAAGTGACAGTAATGACAATATGTTTCCTTCTAAATCCAAATTTACATACGCGCTCTTCTTACACTCATTGTTTAATTTGTCTTCTTTTTGCTAACAGCCGGTTTTATTAAGCCTAGATTTACTAATAGTGATTTTCCTTTACAGCATAATGTACATAGTGCTAATTTTGTAACGTACAAGGCAACTAAAACCAATGCTAGCAAGTCTAGATACGCCTTCTGGTACCAGGGCAGCAGCAGCGACGGGGAGCGCAGATGCGGCGCCCCTCCTGTCTTGATCACATGTTCCACCCAGTGCACTAACTCCTTAGCCGGCGGCACCGCGCGATCCTGGTAAATCTGGGACAGCTGCTTACTTCTTTCGGCATATCTAAAACGCGAGAAGCATCAAAATGAACATAAAAGGAATATAGTTGGTAGTCCTCATGGGATCTATTAATCTGACTTATGAACGTCCGCCTAAAACTAGAGAATTTAAATGAATGATGTAGACGAAAAATCTAAATAAACCGGCCAAGATGTCGGGCCACGCTCAGTGTAGGGTTCCGTAGTTGCCCATCTTTCACAATAGAAATGGCTTCACAATGGGCTGTTTTAAGCCCGAGGTTTAAATTACGAGAAAGATTTCAAGCTCTATAAAAAGGTCCTAAACGCCCACGTAACTGCTGTATTTATTACCTTCTGGAAGATCGATTATACGCGCAAGTTTGAGCGCAATGTTTAACTAATGTAACGTTCAAAGTATAAGGACACCACGCGGCACTTACGTCATTTTAATAGTATTTTATACAATCGTTTCACAATGAAGGTTCTTAAAGTCGAGTACCGCGTTTAGGTCACGAGGCTTGCCGAATGGCCTATGTAAGGTACGAGATTTTAAGACCTAATTGTATAACTATTGCATACAATACTTTTTATACGAGCAACACACAGAAAAACATTTTTTTACTTGAATCGTCATTCCCCACCATGAATTTTTATTTTTGATGTAACCTTTTCCGTTCAAATAAAACTGACCTATTAAAAAAAAATTGCGCAAGTGCGAGTCCGACTCGCGCATGAAGGGTTCCGTACCATAATCTATAACAAGTTTGTTGTATGGGAGCCCCCCTTAAATATTGATTTTATTTTATGTTTAGTATTTGTTGGTATAGCGGCAATAGAAATACATCATCTGTGAAAATTTCAAATGTCTAGTTATCACCGTTCTTGAGATACAGCCTGGTGACAGACGGACGGACGGACGGACGGACGGACAGCGAAGTCTCAGTAATAGGGTCCCGTTTTTACCCTCTGGGTATGGAACCCTAAAAACATGATCGCGATGACCATGGCGGGTGCCTCGTGATTGGTAAATTTTTTTGACAAGGAATTTCAAGCAATCAGTGAACAGTTAGCGTTCTTTATTTAAAACAAATATACTGATGTTCTCTTTTTTAATTTATTTGAGCTGAGTAGAGAGTTGTCTTATGATTATGAATATTAAAGTTCCGTAGCTTGTAGCCATAGAGTATAGAATTTTGGTACAGGATTAAAAAGTGCGTTATTGTGATTTTTTCTGTCAAATTATAATTGTCACGTTAAAATACGTGAGTAAATATAAAAAGAAAATTATGAAATTTTGCAATAACACAAAAACGGCTCGACCGATTTTATTCAATATATTTTTATTGCAAGTACTTATAAAATTCATGAAAATAAGGCCTCATTTTCATGAATTTCCCCATAATTTTTTGGCCTGTGGTTGAAAAGTTAGAGGAATAGTGTTTTGGATTTCCGGAGCAAATATTTACAAAGCTGCTGACTTTATCAAAAAATAATGTTGCGATACCCCTATTATTTTTAAAAGACCTTTTCAACGACACCCCACACAATAGTGTTGAAACGCTAAAAAAGTCACCCCCACATTAGGTGTACGAGAGGTACCCGAAAAAAAGTTATTTACATACACATACTCATACCAAATTTCAGCTTTCTAGTACTAATGATCACGGAGCTAAGCCGCGGACGGACAGACGGACTTAAGGGTTCCTAGTTGACTACGGAACCCTAAAATTGATACAGCCAAGACAAAGCATAGATAAGACTAAGTAATCGCTAGTCTATGATATGTTTACGTTCGTAAAACATCAATAGCAATATTTAAGTCGTAGGATACCCAGTACTCACTTAGGATTAGCCAACATGTCTTCTATAGCAACTTTCATGTCACCAGCCATTTCGTACGACAGCTCAACTCTCAACGCATAGCCCTTGTTAACCGCTCTTTCGGCGTTAAGATGTTGGTCGAGTCCATACGGAATGACAATTGTTGGAACTCCGAAGAAGACTGCTTCGGTGGTGGATAGGAGACCACCATGTGTGATGAAGAGACGTAAATTCGGGTGAGCTACAATATGAAATGATCAGTTTATTTTAGTTTTTGATAAAATAAAGCGGTTTGGTGCCAAAGTATACTCGAACAAGCGGGACTACTTTTGATTTAGCTTTTCTTCTGCGGCTACTCAAAAAGTGCTCAAAAGGTTTGTTTTTTGTTTGTAATAAGCCAACCTGCTAATTTCCTGTCGCTACTAGATCTTAATATGTGTTTGTTAAGAAAAGAACCCTTCTTGAAACATCTTTTCAAGCTTTTGCATCAGGCAAATACGAGTTCATTATAAATTATAATCATTTAACATGATATCTTACCAAGAATGCTTTGTTGCGGCGCCCATTGTAAAATACGAACATTTTTGGGCAGATTTTCAAAGTTTTCCTCAAACTTCCATAGAACAGTTTGTTTTAACCCGCCAAAAACTTTCAAGAAGTCTTGCTTCAATTCATCGGGAAAGTCCTTGCTTTTGGCATTGCTTCCCATGCTGAAGTAAACTACCCCGTGTTCGGCTTCATCCATAAGTTTTTGTAAATCCTGTAATAAAAATCGTTTGTTGTTGTTACTAATATTAGACAACTATTATAAGCACATGAGTCCTGCTAAAGTTATGAGAAATACCGTCTCCTTCTTCTTTTAGCCAGAAGACAGCGGGAGAGTTATCGTTGTTGCATTTCTGTCATATTATCATCAAAAGACGTACTTTGTTTATTATGACAAACAAAAATGTTACGACTGACCTTACGATATATATATTTTTGAACCGTAAAAAATAATGAGTATGTTCTCAATTCGTTGGAATTTGTATTTCCTTTTTTTATGCTTGTTCCGAGAACATTGTTCTGCGATTAGTTACTCGAAGATGGCGGGACCGATTTGCAAAAATATTTTTAGTTTGAATGGGTACAGTATCTTGTTGAACCCATTATCATTAAGTTAGGAATTGACGATGGGGTCCTGGAGAAAGCGAGGGAACTTTCCAAATATTATATGCACACTGTGTAAAATGTTTAGTACCTACTTACTTTACTCGTACAGGTACTTTTGGAAATATGTCTTATTCATTGAAGTCGGTCAAAAAAATATTAATTTAACTTACTGAGGGTAAAGGTTCAGTGTTTGCATCAATATGGTATCCGGAGATTTCCTTAACGTTGGGTGGCACGCTGATCGGCTGGCTCAACGAGGTGTGGGAGTTGACTAGCATCAGCGAGGCATTGTACAACACATCGTGGTACGGGGGCAGCGTCCGTCCTCGCTTCGCAACGAATGGTCCAAAATATTCTTCATATATTATCTTCTCACCAGGTCCAATGTAGCTGAAATTCATTTTACTCTAATCTTATTAAAACTTTCGTGAGACATATTTATTTATTGTACCTATTAAGATGTTTACCAGTAACGAGACTACGAGTTCGAAACATGTCGGGCCGTCCGTGACAATTTCACGTGAGTGTACACCACTTTATACAATAATTGGATTTTATTCGATATAGAAAGGTATACACTTAATTACATTCTTTTTATATTCATCTAATACCATATATCGATACATTTCTGTTGCATTCTATTAATTAACACATCCACATAATACCAGCCATCAAATCACCCCCGTGGTTTGGCAATGTGCTGAGCCTTTTTCGCACAATAGTTACTTATAATTCTCATGTTATAATATGTAATCTAATTACAGCGAAATAAATTTTCTTTCTTTCTTACAAGCTCTAACCCGAAAAGGACGAAGTGGGAGCAGCAGCGGGCAGGACGCTGGGCGCGATGGCTCCAGCATCAGCTTTAGAAACACCCAGTGAGCCTCGGTCGAGGGGACCTCGACGGGCAGCTACTTACAAGTAATTCAATGCCGTGAACATAGCCTGAGACAGCAGGCTCATGACACGTTCGTAGAAGGAATACGGGGGAGCAGCAGTGGACAGGACGCTGGGGTTGAACGCTGGGTTCGATGGCTCATGCACCAGCTTCAGAACCATCCAGTGAGGCTCGGTTGAAGGAGACCAAATCAACGGACAGTCATACACCGCAGCGAATCTGCGGATTTAAGAACAACTTCAGTGATCTTCAAGTGATATCATCATTAGGATCAGCAAGGTAAACAATACCTAGTTCAAAAGAGCGTTTCGACATATAAAGCTCGTTTTCTGTTACATATACGTATAAATATAGTATCATATAACATTTATAATTCAGCAAACCGTCCCGTTCATCATGTTAAGAGGCTCTAGGTAGATGGTTGGATCAGGCATCAGATACAGAATGAAGGCAAAATATTAAAACCCATAGTTAGGGTCGCAAAGTGAGGAATTCCCTGCCGAATGCCCCTCATCCTGGATTACCGTCTTCCAGTGTAGTGGCGTCCATTTGAGGACTCAACTGATCAAGAAAAATAAATCTCTTCAATATAACACAATCGAATCAACATTCCTCATAGCGGCTACCTTGGCCACCATCAAGTCAAAGTACCTGCTAGGTTTGTTTTTTCGAACCTCTACGAGGTTCTCATCATGCGGGAAGGTAATGAAGACAAACTCCATCTGGCGCTTAGATAGCCGTAAGTACCTATGCGATATCAGGCTTATTGGCTACAATAGTCTTCTTCGTAATGACCTTTCTATCCCTCTTCATCGCACTGGTTTCATGTCAAATTCTCAATTCATGTGGCTCTCCTCTGGACCGGTCTTCCTCTCTCAATTAAACAGGCACCGAGTAAGCTAGCGTTTAAAAAGTCCGTGTGCAGCTTCTTTGCTGGCAAAAATGAAGTCTCGTAGTCTATCTGATTAGTATGTTTCATCGCTGTATATATATTTGACGGCGCATCGAGAGAATTAGCTCCATGGTGCTAGTATCGTCTCTTGATTTTTGAATGACCAAACTCTTTACTACGTAATACCGAACTCTGAGGATGTGGCCATATAGGACGGGATTGACAGCTGTCGTTTTGGGGCTGTTCTTCCATGTCGAGCTAGCGCCTCACGTGTTGCGGTAGAACGTTATAAAAGTTGGGATCCTAGATTATTCGTCATAGATACTCTAGATTTATGTTACAGGTGCGTTTGGTTCAATCATAGGAAGTGAAGTATACGGATCGGCTGATACTTCTACCAACCCTTGTCTCCTCGCCCGAATACTCACGCGGATGAACCAACCTTATGAAAACCAAGTGTAACTGGACCCTAACTGTGAGTCGTTATATTTATGTATATATTTATTTATATTATATAAGATGTATGTATATATTTATATGAATAGCAAAAATTATGTATAAGTATTATAATTATGTTTTGTTACTTATGTGTAAGTTGCACCGCCTACAATTTTTCCGCTTTGCCCTAAAGTTGACTCAATCAATGCCCCATGGCATTAAGTCGGCCTTTTGTACGATAAGTTTTCTTTTGTGCAATTAAAATTAAATAAATAAATAGACCTCAATCACTTACGATACTACTACCCGAATTACCACGTTGAAGTGTAAGTCTGGTGAATGAACCTGATGTGCCCTGCGCAAGTACTTGCCGTAAGAAACATGAGAACAACCGGAGATAATAGTATTTATTGATGTAGATCACATCGTCCTTCAAGATATAACTCAGAGCTCTGTTGCAATTACTCATCATGATAACTTCGTCTAAAATTCGCCAAAACTTTAACATAAACATTACCCGGAATAAGCGTCGGTGAACAACCATTCCAGTATCACTGCGTCAAAATGCTGCGAAGTGTCTCCAAGAAACTTGATCAAGTTGTCGTTCGCTATGGTGTTCCTCATCATTTCCAGCATTTGTGGCAACTTAGTCAACATACCCACCGAGTTCATATCAGTTGTCTTATCCATTATTGCTTTCAAACTGAACATATCCTCGGTCTCTGAAACAACATATTTTATTTGAAATTAGGACACAGCGAAATTAATCCCCTGATAATATCATTTATAGAATGATATATATCTCTGTGTATATTAATATAAAGGGTGGGCCCTGTAACAGGAGCCATAAATTAAAACATAGATTCGTCCCTTGTATATAACTAAACAACATTTGTTAAGCAACTTCTGAAAACAACGTGTATTAAATGACATTTTGTAGAATAAAGTTTAGACAAAGAAGCAATGTATTGCGAAATGTCCGATATTAGTAGAGTGACAGCTATGTCAATGCTCAGGGAATGTCAACGTTCGACGTCATACATTGAAAGTACTATTTAATTTGTTTGAATAATACAATTTTGAAAACTGACTTTTTTTAAGTTGCTGAACAAAAATGTTGTTCAGTTTAACGAGTAAAATCTATGTTTTAATTTTTTGCTTATGTTACAGAACCCACATTGTATACGCCGGAGCATGGAGCTTTATTATTACCGTAACTTTAAAATTACTCACTGGATTTTATTAGACAATTTTGTCTGGTAGTGCTACGATTGGCCGACAGCTCCAGTAACAACATGCTGATTCACCAGTACATCTGAGACCACGGTGTGTGCAACCCCGCCGAAACGGTAGATTACGAAGTGTAAATAAGGAATATGGCGATAGACCCGTTATAATTTGTGTTAATTTTGTGAAAAGGAATCTAAATAACAACTAAGTTTACTCACTCTTATGAAATTCCAAGTTCTGGCTCAGATCTACTTCATGGTACCTCTCAGTCGTTTTGTTGGTAGGGAACGGGGTGACGTACGTGACCTGGAAATTATCAGGGTATTCAATACTTCCAAAAAATAACACAAACATTCATTTCACATAATTCAACATTCACAAATTATTAGTTGTTTCTAAAAATGTTGTTTCATAAATCGTTCATTAAATAGATATTTCACTTGATAAATCATCTTATCGTGAATATCATCACTTGACAAGCTTGACAAACTCATTTTAACTACATACCCTTCAATAGGATGGGTACAATTTTTGGGAGACCATAATTTTTAGAAGTTCGAATTACTCGCGTATCAAGAAGATATTGATGCCTGACTTCAGTCCCTTCGAAACTTCAGTCCCGTATTGTTGTAAATAAATACGTTTTGTGAACTAAATCATTGAAATTCTGGCTTATAAAGCTATAGCTCTATTCCACTAATGTACCTCATGTCCAGCTTCCAGTAGATGCTTGACGTAAGCTCTACCGAGTATATTGTGGCTTTTACCGGTAATCGGGAACACTACGAGGATCTTGTACGCAGCACATAGTTGCAACACTTGCAACAACGATACCAGCGTGAGTAGATACAGTACCCTAATCATTTTTTACCTGAAAAAAAAGAAATACATTCTATACAAAGTATATTTTGACGACGCTGTTAGACAGCTGAGCCGGCGCTCCTGGTCTCTAAACCCGGCAAGGACATCTATTTTGTATATCGTCGTCTAAAACTAGCCTACTAGAGCTCTAGTAGGCTTGTGTTTACTTACTTTGGGATTAGATCGATTTCATTCAGATTCAGATTGCTTTGTTTATTTCTATGTCTGTACAAAATAGAAGCTCCGCAGTGCGGTACCGTTTACTTCAGACCACCATTTCATAATTAACAATGAAATATTTTTCTTACAATTTCTGTGAAATGAGATGGTTACATTACTATTTGTAATACTTTAAACTTGACAAAGTTAGACATATAAATAGACAGAAAGCATACTCACCTATAAGAATTGTGACCTATTATTATAAGCTAAAATATTAGTTTAACGTAAATTGAAATATGTCTTAACAAAATCTTACTACAAATATATGCCACTCGCGACAAATGTACTTGCGTAAATATAATGATTCACTAATAATACTGTAGAAGAGTAGATTTTACACACACTACACACAGTGAGTTAGATAATAATATATCATGAGTTAACTTCAGCATTTGCAAGGTTTACTACTTTTTGGACGAGGCCAGCCCCACCGTCAGAATAATATACACTAGCCCTAAGACAGCTAATGTTTTTAACAACTAAGGATGTCGTGACAATAAACTTAGTTCCCTTGTTATTATTTGTCTACTTACGTTATTTATTTGCTTGTTCACTTTGAATAAATTTCGATTACATACACGAGCTCAGTGCCGTAGATAGGGCGCTACCAGCGATGCCCGGGTACAGGGTGCCGGACCCTGAAGGGGCGCAGCAGCGAAGAAATTACCAGTATATTTTTACAAAAGGGTGCAGCAGCGGCGTGTGCTTGCTGGCTTAGTATACATTTAATAGCGTGGTACGAGTTACGTTATCGAAATACAGATACCTACTGAGTGACACTTATATTTACCGCGAGGTCTAATCAATTGACGAATCTGTAAATAGCGGCGATAAGTATGAATATTTTATCACTGCTTCCTAGTCTACATGTGTAAATTAACGCTCTTATCCTCACTACTATTACAAACATTTTTTGCCGACAACATTTGTAAATATTGCGCTATGTTTTTACTTGTTACAATATAGAATTTTAGTTATATTATTATTATATTTATCTACCTAGTATTTCTAAGCTGATATAATAAATTGTATAATTGTACAGCCACGAATCGAACCTCGTACGTTTCGATTATCAGTTCAATGTCTCATAGGCCAAAAGTATGAAGTTCAATTCCTAGTGTATGAAATGAAGTTAGAGTCTATGGTGATCAATATTTAGCTTTTATCATATTCAAATGGAAATGTGGTGTTAATTTCCCCCGCCTCAATGACGCTGGGACCTTTATTTTTCTAAAAAAACCGGCCAAGTGCGAGTCGGACTCGCGCACCGAGGGTTCCGTACAAACACTCCATCCCTAAGTGGTTAAGTTAAGTTTGCACCTGGTATGTATAGCGCCCGATAGAAATTAGGTGCAAAGTTAGGTATTAAAAAAAAACTACTTACTAGATCTCGTTCTAAACAATTTTCGTTGGTAGTTTTTATATTAATGTACATCATATGTTTTTTTTAGATTTTTCATTTTCTTATTTTAGAAGTTTATACCAACTTTTTTCCACTTTGGAAGCGTCTGTCACGCAAACTATTCGGTTTAGAAAAAAAATATTTTAGAAACCTCGATATCATTTTTGAAGACCTATCCATAGATGAAAAAAAAAATTTTGGGTTTCAGATCTAAGTATGGGGAGCCCCCAATATCTATTATATTTTTTTTATTTTTCCATCAGAATCTTAATGCGGTTCACAGAATACATCTATTTACCAAGTTTCAACAGTATAGCTCTTATAGTTTCGGAAAAAAATGGCTGTGACATACGGACGGACAGACGGACAGACAGACGGACAGACGGACAGACGGACAGACAGACATGAGGAATCTATAAGGGTTCCGTTTTTTGCCATTTGGCTACGGAACCCTAAAAAAAAGGTTAAAAATTCAGTCAAGGAGACCTCGTGATCATCATTCATCAAATACCGTATATTTTAGCTAACCCCGGCCACTATTATGTCATGGATATAGCGTGTAGAATAATTTTGCAAAATGAAACCATTTTTAATTTATACGGTTCAATTTTTTTTTTCTTCTTGGTCGATTTCTCACTGATGAGGATCGCGATCTGTTTCCACTCAGTGCGGTTGTATGCTGCGTTGACCGCCCGGTGCATGCTGCCGCCCACTGCCTTCTTCACTGTGTCAGACCATCTAGTGGGTGCCCTTCCTTGCGCACCTCTGCCATCAAATTGCTGTATACTATAATGTGCTTCTCCAGACAGTGCTTTGAGGGCTGGAATAATATGTCCGAAGAAGTTCAGAGCTCGTTTCCGGCAAATTGCGGAGTTGCGTCGAGATGTTGAGTTCTTTTAATATTGACTGGTTAATTCGCATCGTAGTATGATCGCAGTCCAATTCCAAGTCCAAATTTTTTTTTTCTCAAACATGCAATAAAACATTGTCATAACGTGCGTTAAAGCAGGCTTCGAAGTGTCACGTTTCGGGCGGAACTATTCGAAAGAACTGTAAAGGAATTTCATACAAAATTGAAGGCCTAGGCCGCGAAGTAATTTTTTTCTGAACATGGCGTCTATGTTCATGAACGGGCTAAACAGCTGCATTATGTTTTTTTGAGTGGTGTTTTTTTATTTCATTATGTTTATTTTTGAGAAAAGCACTAAAGGTGCATGCCTTTGAAAAGGGCTTGCGGGCTTCGTATCACTATCCGGCCTCCCTACGGTCGGCAAGCCCTTATTTCCCGGCATCTGCAGTAATGTACTATTTACTCACGACGAAAAAAGACGGGTAATAGTGTCATCAATCTTAACCTTCATTCCAGTTAGGTAAAACTATAATATGCATGATGTAAGGAACCTAATACATTTAGTTCGTAATGCTGCCAAAGAACAGGATTCAACAACAATGATTATTAAATAGATTAAGATATTTATCAATTAAAAGTAATCACGAATTCTTGATAGCATGATAAGTTATTGATGGATAGCCGTCAACCAAAATTAGAGTACCTTACAGATATAAAACCGATGAGAATTATGTATTCATTCATCATGTGTCGTGCCTGATTTTTAACCCCCGACAAAAAAAGAGGGGTGTTTTAAGTTTAACATGTGCATCTGTGTATCTGTGTGTCTGTGTATCTGTGTGTCTGTCTGTGGCATCGTAGCGCCCAAGCGGATGGACCGATTTAAATGCGTTTTTTTTAAATCGAAAGACTTTTCCGTCGAGGTGGTTCTTAACTATGTTTGGTGGAAATAGGACCAGTAGTTTCCAAGATATTCAGCTTTGATTGGAACAAGTGACAAGATCTCAGCCAATATTGAAGTCAATAATTCGAAATATTGGCTAAATGTTAAGTGGTAATGGCATTTTCTATATGACTCACTAATTAAGGATCTCATGATGACCAGGTATTTGTTAATGGATCTCAGCCAATATTGAAGCCAAAGATTCCAAATTTTGGTTAAATGTTAAGTATTGTTAGCATTTTCTATATCCCTTTCTAAACGAAGGGCTCATGATGACCAGGTAGGTAGTTGTTAATGGATCTCAGCCAATACTGAAGCTAAGGATTCCAAATTTTGGTTAAATGTTAAGTATTTTATTAGCATTTTCTATATCACTCAATTAATGAAGGTCTCATGATGACCATCTAGTTGTGAAAGGATCTAAGCCAAGCATTTCAAATGTTTGTTAAATGTTAAGTTTTATTAGCGTAATCAACGATTTAATAAAATCTTGACAGTACAATAATTAGGTACCTTGGAGTTGAAGATGGCCGTAGGAACTCCTAAACAGCACAAGATAAACCCATAATGTTTGGGCTCGTCTTGATGATCTATTAACGTTTGTGTAAGAAAGAACAGTCGATAATAAAACCTCTGAAAAACTTTATAATTTCTGTCACAGCACTGGGTCACTGTTTCTAAGTTTCGCAATTCTGCTAAAGCTGAATTGTCATTAGGACTATTGGACAGGTTCCTTTGATTGAAGTCACAAATAGCAACACCCTGCAAGATTTTAACGCGACTAAAGGACACGTAAAGTACTATTGCCTTAGAGAAAACAGCTTTTTAGGATTCTGTAGTCAACAAGGAACCCTTATAGTTTCACCATGTCCGTCCGTCCGTCTGTCCGTCTGTCCGTCTGTCCACAGCTTAGCTCAGAGACATAGTGGTAGAATAAATTTAAATCGGGATGTAATTTTTTTAAGTGGGGATGTAATTTTTTTATCGGTTTATCCCATGGTGTGGGGTATCGATTACATATTAGGTCTTTCAAAACTAAGTCAAGTTACCTAGCACCAACTGCAATTTTTATGGAGCTAAGTGAGCCACCTGTAGTATTTGGATCCTGTAGAATAGAAACCTGGTTCTGTTTTAGGCCATACGTAGCAGGTTCTTTCGACACATCCAGTGCATTAATTTGATTGTCTTTGCTAATAATTTTGCCATTTTGTCATTTTAAGCATTTACTAGTTTGATTTTAACGATTTTTCCCAGAATGTTGCTTCAGGCTATTTAAATCAAAATATATCCTAATTTTAATCTTATAGAAGACAGATTTCATTAACGCTGGCCCGTTGTACCTACATATATAGTCAAGGATCAAGCTCGACAAAAGACTGGAAACTCAGGACCTTAAACGGTGTAAACCAAAAATTGTGATAAAAGAAAAAAAAACCGGGGCGAAACTTCTGTTTGTTTAAAAAATATGAAATAAAAATAAAATTTAAAAACCCCCGGCATGACAATCTACAAAAAGAAAGAAATAAAATCTACGAAATGTGCTTTACAATGAACAGTAGAAAATGAATCCAAGCTTCGTTGCGTCGGGGGACCACTAAGTAAATGAAATGCAATGTTCTGAAAATCGTAAAGTGGGAAGCCCCAAATAAATGCATACTTACAATTCTGCGTTGAAAAATATAATATATTTCATTTCACTAAGTTACTTAGCGGTCCCCCGAACGCAACGAAGCTTGGATTCATTTTCTACTGTTCATTGTAAAGGCACATTTCGTAGATTTTATTTCTTTCTTATTGTAGATTGTCATGTCGGGGGTTTTTAATTTTTTTTTTTTTTTTTTTAATATTATCTCTGTCACACTCAATCAAAACGAAAGCAACGAAAGCTACGAACTCTAGCCTCTTCCCATGCTTGACATACGGCTGCCTAACGTGAAAACTAACGCATAAGATAAAAAGAAAAAACTGGACAAGTGCGAATCCGATTCGTCTACCGAGGGCTCTGTTCAAATTTATACCGTTGTTTAATCTCGATGATTGATTAAGTACTTTAAACAAAGACTGTATATTTATTATTTGATTACAAATCTATACTTGTAGTAAGTATAAGACGGTATTACTTGCCAAATTTCATACTCAACGGAAAATACCCTATAAATTTTGATTCAAAATCTAAGGGGCACAATAGGAGATGAGATGAGAGTGAGCCCAATACGGCTAGTTCCAATTCCACGCGAATAGAAACGTGGACGTAGTTGATATTAATGAAATGTATTATTACTCCATTATTATAGTTTCAGATTGCACATTATTTAAAACTTAAACCACACAATTATGAAACGTGATAAGGGGCAAGCACAGTTTCCTGTTAATGTAGAAAATTAACAATTGTTGATAACTATACTAATTATGCTTGAAGGGTTCCACATTTATATAGAGGTTGTTATGAGGGTGTGATCGCCTATCAACCAAGCATTCGAAAGTAGTGTAGTGTGTAGCGCATCACGTACACACTCATCTCTCCTTTCCTGTATTATCCAATGTATCGTATGTTACAGTTAGTAATAAATCAAATCATACTTAGAACCAAACACTTGTTTGTATCGACGCCCATCCTTACATGGCGATCCTGCCAGTGCTCCTTATATGGGGGCACTGGCGGGCGACAGTTTGCCAACCAGTGTAAGAACCTTGAACCAAGACAGTGAAAAGAAAATGTGAAAAACTAATTCTTAAGTAAAAATACTAATATTTCGGTGAAAGAGGTTTGTGGTTGATCGCGATTTATAAAATCTGGAAGACTTCATAGAAATCTGAAGAAATCGAGGACGCTAAATGTGCAACGCTTTTATTTTATTTGTCGGCTAAATTAATTAAAGAGTTATTGAAACTAAAATTGAACACTACAACAAGTGAACAGTTAATCCAAAGCTCTTGTCGTAGTAGCAATGCCGACTTTAAGTGAAATACATAGTATTGATGATTGGTGCCTATGGCTCAATGGACTAAACAGCCTTGACGCAGCGAGAGCGTGAGCCCCTGTGTCCGCGACATGATGAAGACCACGACATTGACCAGTGACTGTGCAGTGACAGTGAAAACAAAAAATACACAGTGGTAACGAGTGTATTTTTTTTTTGCAGTGATTAGATAAATTGATAGTATTTAGATGCCGGTAGGTTGGATTATTAATTAATTACGATATGTAGACATAAGTGATAGAAATGGGCCCTACTAAATCTAAAAATAACGTACTTACATATAAAAGATTACAATCTAGAACACGGGTGGTCTGGCATGCCTGAGATATGCTCCAAACATGGAAAGGCATGCAGCGCCTGTAATTTCGGCTCAGGTTACGCGACATAGTGTTCGCTCTATGTAGGTACTGATTTGTGTCAATTGGCGTAATAAAATAACGTATTAGTATCGCACATAATTGTTTCGCGTTCATACATTTAGTTAGTAGGTATAGATAGTTTTATGATAACTTTTTAATTTGTTTATTAAGTAAAATTAGGATTGTCACAGAAATGTTTATATAAGCAATTATGTATCAGTTAAAAATGTATATGAATGTGTACTGTTTTTGTTTAAAATTATACTTGCATTGAAATGTACCTAATTATATTGCATCTCTATCAGTTATGTAATCATGATAATTTTGAGAAACATGTACCTATTTTTTTTCTTTTTAGCTTTCGTCTTATTGTTTACACCATGTTTTTTTTCTATTTGTTTAAAATATTGTGAACTGTAAAATATTGTAAACAAAAAAACTTTAATTGTCAATTGTATTTTTGGTCAATATTATAAAAATATTGTTCTGTGAAAGTGCAAAATAATAATATTAATATTTTTATGTTGTAGAACTATTTGCATTAACTCCAAATTTGATTATATGTTGATAATTGTTTCGATTTAGTCTATAAAAAAACCTTTTGGAATGTTTAGATTTTTTATTTTTTTTTTTTTCACTTACAGGGGAGGTGTAGTGTGTAGCGCATCACGTACACACTCATCTCTCCTTTCCTGTATTATCCAATGTATCGTATGTTACAGTTAGCCGTAGCTTGATGGATCGCGAGAGCAAGTGACACAGCCTTCCCCTTCGACGGTTAGATTTACACTGAGCTCGCAGCCCGCGCACGGCCGCGCTCACCGAAATTCAGTTTTTTTGATGCTTTATTAGACCGAATTTCCATTTTACTAACTTTTAAACAATACGATTAAATATCAATGAATTGTCAATGTTCTTCCGAAAGAGCCGTGTAAATATCACTTGTAGTTTAGAAGCCTTAGGGAATTGAAAATTGAAAACGACCCTATTTCAACATTATTTTTTCCATAGTAATTATTGCTTTAAAAAAAAAACCAACTATAATTTTTTGAAGGAAATACTCATAAATAACATATTTTTTTTTCAGAATTTTCTGTTGTTTAGATTACGAGGCTTAGGACTTTAAAAGTCACCATTCCACATATACACTCGCCTTAATGTGGACGATACCTTAGCAAATGACGTAGTGAGTGTTGGGTGCAACCCGACGATTGACATTGTGCGTGATGATGAGGGTAGATTTTCGCCTCCACCGGTGACACCCGCGTCGAGCAGCCGCGCGGACAGAGCGCTTGCCCGCAGTGTTCGGGTGGCCGCCGCCGCGACTGATCGTCTCTCCTGATGATGAATCGCGTATCGATTCGAAACATGTCGAGCATTATTCGACTTCTACGACGTGAGAAAACCCGTTTATGTATTTTAATATATCGTGAGACATTTTAATAATTATGTTTAATCATTTTAATATTTAAACTCACGTAAATGTTATCAGGAACGGCTCGACGTGTTTCTAACTCATATGGAGCTCTTCATCAGAGACGGTTATCCTTATTGCTACGCGACTCACGGTCCCCTTGGTTTCCAAATTGCGTCACCTAATGGTACTAAATAATTAGTTTGTGTATTATTTAGAAAATAAAATCTTACAGACCATAAGAGTGGCACGTTTGTTTAAATCCTGTAAGCAATATTAAAAAATTCAAAGTTAAATAACATTATCAGTAAAGTAATAATAGTCTATTATAATCACTATAGACTGGCAAATCGTTCATGACACTCCCATGGCCCGCGGGCGACGGGGAACGAAATACTAGGAGGCACGAGATTAATTTCACACCCGCTATTTTCTTCCCACGTCGCCAGCAGCACAGAACCGCCGTAGTACCAACCCTAGTAAAATAAATGCATTTGTAATTAATTTAATCTACTGATAACTGGGCCTGAACAGTACTTAAGGAAACTTAATCTAATTCCATAAAAAAACTTCCTGTTATACCCGATTTACAGTTCATTTAAAAGTTACCAAGTCCCTGGCCAGATGTATACTGCAATGAAGTTGACGCTTGTGCTTTATCTTTCATTCACTCATCTACGTCACGCTCATGGCCGGAACTATAATGATCTTCCTTATTTCCTGTTCCCTGAAGACACAACAACCCACTCTCGCTGTGGTGGTGACCCCTATTTCAACATTAGAACAGGTGCAAAACATGCTGTGCAAACCCACAACATTCATGTGTACAATATAGTGACAATATCTTATGGCACTCCATTGAGAGTAGAGTGTATTGGTGCTGATGCTACAAGACTGGCAATCATGAAGAATGGTGTAAACTTACAAACGGAGAATTGGAGTAAATTATCCATCTTATGGTCGACAAGAAATCCCGATATACAAAATTCAACGTTTGTGTGCACTGACACCGAAACTGCCTGCGAACAGGTTGCTATTATTATAGTGACTCCGGCTCTTGAAGTAATATCACCAGACATTAAAGTGTATAGTTCTGATTATATCTTTCGCTACGGAACACCTATGACGGTTTTATGTTCAGGTTCAGCCGCCAGCCTGCTCTCCATGACGAAGGATGGAAAAAAAGTACCTGCAATAGACGTAAATCACAACACTATCAAATGGACTATAAAGAAACCAGATCTACAAATATCGGAGATCGTGTGCACTGACATCGACACTTTCATTAATGATAGTGTGGTCATTACAATAGAACCTCTTTTATATGTTCAATCGAACGAGACTACACTAAAGCTTTTACAAAGTTTTATTCCAACGCGTTATTGGCAATCGACATACGGAAATCCCATTGAAATAATTTGCACCGGTCCACGGGCTGTAAAACTCATAAGCCCTGAAGAAGACATTAGGGAATTGGTAGCCCAAAGTGTTAATGAAACTTCCGTGACATTACTTATAATAGACTTGAAAATTGGGGAAACGATTTTTGGGTGCTTGGATAGTGAAGTGTCCGATTATACTGGTATGAGCACAGTGGCTGTCATAGTCATACCTCGAATGGAAGTTTTATCACCCAATGTTCGACGTGTCGATGATAAATATGTAGTAAAATATAGAGATCCCGTGGAGATAATTTGTTCGAGCCCTCGCGTGGAATTACCAAACTTACAAGAAAATTCCGATGCAGATATCTATAGAATAAACCACACAACCGTTAAATGGATTATGAATAGCCCGAAATTAAATCATGTCTACAAGTACTACTGTTCAGCAGAAGAAACAGTAGCAAGAGTTGAAATCATTATCGAAGCTCTTCCAGAAGCAATGGGTTTCCACTGCCTGTCTCACAACCTGGAGTATCTGAACTGCACTTGGACGGCTCCCAGCGACAGGATCAATTATACTCTATATACAGAAAATGGAAACCATACCATTTGTACGAGAGAACGATCAGGCGAGAAATCTCGGTTCTGCGTATGGCACAAAACTGATCATCCAAGTTATTCGAATGAAATAAAAGTGCTATCCATGCTGATGCTATCTTGCAATGGCCTCGGCTGTTGTAATCATAGTTTTTTCATCGATCACATAACCATCGTGAGACCTGCTCCACCAGAGAAAGTATGGGTATCTGATACAAATTCTCGCGGTGTTCTGCTTTACTGGCGCCTTAGCCATATCGATCTTGGAGGCGAAAGTTTTTGGACCGACACCGACTTTCATCATAAAGTGCAATATTGGTACTCCGGTATAGTACAACCCTTGGAAGTGAACTCGTCGCTGGTATCTTGTTCCTTATTCGATCATTGCAATATCGTACTGCAGCTGCCTTGCCCGGGGCTGTTCTATCAGGTTTCGATATATCATAAGCTGAAGAGAGCAGTCGGGGAAGGGTACTGGTCGGACCCCAGATCCGTAACGTTTCGTATGCTCGACACAAATGACAACACAGAAGAAGATTCTACGTGCTACTTAAAACCTGAAGAGACTGCTGTAGTAGTGACTTATTTTGTTCAGAAACTTCAACATGAGGTGCGCCTCGAAATGCCACAAATAAGGAAAGAAATCAAATCGTTGCAGGAAAAACGTGCTGAAATCCATGCTTACTTTGAAAAAAACAAGACATAGACAGTAAAATGGGAACTAAAAAATAAATAAAAACGACTTCAAAACTAACTTTAGACCACGCATTCACTTAACACCTCGAATATTAAACAAGATTTTTCTAGAGATGTAATATCGATATCAGTCACAATTTATTTACAGCTTGATTAAAACGGTTTCTACATAATAGATCAGTCAATAAGTACCCCGTAATTAAGGTCAAATTATACGAGTATCTATTTGCGATAAGTATTCTAATAAATATGAAGGTTTTTCATTTACGTACTTTTGGCACTGTTGTTAATTAATATATAGTTGGGTATTTTTTTACATATATTTAGTTGTAAAAGTGAGTGCAACAATCGCCAATAAACGCATGTTCGGCGAAAGTATTGACGAAAGACTAAAAATAGGCATTGTGAAGCCGCTTTTTAAAAAAGGCAATAAAGAAGAATTGGGCAGTTATAGACCTGTGGCACTGCTACCCATTTTTTCTAAAGTTATTGAAAGGGTCATCCACAGTGGTATTTATGACTATTTTGAGAAAAATAACCTTTTTGCTCCAGAGCAAATGGGATTTCGCAAGGGCAAATCCATCAACATGGCTATCTTTAATTTAATGCACATAGTTTTAACAAATGTAGATAAAAGAGTCCCAGTTTCAGCTCTATACATGGATATGTCTAAAGCCTTCGATTTTGTTGACCATTGCATACTTTTAGATAAATTATACAAATACGGTGTTAGAGGTAATGTACACAGCTTATTAAAATCATATTTAAGTAACCGTAAGCAGTTAACACAAATAAATAGAATATGTGTTAAAACTAAAACTGAAGTCACCTACTCATCGGAAATTAGACAAATTCAGTGTGGCGTACCCCAAGGAAGTGTTTTAGGTCCTTTATTGTTTATCATCTATATAAATGACTTACCGAAAGCTATTGATCACCCTACTGTTCTCTTTGCAGATGATAGTACCATACTTTTTGCTTCCAAACATTTAGAATCATACGAGAATAACATAAACAAGGCATTAGAAATTGTAATTAATTGGCTTGAAAATAATAATTTAAAAATCAATATAGATAAGACTAAAATCATGACATTTAAGCAAAGATCAAATAACACACATACTCTAAACATATCCTACAAGGGTCAAAAAATTGACGAAACTGATGTGACTAAATTTTTAGGATTAAGTGTAGACAATAAGTTGACATGGAGAAACCAAATTGACGCTATATGTAAAAAACTTAATCAATTCTCATACGCACTGTATAATTTAAGAAAAATTGTCAATGAATCAGTAGTTTTAACAGCCTACCAAGCTTATGTAACATCGACTCTTAGGTACGGCATCATTTTCTGGGCAAATTCAGTTGACAGAGAAATAGCTTTCAAAGCGCAGAAGAGATGTATTCGATCTTTATGTGGCTTAAATCAACTTGACTCTTGTAAACCATATTTTCAGAAATTAAGAATATTGACACTCCCGTGCTTGTATATATTTGAAGTTGCAATTTTCGCAAGATCTAATCTGCATTTATTTAATAGTTTTAGGAGTACCCGACTTAGGAATAAAATAAATGGAATGTCAACTAATTATAAAAACGGTATAAACTCACGTAAAAATTGTCAGGAACGGCCGACATGTTTCGAACTCATTTGGAGCTCTTCATCAGGGGTAGCTATCCGTGCTGTTACGCGACTCGCGACCCACTGCATTTAATAACATTAAATGGAATGTCCTCGAAAACTGCTCTTTTTCAGAAAAGTATACTCGGAATGGTCCCTAAACTTTATAATAAAATCCCAACAGACATTGTAAATGTAGAAAATATAGTAGAATACAAAAATAAGTTATTTAATTTCTTGGCAGAAAAAGCGTACTATAAAATAAGTGATTTTTTGTTAGACAATAATTAATGGAGCACAACTTCCCTGTACTCTATTAATTACTTATAATATTTGTATGCCTAACGGCTCAGCATAGTGGAACTGAAATTAAATTGTCACACCTGTATTATGTACATATGCACCTATGTTGAACAAATAAACGATTTGTATTTGTATTTGTATTTGTATTTGAAAATACCAAATTATCTTATCATTATATTGAGCTGAGATACATAAATGAAATAAAAAATTATAATAAGTTCCCACAAAAATTGATTCCATATGCGCTTTCACCCAAGTTTTGACAACGAGTGATTCGACTTCGACTGCCTCACTGTCATGAAAAAAAAACTTGTGTGTCATTTTTTTTGTGGAGTCCAAATATTTGTTTGAGAACTTAGTCAGAATCAGAAAGAAATACTTTGAAGTCAAGTTATAATCTGCCACATATTTCTGCAAACTGATGCTCTAGTAATGATCCTACAGCGTCTCGATCTGTATTTTTTCGATTTCGAATAACCTTCGTTCCGGGAAAATTCCTTGTCCCTTTGTACAGACGACAAACAAAAGATTTACCTATTTTCTAAATCTACGAAGGACTTCCAATTTTTTACCAAATAAAATATTCATGTATAAAAACCATATATTTTAATAATCCATCCATATTTTCACTTTCAATCCGTATTTACAAAATAATATTATGTCATGAGACATTCTAAAATACACTGATATTTTCATAAACACTTAATTAGTCTTCTTTTTATTAATAGACGCTTTTATTGATGATTTTCCTTTACAACACAATTTAATTAGCACCAATTTCGTAACGTAGAGGGCAGCTAAAACCAATGCTAGCAAGTCTAGATACGCCTTCTGGTACCAGGGCAGCAGCAGCGCCGGGGAGCGCAGATGCGGAGCCCCTCCTGTCTTGATCACATGTTCCACCCAGTGCACCAGCTCCTTGCTGGGGGGGACCACGCGGTCGTGGTACCACTTTGAAAGCAGTTTCACCTTTTCTGAATATCTGAGACGAAAAAGCAGATCCTTATTTTATTTTTGTACAAATCCTATTATTTTGTTACATCAGTCTAAACAACGTATGTATCAAATAATAAATATTAACTATACATTTGAAATATTACTCACTTGGGATTGTCCAGCATTTCTTCTATTGCCACTTTCATATCTCGAGCCATCTCGTAAGACAGATCAACCTTCAACGCGTATCCCTTGTTGACCGCCCTCAGTGCATTCACTCGCTGGTCTGCTCCATACGGCATGACGATGGTCGGGACTCCGAAGTATACTGTCTCTGTGGTGGACAGGAGACCGCCGTGTGTGATGAATAGACGGAGATTGGGATGTGCTGAAATGTGTAAGAAACATGATTTAACATAAACATCGTCATTGGCCAAAACCAAGAAAGTATTAAACGTAAGACAATGCCGATAACGACGAGCTCACTATTTCATTTTTAGGGTTCCGTAGTCAACTAGGAACCCTTATAGTTTCGCCATGTCCGTCTGTCCGTTTGTCTGTCTGTTTGTGTGTCTGTCCGTCCACAGCTTAGCTCCGTGATCATTAGTACTAGAAAGCTGAAATTTGGTATAAGTATGAGTATGTATCACGCCGGCAAAATTTCATACCTAATTTTATTAAAAGGACGTATGTTGACTTCCAGAAGGAAACAAGTAACTACAGTAACTTTGGCGTTTACGACCTTGAAATCTTTCTCGTAACTTAAGTGTATTGTGAAGAATGAGCAACTACGGAACCCTACACTGAGCGTGGCCCGACATGCTCGTAGCCGGTTTTTTTATTAGGAGGATGCAACTATAGATGTCTTTAAACATTGCGATTACCGCACTTTGGGTCCAATTGATTATTATGGAATGACAGAAACATGGAATGTAGAACGCCGCTTTTTAAAAAAATGGGATAATAGCAGGATGAATAGCTTTAAGACGGTTGTTGCTTTCTTTTTCTGTTTCTTTTAAAATATATCAAAAAAATTACATAATCTAGAAGCGGTGTAGATAATCTTACCTAGTATGCTCTGCTGTGGTGCCCAACGTAGAATATGTACATTCTTTGGCAAATTAGGCAATTGTTCTTCAAATTTCCATAGCACAGTTTGTTTCAACCCTCCAAATAGTTCCAAGAAATCTTTTTTTAATTCTTCTGGCCAATCTTTGCTTTTAGCGTGACTTCCCATGCTGAAGTATATGACTCCATCCTTAGCCTCATCCATAATCTTTTGAAGATCCTGTAAATCAAAATGGTATATAATGGACCCTTAAACTTTATCGCTTTCGAGAATCTAAAAATAAAACTTCCATCAAGCGATTTCTTTTTTGTTACATATCTATAGATAGATTTACCGAATCGCCGTCAGATGTAATTTAACGTTAGGTATACCTGTATGTTTTCAGACTCATAAAAAGCCTTTGATTGTGTTGATCGTAAAATATTATTTTATCAAATAGAGCAAACTACTAATATTGTTTAATAATTCTTTGCATATCGTAGTCGACCAAGAAGTGCAAATCCAGTAAAAGCTTAGAAAAAGCCAGTCATGGCTGAAAGGGTGCATAATTGCATATTTAAAAGTATCGTACGATAGAAAGCGTTTTAGGTCCTTAAATATTTATAGTAGTGTCATGCCACCAAATTTTTTTGACTACTATTCACTGTATTTAATAAAATATCTCACTATTTTTTACTGTTAATTCTATCATTAAGACATAACTCACCGCTGGTAGAGGCTTGGTATTAGGATCGATATGGTAACCGCCTATTTCCTTAACGTTGGGAGGCACGCTGATGGGTTGGCTCAGAGAGGTGTGTGAGTTGGTCAACATGAAAGTGCCATTGTAAACCGCCTCTTCGTATGCAGGCAACTTCTTACCACGCTTTTCGAAAAAAGGCGTGAAGAACTCTTCGTAAATTTCTCTTGATTTTGGGTCAAGATAACTGAAATTGCATTATAAGTTTTAACATCTAGATATTTGTGTCAGTGCATCTGGAAAGGTACCTAGTCACGACATCTAGTTACCGAGTTACATGAGTTTTTGTGGAAGCTGGTGAAAAAGTGCCAAAATGGGTTTGTGTTATAATTGGGTTATTTACATCCTAAGGAACACGTGTGTACAAGAATATCAGTAAAATTATGTTTTTTTAGTATATTTCTCCGACTATAAAGTTTAGTAGTCAGGGTACCTTGTCACGCCATGTCTTAAAAGCCTTTAAATTTTGAATAACTTTGTCAATATTTCCATCGCGGGTAGTCAACTACCTCTTTCTAAGATAAAGTATAGGATCGGCCTATAGCAAAATATTTTTTTGAACAAAAAAAAATACTTGTTTTTTATAAGAAAACATTCAACTTGCATGACTCTTGTATGAAATAACTATTAATTTTAATTTAATACGTTTGCCATTACTTAGATCAGAGGCTGGAAAGGTGCTGAAGGTGAAGGTTTCTATATTAATAATAATTAATTTGTTAATCTCGAATTTAGTCAATGAAAAATTGAGCTGTGATTTTAGTTGTTTGACGTATATTATTAGTAATATTGATTGAAAGACTGATCAATCATAAATCAGGTGCAGTTATGTACACAATTGAGTTATTTTTTCTAGTTACTCCATTTATGTAAGATAATAACTTAGCGTGACAAGGTACCCAGTTTAGTAAAATGCTAAACTTGATGTCTTACACGACTAAAACAGAAGTTTTTATAAATAAGAATATATTGAATTCCGCTATAATTATCCTAAATAACATTTTCTTACAGATATTTCTAGTACTATAAAATAGCGATCTTCGAGTTTCAGTTACTAAAGTTTAGTAAATGTCGTGACAAGGTAGGTACCCGAGTTACGTTTCCATACAAAAGTTTCGACCGAGTCACTAAACTTTATTGTTAAAAAAAACTGCTTTAACACCATTTCTATTATACCATTGTGGTACACCACGCTAAATACCATTTGATCTTGTGATATAGCATGAATATACAAATTATTTTGTTGGTTTTTAATATTATAAGTGATCTTTTTTGTAACTGTTAAAAATGCGGTAATTATTAAATTTCTTTATGTTTATGGAGTTTTCTTTCACTCAATTGTCCCAAAATGCCATAGAATATGTAACTATGATGAGAAACTAACAGTTTTCATCTCGTTATTTTATGAATTGGGTATAATTAACACTTTCGTGTTTCTTCCACCCTGGCATGTTCAACCTAAGAAATCAGAATAATTAACATGTATTTTTAGACAATTCACCTTTACTATAATTCTTTAACATTCAAAGATTATGATTATACCCTTCACTATGTAACTTCGAAGTATGTTTTTTGCCACTATCAACTTTAAATGCAATTTTCTCAACTTGAGCATTTCGCAAGTCGAAAATTGAAAAATTTATATAAAAATAGTGGTTCCACCTACAGTCATTATTCTTTTTTGTATTGATAGCAAATTTAATCTACTTTTTGGAACTATGCATACCTCAATACCTGAAACAAGGTACCTTTCCAGATGCACTGACACATTTTTTGTTTACAAAGTGGCAGTGGATTTAGCTACTTTAATTTATTTGGGTAAGTATATTTATTTATAATGTTTTGTGGACCATGTAAAGTTTCATTATTTTTAATTTGGAAATATCACATTTTATATTGACCTAAGCGCTAGAAAGAAATATTGACACAAAGGTAAATTTATGAAAGAAAAATGTAATGTGATCCACTGCAATGTAAACAGGACTCGAACCTGCGACCCTACGTTTCCGGCGTAGTGCTCTCCCAACTGAGCTATCACATCGGTACGTCAATCATACCAAATCTTTAATTCCATTATTCTACGCTACTGGAGCGCCCTCTGCGTCATATGTGCTTAAAATGCTTATGCGCATTAGCCATACACTAGGATGTGCGTTTCCACGGACGATCCCCAGTCCCCATTGCTTTACAGCAAGTGACCGCGAGAAGCACTAAGAAATGTTTCAACGCGTAAGATGGTGGAACACGCCGGGAATCGAAACCGGTACCTCTGGATTACAGGTCAAACGTGACAGCCACTCACCATCCTACCGTCAGAATACTTTTGGAATTTTGTTATTCCTTATGTTTTTGTTTGTAAATTTGAATGTTTGATACTTACAAAAATGTAGCAAGCTTTGACCCAATAAATCTGAATAAATTCACAGTTCTCTCGTAAAAGGAAAATGGCGGTATTGAGCTGGAAAGCACATCAGGGTTAAAGGAGGGATTGAGACTCTCGTGGACTAGCTTAAGAATCCATCCGTGGGCTTCCAGGGAAGACGACCACATCAACGGGCAGTCGTACAGCGGTGCCAACCTGAAGGTAAAAAAGTTAAAGTCAGAGAACGTGTATTTTTAGGGTTCCGTAGTCAACTAGGAACCCTTATAGTTTCGCCATGTCCGTCTGTCCGTCCGCGGCTTAGCTCCGTGATCATTAGTACTAGAAAGCTGAAATTTGGTATGGGTATGTGTATGTATCACGCCAACGAAACGGTAAAATAAAAACTAAAAAAATATTTTTTTTTGGGTACCTCTCGAACACCTAAAGTGGAGGTGAATTTTTTTTTTCGTTCCAACACTAGTGTGTTGGGTATCGTTGAATAGGTCTTTTAAAAATAATAGGGGTTTTCAAACATTATTTTTTGATTAAAATAGCAGTTTCGTAAATAATCGCTTCGAATATAAAAAAAATAGTGTCCCCCCCCCTCTAACGTTTCAACCACGGGTCAAAAAATTATGAAAAAATTCATGAACATGAGGCCTTATAAGAACTTTCAATGAAAACTATACTGAACAAAATCAGTTAAGCCGTTTTTGAGTTATCGCAAAATTTCATAATTTTCTTAAAAGAACATAAATTGACTTCCAGAAGGTAATAAGTGACTATAGTTACTTTGGCGTTTACGACCTTTTTATAGAGCTTGAAATCTTTGTCGTAACTTAAGTCTATTGTGAAGGATGAGCAACTACGGAACCCTACACTGAGCGTGGCCCGGCATGCTCTTGGCCGGTTTTTTTTTATATTGGTGGCTCCACTTTGCCTGCCGTAAGCAAAAATGGGACCCTAAGTGAAAAAACCATCGGTTCCTTGTCAGTTGACACTGCCATGCTGGCCCGAGTGATGCTTCAAGCTTCGTTTGAAGGGTCCAATGTTGTAAGAAGAAGGAAACACATGCGCCGGCAAAAAGTACAATGTATCATTATGGACTAAACCTGTCATCATCGTATCAGCCGAAAGATGTCCACTACTGGACTAAGGCCTCCCCCAAGCATGTCTATAAGTACCGATTGTAGACCGATTTCCAATGGCTTCTCCTGATCCTGAATCATCGGTCAATCTACGACAATAAGAGGAGACGACCGACGTAAGCATAACTATAGGTGATTTTTGCGTGATCTGATAACTTTTTGACGGGAGCTTCAGTTTATTTCAAGTATAAAGTTAACAGTTTCCCACTTACGCTTAATGACAGTGGGTCACCTATTTAATAAGCCCTCGACCAATTCAGTTTTGGCCTTTTCTGGTGCGAATTCAGAACTTTTTCAAGTCAAAGTAGGCATCTATATATCCTTACCCGGCAAAAATATCCATGAACATCCACTCGACAATAACGACATCAAATTCCTGCGTAGTGTCACTTAGGAACTTTTTAAAATTTTCGTTATATAAGGTTATCTTTGTCATATCAATTAAGTTGGGTAACATTTTCATCACATCCATGTCGTTTTCCTTATTGACTATGGACTTCAACGTAAACATTTTTTCTGTAAAAACAAGGAATTATAAGCTATTGATACAATGATATCAAAGCGCAAAGAAAAATTGTGGTATGTACCCACATTAAAAAAAAATTGGGCAAGTGCGAGTCCGACTCGCGCATGAAGGGTTCCGTACCATAAAACAAGTTTGTTGTATGGGAGCCCCCCTTAAATATGTATTTAATTTTATTTTTTGTTGTTATAGCGGCAATAGAAATACATCATCTGTGAAAATTTCAACTGTCTAGCTATCACCGTTCTTGAGATACAGCCTGGTGACAGACGGACGGACGGACAGCGAAGTCTCAGTAATAGGATCCCGTTTTTACCCTTTGGGTACGGAACCCTAAAAATGAGACATTACATGTTTCATAAATTTATAAGGAATTATAAAGCTAAACTTCTTTATGTTTTTGGTTTGCTTCTAGCACGGAGACGACAAAACGGCTAAACGAAATGAGATTATATTTTTACTAACAACAATTTAAAACAAAGAAGGATTAATGCCGATTTTAACATTGCTGATGAATGCTTAAAAATATAGTTACATTTACTATCAATTATTTTACTCCTCCTTGCATCGGTGTCCTCATTAATGAGGGTCGTGATCCCCCGATCTTGGAGTAATCTTCTTGATTAGATAGCTCCACCTGTTCCTATCCTGGGCATCATGGAGTGCATCGTGCAGCTTGGTGTTCAGCGTAGAGCGGATTTGGTCCGACCATCTGATTGGACTACGACCTCTCGGACGTTTACCCTCGACTTTACCAGTAACCATTAGCTGTTCGAGATTGTGTCTACCTTTTCTGGCTATATACATAGTTATTGGTGAGCATTAAGCATAGGTACTCACCTTCAAAGCCCTTCTGATTTGCGCTGAGATCAACTTCATGATACTTGGCACTTGTCTTATTTGTTGGAAATGCTGTTACATAGGTGACCTGAAATTTAAAGGATCATCTCACTCGTGCTCCATGTTCCTCGATCACCTATATGGGAATTGTCAACTATAAAATATAAAGGGAAATTGCCTGAGATTTCAACTCAAGGTCTTTTCGTAGCCACAATTTTGAAATATGTTTGATCGTGATCAAGGTATTATTCATCTATGTTTTTTAGGGTTTCGTTCCTACCTGTAGTGTTGCTATCCTTATCTCGTGCGCATACGTCAGACCAACGGAGTGGGGTTACTTGCTACCCGACCCTTGCCGTGACTGGTGGTGTGTTGTCGAGCTAAGTTCTAGCATAGTGACCTATATAAACAGCTGTACTGTGCCTGGCATAGGGTTAGGTATACTACAAGTGGCGACGAGGGCAAAAGTGAGTAGAAATCTAATTACGCCTTCAAAAAAAAAAAAAAAAAGAGAATAGGCGGGAACACGACAAAAGCAGTCTCACGTGTACTTGCACAGTAAATGTATAATAAATACAGGGCAAGCTCGATAGTGATATGATACATTGTCATTGAAGTTAATTTATCCAAGTTATAGTTTCACTAATAACTGTGGAACAAAAGACATCTACCTAGTGGGTAGCGGTGCATTGCTCAACTATCCCAGTACAGGGATCGACTCGTAAACAAGTTTTAGTTCGTAATGGGTCATTCGTTTAAAAAATAACGGTTATTGCACATTAGCAAATAACTCCTGGCGAATCATGCAGTTTTACTTACTTATAGATATTATTTTTGTCCGATATTTACTAACGGTATTATAATATATACTAATAATATGGACATGGTCTGAAATAAATGCTTTGAATTAATGTCCAATATTTTTACCGGAAATGCGTCGATACCGCAACTCGTATATAATAAAAGATGTGTAAACCATAATAATTATGTACCTACCTAGGCACAATAAGGAGGTATTGTTTAATAAGCGCAACGTATCTAAGTACCTATCTACTCGCGCCTACAACGTAAAATTAATGCAATTGTACAGTTAAAAACCATCGGACAACATATAATAAATAAGAATAATAATAATAAAGTGTGATAAAATGTTATATTAGTTATGAAATAACGATCTGACTTAGAAGTGCAAGTTTATAGTCATTTATAATAACGGCTTGTAGGTAGATATATTTGAAAGTTTGCGATGGCAAAATTACTCAAGTAAACCAGCTTTAGTAAACAGTTCAGTTGTCAGAAACATTATCATTAATTATAAATAGACTTCGGTTGCTTCTAACGGCATTTGAGGCAGATTAGATCGGGTGCAGTATAAATTGTTTACGGGGTTGATAAATAGGTAACTAACTAACTACATTGTAATAATACCTTGCGCTGCGGGGTCAATATGTATGAAAGTAAACATTGAAGTGTTTAATGTTTATTTCACTTAGTTATTTACGGGAACGTAATATGTATGATGAAATATCAGTGTAGGTATATGTGTTTATGAGTGGTTAAACTGTACGATTGGTGTTGTAAATAAACTTGTAAGCAGAGTATATTGTACCTGGTCATTTAATTGGCAATAATAAAATGTTTACTAGTCATTATGGTATACTGATCATTCAATTGATGAATAAGACAACATGGTCGTGTACACCTAGCAACTGAAATCAAAAATGTTGTGTCATTTAATTGACATATTGTTTTAACACTTCTAACATTGACCAAGGTCATGGTATAGCAGTAGTTAAGCGGCCGTTAAAACGACTAATGGCTAAAGGGCCAGTACGAACATTAAGGCGACTCCTAATCCCAACGTCCTTGAGGATCTGGGCGGAGCCTAACGTTATTCCCCCCGCCGACCGTGCGCCCCCGGAACATTACTTCGTTCATAATCTCGTTGAGTGGCGTCCAAGCAGCTTCATACACTCGCATAGTCCGAGCGTGAGTTGAAGATCAACAAACCTTATACCTTATTTAAAGGCATTGAAAAATCTCGAAGTAAAATAAATCATTTACACAATGATATAATTATTTCGGATTACTAAATATCTATTTACCCACTACAGTAGAATATTAAAAATAAAATGCGTTAAAGCTATTTTCCAAAAAAACAAGTGAAATTAGCCATGTTCTCGAATCGAAAAATACTTTTTAGTTTATTTTGTATGTGTAGGTACCTACCAAAAATAGTTAAAATGCCGACAAGATTCTTGATTATACGTGTAAAATCATGCAAAAATAAAAAAATACCGTTTTTTAATAAATAAATCATATCGTGAAGTGACCCAGCGGATGAACCGATATTTTAACATAGTAGTGGAGGCACAGCTTTATCCCCCGGGTCATGTTGCTCTAATGAAAAGATAAACTATAAATAATAGAGCGACAAACTCAACTTTACCGTTGGAAAACGGATTTACGTCCTTTACTTATAAACAGTGATAGTTTTTATGACTACATTAGTAATGTTCTCAGATTTTTCCCTATACTTGTTGATATTGACGATATTTTACTAGACGATATTTTTTTTGTTTTTTTGTCTATGTTTAAGGTCAATGGATACCCTATAAATGTTAATTTACTTGAGTGTCAAAATATACCGATGCTGGAAAGTAGAAATTATCTAAGCGACATTTTTGGGGATATCGAGTTTACACACTGTTGGGATCGGCAGATTTTTCTGCATCGAATGGGTTGGGTCTCGTATATATTAATATCTGTCTGACGACTTTTGTGTCGCTTATCCCGTCGGTGATTTAGAGAATCTCTACATTTTTTTTCTACTAAACGACTTCATTTTTGAGGTTTTTTTTTTTGCAAAATGGAGATTACATAAAAAGTTTTTTGCATAATAATGAACCTTAGAGCTTTTTTACTTATTTGTGAAAACAGATCAAACAACTAGGATAATTTTTCTTTATTGCAACTAACCTTGCACTTGTTGGTTAACTGTTTTTACCTAATACTGTTGTTAATATATTTTAATGTCGTTTGAGGCATTTTACCTATGTCTTTATGATAAAATTAACATAAAGGTAAATTATGAAAGAAAAATTGAATGTGATCCACTGCAATGTAAGCAGGACTCGAACCTGCGACCCTAAGTTTCCGGCGTAGTGCTCTACCAACTGAGCTATCATATCGTTACGTCAATCACACTAAATCTTTGATTCCATAATTCTTCGCTACTGGAGCGCCCTCTGTGTCATGGATGTTTAAAATGCTTATGCGCATTAGCCAAAAAGTAAAAATGTGGTATTTTCACATTATTAAACAGAATCGATATAAGATTCTATAAAAAAAATAACATAGATTAAATTACCTGATTGTCGTATCTTAACTATTGGCGTTTATCCAAATTTACCTGCTTTGATACTATGAAACCATTGTCGCCTATCCTTTTTTACTTTGATCGACTACTGTCGCTTATCTTGAATTGCTTGAATGACAATTGAGTCGTATTTGTCGCATATAATGTACTAAAAAACAAATATTTTCGTTAAATTGGTAGTTAGATAACTTTACCGGTTCTGTTTTATAAAATATCACACATTTAGTAGTAATTCAATATATTTATAAAGGCCGTTAGGCCCACCTGCGGTGTAAATCTGTGTCTGTGGCGCTAAAGCATTACTTCGGACTCGCTTGATGGACCCAAACGCCATCTCACTCAAACAGTGTCTTACGAGACGTCACTTATACCACACAGAGTTGTAGGTAGTTTTGTTATTCTTGTTAGGACAGGATATTATCTCATTGCAATCGTAAAACTTGAAATTTCACGTAGTTCGTGATTTAAAATTCCTTAATGAGTACCGAGTAACTGCAGTCTTGAGAACTCTTGTGCTGTTCTCATTAGTCATAGCTATCGTTTGCTACCATACATTGGTCTAGAACTACTGGAAATCTTTCAGCAGATCACACATAAAAATTGATAAAATTGAAATTTCACGTGATATCTAATGAATAAATCTTTAACATTTCTAGAGCAGTTTTTTTTTGTATTTGCGTAGTTGGACCATAAGTTTTTGTCTTAGAGAACTTTAAGTGTCACTTCATTAATTAATGTTTGAAAATAAATATTTTCCTCTAATTAAAACATTAATCGTGAGGTTTTATTGTACGATAAATAGCTTTTCATGTCTGAAATATTTCCTACAAAGGCGATTAGATAATTTTTCTTGATTTATTTCTTGCTGATTAATGCACATTTATATATTTACCTGACTATAAAATGAGCATCCACATATATGTTGTAAACTGTGTTGATTGTTGTGTAATAGATTATACTATTTTACCTGACTAATTTCTCGGGAAACGTGTCGTTTAGATAATTTTACCTAATTCTATTTTGACGGCCATTTTGCGTAAGCGACGCTAAATCCTAAAATATTCCATTAATAGACAAAATAACAAAAGCAACATGTAAAAAACATGATATTGTTTATATAAAATGAGCATCGTATGCACATAGATATTGTTTACTGTGTTGATTGTTGTGTAAAATGTAGATTATACTACTTTACCTGACTAATATCTCGGGAAACGTGTCGTTTAGATAATTTTACCTAATTCTATTTTGACAGCCATTTTGCGTAAGCGATGCTAAATTTAAAATTATTCCATTAATAGACAAAATAACAAAAGCGACATGTAGAGAACATGATGTTTATAATTATAAAATGCTTCATTTAAAAAGTAGGTCCACAGAATATTTAATAACTTTTTATTTTTTTGAAAAAGTTGGTAGTTTTTAGATCTCCTGTAAAGTTAGCTCCGTGTCTCTTGGATAATTTTCCTTCCAGCGTAGATACGTTTTTTTGCGGCATAAAGAGCCTTATCTTTTTTTTACGTTAACTTAGAAATTCGATTTTTTACAGCTTCAAGGGACTGTAGACCAAAGTACGACGTGTAGACGGTTTTAATTTCAACTCGACACCTACACGCGTTACCGAGATAAAGGGTCGTGACAGAAAGACGGACGGTCAGCAAAATGATCCTATGGGTTCCGATTTTTCCGGTAAAAATACCTAAATCTATAAATAATGAGGTTTATCACTTTTAATCAGTATATATGAAATTTAGCCGATAAAAATAAAATTTCAAGATGGAAAAAGTTATTCATAACCAGGCTAGTTTTAAATGTTTACCATTTTATAGTGCAAAGGTAGGTTTTGAAGTTTAAGAAGGTAATAACATATTTTGACGGTGTAATGTGATATATGAATACAATCAATAGTACTTCATGTGACTGTACATAATGAAGGGTACTAAACACGAGCGTGGGTTTATGAAACGAGCCGAAGGCAAGTTTCATAATAACATCACACGAGTGTTTTAATGCCTAATTATGTACAGTTACATAGACTACTTTATCTAGCCACATATCATAAGCCTCCATGATGCATTCAAAGTCGCACATTATAACAAATATTACCCGGTAATGGCGGTAATGAAGTTTTCTCGCAGCTGTCATTGTTTTTATTATAATTCAGAGACAAACTAGAGTCGGCCCTAACAATCATATCGTTCGATATCTTACTTACGTCTGACATTTGTCAAATTTTTGGAAAATTGACAATTCATTTCGAACTAAACGTCATCTCGATTGATATTAGAATAGAGGTCAAATCAAATTTCTTTGTTTTTCAGAGATGTTCGAAATTTGAATAAATAATACTATCGAAATAAGAAATTTGTGCTAAAAAACAGTCTATTTTTATGGTGGTCATAATGTGCTGTTCTTGAACGCATCATGGAGGGCTTATGATATTTGGATAGATAAAAGATTTAATAAAATAACAAGCTTTCGATAACTGAATGTACATATACATGACTCAAAAGTTTTTTCTTCAGATTATTATGCATATAAGCCTGTGCCGTCCCTTTGTCGGGTAAAGGCCTCTATCTTTTTTCCACTCGTCCTTATTTAGATCAGCAATGTCCAACCCTTTTGTAATACATCCAGGTAGTCTCACCATCTCCATCGTGATCTACCGTGTCGCCGAATTTTATTGGGTGGGTGTAGATTTCTTGATCTGCAGATCGGTTGGCTTGCGGCAAACGTGTCAGCTCTACTTTAGTTTAGCGGTTGTCTGGGTTACGTAAGCTATTTGGGTTTTGGCGTTCCTTCCGCGATCGATTAATTTGATCCAAGATCGTTTCATTGCCCTCTGGCAAACTTAGAGAGAAAAATTCTGAGCATTAGTCAAAAATCAAGTCCAGGCATTACGATGAGTCTAAATAAAGTTATATATTTTTTCATTAATTCAACTGTAATCCGATCATTAATATATGGCTTTTAAACGACATGTAATAAAAATCAGGTTTTTATTTTATAAACGGTAAACAATTGGAACAGAACTTATGGCCAGGCTAGGTATGTCTAATACTAACGCTCATTTAGATTTAAATATGAAGTGGGAAATTTATTGATGCAAATATTTATTCTGACTTTATGTACATAAATAAGCCCTCATGCCAAAATTATCACTTGCCTTCTTGGACTAGAAAATTATTGTAATTTTTGATAATGTATTTTTATATCATATGCCATGTACTGTACTAGTGACGCAACGAATGTGAATACACAATAAATATTCGTATTCGTAAATTAGCGTTTTACCGAATATTACAATGGTATTCAAACGAACAATACTTGTTCTGCATTACGATATTCATATCTCTTAGGGTTGAATTCATAAAGATCATTAGACGTTATCATACTTAAATATCTGTATTATCAGTTTTTTTTTACTAACCGAAATACCTAAGGTACTCTAATATTACACAGAGAAGGGCCCTAAAACCCACACCAAAAGTGTTATTTTCTGGGAATCCTGTCTGGTGTGGGCCCGTGACTGAGAATATCTAAGTATTCAAATGCGTTCGGGAATGCTAAGCAATGCTAATTTTTTTATAAGTACTTTAAATTAATAGATACCTAAATACGAAAAAAACTGTTGAATTTAATTCTATATGAAAATGAGTGCTTTTTGTTATGTCGCATAGCGTAGTCGTGAAAAAAAAACCAAACGAACTACACCCTCTTAAAATACACTTCAAACGCACGAAGACAGATCGAACCTCCGCGGGATCCGGTACTATAACAATTTTCCGTAACTAGATGGATCGCGAGAGCAAGTGACACAGCCTTCCCCTTCGACGGTTAGATTTACACTGAGCTCGCAGCCCGGGCACGGCCGCGCTCGCGGAAATTCAGTTTTTTTGATGCTTTATTAGACCGAATTTCCATTTTACTAACTTTTAAACAATACGATTAAAGATCAATGAATTGTCAATGTTCTTGCGAAAGAGCCGTGTAAATATCACTTGTAGTTTAGAAGCCTTAGGGAATTGAAAATTGAAAACGACCTTATTTCAACATTATTTTTTCCATAGTAATTATTGCTTTAAAAAAAAATCCAACTATAATTTTTTTGAAGAAATAGTCAAAAATAACATATATTTTTTTTAGATTTTTCCGTTGGCTAGATTACGAGCCTTAGGACTTAAAAAATCACCACTCCACGTACGGAGTCGCCTTAAATTGTTTAGCAAGCGGTTAGATGAATGCTCCGCTTGAATCATTTGATTGATTGGTTCCGGGACGCTCCAAAAGTACCCATGGCAGCCATAACTTTGGAAAAAATCCATTGCGAAGGCGAGACCTCTTCGATCGGTCTGAGATGGAAGCGTTCGAAACGAGCACTCCATGTCTATTTGGAGGTGTCAGCTATCACAGATAGCCAAAAGAAGAGAACAAGCCTCTTGCATTTCGGAGGAATTGAGCTTTAAGAAATATATTACAATATCCCTGGAGCGGACGCGGAGCCAGGTGTCGGCACAGATGTATTTGCGATAGCCTTAGCAAAATTCGATGATAACTTTGCTCCTGCAAACAAAGTACGGTCTATGAACGCCACGTATTCCGTTTGATGAAACAGGAACAGGACGAAAAGTTCGAAAAATTCCTTGTACGGCGGCGACAAGCCGATAAATGCAATTATAAAGATGAATATGAACACATCATTGATCAGATCACGGAAAAATGCCTAACAACAGTTACGTAAAAATAAAAAATAAAAAACTATTAAAACAAGTTTTCGGTTGCTAAATGTAAGATAATTTTATTGTGGGTAGTGTATATTAGTCACGGGGTTCGTGCTGAGGCCTACCCACGACATGAGGCTGAGGCCTACCCACAATGCACCACTGGGTGGAAAGTTGCTTAAATAAATAAGAAAACGGGCAAAGTGTATTATTTTGAATATTAATTAGTAGTTGTGCACTCGAGGAATATGAATATTTAGTAGTTTAGCGTTATTCTCGAATGGGTCGTGTAACTAATCTTCGACTGCGCAGTGGCGCAGTGGATGACGGATCACAATATAATAATTATGAACAAATTGGGAAAACGATTGGACTGCCTAGGCGTCTATTTAATTTACACGACTTTTCATTTGTGCGTGCGTAATTGAATACGCTACTTAATACTTTCCTATGGAGTGGGCTTGATTGTTCTGAATTCCAAAATATATTGACGGGTTAAATATTATAGTGTGATAAGCTTAATTTGTCTTTATGTTGAAAATGTATTTTTTTGGAATGATTATCTAGAGTATCTTGTATAGTTGCTTAACAGTATGAACATCCAGCTTAAGGGTTGTGCATTAATAGGTACATATGACACGTATAGGTGCATATGTCACATGTAGTCAATTGGGTATAACAAAATCAGTAATTAAATAACAGCAGATACGTCTTGAAAGGTATAGTTTAATATAGGTATAGTATTTGATAGGCCAAACGGGTTTAAAAGTGATATGGAAGACTCATAAGTGCAAAGTCATTAGTCAATAATGATAAGCTCTGACTGTATTGTTACTGGAAACTAATAGCTTTATGTCAGGGGTCCATTGAGGTATTATTTATAATACGTCAATGCAGGGGTCAATTTGATTTATTTATTTATTTCAAATAATTACACAGCTTTACAGTTAGTACTAATGCACTGTGAATTACAAGAATAATTTAACATAACATGTTTTACATATTCAAATTCAAATTCAAATAGCCTTTATTTCTGATACATTATCATTCTGTACTGCAGTTTAAGTGCAATTTAACTTTTTAAAACATTAATTATTTGATTTGACATGCTACCTGTTCATTCGTTATGAATGTACAGTTTTTGAATTATCTATCATTTTAAATAGAATTAGTTACAATTAAAATATATTTATTTCAATTTGATATATTATCATTTATGTAATTCATTTTAATTTAAATGTTACATATTAGGGAGATTCAATTACTGAAAAATTACATCCATCCATCGCCTTACAGTACCTTAAACATTCACGACACACAATTATCCAGCTACTTCCAAAAAACGTCCAAATCCGATGCTGATGCGAGAAGCGCATTAAGTTCTCGTAAGGCTCGAACTAGAGGAGAGTTTTCCGCGCTATGGTTCGCGCCTCAGGAGCAGCCAACAGTAGCCGGCAGCGTGGACGAAAATTGAACCTCGATTTAGAAGGGACGAACAATCGGATAACCTGACTGACCAGCTCTGGACAGTCAGAACATCCTCTACACAGCACATAATTTCGTCTAACCTCGAGGGAATAGATTGATAGACCACGCTGAATTGCCAATATGATAGGCTAAGGCGTTATGAGGTCAATTTGATAGACCACGCTGGATTGCCAATATGATAGGCTAAGCGGATTGTTAAAGCAAGCGAAAGGCATTATGAAACGTCTATTTAGTAGACTGCGGGAACCAAACTATTCGTAAGAAAGATAGTAAGGCTTAACGGCTAAGCAAATACAATTGCATGGAAGGTCAATTTGATAGACCATAGATATATTATAAGCGGTATGTAAAGTGCCGCGTTCGTGCTGGAAGGTCAATTTGAAATACCATATGTATTAAACCTTCCTTTAAATTTATATTAAATAACTCAAAGCGTTCATAAACTGGAGTATGTGCTTTTGAGACTCCCATTAAAACTTGAATATCGATGGCTTCGACGCGTCGATTAAATTGAAATATACTGTGCTTTAAAGCTTTCATTCAATTGGAAAAGGCTGTTGTTTTAGGACTTCCATTAAATTGGAATATCTCAGGTATCAGAGGGCCGGTAACATGGGAATATGACGTGTTCTTGACTCCCATTCAATTGGGATACTCGAGGTCTCAAAGCCTCCAGTGAATTGGAATTGATTGACAACCTTAATTGAATTGACAATAATAGTTTGGTACTTCAAATGAATGCCTGGATAAAACTGTAATAGTTTGAAATCATTTTTAAATTGTCAAAAGTGGCATTTAAAATGAATGCCTATATTAGGTGGGATTGGTTAACAACCTCCATTATATTGACAAAAGTTTAGTATTTCGAATAAGAATTTCCATTAAGTTCGAATCGTTTGAAAACATTAAGTAAATTGACAATAGTCCGGTATTTCAAACGAATGCCTCCCTCAGATAGGAATTGTTTATCAACCTTCAATTGAGAATGGTCTGGTATTACAACTAAATGCCGGAATTAAATTGGTATTGGTATACCACTGATTTAAAACCTTGACCCAATTAGAAATGTGGCGGTTTAAAAACCTCAATTCAATTGGATTTGCAATTTAGTTTAGTATCTCAAATAAGTGCCTTCATTAGGTAAATAGGAATCGTTTCACAACATTAATTAAATTGCCAATGATGGTCCTGTATTTCAAATGAATGGCTCCATTAAACTGGAATTATTTATCAACCTTATATTGAGAATGATCTGGTATTCTTAATTAATGCCGCAATTAAATTGGAATTTGTTTATCTGTGATTTAAAATCTAGATCGAATATTAAAAGACGCGGTTTCAATTTCAATTCAATTGGACTTTAGTTGTAATTTCGAAAATTTATTTGGATTCTCATATTCTTTTGAATGGTATATATCGTAATTTCAGATGACAAATTATAATGATGACTTTAGTGAGAATATTGAACGAGAGTACATGATGACGTGTAAAGCAAGTTAGCTACTTATAATAGAATAGAATAATTTTTATTTTACCAAAAGAAACATTTCTACATTTAACATAATTTAACAGTGACTTCCACACTAGGCACAGCCTGTATCATGGAAGTCGTATCATACACATCAGGTTCGTTAAGAATGCGGCTATAGACATGCCTTAAGCAAGAAATTAAAATTAACAAATGAACAGTACTATGATAAATACATATATACTTCAGTTTCAGTTTCATGAAATAAAAAATTTTGAAGATGGTAAAAGGGGGAAAAGAGCAAGCTATAGTCCTTAAGCGCTTGACAAAGTGGTTGTTGTGAAATAATTATCCAGATGGCTACATGTCACAATTCTTAAAAAATCTAGAATGAAGTGTATAACCCTTGTTTTGTATAATTCATTTATTTTTCAAATAAGTTACACAATATTACAGTAATATAACCTACATGCTTTGGAACTACAAAAACACATGCAGACCAAACTGAAAACTAGTTAGATTTAATTCAATAAGCGCCTTAATGGCTTAAGCGACATAATGGCGTGGCTCCTTTATTTATTTAGTGGTGTGAGGGAATGACGGCTAGCGCTGTCGCGCGACGGGAACCGCGAGGCGTGGTTATGCTAGACAGGCTGGCGTAGGATTAGGCAGATAGTAGCAGCCTGTAGCGGCTGGGACACGCGTAGCTCAAACGAACTGAATTGCACGTAGTGACAGGTCTGAAGTGGTACACCTTCATGTCCTGGTGGGACACGGTGTCGCAATCCCAAGAACTGAATTAACCGGCTCGCCTGTGCCACTTAGTCTTGCGGGGCACCAAGCGCGCCTTGCTCTTCCTTTCCACCAGTGCGACTCCCTCCCTATCCACATTGGTGTGGGAGAACTTTTCCTTATCGCGAACCCGTACGGGGCCGGTTAGCTGCGACAGACTAACCGGCGACTACAGCATATTGCACGCTGAAGCGACTTCGTATCGGTATCCTTTGTGTATCCTCGATGTATCCTCTATATTGTTGTGTCAACAAGGTTCGCGGCAAGTTTATATTGCAAAGCTAGTTCTAAATCAAATGAGATCACAAATTAAACTATTAACCGGTCTAGATAACATAAAACAAGACTGATTAAATACTTTATTGGTTGTGAGTGAAACAACCTTTTTATTTAAATAGATAAACATTCACATATTATTATTTATACGATCACCAATTAATCTAATTTTAATTAAAATAAAAAAGGGATGTAGTGTTGCTATCCTTATCTCGTGCGCATACGTCAGACCAACGGAGTGGGGTTACTTGCTACCCGACCCTTGCCGTGACTGGTGGTGTGTTGTCGAGCTAAGTTCTAGCATAGTGACCTATATAAACAGCTGTACTGTGCCTGGCATAGGGTTAGGTATACTACACTACCTCAGTCGTCAAAAACGGAACTCTTATAATTAGCACTCTTCTCTATTTCTCTTAAATAAGTGGCTAATTGTTCGGCTTTCCCTGGGAATTCTTTGACGCCACGCCACAGCTAGGTACATACCTCATGTCCAGCCTCTAACAGATGTTTTACATATCCTTGGCCAAGAATGTCGTGACTCCTGCCTGGCAGCGGGAAAAACACTAAAATCTTGTAGGCGCTGCAAAGGTGTAGTAGTGCTACCAGGAGTAGCGGGTATAATACTTTCGCCATGTTGTGACCTGAAATCAAGAAAACCGACGATTAACGCATACATAACTATTCACATTATACTTTGTATATTTTAACGTTAATTTCGCATGATACGTTCACAATTGGGTTATACCAATTTTTACAATTTTACTTAAATGAAAATTACTTTTACCCACAAACAAAAAATACAAAAATGTTATTGTTTAAAAGCAAAATTAAACAGAAACACACTATACGCAGCTTAGGAAGACTAAAAAAATATTTAAAAATGTGTATAGCTCACTTATTCACAATGTCTCAATCCCAAATAGAAAAACAGGTTATTTAAATGTTACCAATCACTAGTAATGCCTTAACACACAAGCATGGTATTTATATTATACTGATAACTTGATAAGTACGTACTTCAGTGGCGATTAACATGAATGGTCGCACCTGTTTTTTTTATTTCTATGTTAATCGCAATATAATCTAATCTGGAGATTGGTCTAGTCTAATTTCAGACAAAATTTGGTACTATAAAAATCCAAGGAACGTTTTTGGACGTGCTAAATAGTGTTCATGATTAGCACTATAACGGTGTTGTGAATGTTTACAGAACCCCAAGGAGGCCCTAGCCCTAAAATAGTGCTGTCAGCAACTTTCATGTCACGAATTTGCACTATAAAAGTAACCAAAACATGTTTATAGTGCTATTCTGCACTTAAACGATTCCAATGTTTCTTGTCATCAAAATTGTTTGCCATTTTATTCTATTGACGTGTCATGGCATCGTGGTATTGAACGAAATAAGTATCGATAAGTTATTAATGCTCCATTGTTACTTAACGTAGCGTGTAATCATAAATACAGGGTGATTGGAAATTCAACCTATTCCTTGAAGGGGGTTATACTAGAGCTCATTTGCAATGATTTTAGCCCAGTAAACTAGGGGTCTAAATTTGATGGTTATCGAGTTATTTGAGTTTTTAGTTTTTCTAGAAAAAATCCGCCTTGCGAACTGAAACTGCTAATGAAAAAATACTTGCATTTGGGATAACTTGTTTTTCTGAAAGCCAATGAACAAGTGACTACTTTAAACAAAAATCCATGTCAAATTTACAAAACACCTTAGAAATGAACGGTCATGAAAACCAAAATCATACTTTTTTTTTTCAATTTCGTTACAACTGACGAGAATAATGGAAAAAAAATGTATGAGACTTGGTGTAAAATTTACAGAAATAACTTTCTCAAATAATGAGCTTTCTAAAAAGGTACAATGTTATTAACAAATCTCTGAAATTATTTAAAATAATAATAATAATAATTGCGGAGCAGGTAGCGGTGGTGCAAGTAGCGTATTTGTCCGGAAGCGGGTTTTTTTGTTCTTTGGGCTTGAGTACCATTGTTATTTTCATTGAAAACTAATTAGTCACCTAATTACTGAAAAAAGATAATTATGCCTCGGTTAGTTAGCTAATGAAGACTAAAATAGCATACCGGACCTGAAGCAGGTTTGCTTACCCTGTGTTTCTTTAATGTACGATAATGAATGTACTCATTTACAAATTACAAATAATTCAAATTCTTATCGGTAGTAAAATAACAAGTTTCAACAAAATATTTTTTTTAATAAATTATTAATTAAACACAAAACAATTACAAACTACAATTACAAGTCTTGTTCAAATTGTCTGCCTTGGTTGCAAATGCAAGCACGTAGTCTTGAACGAACTTCACTGACTGTAACCCGCGTCGTCAGAGTTCCTTGCATGGTTTGAGCAGCTGCTACAATTTTTTCACGCAAATCTTCTACATCACGAATTGGCCTGTCGTAGACTAATGCCTTCATGTGACCCCAAATGAGGAAGTCGCATGGAGTTAAGTCGGGACTTCTCGCTGGCCAATCTTTGTGGATAATTTACATCCATCCAGTGTCGCACACGCTGATAATAATGAGCTGGGCAGCCGTCGTGTCGGTAAACCATGGCTATTCTTCTGGCAAGAGGATGTACCTCTAGTAGCGTAGGTAGCTCATCCCTCAAAAAGTTTTCGTAGGCGTTGCCGGTTAAACGTGCCGGCAGAAAGAATGGCCCGATCAAATGAGTGTGCACAGTACCCATCCACACATTTAATGAGAATCTCCGCTGGTGAGCACCTTCTTTGGATTTCCGTGGGTTTTGATGTTTGGGGGCCCAAAAATGTAGATTGTGGTAATTAGTGATTCCGTCGCGGTCGAAGTTGGACTCGTCTGTCCACAAAATGTTCTTCAGGTACTCCGGGTCTTCGATGTCAGCGTTCAACAAAAATCTACAAAAGCCGATTCTTCTTGCAGGATCTCCCTCCTCGATAGCGTGTACTGGAGTGTAGTGGAATGGATACTGCCGTGCCGAGTGCAATGTGAACCAAACCTTCCACTGAGACATCCCAAGGCGGTTATCCACGATCCTTGTCAATGTAGTGCCGTCCGCCCGAAAACACTCCAGGATTTGTTCCTCTTCAACCGGATCATGAATTCGAGGTCTTCCAACATCAGTTTGAAGACGTATTCCGTTTTCTCGAACACTTCGATACGTCGTACCAAACACGCTTACATCAGATACACGGCGGTTTGGGAAGCGTTGGTGATACTACACTTATATACATTTTTTTCCATAATTCTCGTCAGTTGTAACGAAATTGATAAAAAAAGTATGATTTTGGTTTTCATGACCGTTTATTTCTAAGGTGTTTGTAATTTCGACACGGATTTTTATTTAAAGTAATCACTTGTCCATTGGCTTTCAGAAAAACAAGTTATCACTATCCAAATGCAAGTATTTTTTTCATAATTAGCAGTTTCAGTTCGCAAGGCGGATTTAAAAAAAAAAAAACTAAAAACTCAAATAGCTCGATAACCATCAAATTTAGACCCCTAGTTTACTGGGCTAAAATTATCGCAAATGGGCTCTAGTATAACCCCCTTCGAGGAGTAGGTCGAATTTCCAATCACTCTGTATATGAACACTTGCGAATAAAAATGTATTGATAAATCCATTATGCTGATTTCAAATTTGACAATGCGCCCTCATAATAATCTAATTTTAATTAAATCATTATTTATGTAATTAAGACTATGGCTCCTATAGTACACATTGGCTCCAGCCGTCTACTAATATGTGCTATCATGGCGTAAACAGCGGCCATATTTTTACTAGTGATATAAATGATACTAATAAACTGCTACAGATCTAGTTACTCCATTAATTAATCATTTTAACGCTTTTATGTCATGTTTTTGTCTCGCAGCAGTAACACAAACTCACTTAAAGGGCTATTTAGAATTTAAGTTATTTAGCGACTGCACAAGGAGTCGCTATAGTACTAATTAGTACTATTGAAAAGTTTTCATCACTTTTACAGAACTAGCCCCATAGCGATGTTGAGGAAGCTTTTAAGAAGCTAAAACGTTACGTAATGATTGTACAGAGTACTTTTATAGTGCGAATTGATCTTGTAATAATGTTTTCAACACTGCTACAATGTCAGTACCGAAAAAGTAGTTTTGACGCAGTTTTAGTGCAAAATGGATACATAAAAACGTCAGTAAGTTCATTTACAGTACTAAATACTAAATAGTACCATAGCCGCTTTTTAGGATTCCGTAGTCAACAAGGAACCCTTATAGTTTCGCCATGTCCGTCTGTCCCTCTGTCCATCCGTCCGTCCGCGGCTTAGCTCCGTGATCATTAGTACTAGAAAGCTGACATTTGGTATGAGTATGTGTATGTATAACGCCGACAGAACGGTAAAATAAAAACTAAAAAATACTTTTTTTTCGGGTATTTGGGGGGTGTCATCGAATATGTCTTGTAAAAATAATAGGGGTCTCATAACATTATTTTTTGATCAAGTCAGCAGTTTTGTAAATATTCGCTCCGAAAACAAAAAAAATAGTGTCCCCCCCTCTAACTCTTCAACCACGGGTCAAAAGAAATCGGAAAAATTCATGTAAATGAGGCCTTATAAGTACTTTCAATGAAAACTATATTGAACAAAATCGGTCGAGCCGTTTTTGAGTTATCGCCAAATTTCATATTTTTTCTTTTAAAGGACGTAAGTTGACTTCCAGAAGGTAATAAGTGATTACAGTTTCTAGGGCGTTTACGACTTTTTTATAGAGCTTAAAATCGTTCTTAACTTAAAACTCGGGCTTAAAACAGCAGTTTATTGTGAAGGATGAGCAACTACGGAACCCTACACTGAGCGTGGCCCGACATGCTCTTGGCCGGTTTTTTAATATCTAGTAAAGTGTAACACTTTAAAGACTCTTTTGTATGGTCCTCTAAGCGTTCTAAGAGCTAAAATATAGAACTTAATTGCTCTTTAATTTATAGAATTAAAACGCTCTGTTGAAAAACCTTTATAGTGCAAGCAGTCACAATGGATACCAGTATAGGCCGACTATATCACTGTTTGGTGACAAAACGCCCTGGTTATAGAACTTTTTGTTACTTGGAAAGTACTAATTTTATAATAAAACACTATACATCCTATTCCGTAATGAGACTTTAATTTAGAAAATAAACTGTTTAATTACAAAATAGGTTTTTACTTCTATTTCTAGGTAAAGAATTTATGGCGTGAAAATGTATATAGGTAGTATACAACTACTGGTAAATATAGGAGTGTGATATAGATAAGCTAAGTGTATTGCATTGCAACTATTGCAAGTTAAACTACTTTTATAATACGTTTTTAATTTCTAAGAAAAATATTCTACATAATGTAACAACATATTGATTTTTTTATGTATTTTTTTCTGAAAAATGGGATTTGTATCAAACTACCCCGTATACGGGGCGGTTTGATACACACCTGGGGTACTTTGATACTCCCACATATATTCCTATGTAATATATATAATCTTATTTAAAAATGAAAGAAAATGCATTATATCGATTTATATTATCATTTATTTATGGCATAATCAGTCTCATGAATGTTTATGGCAAATCAACTAGGTTTTATCAGTAACTTTAATTTGTACTTATATTTATCTTTGATATATATAGGTAAATAGTCAATATATATATCCTACACCTCTTTTCCTTATAAACTTAAGATCACATGCTAACAATCAGTTGTTTTGAAACACTAACAGTAACATATAAACATTATTTATGTATTGACATACATTGATACAGTATCAATCTACCCCACAGACGTTTGTATCTATGTGCCCCGAGGTAATTTTTTAAATACAAATTAAGATAGAAAAAATTCTAGAAGTATCTAGGATAAAATGACTATTGTATAGAATAATTCAACGTATTTAATTACTGCATGTCGTAGATTCCTCTCCAATAACGTTATAATACTGCCTAATAAGTCACTTCCTAAAATGATCGATTTTTTACTCGCGGTCTTAAAAAACGTGTCCGTACTTGTCAAATGCGTTTGAGCGACTGAGCCGCGGTGAAACTCCGGCGCCTCATTCGCCTTGAAAGCGACGTCTATGTGTGCGTGAATGAATTGTACACAACCATTCGTTTAGGTTTTATGACTACCGTATCTATGTGCCCCGCGTATCAATGTACCCCCACTCCCCCTACGAGAAAAAAATCTAAGATTAGCTTTGGTCAAATATGTATACTATATCCCATCAAAAACATTACAAATTGCAAGTCTCGCAACCTTCTACCGAAAAAAGTTGTGAGATACAATATAAAACCAAGTCGGTTAATTTATTCAGTACCTATCAAAGTGACCCTGTTGTTGTGTAGTTTGGGGGGTGTCATCGAATAGGTCTTGTAAAAATAATAGGGGTCTCATAACATTATTTTTTGATCAAGTCAGCAGTTTTGTAAATATTCGCTCCGAAAACAAAAAAAAATAGTGTCCCCCCTCTAACTTTTCAACCACGGGTCAAAAAAAATCGGAAAAATTCATGTAAATGAGGCCTTATAAGTACTTTCAATGAAAACTATATTGAACAAAATCGGTCGAGCCGTTTTTGAGTTATCGCCAAATTTCATATTTTTTTCTTTTAAAGGACGTAAGTTGACTTCCAGAAGGTAATAAGTGATTACAGTTTCTAGGGCGTTTACGACCTTTTTATAGAGCTTAAAATCGTTCTTAACTTAAAACTCGGGCTTAAAACAGCAGTTTATTGTGAAGGATGAGCAACTACGGAACCCTACACTGAGCGTGGCCCGACATGATCTTGGCCGGTTTTTAATATCTAGTAAAGTGTAACACTTTAAAGACTCTTTTGTATGGTCCTCTAAGCGTTCTAAGAGCTAAAATATAGAACTTAATTGCTCTTTAATTTATAGAATTAAAACGCTCTGTTGAAAAACCTTTATAGTGAAAGCAGTCACAATGGATACCAGTATAGGCCGACTATATCACTGTTTGGTGACAAAACGCCCTGGTTATAGAACTTTTTGTTACTTGGAAAGTACTAATTTTATAATAAAACACTATACATCCTATTCCGTAATGAGACTTTAATTTAGAAAATAAACTGTTTAATTACAAAATAGGTTTTTACTTCTATTTCTAGGTAAAGAATTTATGGCGTGAAAATGTACATAGGTAGTATACAACTACTGGTAAATATAGGAGTGTGATATAGGTAAGCTAAGTGTATTGCATTGCAACTATTGCAAGTTAAACTACTTTTATAATACGTTTTTAATTTCTAAGAAAAATATTCTACATAATGTACGAGAAAAAAATCTAAGATTAGCTTTGGTCAAATATGTATACTATATCCCATCAAAAACATTTCAAATTGCAAGTCTCGCAACCTTCTACCGAAAAAAGTTGTGAGATACAATATAAAACCAAGTCGGTTAATTTATTCAGTACCTATAAATAAATAAATAAATAAATAAATATTAAGGGACAATCATACACAAATCGACCTAGTCCCAAACTAAGCAAAGCTTGTACTATGGGTACTAGACGACGATATACATAATATATAAATACATATATAGATAACATCCATGACCCAAGAACAAATATTTTGCACAAATATTTGCCCCGGCCGGGATTCGAACCCGGGACCGCCGACTCAGTAGGCAGGTGTCTACCAACCGAGCCAAACGCGTCGTCAATCAAAGTGACCCTTCGCCTATATGACAACTTTGACATACATTTTCACCGGATTACATAACTAAAAACATATTCATATTACCATGACCGTGTTAGTGCCCGCATTAATATTAAACATATTTATCTTTATAATAAATGTAATGACTTGTCCATCGCACACGATAATACACTCTACATTATAATGATAATAAAATCTACTACTGGTTCAAACTGAATGCAATTTGGAATATGCCTAGGTTATATCATGCTTCCTGGTCATTAAAAATTCAGGCTTCTAGCTTTGTCCATAATGAAATACTGGGAGTTTGAAAATGGTCTGAATGGCTTCGAGAAAAGGATGTTACGGCGTGCCGGCAAGCGCGTTTGCTCGACTTGGCGGGGGCACTGCCGTGCCCCCAGATCACAAGAAAGGGCATGAATTACACACGCTCATTCTGAAATATTTTTAACAGTGTTATTAATATATTTTCTGCGCTACGCGGGGATATAATGTCACTTCCTGGTCAAGTCAAGGTCAAGTCTTCCTGGTGGTGGTGATGGTGGCCGTGAGAAGGTGGAGTGATGGTGGTGGTGATGAAGGTGGTGGTGATGGTGATGGTGATGGTGGTGGTCACGGTGATGAAGGTGGTGGTCACGGTGATGTAGGTGGTGGTGGTGATTAAGGTGATGGTGATAAAGGTGTTGGTGATCACCACCATCACCACCACTACCACGTTCACCACCACCGTCACCGCCACCTTCATCACCACCACCACCATCACCATCACCACCATCATCGCCACCACCATCCACCACCACCATCACCACCACTACCTTCATCACCACCACCACCACCAGTCACCACCATATTCATCACCATCATCATCATCATCATCACCAGTTACCACCATCATCATCATTACCATAACCAACACCATCACTATTTCAGGAGTCAATGCCCGCCTATAACCATATACACAAACAACCCTTTCGAAATTTTCTACGTAGCCAACTCCCGGCCAACTCCGTGCCCTTGCGGGGTGAGGTAGCTCAATTCGGTGCGGGGGTGTGCGTGTCCATTCTGGTGGCTAAACGCTAAAACCATTGAATGTTGAGGGCAAGAAATTACCATAATAATAGTTACTAAATAATGCATTTTATTATGATAATAATTTCTGAATGCGTCATTTGTGTTATGGTTTAATTGAGTTGTTGACCAGTTGTGTAAATATTGTTACATATTTAAGAGGCCTCATTCCTTTTAAAATGCTGATTGTTTTAGATATTTACTCTATTATCAAACATGTTTCTTAACGTAATATTGATGTTACTACGAGCTAGACCAGGACTATTGGGATTTATTGGTATATTTTTGGACAGTTTGAATTTTTCATTGATAATTTTTGGTTCAAAAACTACTCGAAATTGACAAAATTCACGCGGAAAATTATTTTTTTCAACTTGTTTTCGACTGCACGTAATGAAAACATGAAATAGCTATGTTACTACCTAGAACTGGGGGAAAAGTATTATTCATTCCAAAAAGTTGGTTGAAATGATCACTAAATTTGTCATAATATGAAAAAAAACAATTTTAAAAGGAATAAGGCCTCTTAAGCGTGTCTACCAGCAAGTCTAGCATCGCCTGTCACGATTCACGTCGCGAGAAAGAGTCGCGTGTCCCAGTAGTGCTAGCACTATGTCAATAAATGAAATTGAACTGAAATTAAATAAATCTTAGTTTCGACATTATTCATGAGGATCGTATTCTGGCAACTCATTGCTATACCATTGCCTCAATCTGTCTTATCAAAGTAGGTAGGTATGTATCTGTTATCTATTGAGCGAATAAAATAGGTAAATTGTTACGTATGCCGCAATATTACCTACTGATCATGATAAAATATTTACGTCTGTTGATAGTTACGATACGACTAAGTAGGTAACGTATTATGGGTCATATTACTTTTAGACCAATATATTTATACATGCATATATGTAATATTCACGTTAATAATAAATGTAGGATATTTAAAATTGTATCTTCTAAGTTTATTTAGCGAAAGACTAAAAATGTCGTAATTAGTTAGGTACTTCTTAATTGTGTAAGTAACTTATACAAAACCCAGTGAGGGTTTTTCAAGTAGGTTACACGAATTAAGTAAGTAAATATCTTGCTTATATTAAGTATTACATCATAAGCCCAAGGCTTTTATGTCTTCACAGGGCTCACACTCACGGGATACGTATTGTATTGCGTAAAATATTAAATTCCGTATTTATAGTACTTAATTAAGTACTATAAATACGGTATTGTGTGTAATTACACACAATACCTACTTGTTGTTTTTTACCTACCTAAAATAATAATGTCTTCCTTTTGACACACTAATTCACAGTTTTTTCGTTCTTCATTTAGGTACCTAATTAATAATCCCTGCACAATAAATCATAACTCTAAGTTTCTCACTCTTTTATCAAGACTTCTCAACTTACACAATGAATATAGCGTGTATAAATACTTTATTATTTTTAAATAATATACCTACCAGGCGTATTTCCCGACCGAACATTACTGAGAGGAAATCAAAGTACAAGATGAAATTTGGCCTTCAGATATTATATCATCTAACGCCGGCGCTGACGAATACAAAAAGCAAACTAAAATAACTAAACATAACCAGTTATATGACAAGTCAACAGACTGCGGGGCGAAGCCAAAGAATATATATACTAACGTAAAAAGAAACGACACTGACACTTGTGTGCAGTAACAGAACTCGCGGCTATGTGTGCGTGTCGTGGGGCGAGCGGGGGCGAGCGCGGGACGCGCGAGGTGGGGAAAGTCGAGCCCGGCTCGGCGACTCAAAGGGCCGCCGCCATCTCTGCTCGAATCAATTCACATTGTTCGCTCGCGCAGCGTCGTATTCGTTTTCATACTTTTCGATGTACCGGCCGCGCAAACAAAACTATTATGGCTGCTAGAGGTTCATATTGCTTGAAAATACATTCAAGGAAAGAATACCTATTTTATTAAAAATAAAGACGATCTGTCTCAAACATTGGGAAACAGTTTGTTGGCCGAGATGCAGCATATAACTTTTGATATGCCTTGTGAATGCTTCCCATTAGATTTTTTGAAAAAACTGTTCGTACGATTTCGAATCTTCGCCGTAATTAAAGAGAATAATAAAATGTTTAAAGTAAGTCGCAAAAACAGAAAATATATAAAGGTAAGCAATTTATAATATAACATATGTCAACACTATTATACTAAATATATTTTAAATCTTAAATAAATAAACATCTTTCATTAAGTACCTAATAATTATTATTTCATTGTGCCGCGGTAGCTAAACCGCCAACCCTACGCGTAGACGCTGCATTACAAGGTCACCGCCGCACGATTTACACCGATAGGCCCTTGTCGCCCCTGTGACGTGCGATGCTCCGATTGTTTGAGCCGCGCGGTTATATCGTCATTGGCCTGGTGATTATGTCCACCATGTTATTACCATACTTGGAAGGACAAGCCATCAGTGTCTTTAGAATTTGACCCAACATTCATTGAGATAAGAAGGGCGAAAAAATAACGCCATACAAACGCTGAGGATTCGCTCTGCGATGTAAACTCATTCATCAGTGACATAAACCTAATATGTAATAAATAATACATGACATAACTGTGCGAATGCGATTTTTGATGTTTTTTGTACTTTGGTCGAATTATCGTGGAATTAATTACCTAAATTACATTTTAACCGTGATCAGCTGTATCAATTATCAAAAAGTTTTTATTTAGGTAACTTAAAATTATGCTTGAGTGTTGGTACGGTCAACCAAAAAAAATTTGTATCTTGTCCGCTCTATTGCAATTGCATGTACCTTATAAAGGCTCCTTATCCGTTCAAGAATGCTGATTGTTTTAGACATTTTTCTCTATGATCAAACATGTTTCTTAACATAATATTATCAATGTTACTACTTAGAACAAGGCCATTGCGATTTATTGGTATAATATACCTATTTGAAACCTACAGTTTGAATTTTTCATTGATAATTTTTGTTTGTCAAAAACTACTCGAAATTGACAAAATTCACGCAGAAAACTGTATTATTCACTTTAAAAAGATGGTTGAATTACCTATCAATATATTTGTCTTAATATGTTTTTTTTTTAAAGGAATAAAGCCTCTTAATGCAAGACAATATAATGACATGTGCCTGGGAAGTATGTAGAGCTAATTCAGGCTATGTACAATCAATGTGGCATATAAGTTCGGTCGGCTGCTGGAATCACCGACAGGTTCAGTGTCACAGTTGGCTTGCACCAGGGATCGGCTTTAAGCCCTTACCTCTTCCTGCTTATTATAGATGCTTTGTCATCGGACATTCAGGAGGAGGCGCCCTGGTGTATGCTATTCGCCGATGATATCGTCCTTGTCGGTGAAAACGAACTCGAGGTCCAGAGTGGACTGGAGAAATGGCGGCAAAAACTGGAAAATGTCGGGCTGAGAATCAGCAGATCCAAAACGGAACATATGTTTTGCGATTTCGGCGGTCTTTCCAGTTTTGCGGCCATAAAACTAGATCAAGTAGCGCTGCCAGTCTGCTCCAATTTCAGATACCTCGGTTCAATTATACAGAGTGACGACGGCATTGAACGGGATGTCAAAAACCGAATTAGCTCAGGATGGATGAAATGGCGGCAGGTCTCTGGCACGATATGCGACCCCTGGATGCCGCTTCGGCTCAAGGGCAAAATATACAAAAGCATTGTAAGACCTGTCGTCATGTATGAATCAGAGTGTTGGGCAGTAAAAGGGACGAATGAAATGAGATTACATGTGGCAGAGATGAGAATGTTACGATGGATGTGTGGGTTGACTAGAATGGACAGAATATGAGAGGACGTCTGAAAGTAGCACCAATTAGGGAGAAGCTGCAAGCTAACCGACTATCATGGTATGGGCACGTGATGCAAAGAGAGGAAAGCCACGTTACCAGAAAAGCGTTAAGCATGAATGTGGACGGATATAGAAGAAGAGGAAGGCCAAAGAAAAGATGGATGGATTGTGTGAAAGATGATATGAATAAGAAGGAAGTAAACGACGAGATGACGAGTAATAGGGAAGAATGGAGGAAGAAAACATGCTGCGCCGACCCCAAATAAATGGGATAAGGGCAAGCTAATGATGAAGGCCTCTTAATGTTCCAAATTTGTAGACCTAATTTCTTTGCCGACGGTACCTACTTCGTACGAGTTTTTAAAATGTTTCTACGCAAAATGTATATTGTTTGCTTCTTAATGTTGATCTTGATGTCAATGCCATAATAAAATAACCTGTATAGTGTCACGTTAGATTACCTACTTATCTTCATAAGTGCAAAATATTTAATGGGCACATTTAATGTGTCTGTTACCTGCGTACCCCGTAATTAAGGTCAAATTATACGAGTATGTATTTACGCTAAGTACTCTAATAAATATTAAGGTTTTTCATTTACGTTCTTTTGGCACTGTTGTTAATTAATGTATAGTGTTGGCGTATATCCCTCGGTCAGGAATGAAACCACATGAAGCACGCATACTTAACAATTCCATTTGTATTGACTCCCATCAATAACAGTTTTCACAAATACCAGCATAATTCATTAATTAAATTAAATACAATAAATTCCATCATCTTTTCCTCACGCCGCGCCAATTCTGACATTGACGTCTGTCATCATTCCCTCCATCAGTTCATAGACCAGTGCACCACACGCATACAGCCTAGACCTGCCAAGTCTATGGCTATTATAAATTATGTTTTATATTTTAAGACATTATAATGGTGCGAATTATTAAAACAAATACAACAATCAATAAGGTTTGATTATCCATACTTAACCGACCCAACAGCTCGGCCATCCAACACAGCTAGTCCCTTCGCTATAAAAAAAGTAAACAAAAATGCATATTCTTCAGATAGTAAACAAAAGATCCGAGCCACAATAATAACTTAACTTAATTTTGTTGGGTACACTACATAAATACGAAAAACATAATTCCGATATTTATAATCACGAATTTCAAAATACCGATTTTTACATTTCCGAATGGATCAACATTCCGAATATGATTATTCCGATATTTCATAAATCCGATTTTTACATTCCCGAAATTACAAAATTCCTAATGGTTATAATAACGAATTTCAAATTTCCGAATCTTTGTACACCGAAGTGTAAAAAGTCCGAACTATTAATATTCCGATTTATCACAAGTACGAATTCCGATTGCTAAAAAACCGATTTTCAAAATTCCGAATTTTAATACACCGAAAAATGAAAAGTCCGAGTCAATATTAATACGAAACATCAAAATACGGAATTCTAATATTAATAATAAGTATAAATATGTATTAGAGTCCGAAATTAAAACTCACATAAACCTGCAAAGCTAATTCTTATGTGAAGCCGATTTGAGTCGGACCTGCCTTAAGCTAAAATAGGTAATGTTAGGATTTTTCGACCACTCGATATAGATCTCCGCGGCTCGCTCGCTCGTTAGGAACGTAGTTCAACCTAACACTCCTCCTCGCTTCGCTCGCCGTCGTACCTAACCGAAGCCAATTTTACTTACAATTTGTCAATTTTTTTATTTTGGTTGTTATACAAACGTAACCTAACCTATAGTTTTCGGGGTTCAGCAAGTCTGACGCTCCGCTCGCTCCGCTATACGTGGTCACAATACAAACCTAACCTAACCTACAGTTTTCGGGGTCCAGCTAATAACCAAACCTATAGTTTTCGGGGTTCAGCAAGTCTTTTGACGCTCCGCTCGCTTCGCTCGCTCCGCTATACGTGGTCACGATACAAACCTAACCTAACCTACAGTTTTCGGGGTTCAGCCAATAACCTAACCTATAGTTTTCGGGGTTCAGCAAGTCTGACGCTCCGCTATACGTGGTCACAATACAAACCTAACCTACAGTTTTCGGGGTCCAGCCAATAACCTAACCTATCGTTTTCGGGGTTCAGCAAGTCTTTTGACGCTCCGCTCGCTCCGCTATACGTGGTCACCATACAAACCTAACCTAACCTACAGTTTTCGGGGTTCAGCCAATTCGATATTTGTCCAAATCCGGTTTTCTATTTTTGTTTTAACGTAAAAAATCGGTACAGCAAGTCTTTTGACGCTCCGCTATACGTGGTCACAATACAAACCTAACCTAACCTACAGTTTTCGGGGTTCAGCCAATTCGATATTTGTCCAAATTCGGGTACCTAATTTACTAATTCCGATTTTTAAAACTCCGAATTTCATAATTCCTAAGAAAGAAATTTCCGATTATTGAATACACGAATGTCATTATCCCGAATATCAAATTTCCGAATAAGTAATGAAGTTTCGGAAAATTAATAATCGGAATTTTGTTTTTCAGGCCAATAACACTTCGGGCTTTTCATTATTCGGAGTTATAAAAATCGGAATCATATACAATCGGAATTTTGAAATTCGGTTAAATAAATTTCGTGTTTTTTATTAATCGGAATTTTATTTCCTAGGAATTATGAAATTCGGAGTTTTGAAAATCGGAATAAGCAAAATCGGAATAAAATATTTCGGAGTATTTGGGTGTTCCCAATTTTGTTACTTAATGCGCAATATGTCCATATTATCCATGTCATTTACATTCATTATTTCATTATTTTTTTTTTTTACTTTCACTTGCAGACAGTCTATTAAAACAAGTACAATAATGACCCGGTAAGGGTTGGTATTTAATTGACATTAGGCACAGGGGCGACAAGGGCCTATCGGTGTAAATCGTGCGGCGGTGACCTTGTAATGCAGCGTCTACGCGTAGGGTTGGCGGTTTAGCTACCGCGGCACAATGAAATAATAATTATTAGGTACTTAATGAAAGATGTTTATTTATTTAAGGTTTAAAATATATTTAGTATAATAGTGTTGACATATGTTATATTATAAATTGCTTACCTTTATATATTTTCTGTTTTTGCGACTTACTTTAAACATTTTATTATTCTCTTTAATTACGGCGAAGATTCGAAATCGTACGAACAGTTTTTTTTTCAAAAAATCTAATGGGAAGCATTCACAAGGCATATCAAAAGTTATATCTCGGCCAACAAACTGTTTCCCAATGTTTGAGCCAGATCGTCTTTATTTTTAATAAAATAGGTATTCTTTCCTTGAATGTATTTTCAAGCAATATGAACCTCTAGCAGCCATAATAGTTTTGTTTGCGCGGCCGGTACATCGAAAAGTATGAAAACGAATACGACGCTGCGCGAGCGAACAATGTGAATTGATTCGAGCAGAGACGGCGGCGGCCCTTTGAGTCACCGAGCCGGGCTCGACTTTCCCCACCTCGCGCGTCCCGCGCTCGCCCCCGCTCGCCCCACGACACGCACACATAGCCGCGAGTTCTGTTACTGCACACAAGTGTCAGTGTCGTTTCTTTTCACGTTAGTATATATATTCTTTGCATTAGGTACAGCTCGGCCATCCAACATACAGTGAGTCCCTTCGCTATAAAAAGAAAGAAACTAACAATGATCTGATGAAAAGATCCGAGTTACAATAATACCTTTTAATTAACTTTTTAATGAACTTTTTATTTTGCGTGATTTTAGGTACATTAAGATATTAATGAAACACGTACATTAGGGTATCACTAAAATCCACCGAATCACGGCATGCAAACAATAATCTTAGATCTATTTACTTATAATCTAGGTACTCCTGAATGCTATAAAAACACATGTCAGTGAGCCACTTTTTAAGAGACTTTTTAAACATTACAAATGGTAAGTCCTTAATGGTGTCTGGGAGTCTGTTGAACAATTTAATGCACATAATGTAGGAGTTCTTTGCAACAAGTGATAATTTAGTTGAAGGAACATACAGTTTATTACGATATTGTGATCGTGTGGGATTTTTATATACATCTTTAACTTGTTGAAACATATGGCCATGTTGAAACACAAATAGACATGCATTGAAAATGTAAATACACGGAAGAGAGAGTATTCCATGAAGTTTAAGGTAAGGTCTGCATGATTCTACAGTTTTGAGTTTAAATATAGCTCGTATACACTTCTTCTGCATTATAAATACACTGTCAATATCGGAAGATCTGCCCCACATCGTTATTCCGTACTGTAGTATTGAGTGTATATATCCATAGTATGAAATTAGCGCTGCTTCTTTAGAAACGACTAGACTTATTCTTCTTAGTGCGAAGACAAAACGATTGACTCTAGAACAAAGATCTCTTACATGATCACGCCAGCTGCAAAATCGATCGAGAATGATTCCTAAAAATTTTATGTTATTTACTTCAACAATTTTGTGACCTTTATAATTAACGTGCAGATTTTCAGGTTTTTTTTTATTAGTGTGGAATTGCATTATCTTTGTTTTATCAAGGTTAGCTTTAAGATTATTTACTTCTAGCCACTGTATAGTTTTAGACAGAGTTTCGTTGATCTGTGACTCGAATGTTTCTGGATTATCACCTTTAACGACAATCGTAGTGTCATCAGCAAAAAGATAACAATTTTGGGTTATATTATTCGGCAAATCGTTAATGTATAGAAGAAACAATAATGGTCCCAGTATACTGCCCTGTGGCACGCCATATTCATTATATATGTAGTTAGATTTATATTTGTTAATGCAGTTGTCTCCAGGGCAATATTGGGACACTTCTACACATTGTTCCCTATTCGACAAATATGACTTTAGCCAGTCATGTGCTGAACCACGAATGCCGTATCGGTACATCTTTTCAAGCAATCGCTTGTGACAAACAAAATCGAAGGCCTTGCTCATATCCATGAACAGAACACATACGGGAATTTTATCATTTAAGCACTCAGTAACAGTTTTTATTAATTGAAATATAGTAAGCGATGTGTTTCTATGTTTACGAAATCCATTTTGTTCGTCTTTAAGCAAACGGTTTTTTTCGATAAAGTTACTAATTCTAGCGTATACTAATTTCTCATAAATTTTGGAAAAAATGGGTATTAATGTGATGGGTCTGTAATTATCTAAAAGTTGTTTGTTTCCCTTCTTGAATAAGGGTTTTACGACTGATTTCTTTAACTTATTTGGAAAACAGCCTTGTGTCAAAGAAAGATTTATTGCATGGCTTAAGGCTTCAGCTATCACATGAATACTCATTTTAATGATGTCGGTATTAATATCATCGTAACCAACAGCTTTAGAGTTACTTAAGGAGTTAACCACCTTCCTCAGTTCTGAGACACTTACAGGCCTAAGAAAAATGGTTTGCTCAAACTGTGGTACAGAGTCACTTATTCCCGATAAGCCCAGATCAATAGAGCAGTTATTCTTGACTACATTAATAAAAAAATCGTTAAAAACTTCCGCTATAGTTTGAGGATCATTGCATAATTTATCTTTATGAAGAATTTTCTGAATTTGTTGTTGATGTTCATCAGAAGTTGTATATTTCTTTATAACATTCCAAGATGCTTTACATTTGTTGTTAGATTTGTTTATGTATGATGTATTTCTGGTTTTTTGTGTATAATTTAAACACTTTTTAAGAATAGTAGCATAATTACGATACATGTCTGAATCACTGGGACTTTTTTTAGAACGACTTTGTTTGTACAAGTTCCTTTTCTTGCGGCAACATTTCCGCAAACCTCTTGTTAACCATATACATTTATGTGATGTGTTCTTGACTTTGACTCTAATTATGGGAAAGCATAATACATAAAATAAATGGTAGAGTTCATGAAATTTATTAAAAGCTACTTCTGCATCACTTTCTTCTAAGACTTCGGAAAAGGAAAGACACGATAAGTAATTCAGGAATTTAGCTTGGTTCTCCCTTGAGAAATCCCTCTTATACCGGTACCACCATGTTACAGTTTGAGGCTTTTCTTTTTCCTCTAATAGTGATACATGATAACTCTGTGCCGTATGATCAGAGAGCCCCAAGTCGTGTATATACGCAGTGCCCTTGGTTATATTACTAGCAACTTGATCTATACAAGTTTTGGACAATGCAGTAATTCGGGTTGGATTTTTGATTTTAGTTTTTAAATGGAAGTTTTCTAGAGTTTGTTTTAATTTAACTGCCTCCTTTGTGTTTTTGATCAAATCGATATTAATATCACCACATAAAATAATCTTTTTCTTTTCGTTTTTAGTTAATTCACATAACATATCGTTTAATTTTTGTAAAAAAATATCTAAACTCGACGCCGGAGTTCTGTAGATGCACAATACAAATATACCATGATTTAAAAGCTCTATACCGCAACATTCAAAAGCATATTCCACACAATGCTTCCGAAGGTTAGTCAGGGGCTTGTAATCAATATTTTTCCTAGTGAGAATGGCGACACCCCCTCTTTTTTTAAGCTTTCTTGAAAACCTTAACTATGATTTGTTACTCAGCGCCCAATATGGCCATATTGTCCCAGTCATCCACGTACATTGATACTATTTAAAGCCTAACAAGTTTCGGTCCAGCCCCGGGACAGTGGCGCCTCTAACAGCATACATACCTACAGCAATAATGAGCACATGTCATATCTGAACTATCAAACGTTAGCAGTGAATTGTCAAGAATTTGTCATTAACCCGATTCAAAATATTATTTTCCCGGAACGTTACTCAATCCTTCGTTCCTCTTGCGCAAAAATTCTGAATCCAATTGAAAAAAAAAACTTGGCTTTGTTATGCAAATATTATTTGAAATTTTCGGAATATTTAGTCCCGTTTGCTCCCCGCTCACATCAGTGACATTCACCAAGTCCCAAAATCGCTACCAGTAAAACAAATCAGTACAACAAGAAATCAGCAATACGGCGTAGGTTGAAAAACACCGTCTTGGATTATACACTCATTCATCCCTTCATTTTTCAAAACTTTCACTCGCATATGGGTCAATCAACTATTTTCTGCCACTCGTTGCCCTGGTGATGTCCCCTGGGTCACGGGACAGAATAACGGCAAGAAAAAGTTGATTCACCCATATAATATGAACAATAGCTAATTAACCTTTCCAAAATGTAGACACTTCTTCCCTGCCTCTCCATGATGATGACCAAGGGTTGCGACCACTTACAGCCGTTACTCTTTGCAGCAAAGATCTCCACTCCACACGACTCTTCGCCTTCCGGATTGACGCCTGCAGAGCCTCCTAGCAGGCATCCTTCAAGGTATCGGTCCATTGAGTAGGCGTTGCTCCGCCTTCTTTTTTTTTTTGACACGAGAATCCACGATGAGCTCCTCCAAGCCACCCAGCTCGCATCCAGTCTCGCAATCGAAGTTAACAAGTTCTGTCAATAAGCGGTACCCGATCTTCAATTCGTCAAGGATCAACGAGTTAGTTCGTCGTGCTGTCCGATGGGCTCCCAACATTTTGCCTCGGCACCATATGTCGAATGCCTCACTCCCGCTCCCCATGCGCGCCTTCAGTGTCCAGGTTCTCGATGTCTATAGAAATAAAAGATGATCAGGGTTCTCCTCAGCTTCGTTGCATAACCATAAAATAATCGAGTCCAAATAACTGGACTTTTTGTAATAGTTGTCATCTTAGTACACCAATTATATTTGTCATCATATAACAGCCAAAAGATGTCCACTGCTAGACACACTCTCCCCAAAAGTTCTCTACAAAAGCAGGTCGCGCGCTGACCCCATCCAACCCTTTCGTGATCCTAACCAGCTTAAATATTATTAAACATTAAATAAACAGTTTAAACTTGAGAATCATTAAACTGCAGATATTCGTTAGTCAATTTAGTTAACTACTTGATTCTTGTTGTAAATAATACTAAATCGGATTTCAAAATTACACATGAAATTAAGATTAAAGGCAAGATACTTCCATCAATCCTTCTTCATTCGTCAACTTCATCAACCAAAGGGCGAAACGTCTCCGCTCCGCTATAGCCCGGATTACCTCATTACAATGCAAATTAGGTATGTTTACCCTTATCCTGATTTTTTTGCAATTCAATAGATAGTTGGTTCCATAGTTAAAAAAATATATATAATAACAATAATTAATGGGGCACTTGAGAGACCACCAGGTATACGTAAAATTATGTATACAGAAATAATTATTCTGTGGCATTATATAGTTAAATACTATTACATACTAGCATTCTTCATTCTTAGGAATTGTAGAAATATTAGACAAGACTTAGTCTTCAGCCGGTTTGCTTCCATTAATATTCTTAATGCATACCAGAATCCTCCTTGTCATAATGGTCCAATTAATTGTTAAGATGGATATAATTATTTTCAAAAGGAATTGATATATCCCATTGTCCACTATTAACAACTGTGTTTATAAGTTAGAGTGTGACATTATTAAAAATATTCAAGTTGAGAAGCAAACTTTACATACATCCACATATTATACATGAGCTTCTCAGTAGAAAAGGGTTAACCGTTGATATAAGGTGGATTATTGAATGTCCTTGTGTCTACCATGGAGTTCCACAGTGGTTTCCATAGTTATACTGAACTGGGTTTCTAATTTTGTAAGTAAAGTTAATCTACTTCAATCAATATACATATAATACCTATACAATTCAATGCAAAGTACTATCAATGTTCATTAATTGTTAATGCCTTAATCGCATCCCTCTACCATTCTGTGTTTCAGGTTGTAAATACGCCTCTTTGCTCATCATCATATTCTTTTCAAATGTAGATCCAGAAATTTATTCAATGAATTTGGGCTAATTATAAAAGGCAGGGGGCAGTGCAAATTTAAATTAAAATATATATATGTCGGAGACGGTCATGAGTACGGTAGCTCAACGAAGCCGGCGCGCCATCGGAAGGCGACAGTGGCGCCCCCTTGAACCTGTTTTGGCGCGCTAGACAGAGTCTTGGCGGTTCACTCAGCGAACGCCCACCGACACTTCGCTTTGGGTCACCATCGAGTGCACTACTGCCTTGGAACTGTCCCGTTTCGTTGTGCTATACCAAGTTAGAATCAGTGAAACGTTATAACTCAACAATACTGTGTTAATTTAATAAAGACTATTGTGAGACTTTGATAACCTAGCTTACAGACCTCTGTGCCAGGAACTGTTATTTTGTGCTTCATTGTATAAGGAATAAATCAAGTTAATTGCATCCGTATTGTTTCATCTTGCTCGCAACTACCTCCTCGTCCACAACTATGTCGATTAGCTCATCTAATGTGCCACACCACACCGGCCATCCAGACCTGTCCCCGACATCAGAAGTTGGGATGGTATCTATGGCCCATGAGCGAACACGAAGAATGATGGAACACGAAGCGAATAAAACGGAAGAACAAAAGTTTGTGGTTACTCTTTGAAATACAACGAACCTGACATCACAAAATCAAGGAACAGGAGCTACAAGCGTTTCCGTTATTGAAACTCAAGCTAACACCGTCACGGAGACCTACAAAACCGTAAAACAAATGAAGATTGCACTGTTTAAATTGTTTTCATTGCGAGAGAAACGGACATGAAAAATTCGATTGCTTACTTCGTATAAAAGAAAACTACAACTTACCACCTCAGCGACAAAAGCCAGCAGTTACAATACAAACTACATACATCGAAGTTCATTGTTTACTTCAAGAACAGCGGGACACATCGTCAGTTGTTGCACCAGTAGAAGTGACCCAGAAGCGACAGTCAACTACAACTTACAAGCGACGCGTGAACGTAGGCACTATGGCTTCACCGACACATTTTGAAAAACACATCAGGTCAGTCGTTAACTTTTCACTAAGATTCCGATATTTTGTTCACAAATAAAAGTGTAGCTAGATTCTGGGGTAGACTTAAGTCGCACTTATTCAGTTTAGTGGGTATTTGTCAAAAAAAGTACTAACGGGTACTGGTAAAAGCAACCCTCCTATTAAAGTGCAAATAATGATTTGATTTAAATCTTTTCTTGCATCTACGTCGTAGATTATTTGTTCACATTAACGAATCATAATTTCAGTGTACCTACCTAACTTTGCTAGATTGATTTGAGTTTCCTTTTTTTTTTTTTTGTTGGATTATTATTATTCGTTTGGCATGTTGTTTCAGATAACAAAAGAAACAATTCATTTGACTATAGGTAATTACAAATCCAACTTCAATTGTTGTTGAATTAAAGTTGAGTTTGTTGGATTTAAGGTTAGAATGACCGAGCTTTGTGATACTGTGCTTGAAGTTTTTGTTTCAGGAAAAGATTCGCGAACTTAGCAGCTAACAGCTAAGCCATGAGTCATCTGCTTCGGCTGCCACGGTACAAGACATCGCGTAAAGAACTGCGCGAAGGCGAGCGACAGGGCGCCTTCAACCACGGGGAAGAGGGTTGACGTGTGACGTCACCACACCACACCATATGAGGCAATCTGGTGAGGAGTTCTCATTTTATTGTGATTTGGTTGCCGAGTGATCGCTTATGGAAGAGTTAATTTCCAATAAGTTCCATGGCAATTGCTTGTATAATTCAGTGACTATGTATGACTTGTATCAGAAAATTGTTAGTACTGTGCAATAAATAAAGTTACTGAAGCGAGCCTATTAGAAATGTTGACATGTAGTATTGTAAATTGCAAGACCATTGGCCATAAACTTGACTTCCAAACATGCGCGTACTTGCACGATAGGTTGAGGGAAATGCCCGGGAGCTACGTACCATTTGAAGTAGACGAAAAAAAAAATATATTGTGAGACTGGTAGGGAGGTTCTCAGTTCGGCTGGTCGACCATACCAGTCACTTCATCGTAGCCGTAGTCCGGTAGAAGTCGGCATCTGCTCTAAGCAGTCCGTGGATACGCGGTGCGCGGTAGGTGCTGGCGGAGGTCGGGTCACTCTCGCAGAGACCGTAGAGTCATAGGGTTGACTCGGCGATCCCGTGGGGATGCGCGTAATGGGTGGCTAAGTTAGCCCTAGGCCACGAATGAGATACCTGTTTTGTTGAACGAATTTTCGTTGATTTAATCGTTTTGATATTGTCAATGAGGTGAGCCAAAAGGAAATGATATGGTGGTACATGGTTCCTAATGTGTTTTCTAAGGTAGAAGTGGTAAATAGCTAGTTTGTTTCACAACAAGCAACATTGTAGTACAATCTCATTTAAAACGTATTGCACTATTGAAAGAATAAGTAATGTTACAATTGGTAGTTGGTTGTAAGATACCATAATTCGATTTGTATCTTTTGAAATATTGCGGTTATAAAACAAAAACTTTCATTTAGTTGTCAAAATAATTTTTGTGATATGTTTTTAGTTTTGGTGTCAGTAACTATTTGATTCGAAAGGAAAGATGAAGTTTTTGTTTTGTCTTACCATTTTGACGTGTTTGTCAGGAGTGACCGAGAGGATACTGTTTTGGTTGTTGATTGTTTCAGAGCAACACACGAGGACGTGTGTCATCGCAGGATGGCCGTGTCGGAGACGGTCATGAGTACGGTAGCTCAACGAAGCCGGCGCGCCATCGGAAGGCGACAGTGGCGCCCCCTTGAACCTGTTTTGGCGCGCTAGACAGAGTCTTGGCGGTTCACTCAGCGAACGCGCACCGACACTTCGCTTTGGGTCACCATCGAGTGCACTACTGCCTTGGAACTGTCCCGTTTCGTTGTGCTATACCAAGTTAGAATCAGTGAAACGTTATAACTCAACAATACTGTGTTAATTTAATAAAGACTATTGTGAGACTTTGATAACCTAGCTTACAGACCTCTGTGCCAGGAACTGTTATTTTGTGCTTCATTGTATAAGGAATAAATCAAGTTAATTGCATCCGTATTGTTTCATCTTGCTCGCAACTACCTCCTCGTCCACAACTATGTCGATTAGCTCATCTAATGTGCCACACCACACCGGCCATCCAGACCTGTCCCCGACATATATATATATATATATATATATATATATATATATATTTACTTTCTGTAGCTTCGGGCTATTAGGCGAGGGCAATTGCCTCTATGGTCTGATTGTTATTCCTGGAGCTCTGACAAACAATCTGTGAATGCTTTTGGGTGAAGCTGAATTTTATTATAATTAAAATAAATAAAGCCTTCACACCTCTGCCCGGCCCCACTGGTAGGAAGTGTAGGCATACCCTGATACCCGGTACCCAACCGTGTAGAGTCAACATTATCAATGGAAGGAACGCACTGAATAAAGCATAAAACTTACCTTAGGTTAACCTCTATCGCCAAGTCGAGCGCGAAGCAAACACTGCCGTACCATCCTTTACTGGAACCATTTCGCCGCATTTTCAGGCCCCTATTTGAGCACCTCTGGATAAGACCAGAACGCAGAAATTTTCGTCATCCAGTAAGCTATAATCACATACTTAAAATCCAAAATTTCAAGTCTGTAGGTCATTTAGTTCCGAAGTTAAGCGAAAGCAAAGTTTCGCATTTACGACACTCACTCACTCACTCACTCATGATCATCAGTAAAGAACTAGTACTTCCCATAAATTCAGAGAGCTGAAATTTGGTACAGAGGTTTAATGGCCACATAAAGCGAAAATTATAAAAATTGGCCAAGTGCGAGTCCGACTCGCGCATGAAGGGTTCCGTACCATAAAACAAGTTTGTTGTATGGGAGCCCTTAAATATTTATTTTATTTTATTTTTAGTATTTGTTGTTATAGCGGCAATAGAAATAGATCATCTGTGAAAATTTCAACTGTCTAGCTATCACCGTTCTTGATATACAGCCTGGTGACAGACGGACGGACGGACAGCGAAGTCTCAGTAATAGGGTCTCGTTTTTACCCTTTGGGTACGGAACCCTACAAACTAGGATAATCGAAGATCTGGAGTACTCTGATTAGAAAACACAAGAGCCCAACCAAACTATTAGAGATCGACATACCTACCGCCTTTACAAAAAATATTCAACTTGTTGTGTTCGGTTGGCCGCCGTCGCGACTGATCGTCTCTCCTGATGATGGATCGCGTACCGATTCGAAACATGTCGAGTGTTATTCGATTTCTACGACGTGAGTAAACCCGTTTAAGTATTTTAATAGTGAACTTGGTGGGCCGCTTCATTTGATGTCAAAAATCCAAGGTCTGAAGAATTTTGACGACGCGTTTGGCTCGGTTTGTAAACACCTGCCTACTGAGCCGGTGGTCCCGGGTTCGAGTCCCGGCCAGGGCAAATATTTGTGTGATGAACTCGAATATTTGTGCTTGGGTCATGGTTGTTCTATGTATTTAAGTATATATTTATCTATATAAGTATGTATATCGTCGTCTAGTACCCATAACACAAGCCTTCTAGAGCTTAATTTGGGACTAGATCGATTTGTGTGAGGTTGTCCGATATTTATTTATTTATTTGATGAAGAACCCTCAGCTGGTCTCAGCTGTATTAGAGATTGGTAAAGCCCCCTTCTACTATTGATACATAAAAAAATCGACTGTCATTGCAAAAATCCAGCGTAGTGGGACACATCTTTTAATTGAATCTAGCCTATAGCGTCCCACAGCTGGGCGGGTTACGTATTACAGTCCCGAAAGTTCATAATACCTACAGTTGAAATACTGATGGTCAAAATACCGAAAATCAAAATACCGAAAGTTCAAAATGCCGATGTTCGATAAACCGAAGCTCAAATTACCTATTCTCAGAAAATCGAAAGTTCAAAATTTCATAATCCCGACATTTTTAAAATCTCGAAATTTTATAATCCCGAAAGTCAATGAGCACTTTAAAAGTGTCAGGACACTAAACTAATCTGACTTTTCCGTGGAACCGATCTGCTCCGGTGCTGCGGGATGTTCAGCCCCTCCGCTCTAGCGTAAGAAAGTGCGGCACCTACGCTCGCCTCCGCAGCTTCGGCTTTCGGCACCTTCGGCGACCAGCCTCAGCCGCCGCTGCGCCTCGCTTGATGCCCGCACTTTCTTACGGCGGCCGGGGGCTGCCCTCCCTCCGCGCCTCCGGGCTTTTATATACACTCTAGGGGTAGGGCAGACAAGACCACGTGGAATCGGGGTTGACAGCTTCGGTTCTGTTTCGGTGGCAAGTCGATTAAGAAAAGGAAAGAGTCCGGGAAAGTGGGAAATTAAGTATGACACTAAATATTCGATATTATGATAAAATATTCTGTCATGGACTGCCAATCGAACCGAACTTGTCTGGAACCGAAGCTGTCAACGCTCGCCTCCGCAGCTTCGGCTATTTAGTCACCTTCGGCGACCAGCCTCAGCCGCTGCGACTCGCTTGATGCCCGCACTTTCTTACGCTAGGGCCACAGTATAATAAAGAGTACTAACGTACTAGGGCGGAGGGGCTGCACATCCCGAAGCGCCGGAGCAGATCGGTTCCACAGAAGAGTTCACTTATAAATAGTAAGTATAGTAGTAGGCAAGTAGATTACGTAATTTAGGTTAATATTCTTTGTATAAAATAAACATTAGAATCTGTAAGACTACAGAAATACGAGATAATTCTCGAGAGCTTAAATAATATTCCGGATTACAACCTTCAGGCAGGATCATAGTCTTCGGGATTACAGTCTTCGGGATTATAATCTTCGGGTTTAGTCTCCGGGATTACATTCTTCGGGATTACAGTCTTCGGGATTATAATATTCGGTATTTCATCCTTTCGATCAAACGTTCTTTCGGGATTTTAAACTTTCGGTCTAATAAACATTCGAAATTTTAATTTTCGGCCTTCCATCCATAGGTCTTATGATATTCGGTATTTTGAACTTCGGCATTTTAATATGTACCCGCTGGGCGAATGCCTCCCCTTCTGCTTTTAATACACATATAAATAAAATTAAAGGAAAACTCTGGACAAGACTAGACTGGCTTTTATACTTATACTTACAAGTTTACAAGAAGAAATAGTCGAACGATTAACTTTATTCTACTCGAACATTACACAAATTAAATAAACAAATTACACCAGGGTCGTTCTCAAAAAATTTGCACCGCTGCGCTAATTTTGCATTTTTTTTTTCAACTTGCGATTTTTTATTTTATTTTTTATAGGATCGCTAGAAATATATTCAAATAATCGTTATCATGTGGAGGGAAGTAGTTAAATTGAATAATTTAGAAGATACAGGTGTTTGAAATTTTAGGCCGACAGGTGAAAGACATTGAGGTCAGGTAAACGACATTTTTTACCAAGTTATCGACAATGGGTGCAGGTTGGCGACAAATACGTTCCAATTTAACTGAAATTGTTAGCAGGTTAACGACTATGGTTGCAGGTAAGTGACATTTCAAATAAAAACTACATTGAACTGTCTACGAGTACTTTTAGTTTGTAATTTTTTAATTTTTTTTTTTCTTATGTTGGTAATTTGCATAAAAAAACAAGCATTAATTCTCATCTCATAACACATTTCTCAAGGGATTTTTTGAAGCCTAAACAATGCAGAAAGGTCTAAACCGGCAAAAAGATGCAGAACTCAAGCTGTACCCACGTGACTTTATAAATTTCTTACGAAGGTTCAACAGCGAATCATTAATTTAGTTAATTAAGTCACCATACCTACAGGAACCATGTGAAAATATAAGTATCATAGGGCACACATACGACTGTCTACATAATAACGAAAATCAAAAATATTGTAATTGTAGTAGTATACAAGTTGTAGATAAATATAAGTATTTAGGCTTAACTATAGACACTAAATTTAACTGGGGAGTTCATATAGAATTAGTATGTAATAAACTCCGCGCAATTATGGCAAAATTAATAGGTTTAAAAAATATAGTGAGTAGAAAATTAATGCACACACTTTATCACTCGTTAGCCGAGTCTGTAATTTCTTATGGATTAATTGCATATGGACGTACATTTAAAACTTACCTTGATAAATTTTTTAATCTCCAGACTAGAATAGTAAAAAATGTACTAGTAGATAAAAAAACTAAAAACAACTATAATCAAAATTACAAACGACTGTATAAAATGTTAAAAATCTTACCAGTGCATGAGAAAGTTAGGTACTTAATTTGTATGGACGATTACGACCAGGATAAATTCAAAACGCGTAGACTACTGTTGCGTAACCTCAGAGCAAGCACACAAAAAACATACGTAGAATACAAGGCCAACAACTACTACGGCAAAAGAACGCGTAAATATATGACTCCTAAGATACATAACAAAATAAGAACATCAGTAGATAAGTGCAGTAGTAAACCAGTATTTAAGAAAAAACTGCAAGCAGAACTCCTAAACCTGTTTGATGAAAGTATACATTAGTTAATGTTATTGTAGTGTAGTAATTAGTAATAGATAAGGGTATTATATGGCCGCCCATCTGCGTCAGCGCTGCGGCTCGGGATGCTGCGCGGTGCGACTTTGGACCTTAGTAACTACTACTAGGGTGCGACTCGCGCAGCGTGGTGCCGCGGGGCGCGCCGTTGTTGTTGATGGGTAGCAGTAAAATTAGTGCAGTTATAAGTTATAATTTAAGTAAGTAATTTATAAGTGGTAGCACACGAAAATGTTTGTGAGCGCTTTATCCGCCAACAAACTGTCCTCAGTTTGGCGGAATATAAATGTTATACATAGCACATAAGTTTTTTATGATAAATAAATTAAAAAAAAAAAAAAAATTAAAATAACGTTTCTGCAGCTTAATTGCGCCTCTTTTGACATATTCTTTCTGCTGCTGTTTTCATCATCTTCGAGGAATTCCTTCACATTTGATTACCAGAAAGTCTTCGACTGCGTTAGGTGGGATAAGCTCTCAGAGGTTTTGTCTGAAGCTGCCAGCTCATCTGGTAACACTTTATAAAGCCTTTACGAGTCTAGATACAGAATGGTGACGGTAGATGTCATATACAAGAACTTTAAGTTCTCTAAAGGTGTACGTCAGATATGCATAATATCTCCCATACTTTTTAACAAATATGGAGATGCAGATTACATGACACCCTTGAATGTTGGAGTGATGGCATTCAAATAGGAGGAATATGTATTAATATTAACCTTCGCTACGTGGTTAACACCAGCCTTCTTGAATCATCATAAACCGAAGCAGAAGTGACCAAACTTTTGACACAACTCAAAATAGGTCTTGAAATTCATAAAAAAAGACCAAGCTGATGATAGTCGACAGTTTGAAACTGTGAATCACTTCCAGTATTTTGGTGACAAATAGAGGCAGAAGCAAACCGAACATTCGCAGTCGAATGGCCAAAACAGCGATGACCCAACTCGGCAAAATATGGAACCTAACCTAACCGAACTAAGATGCACCTCGTCTGTGCACTTGTCTTCTCCATATTTCTGGGGCTGAGACCTGGACGCTCAAAGCCACTGACAGGCAGAGGATTGACGCTTTCGAAATGTGGTGCTGGCGCCGCCTGCCAAGGATTCCTTGGACAGCATGAAAGTAAAATGAAGTACTCAAACTAAGGTAAGTCGGTAATATGTATGTTTTTATTACAACGAGACATGAGTACCTCACGTTGGGATACCGTGAGTGACCTATAAAACCTAGTTTTTAAATAGTTTTGTATAAGTTTTCAAATAATGGTCGTTCACCTGCCGTATGTCTCAATCACCTGTTTTTTAAAAGACAAGTGAACGACATGCAGGTGATGGACAAAATGACGGTTATATCATCAAAAAAAATTAAGTATTTGGTAGATGGACTGCATATTTATACACATGAAAATAGACCGTAGTTTACGTATTATAAATTAAAATTAATGCAATAGTACACACGTCAACTAAAATATAGAAGGCAGAACATAGACTACATACCCATTACAAACTCCCGCTCGCGTAAGTTTATTTATCATATTTTTTTAGTGCAGCGCACTGACGACCTGTCATTTGGAACACTGTTAGGTGGCAACTGAAGGTCTCGATTTATGCGTGTTGAGGTAGGGGAAACGAAATAGTAGTCACACAAATGTAATGTTTGTCTCATGACAAGTGAACGACAAAAAATGGCGTGGACAATCTTAAATTGTAAATAATTCATAACATAAGCATACAATTATTATTTGACATAGTATTATTAAATCTTGATGATATATGAAAATAAAAGGGAGTACTCATCCTCCGCTAAGTTGGTAATATATATGTTTTTATTACAACGAAACATGTGTACCTCGCGTTGGGACACGGCAAGTGACCGACAAAACCTAGTTTTAAAACGTTTTTTTGTCTATTAATATACTTTGGTTTTATTTAAAAGCATTTGGCCTCTGTGTAAAAAGTGTCTATAGATATGTGGTTATAATTTAATTTTTTAAATAATGCGTTGTAAAAAAAAAGTTCTAAGACAAACCTGTCGACAGGTGACGGTGCAAATATTTTGAGAACGACCCACCAAAATATTAATTTCAGGTTGTTATAAAACAATATACCCGCGTTTCTACAAAAAGAAGTGAAATCCCACCAAAAACATTCTGTAAAAAACTAGCCAAGTCTCGATGGAGCTGCTTGTTTATCTCTAAAAAGTAATGAAATCTAGACAAAGTCGTACCAAGTCTAAGGTTCCTTACTGCGATTTCTTTATTATTATAGTTAATGTTGTGTGACTTGGCCGTTGAAGGGTACACAAGGGTACAAAACCAGGTGCTCCATGACACCATTGCACCAATCTGTCGCCAGAACCGCTACAAGTCAATTTTGTTTTCACGTAATGTTATATCTGTTGTAACTACCTAAGCTAGTTAAGCGAGATAATAGCCCATACTGGTGTACCCTTCGACGGCCTAGTCACACAACATTAACTATAATAATAAAGAAATCGCAGTAAGGAACCTTAGACTTGGTACGACTTTGTCTAGATTTCATTACTTTTTAGAGATAAACAAGCAGCTCCATCGAGACTTGGCTAGTTTTTTACAGAATGTTTTTGGTGGGATAACATTAACTGCTTGTACCTGAGAATTGTGTTCCAACAGGAGTATCAATTTTGTAACTCGATATGATTGATGTATGAGAGGGTCTCTTCTTCTTCCTCGTCTCCTCATGATTGAGGGTCGTGACCATTTGAGGTCGTTATTTCTTGCACCAAAGCTCTCCGCTTCACACAACCTCGCTTCAGCATATGGTTATTAGGAGGTTTTATGTTAGGCTAAAGAATAATAATTATAGCTAACAATATTATACTTTTAGACTTTTCGTCATAAAAATATATACTAAACAATTTTAGGTCAAAAATGATTTAGGACAAAATAAATGTATGCAAAAAAAATCGGCCAAACAATTTTAGAACAAAAAATTTTAGACGAAGCGAAGGGCACCCTTCCATTTCAAGTAGGTAAACATAATGATAACAGAGCAAAGTAGGTAAATTGCAGGTTATTGAATGATATAATCCATATTATTACCTGAATCATTACATAAGATAACATTTTACTTTATCATAACATCAGTTTCCCAGGGTCATAATATTATAAATCATCATCCATATCAAAATCATCAAAAATCCATAAATGTTAAATAAATATTATTCATAAGTACCTACATAAAAGGAAAATACTTTCAATGATTATATTTAACCCACCTTAAGATTACACTGTTAAACCAAGATCAAATCATGTCTCCCAGTAATCACTACTGCACAAAAATAAAAATAAAATTGCAAACCATAGCATGATAGACAGAAATATGTAAACATGCATATATAAAATATGCTAAAATAATTGAAGAATATGTCATTCAACAATTGCTGCTGCATTGTAAAGATCATTATTATTCAGGCAATACTTAATTTGTGCCAGTGTTATAAATAAATACTATTTCAAGATAGTTTGAAGTTTGAAGCAAAACCATATCCATTATCATAATAACCAGGATCAAATCTAGATACTCAGTACTATTTACTCATCAAGCTTGAATACCAAGAAATTTATCAATTTTCTTACAAATGTTGTATGTTCATTATTATTATCATGTTGTTGTTTATTTGTATTTATCAGTAACAGCATTAACAACAGATTTCATCACTAAATAGCCTTCTATTCATTAAAATACCCGGAATAAAATGTGAAATAGCCATAAAATATGTACCAGTCATTAAGTGCGTCTATATAATAATAATAATAAATAAACCATCCTTCGTTCCTTATTAAACGAACAATGTATAATATTTAAACATGTAGCGTAGTGATCCATACCGTAGGTATCCATATCCGTACGATCCTTTTCATATCCTTCCAATAACTCATTTATTCGCTTACTTTCCTGTGGGCGTAGTAAGGCAGTTAGTTAAGTTAGTTTCTGCCTCGATCTCATCTTCTGAGATGTTGGCGTATATCCCTCGGTCAGGAATGAAACCACATGAAGCACGCATAACAAATCCATTTGTATTGACTCCCATCAATAACACTTTTTACAAATACCAGCATAATTCATTAATTAAATTAAATACAATAATTCAATTCAATTTTTGTTGTTTATGGCTCCATCGATACCATCGATGATTCCGCCAATGTCGAGGTTAAGGAAGACACGTGTTTATGATTAAGAATTTGGCCGGTGTAATTTGATGCCAGGATCGCTTAGAGAAGAATCTAGAACAAAGGACAAAACAAACATTTATTGTTAAACTATCTACTTACTATAAAAACAGGTTATTAATTTTGATGAATTGGCTGAGGACATACACAAAAGGAGAGTTACACACGATACATATTATTGCACTAACAGAAGTCAACATAAAAGATGACTGTAAAAACTTATTTCACCTAGATAATTATGACATGTATTCGGAATTACGACAACAGAGACGAGGAGGCGGCGTGCTAGTATACATCCACAACAGCCTGTGCTTCACAAGACTCACGATACCTACGTTCTACTCCGAGTGCGTCATAGGGAGTATCGAAACAGCGTATAAAACAAAAATCGGCTTATGTGCAGTGTATAGACCACCAGACCTAAACAAATCAAAGTTTATCGATGAATTAGTGCGTGTTATCGGGCGTTTTCCAAGTGAGTACTCTTACGTTCTACTAGGCGATATGAACATCAACTTATGTGATTTTAACCCCTTACGAACACAATATCTAGATGCAATGAGTGAAAAGGGACTAGATTGTGGCATCACCCAGTATACCCGCGTCGAGTCTAAGGGCGAGTTAATAACGAAATCTTGTATAGATCATATATTTTTACGCGCGCTGAACTATCGGGAGGTACATACTGCGGTGATTAACAATGCGATCGCTGACCACTACATAACGGGTACTTTTTTAGTGCATAGCTCTAATAAAAAATGCTCAGAGTATGTTTATCGACATAAGTTAGATAATAATAAATTAGAGTCGGAGTTACGTAAAATCAACTGGGACCCTGCCCTAAATCTTGTTTATCCAAATGATATATTTAAATGTATTACAGATAACTTTTCTGAGGTGTATGAAAAATGTATGACACGATGTAAAATGAAAGTAGGAAAAAGACAGGAATGTAAATGGATAAATAGCCGCATTGTAAACATGAGCAAAAAAAGAGAAGAACTCTTACGAATATGTAAACAAGACGAAAATAATAAAATAAATAGGTTATTTTATAATAGATATAGGAATTTAACAAACAAATACATAGAAAAAACAAGAAATAAATACATAAAAAATGATATTATAAATAATTTTGGTAATCAAAAGAAGGTTTGGGAAATAATAAACAATATTTGTGGCAGAGTCTCGAAATCTATTGATAGCATAATTACAAAGTATTTTAAGTCTGATATAAAAACAACTTGCAACACTTTTGCCTACGGCTTTAACAATAATGTTACTAGTATATGTTCTTCATGTGATGTTAAATTAATATCTGGCAAATCATACCAACCAGAGCCATCTGTATCTATGAGGCTAAAACAAGCAACTAATGATGTTATATACAAAATTATAAAACATATGAATAAAAAAAAGAGTCCCGGCATAGATAACATACGTATAAGGGATCTGTTATGTGTTAGCACAGAGATCACACCAGTAATCACCCATTTGATTAACGCATGTATCTCGACGTCCCTGTATCCAGATCAACTAAAAGTAGGTATAATCAGACCAATACATAAAAAAGGTACTTATAGTGACGTCAATAACTACAGACCAATTACCATTTTGCCTACCATTGATAAGATAGTTGAGAGGTACTTTGAAAGCGAAATAACTAGTTTCTTATCTAAAAATAGCTTGATAAATTCAAAACAATACGGTTTCCAAAGGGGGCGGAGTACCACGCAACTTCTGTCAACATTTGTGAATGAAGTCAACCAGCACCTGAACAATCGAAGACAGGTGCTGGCCGTCTTCATTGATTTCAGCAAAGCTTTTGATACTCTAAACTTTTCCACGCTTTATTCTAAAATGAATCAAATTGGTATACAGGGTCCTCTGCTGAAGTGGTTCCATAATTACCATACAAACAGAAACACCGTGGTACGCATCAACGGAACTGATAGTGACCGTTTACCTACGCAAAGAGGCACGGCTCAAGGATCGATCCTGGCCCCGACCGAATACTTAATCTACGTCAATGATATGTGTAACCTCTTCACCGAGGGCTCTGTATACCAATTTGCAGACGATACATGCTTGATTACCCATGGAAAAAGTGTTATTGAGGCCGAGGAGATGATGCAAAATAATTTTAACATTCTATGTAAATGGGCACATGACGTTGGCCTCGTTATCAACGCTAATAAGACCAAACTGTTACACATACACTCGCCGTATATAAAAAGTAATGATCCTAGAATTATCGCGCATTGTCACACCTGCTTGCACGGCGCGCAGGCGCAGTCACCATGCGCATGCGCGCCGCTCGAGCTGGTGGACCAGCATACTTACCTGGGTTTGGTGATCGACAAACGCCTTAACTGGAAGCCTCATATTGAGCATATATGTAATAAACTTCGCTCATTGCGTGCTAAAATGAATATTCTTAAATACAAATTACCATACAATACATTAAGACTGCTGTATCTTTCTCTTGCTGACTCTGTAATAAGCTACGGCTTAAGTAGTTATGGGCGTACATATAAAACCAACCTAACTTACATCTACAAACTACAACTAAGTATACTTAAAACCATTGTACCCGAATATAGAAATAAATTTGATTGTGAAGGCAGTGTTTTCAAACACTGTAAAGTACTGTCAATCTTTAATAAATTAAATATGTTACTAGTTCTCGAGGAGTACGACAAAATAAAACTGTTAAAAACTAGATGTAGAATGAAACAATTACGTAATTTAACATATCAACCTAGGTATATTTTGCCTAACTATGTAAATGTATATGGTAAAAGGACGTGGGAATACATGCTGCCTAAAATATTAAATGATTTGCCCGAAGACATACATGTGACCATACTTAATGGTAAAAAATGGTGTAAGAACACATTAAAAAAATATTATTTAAATGCCGACGGCGATGTGTGATTGCTGGTGTGGTCTTACTAGTATGATTATATAATTACTTATCTGTGCAATGTTGTAAGCGGTGCGAAACATTCGCGTCACGTCTAAACCTCCAACAGGTTTCTGTAACGCGTCTTAATTAATGTATTGTTTGTGGTTAATTAACTTAAATAAAAAAAAAAAAAAAAAAAGTTAACAAGAGTCAAAAGATACGGGATGTTTATGGGACGGGGGATATTAGGGGGGAAGACATCATATAGAGGAGTGACGATACGGTTGCAGTCGAAGAACATATGTTCAAGGGTACCTTCGGCCAGACCACACTCGCACAGAGAGTGGTCTCGAACACGTATTTTATTTAAAAAGACCGGTGAACATATGTGGCCGAGGCGTAGACGGATGATAGTGGAAGTGACATTTTTCGGTACCCGCCTCCGGGTAAAGAACCACGGCCTTGTGGGTAAATCTGGCTGAATTTTTCCATAATATTTGCCCACGACTAAGCGGGTAGATTGCCAACGATCGTTCCAGGTATCTCGCATTTGTGGGAGGGCGAGAGCTTTGATATCGCGAGGGAAACATCGGTTATACTCATTACTACCAAGTGTAATAGCTTCTTTGGCACAAAGGTCCGCAGTCTCGTTTCCCGTTATCCCGCTGTGGCCCGGGATCCATGCCAGAACAACTTCGATATTTGATGTGTGACACTGGTACAGTACATCTTTAATTTTTAGTCACAGAAAAATTGTCTCTAGAATGGAATGGACGTTTCATTAGGTCTTGTAGACAGCTAAGTGAATCGGTCAAGATGAGCGATTTATTTAAACGGTGTGATAGGACGTAAGAGACTGCTTCCAGCAAGGCGATAGCCTCACCGGTGAATACCGAGCTACCAGGAGGGAGCTTGTAGTTTAATATGATCTTATACGTGGGGATCCACACTGCAGAACCAATCGGGCCGTCATGACTCAGTTTTGAGGCGTCCGTAAAAATTGTGAGGTATTCAGACCAATTTTCTTCGATCACTCTATTGAACTGGCTGTCCCAAGCAGCACATTAGTGAATTTTGCAGCTTATCTTATAGCTTTAAGTTCTAAATAAGTGGTTTAACAGTGTTTGATACAACTTATAGCTTTAAACACAACTCAAAACTGTATATGAGTTCATCCTATCACTTGTAGTTGCATATAAACGTTTTTTGTTTCTACTTTATTACTTATGGTGGGATAAGTTCAATGTTGCTACTTAAAGTTGCATGCAGGTTCAAATTGTCACTCAATAAGAAGCAATAGTGCTATATAAGGCCCTAAAATCACTTATAAGCAACTTTTACATATAAGTGGGAATATACCCTTATTTGGAACTAAAAGTTGCAAATGACTAGTATAATAGCGAAGTATATCACCAATAGTGGCTAAAGAGATAATTTTACGGCTCTTTTGGAACCAAATATTATTGCAACTTTAAGGCCTAAGAAGTACCTTATTGCCACTCCAACGCATAAATAGGTCTCAATAGGAGGTTCTTGGAACCAAAAGCAGTTATTTTCACTTATTTCAAACCACTAACGAACTAAAAGTTCTATTATTGTTCCTATTGCGCCTTGAATTCCGCCGAATGGAAAAAAAAAACCGGCCAAGAGCATGTCGGGCCACGCTCAGTATAGGGTTCCGTAGTTGCCCAGAAAATTATGAAATTTTGCGATAGCTCAAAAACGGCTCAACCGATTTTGTTCAATATAGTTTTCATTAAAAGTAATTATAAGACCTCATTGTCCATGATTTTTTCCAAATTTGTTTGGAGACCCCTATTATTAAATACCTATTCAACGACACCCCACACACTAGTGTTGAAAAGAAAAAAGAAACCACCCCCACTTTAGGTGTTCGAGAGGTAGTACCCGATTTTTTTTTATTTTTATTTTACCGTTTTACCGTATCTTACATACATATAGTCATACCAAATTTCAGCTTTCTAGTACTAATGATCACGGAGCTAAGCCGCGGACGGACAGACGGACATGGCGAAACTATAAGGGTTCCTAGTTGACTACGGAACCCTAAAAAGTTAAAAGATGTGGTAGTTATCATCGGCAGGTTGTTGATACTTTAAGGAATATTATGGAGATGGACACAGAAGATACCGATAGGTACACCATGAAGTTGTTAATCAGAAATCCAAAGAAGATACAGTAGCCGGCTAGCTTTTAGAGACCTTGACTGCCCAGTAGCCGATTTACGTACAAATGTACATGCGCAGATCCGCCATTTTTTATAAAAGTTTGCCGGCACCTGTACTTGTACTGTTCAAAGGTAAATTATGATTAGAATTTTGGCAAAAATTACCTGTATAATACAAAAGAAATAAGTTGAAGACGGGCTTACCCCCATGGACCTTACTTATTTTAAAAACAGAATACCTACCAATTGGGTAAAAAGAAGCCACAAAATTTTTAGCCCGGCCCGAATGAAGAAGTTATGGGTTCGAGTCCCGCCCACGGTTGCAATTTAGTAAAGTTATCAAAAAATGGAAGCAAGTTCTCTCATAGATTTGCTTACAAAGACAACTTGGGATTTCGCAGCAGTATTGAGGACCCCTAATTCACGAGCACGGGCGATCTACAAAAGAGCAATAATTACTATTGGTAATAGCATTCACTGCTTTGCCACTCGCAAGATACAAATAAGTAATTTTTAGACCTGAAAGTTCCAAATGGGGAACAAATAAGTAAAAATAAACACCGTAAGATCTTTTTTGTTTCGCCATGTTTACAAATAGGATTCCTTAAAATTCATTATTTTAACCAGAATTTTGTCACACTCACGCATAATCACAGACTTTTGATAGTTGTGACGATGTTACTTTAACATTTCACGTTACCTACAATCATTAGGTCAGGTATTTAACAGTTTTATTTCTTATCAGTATCTATTCCTTATTTGATTTAGCACTCTCTTTTTTAATATTCCTGATCAAATCAAAGGCGCATCGAAATTTACTAAGAAACCATACCATAGTTTCACAGTAACAAAACATTCGCAAGAATTTCGTGCTTATTTCAATGCCTGTATAACGTGAAGTTTTAATCACTCATCCAAAATTAATATGGCAGATCACATATTACTTTTAATAAACACAACTTTGACAGTTGCCACGCCACTCAGATACTTTGGCGACTCATTTATCACTCATTGACCGAACTGAAATTGTTTTCATTCGTTCACTGGCTTCACTGCGCATAACTTTCACCCATAGTTCTAATTACCACTTAAGGTATTTGCGAGATCTCTTATGGATTCTATTTAGCACCAAAAATAGGCTGCAATTTTTCTCCTTTTGGTTCTATACTGGTGGCATAAGGGTTCTTGCCACCTATATAGCACTTAGTCATGGTGGTAAATTTAACATAAGCATCTAATTAGATATGATATACGAGCTATTTAGACCCAGTTGTGCTACTTGGGGTCCGCACCTACTTGATTTTTGGTAATGCCCAGGCTAAAAAGCACCTTAGGCTGAAAAGTTAAGCTGTCATAACTAGTTTCGAAAGGAGGAGGGAGATCTAGAAATTTTTTGTAACTGTTTATTAGAAGAGGGGAAACTTTGTGAGCCCAGTATGGGGAATTATTCACCTCATGATGCAGGGATTCTAAAATTGGGAGAAGAGGGTGCGATGATATCTGTAAAGATTTAAAAAAGAATCTATCCGCTAAATATTGCCTCCTCAAGAAATATGGTGGGTCCAGGCATTCTACTTGTAGAGCATTTGTTGGGGAAGATCTCATTGCACCTGTTATAATCCTCAGACATCTTGCTTGAATTCTATCTAACCTAGATAACGCCAGCTTGCTACACGGTTCTAAGATAAAACTACCATAGTCAAAGTGGCTTCTTATAAGGGCATTGTACAGAAGTTTTTGGTTATATGGATGAGATTAGGGATTGCAAATTCGAATGCATTTTACCCAATCCGAATTTTCGAATTTTTCGCCCACAGAAATCCGAACTTCGAATAAAATTCGAATTTTGCCACTTTTTCTTATTCGCTAAAAAAAGATACTTTATTTGAATGAATAAAAAGTTCTCATGCTATAAAATAAATAAAACAGCTTCTTGAAAAGCCGCGCTGCAGCTTGGCTCGCCGCAAATAGAAGGTGCGTTCAAATTTCAAAAATGAGTGCAAAATAGGTAAAGCACTCGTTTTTATAATTACGTCAGCGCTCGGCGAATGGCTTAACGAAAACGAATAGAAAAACGAGTAACGACCTAAGAGCATGCATATATAAGAGTGTGAATCAAGCGGGGGTAAGAAGTACATCGTATTAATATCACTTTAAGGGCACTTCTCAAAGCGTTTGAAACGCCTGACGTGTCGTGGACGTCAATAACTCAGAAGTGCCGCCAGCGCCAGCTTCTGGGTCATTTTTTGGCAGTCTAATGTTGACTAACTGACTGTACAATTTGCTGCATAATAACAACGATTAAAAATTTAAAAAACCCCCGACGTGACAAACTATCCTAAAAACTAACATCAAAAGAAAAAAGTCCTAAAAACTGTAATTCCCTTAGGCAAGAATACTTTTGCTAAAGCTTACGTGGCCTTAAATCGCGTTAAAACCTTGCTACGTGTTGCTATTTGTGACCTCAATCAAAGGAAACTGTTCAATAGTCCTAATGAAAATTCAGCTTTAGCAGAATGGCAAAGACTTAGAAACTGCAGTTGGTCAGTACTGTGACAGAAATCATGATATGAGTTTTTTTTTCTCAAAGAAGTTTTTCTGGTACTCAGTTTTTTACTGACTGTACTTTCTTACACAAACGTTATTAATCATCAAGACCAATCAGACGAGCTCAAACACCATGGGTTTATCATGTGGTGATTAGGAGTTCCAACGGTCATCTTCAGATCTAAGATAGCAAATTATAGTAGCTGGTTATCATGAGACTCTCAGTTAGTGAGTGATATGGAAAATGCTAATAAAACTTAACATTTAACCAAAAATTTGAATTCTTGGCTTCAATATTGGCTGAGATCCCGAAACCGCACTCAAATTGGTCCATCCGTTTGGAAGCTACGATGCCACAGACAGACACACAGATACACATGTTAAACTTATAACGCCCCTCATTTTCGTCGGGGGTTAAAAATGAAAGCTTGCGGGACTTCGGAGATATTGACGGCCACGACACGTCAGGCGTTTTAAACGCTCGGAGAAATGCCCTTAAGTCATTTAATAAATAAAATTAGAATAAATGAAATATTGGATATTATACGGTGGTTGAGTGATATTTATAAAATTCGAAAATTCGGATTTCTGACTACGAAAATCCGAATTTAAAAACGGATCATGAACGGCTATAAAATCCGGATTTTCGAACTTCGAATAATCCGGATTGCAATCCCTAGATGAGATCCCCATCTAACACCTGACAGAGCGCGAATGATGTTTATGTTTTTTTCCGCTTTTTGGCATATGTAGTTCAGGTGATGGATACCAGAAAGCTTCGAGTTTAAAAAGACACCCAGAAACTTGACTTGATCTTTGACTATTATCGGTTGATCGTTGATGTAGAAATCCAAGTTTGGGACATGTCTTTTTCTAGAAAAAATTACGATACTGCTTTTTTCCGCGGATAGAGAGAGACCGTGTTCTGATAGCCAAGAATTGAGGTAGTAAAGGGCAGAATTAATACTTTGGGAAGATTCTAAGAAGTTTTTGAAAGAAGAATAGAGTACAATGTCGTCAGCATATTGGAGAATTTTGCAAAAACAATTAACTGATGTATCGAGATCAGAAGTATATAAACTGTAGAGAAGGGGGCTGAGCACTGAGCCTTGTGGAAGGCCCTTCCACACAAGATTAGGAGGCATGACGGAACCATTGGATCTGATTCGTATAGAACGGCTCATAAACATATTGCAGACGATATTGGTGATTCTCACCGGGATACTCAGATTTAGCATTTTCTGCCTGAGTAAAGGGAGATCCACGTTATCATAAGCTGCTGTGATGTCCAAGAAGGCGCCGACCACATGCTCACCACGAGAGAGAGCTAACCGGATATCAGAAGTAAGAATGCTCAAGCTATCCATGGTTCCCAAACCCTTTCTGAAGCCAAAATGTGTTCTAGAAATTTTATTCTTGTTTTCCAAAATCCATTCTAGTCTGTTTTTGAGTAGGTGCTCCATAATTTTAGCTAAAACGGATGACAAAGCAATGGGCCTGTAGGAGCTGGAACTGGAAGGGTCCTTGCCTGGTTTTAAAATAGGGACAATTATCTGAGTTTTCCAGCTGTCTGGGACGTTCCCAGTTAAGAAGATGTTATTTAAGATGTTTAAAAATATACGTTTTATTGATTCCGGGCTTTGGGTCAGAAAGGAGTATGGGATTCCATCTATGCCAGGAGCGGAGTCTCGAACATGATCTAGCGCGCAGCAGAGCTCATCGTAACTAAAAACTTCGTTCATTCGCTCAGAAGGAGCATCAATTGAGCTGTAACCGCCCAGACCCTCAGGACAGGGAGCAAAAGGAGGGGCGAGATTTGATGTGAATTCTTCGAGCCAGGATGACAAATTGGTGTTAACATTGTTATTAATTTGTGAACAGCGGAAAGACTTAATTTTTTTCCACACCAATGCAGCGGGGATCTTGGGGACAAAGACTCACAAAAAGAACGCGACCCTTGAAATTTCTTTTTGCTGAGTAGCCTTTTGCAGCGGGCAGACACACTTTGGAAATTCAAATAATTACTCAGAGACAGGTCCTCAGCAAAAAGAGCCTCGGCCAGGTTGCGCTCCTTAACAATAGCAGAGCATTCAGCATCCCACCAAGCCGGAGAAGAGATTTTGTCTCGCGCAGAATTCTTTAAAGGAATGGAACAATCAGCTGCTGATAAAAGGGCTGAGGTAAACCTATCGTATAGGTCTAGAAAGTTCAACTCCGTGATACTGGGCAAGTCTTCAGTAAACTGCAGTAAGTTGTCCCTAAATTTGCTCCATTCAGCTTGGCAAAGCCTATATTTAAGGGTTGGGGCTATAACAGGCAGCAGTGCGATCGGAGAGTTTAATAAAGAAGTAATAATTGGGAGGTGGTCACTTCCAAGAGAATTATGGGAGACCATCCATGACAAGGACTGCATTAAATTTGGTGATGCTAGGGTAAGGTCAGGCATGCTAGGATTCTGAGAAGGCGCTACTCTTCGAGTTGGCGTACCGTCATTTAATACACACAGATTCACATCATCTATAAGCTCTAGAAGGTGAGATGAATTGGTATCACAACAGTGAGAACCCCATAAAGTATGTTTGCAGTTAAGATCACCTTGTACAATGATGGGAGCTGGCAAAGATAATAGTATCCTACTCAGTTCTTGAATGATGTTAGGGTTTGGGTGAGGAATATAAACAGAAACAAAAGTTATGTTGAGGCATCGAACTGCAACAACGTTTAAATCAGCGGAATGGGGGGGTAGAGGAAGTTGAGAAAATGTCGCGCTTCTTTTTATGAAAAGAGCACAACCAGCCCAGCCATCATCCCTGTCATCCCAGAGGCAGGAGTACCCAGGTAACCTAAAAAGGGACCTAGGTTTCAACCATGTCTCAGAGATAGCAAGGATGACCGGACTATGAACATTAATTAAACAAATTCATTCGTGTTTTTTATTTTTAATATTTCTCGTATTCCATTGAAGGAGCTTGTAATTGGCCATCTTGGATAACCTTATTGATAGCAGCACAAATGTGACCCTGCAAGGATTCAAGAACTTTGTACGGTATGATATCGGCAAATTTAGATAGTAAGTTTATAAGCATTTGGGAGATAAGCTCTCCTAAATTATCATTAGGGGTGGCAGGGATTGACTCTCCTAGTGCACAGCCATTAGGCAGAGCGGACCTTGGTGTAGAGATAATGTTTCTGTGAGACTCTATATCATAGGACTTCCCGGCTCTGGGCTGGGACGTCTCTCTAAATGTACAGTTTTGCGGTATGATTGGGACTGTGGAAGAACCTGAGAGTATGATGGTGATTGAGGAGGAGGAGATGATGAGGTAGACCTGTTCACTTGGCTGTTTACAAGTGGTGAGTTGAGCTTATCTGCATATGACGTCCTTACTGGACGGAATCTTCTGGCTGCTTCTATATATCCGATGTTCTCCTCAGACATCACTAGCTTTATTGATCTCTGGCGAAAGAAATCAGGGCGCTTAGGGTCAGTGGAAGTATGTGGGCCAGAGCAGAACATGCATGCAAGAAACGTCTGAGTCAAGTACTGTGCAAGCAGATACCTCATGTCATGACTTTGAGCACAGCGGGAGCACCTAGAGTTAGACCTGCACTGGTCTTTAATGTGGCCAAATTTGCAACATTTATGGCATTGAATGATAGGTAGTCTATAGATGTCGACTGGGATGGACATACTGAAGCAGAATATCTTTTCAGGCAGTTTCTGGCCAAGAAATGTTGACACCACTGTACCAGTTGGCTCCCATACTTTCTGACCGACAATCTGTTTCTTAGTGTTGAGTCTACGCGCTTTAATAACGGGACCTGAGCCCGGAGGACATTTTATGCCTTGTGAGAATTCTTCCAGAGTCCATTCAAGAGGAATTTGCCTGACAACACCCATGCGGGATATCTGGAACCTTGGGATGGCAGCTGAGAGGTTGTGCGTTGAGAGAATTGGATTGTCAAAAAATGTGTTAGCTTCTATGGCTGATTGAAAATAAATACACATTTTGTTTTTTCCTATGCTCTTTATCTCTTTTATGCCAGCTACTTTATTATTGTAAATGATTTGAGCCATTTTAAGAGCTCGCATACGGCTGGAGGAATTAGTTTGTTCAACATCACTACGAGTAACGTGGACGACAAAAGGACCGTCATCAGATTGAGAATATTTAACGTCTGACCCGTTTTCATACCCTGGTCGAACATATGTGTGTTGTACAGACGCATTTGGAGGACTCGATTTTTTCCCATGTAGGATGTCACTACCTTCAACCTCACGAGGCCGTTTTACTCCGGGTTTTGGGTTTTTACCTCCGCCCCTATCGGGCGGCTCCGTATCGTCCATTTCCGTAATTACGAGACAAATATACACAAAACACTTACCTTACAGAATTAATTAAACCACCACCAACACAAATATTCTAATCTCAGCGTTGTGGGCAGTGAAAAGCCACAAAAAAATCGTAATTCTAACCCGGACACGTGTGTTGACTAACAACGAGGTAGGCAGAATCTAAATACAATAAATCCCATCATATTTTCCTCACGCCGCCGCGCCAATTCTGACATTGACGTCTGTCATCGTTCCCTCCATCAGTTCATAGACCAGTGCACCCAGTGCACCACACGCATACAGCCTAGACCTGCCAAGTCTATGGCTATTACAAATTATCTTTTATATTTGATGACATTATAATGGTGCGAATTATTAAAACAAATACAACAATGAATAAGGTTTGACTATCCATACTTAACGGACCTTACAATAGTTGGGTATTTTTTTTAACATATATATTTAGTTGTAAAAGTGAGTCCAACAATCGCCAATAAACGCATGTTCGGCGAAAGTATTGAAAAGATACCAATTTATCATTATATTGAGTTGAGATCAAGTTGAGATACATAAATGAAATAAAAAATTATGATAAGTTCCCACAAAATTTGATTCCATTATGCGCTTACACCCAAGTTTTGACAAAGAGTGATGCAACTTCGACTGCCTCACTGCCATGAAAAAAAAATCATGTGTCTGATTTTTTTTTGGAGTCCAAATATTTGGTTGGGAACTTAGTCAGAGTCAGAAAGAAATACTTTGAAATCAAGTTATAATCTGCCACATATTTCAGCAAACAGATGCTCTAGTAATGATCCTACAGCGTCTCGATCTGTATTTTTTCGATTTCGAATAACCTTAATTCCGGGAAAATTCCTTGTCCCTTTGTACAGACGACAAACAAAAGATTTACCTACTTTCTAAATCTACGAAGGACTTCCAATTTTTTACCAAATAAAATATTTACGTATAAAAACCATATTATATTTTAATAATCCATCCATATTTTCACTTTCAATCCGTATTTACAAAATAATATGTCATGAGACATTCTAAAATACACTGAAATTTTCATAAACACTTAATTAGTCTTCTTTTTATTAATAGACGCTTTTATTGATGATTTTCCTTTACAACACAATTTAATTAGCACCAATTTCGTAACGTAGAGGGCAGCTAAAACCAATGCTAGCAAGTCTAGATACGCCTTCTGGTACCAGGGCAGCAGCAGCGCCGGGGAGCGCAGATGCGGAGCCCCTCTTGTCTTGATCACATGTTCCACCCAGTGCACCAGCTCCTTGCTGGGGGGCACCACGCGGTCGTGGTACAACTTTGAAAGCTGTTTCACCTTTTCTGAATATCTAAGACGAAAAAGCAAATCCTTATTTTATTTTTGTACAAAACCTATTATTTTGTTACATCAGTATATGTATACAACGTATGTATCAAATAATAAATATTAACTATACATTTGAAATATTACTCACTTGGGATTAGCCAGCATTTCTTCTATTGCCACTTTCATATCTCGAGCCATCTCGTAAGACAGATCGACCATCAACGCGTATCCCTTGTTGACCGCCCTCAGTGCATTCACTCCCTGGTCTGCTCCATACGGCATGACGATGGTCGGAACTCCGAAGTAGACTGTCTCCGTGGTGGACAGGAGACCGCCGTGTGTGATGAATAGACGGAGATTGGGGTGTGCTGAAATATGTAAGAAACACGATTTAACATAAGCATCGATCGTCATTAGCCAAAACCAAGAAAGTATTAAAAGTAAGACAATGCCCGATGACGACGAGCTCACTATTCCATTTTCTTTTTTATTAGGAGGATGCAACTATATAGATGTCTTTAAACATTGCGATTACCGCACTTTGGGTCCAATTGATTATTATGGAATGACAGAAACATGGAATGTACACCGTGTCCAATAAGTTCGAATACAAACTTTTAGCACTTGCTGTATAGACATACGGATTGCTGGCTATATATATATTTTTTTAATTTAAAAAGTATATTGACATTAACATAATACAATAATTTCAAACGTCACGTATTTTTAGTTTGGTTTTAATCCACGATGAAGCACTTTCGTGAAGATATTATTAGGAAATTTCGTAATGGCGACAAGCCAGGTGCTATCTTCAGGGCGTTACAACCCCATGGAGTTAAACGGAATCTAGTTTATACTACTATCAAAAGGTATAAAGAGACCTCTTCTACAGAGGACAGAAAAAGATCCGGTCGCCCACGTTCAGCTAGAACCGAAAAAGTGATTAAGTGTATAAGAGAGCGAATTCGGCGGAAAAAACACCGTTCTATAAGAAAATTAGCTGCTGATCTGAAAATTTCCAGGGGTTCGGTACATAATATATTGAAAGTAGATCTTGGATGTAATGCCTACAAAAAACGAAAAGTACATGGCATTTCAGAAGCGACCAAGAAAAAGAGAGTAGAAAGATCCAGCACCATACTTTCTTGGCACGCAGGGGATGAATTTGTTTTCTCTGACGAGAAACTCTTTGTGTTAGAGCAGCCTCATAATGTCCAGAACGACCGGTTGTGGGCAGCAAGGATAGAAGACATCCCAGACTATGAAAAGAATGTTCCTAGGTTCCAGAGCTCACCATCAGTGATGGTTTGGGGTGCTCTTTGTAAGAGGGGCAAATTGCCTTTAGTATTTATTGATAAAGGCGTTAAAATCAATGCGGAATATTATAAATTGCAGGTTTTGGATTTTTTTTTTGCCCCAAATTTAAAAACTATGTTCGGAGATGACTATTATGTTTTTCAACAAGACGGAGCTCCATCACATACGGCAAACGCTGTTCAGGCTTGGTGCAAAACTAATTTGACTGATTTTTTGCCGAAAAATGAATGGCCACCGAGTTCTCCAGATTTAAACGTATTAGATTATTTCGTATGGTCTTACATGCTCTCGAAACTAAATAATTATAAAGTCACAAACCTGAACCATTTTAAAGAGGTTATCGTGCAAATTTGGGACGATATGCCGATGGAAGCGGTGCGTGCCGCGTGTGACTCTTTTGAGAAACGTTTGAAGCTGGTAAAAAAAGTTAAAGGTGGAGTAATTCCAAAACATTTGTTGTAAATATTGTATATAAGTGTGTCTTTCATATAATATAATTTTCATTACATAAACTATGCGTACATTTATTTTATAAAGGATCGTAACTGTATTCGAACATATTGGACACGGTGTAGAACGCCGCTTTCTTAAAAAAGCTAGCAGGATGAATAGCTTAGACGGTCGTTGCTTTCTTTTTCTGTTTCTTTTAAAATAGATCAGAAAAATTACATAATCTAGAAGCGGTGTTTTTTAATCTTACCTAGTATGCTTTGCTGTGGTGCCCAATGTAGAATATGTACATTCTTTGGCAAATTAGGCAATTGTTCTTCAAATTTCCATAGCACAGTTTGTTTCAACCCTCCAAATAGTTCCAAGAAATCTTTTTTTAATTCTTCTGGCCAATCTTTGCTTTTAGCGTTACTTCCCATGCTGAAGTATATGACTCCATCCTTAGCCTCATCCATAATCTTTTGAAGATCCTGTAAATCAAAATCCATACTAATCCATACTTATATTATAAAAAGTGAGTGAATGAATCATGATGACATTGATGACATTGATGACCCTGTAGAAAGTGTAATTATTAGACCAAAAGCACAATTGCTCTTACATTTGCTTAGGCGCTTTTAATAATCCCTTTTATCAAGTTCCACGCGGACGTAGTCGCACAGTGCCAAATAAATCTGTTATAGATCAGTATGTTCTGCATTTTTAACCGTTAAGTCACTACTTACAAGACAAGTCATAAAAAAGTTTCCTTCGAAGACAGCAGCGCGCGGGGATTGAACTTTATATATATAATCTTTTCGTTTGTATCAGTTTCTCAGTCCATCACTGAAGACTAAAACAACTTACTAAATGTATATATCAGTATTAATAGTATTTATGTGACGACAAAGTGGTAACTCTTGTTTAAAAGCGCCACGTAAAATAACACAGTGGTACCTTTTGCTTGAAAACCACGCATTGGGAGTGTTATAATATTATAGTTAAGTATGGAATTGCAAGATTGTAGCTGTGCTCGCCCTGCGAGTCCTTGGACTCGCTTAGGTAGGAGCCACGCGGTGACGTTCAACGAAAACTCGGCCTTCGTCCTCTTTGGGTGTTAAGTTCGCCCTCTTG